>CM060732.1:74517090-75244115 GCA_030704615.1 Takakia lepidozioides
AACCGAAAGGCGTTCTGCTGATTCGCGGACTGGTGCTGAACTCTGCAAAGCAAGAAGAGGAAATGGTGGTATATGTTAACATCCAGATATAGACAACAAAAGCCACTATTTCTCGAATGGAACGACACAAGGAAATGCAACATATTTTGCACGAGTACACAAGAACTTACTCACACTCAAAATCGGAGTCCACGTCCAGATCCTCGTCAGGCGCTTCGGGCTCCTCCAGAAGTCCCTCTGTGGATGGGGCAGAAGTAGTGCCCGACTCAAGCTGACAAAGCTCGCTTGAGAAGAGCTCCGTATCAGCTTCCATGCCGAAGAAGTGCCTTCCGGCGCTCTTGCAAGCATGAAAACATGCTCCTGCAAATCCAAGAAGAACGAGAAATAAAAACCGGGTTTCCCTAAGGTCACTGCCCATATGTCAAACACAATGTGAAGGGCCCCACCTGTGCCCATAGACAAGTCAAACACTCGTCCACCATGACGGCTGCATGTCTCCACCAAAGTCTGCATGAAAGCTGGAGATTTCTCCGTGCACCTCTCCAAGGGACACCATTCGTCTTTTCATAGTCCGACCGAGTCGACGTAATTGAAGATAACATCCTCCACAGGCTCGCAGGTGGGGTCAATGTGAGCTGCAAGGTCCCTCAACTGAAACTCAGCAACACCAGCAGGAAGAGTGTCGTTCCGCCTCACCAGGCACAAAGCTTCGAACACTCGTGTCTGTCATTAATCACGAAGACAGAATGAGACAGAAGACATAACCCACCATTTTGATTTACCGAAAACCACGAAACATCATTGAAAGGAACCAACTCACTTCTGCCCCGGGAACTCGCCCTTCGTAAGAGGCAGAGTATTGATGCATGTCCAAGTTTTGATGACACGAAACCCGGAAGCTTTCATGTAGCTGAAAAGAGTTCTTCGAGCCGACATGTCCTTTGACTGCATGAGAAGAAGAGCCCCCGAGTCCGAAAGGAACTTGTTGCTGAACGAGAAAGCCCACTGCCAGTAACGAGAATCCGATTTGTTCCAAGTCGGGGTCGAATTGGAAGGAAACACATCAGGGACAGGAAAACCGTCAGGAATGTCCAGCACCACAAGGTCAGTCGCGTATGCCTGTTGAACTCCATTCACCCATTCCGGACTTTTTGTGACCTACAGCCAAAAACATGAGACATTGTAAGAAGCCCAATCCAAATCTAACAGGAGATCAATCCCCTGGACAAGCCACAACAAGCTGCCAAACACAATTATTCATACAACAGTTTAGACATAAGTTTTCACCTGAGTGAGGAACGAAACAAGCATGCCCCACGATTCGAGGGCACCCCTTTGAATGTGGACTTCCTGACTCCATCATTGAAAGAAAACTTTCATTCAGCACCTTACGATTGAACTGGCCCAAAACCCTGGAGGGATGTTCTCTCGCCTCGAAAACTTGCTCCCTGGACTTTGAAGTTCTCCTATCCCTCCTTGCGGGAGAAGGCTGTCTTTCAGGAACCTCTGACGGTCCCTGTCCTTGCGGAGCTGCACTTTTCCCCTTCCCCTTCGGATCCCCGACAACCTTCCCCTTTCGTTTTGGAGTAGCAGTTTTCTCGGGCTCTTTTGCAGCCAGAGCCGAAATGATTCTGTCCTGGATGTCTTTCTCAGCCAATGGGGCAATCGCTGCGGCATTGTCGTTCAGGTTTCTCAAAACAACTTCATCGAATGGGTGTCCTGTTTTGGCAGGTCGAGGTACCACCCACAGTCTCGGAAGTGCGCCCTGCTCCAGTCTTTGGCAATACCAGCCGTGTACATTGTCTTGTCATTGGAGGGGTCAGCCCATGAATAGATGAAATCTGGGTCATCGCTAAGGTACTTTCCCGGTATGAGGATATGATACATATACCTGAATCACATACAAAAAACGCAGACAGTCATTCGATCAGAAAACGAAATAGAACACACATCCGGAAAAAGATATTGAAATGCAGGAATGGCAAAACTGAGAATTCTACTTTTGAAATCCCGAATAACCTTGCGTTGACGCAATGTTCATTCTAGCAGAAATGGGGAACACCAAATGATAATGTTGTATTGATAGAGACAACGAATGGAAGCGAATTCAACATTGCTTCAACGCAAGGTTGTTTTAGGGTGAGAGGAAATGGAAAACACTGCATGAAAACTACCATCAGACTATGTACTGGTGCGGATATTCAACATTGCGTTGGCGCAATGTTGAAATCCTCTGTTGAAACACATGTCAATGGTATCTGATAATCATAAGTTTCCTACAATTGTATTGAAATAGGGGGATGGCTGCGGGAAATTTGCAGCAACCATACCGCCAAACAACCTTGCGTCAACGCAAGTCTGTTTGTTGGTACACTTAAAGTTGAAAATAGCATTTCAAACCGACTAAAAACAGTCTTATGTTCATCTTGGCAGCATTGGAACTGGATTTGAACTGCCCAAAACCACAGGAAAAGCTACATAGCCTGACACTTCATCAACCTTGCGTTGACGCAAGGCTGATTTTCCAGTCAGTTTATCCCTTTCACATTGAGAAAAACGGAATTATGGGATACCCAGGTATAGGTAAGTGAAACCAGAACAATGGGAATCAACCTTGCGTTAACGCAATGTTGCTCGACTGCACATGCAGAGCCCTCAGAGATATCGCAAAGCACTGCAAATTGCAATTCCTTATGGAAAGACAGAACGACACAAGATGCAGAACACATGCCCTTCAAGCACCAATTTTGATTCAAGGAGGTCACACCTTTATGTAGCCACTGGTCGAATGTGTGGTCGCTAACAACTCTTATTGCTTGTGTCTTCGTGTCCCTCTCTGGAGTTGGGAACATGTTCGTGTCTCTCACAAGAGGATCCGAATTCCATATCTCCAACCACCTGATTTTGGTTGCATTGTCCACCATTGAAATGGAAAGGCGATGTAGTTTCTCTTGAGTCATTTCTGGCTTGGAGCCATACTTATCATAGTGTGCTTTCACCTGTTCCAGAAATTCCGTGCCAAGACCTGGGTCTGCTATCCGGATCTGTTTGTCGAATGCACTCATGAGGTTCTTCCTTTGATTTTTCATCTCGAACTTCATAATGTCCTCAAGCCCAGTTGCAGACCGCTGCTCTTCTGTGTGGGAATCATAGTACTCTGCTTTCGCCTTCAATCCAGTTTCTGCTATTTCTTGCTGCATACATAACAGGTAAAAAGAATCAAAGACTGCAATTTCATCACAAAATTTGCAGTATTAACAGGCAAAAGGTGTCAAAAAGCTTACAGTGTACATGTACTCAAGAAAAGCCTCCCTTGTCAAGCTGTACCATGTGCTTGTCTTCTTCTCAGCACACCTCTTCATCTGGAGAGGACTGAGCACGTTCGTGAATGACTCCAGTGGCATCAGCCCTACCTTCTGGATGCGGAATAGAGTGTGGCACAGATTGGTCGTCACATGAGATGTTTCATTGGACCTGGAAAAACCTTCAACTCATAAGATGATTTCAAATTGTCGAAACAAGTAACAGACACAAAGTTGGAAACTTACTTGTTTATGTCGTGCATGGCTGTCAAGAGCTGCGTGACACGTCTTTTGTGATCGAGAACCATGGAAACCACGCTCCAGTGCCATTCGATGTCGTCCGAATGCAAGCTTGAAATGTAATCCATCCAGGCAAGCAGTCTGTGGTTCCCATCCCAGACAAAAAACATCTTTCCCATGAATGCTTTTGTGGAGGCCTTTTTGGACAGCTTGAACTCGAACTCCCTGTTTACATCCCGCCAGCATGCATCCCAACCTTGCTCAATGTCCTCTGTTACAAGACACTCCTTTCCTTTCGTGTTCATAGTGGATACGTAGAACACTGCTGATCTCTTTACATAGCCGTGAACAAAGTCGTTCTTCAACTTCGTTATATCGTTCCTCAAAGCCGGTCGAACAGCGGGCATGGAGATCATCCTGCACAGCGGAATGACCAGGTTTCCTCCCGGAACCTCCATCGACAGAATCACCTTCGACGAGTTCACTTTTTGCCCACCAATTATCTCCTCGGCCTTGTCTTCATAGTTTCCCTCCAATGCAGCTTCCTCACCTTCACCTTCTGACGCGGCCAAATCTTCCCCCTCGGATTTCCTTTTTCTTTTCCTCTGCACAGAATGAATTATCTGTGAGTGACAGATTGAGCACCCATGGATCAACATTGCTTTGACGCAAGGTTGATTGATGGGGATGTAGTTTAGACTGAAAAGCATACAGGAAAGACTTTTCAAGCAAAAAAGTGCTTTGCGTTGACGTAGGGTTCTTTTGGGAGCTTCAACTAATCAACTTTCCCTACCTTACATTTCAGGATATGAGAGATCGGACGCCTCCATTGAACAAAAAACTCATCAAAACCAGCCTTGCGTCAACGCAATGTTGATTCATGTGCGGCATCTGTTTGTTTCACTAGAAGTTCTATCATACACAATGGAGGTAGGCATCAACCTTGCGTTGACGCAAGGTTGATTGCGAGCTCTCGGATCGGTGTTGAACAAACACAAAAGCTACAGGAAAAGTTGATTGCTGTCTCTTCTTCTTCTTCGAACTTGATGATGCGTCGCAAGCATCCATGTCTGTCTAGCTTGATTGTAGAGCAGCATCTGCACTGTTTTCATGCACAATATATACGCTTGGGAGGTCGACTTCAACCTTGCGTTGACGCAAGGTTGATGTCGACCTCAATGCTTAGCAAGAACCAGAAAGAATCAGAGAGAGAGAAAGAGAGTTCATAGCCACCTCCGGTTTCTTCTTTGCACTTGATGATGCTCCTGACGCATTCAATCTTTCCATTTTGTCTGGAGGTAGCATGCTTCCAAGGAGGTCCCGATGGTGCGAAACAAGGGCAGACGGCATCGTTTCCGCGTCCGTTTGTTCTCCCTGCTCTTTGAAGACCTGTTTCTCTACTCGCAGTGCTTCCTCCCTAGCCCAGCTCACTTCCTCGTCCTCCCCCCCTTCTATTGGAGGTTGCTCATCGGTCGCCTCCGGGATCACTTCAAGACCTTCCTCTCCACACTGCGGTTGCAGAATCCTGTTCTGCCCTTCGTCTTCCTCTACGCCGGATGTTTCTTCTCCCATTCTAAGTTCCCGTCTCGCCTTCCTCATCCTCTCCTTAGAGCGTGCCCTTTGCTTCTTTGATGTGAAATAAAGTGTTCTTCGACGCTTGCTTCTCCCTCGGAATGGGGTCACCGTCTCTGCAGAATCCAGGGTTGCAAAGACAATAACGAGAAGAGGGAAAAAAGAGGACTATGGGAGGTTCATCGCAAGGCCTTCAACGCCAAGATGTTCGCTTGCAACGTTCAGTGCGCCACTGACTCATTCCACATGCATGGCGAACACGTGTCCATCTAATCGTTATGAAATATCGGCGGAGATCATTGGATCCTCATCCATTCAAAAACCGTTGGGGTCTAATCACCTCCCATCTGAAAAAGTTCGTTATTCTGGCATGTTCCAGAGGAATGTCAAGTGTGTACAGTTGTACAGCGGTGTAGGTGCCGTTAAAATTAAATGGAAATGGGCATCTCTTCTGGCCTCTCTGACATGACAACCAAACGGCGGCTCTGTCAGTCAATCTGTCAACGAATGCACTGGTGGGGCACTTGTGAAAAAACAGTTGGATTCTAGGATTAGGGCTGACATTATGACCATGTGCTTGGTTTGCATGGGGAGACATTTCACAGAAGTGGAAACCCGCGTTAGGAGATCTGCAAGCCGGAGCGATACCTGCAATTCTCTGTGAGGACGCCAAAAACTCCGCTCCCACACAATTTGCATTCACAAGCACGGTCGGACTGTGAACTCTACTTTCTGAAGCAACATCGACATATGGCCTCCCAGGCCATGGGCTCCCTTGACGCGGACTTCTTCAGTGAGGACCACCCTGTGCCATTTCTTACGAGGTGGAAGATGATGGTTTTGCGCTGGTGCATGAACACGTCCTCGCAACGCAGTTTCGGTTGGAAAATGGAACTCTATTCCTTCAAAGGGAAGTGTACGATGCCAATGGAAAACTGCTCAAGTACGTGTTCCAGAAACCTTCGCATACTGCACCAGCCACACAATGGAGAGTGCCTCCAGGCAGATACAGGGTGCTCAGTGCCCCTCTGAGACAGTCTGCAGGATCTTTCGTTACTCCTGGCACGGCAGCATCAGTGGCCCAGGAGAAAACACCCGTGGTTGTCAAGAAGGAGACGAGTACCGTTAACACTGTAGTTGAGCTTTCGGACTCATCCTCCGATGACACATGTGCAATACCGCCCGTGGATCAGCCATGTCCACCTGTAGAAGCAGATGTGGAGGAGATCACCAGTGTCATTCCTAAACTGAAAGCCATGGGAGGGATGGCAGGATTCAAGAGTGAGTTGAGGGGGATAGACTGGAGCACTTTCAATATTCAGAGGGTGGCATTCTTGCCGGAATCTTTTGATGGTAATACTGTTTTCGAGCTGCCTCCTCCTGGTCGCTTGGGGGGCATTTCTAGTCTCCTGGAAGGAATGGACAAAAAGCACGATGGGCACCCTTGGTGCCGCACAAAAACCTCCAATATTCACAACAACGACAAACTCATATTCAGGCGAACAGTCTGTAATGGGCACCTGAAATGCGAGAACATGAAATGCAGACACTTCGCATTGTCAGGTGTGCAAAACCAAAGCGAATGGGATGGTGTCAGTGAGAATCCATTCAAGCCTGGGGTGACACCACCATACAGTAACACTTTTGTGTGCAAGTTCTGTAGGGTACCACCTTGCTGCCTTGCTTTGTGTGGCGCCAGAATGTATTATGTGGTGCATCGATTCAAAACCCTGACTAGAGCCTGTGTCCATTTCGGTTTTCACAACCACCCTGTGTCCAAGGGGGATTATAGGGAGAGCGTTGACACAGTCTCGCGTCTGATAAGGCAAGAGTTGGATACCAATCCAACTGGAACCACATCTGCAATTGCCATGGGGGCGAGCAAGTCCTTTCTGGAAAGCCGTATTCTGTGTGCATCAAATTCGGTTGGAGGAATACTGGAGGGATCGGCTTTGGACACTGTTATGGACCATTTCTCAACTTTGACTTCTCCAAACATTAGGAATCAGGTGAACGCTTTAAGAATGGGCTCTGGGAGCCGAGGTTATATGGACAATATTATGGATTTGAAGAAAAGGAGCATGTATGACTACATCCAAGACAGCGTTTTCCCGGGACAAGGAGCCAGGAAAGTGTTCTTGTTCAAAATGTCCACAAAAGGTGAGGGCAGCGGGGTCAGCCTGGTTAAACGTATGCAGAAGGGTGGTGATCTTGGCAACTGCTTCCTTATGTTCGATCATGTCAAGAGGGTTAAAGACTGGACCACAATGGCATGTCATGTTTACGACCCTGTGTACCAGCGGGTCATGACAATTGCAGTGTGTGACATGCAGTCAGAGGACACAGATTCACAACAGCTCATGTGGGAAGCTCTCATTCGAGTTATGGCCTCCAATGGTCTCCCATCTCCCAATTTCGTTGGTTTCATGGCCGATAGTGCTCAAGCTAACTTCAACGCTGTCCGCATTGTGTTCGGACGGGAGACCCAAAAGTGCCAATGCCTGGAAGAGAACGTACATGTCTTTTCCATTGGACACAATCCCTGGACAAACACACAAAGACATACATCAAGCCAGATATGCAGACTATGCATCGCCAACTGTGCAACCAGTACAAGGACGCCAAAACTATGGGGGAAGCGAATACATTGTTCCAGACAATTCGTGCCTGGTGGTACTCATCTGGAGCGGCATCGGAGGACAGCATGAGGGCACTGCAAGACTGGTTCGCATTTTGGCACTTCCGTTACCGACAGTGGGGAGCGGCCATGACAACGGTGAGTGGTTTGTATTCACCTTCGTTTGGGTGCTTCGGATATATCTTTCAGGGTCCAATCCTAATATGGGTTTCTGTTTTTTTCCTTGCAGCATATGTCCATTGAGGAGATGGCGGACATGCCTTCTTGCAATCTTGTAGAGACAGTGCACAATGCCTGGTTGCAGCAATCCGACAAAAAAGGGAGAGATTTGTATGCGGCGATGGCCGATGACCTCATTCGTGCTCTGCAGTAGCAAACCAGATATAGGTCATTCTTGAGGGGTGGCCTTGGTGGCAAAGGTCCGGACAGGAGCAGTTGATGTTGCGGGCAGCTGGAAGATCAGGGGATCCCAGCAAAATAGCGCGGGCAGTGAGCATATGTGCAGATGGCACCCCTCTCGTGGGAAGAGTTCCCCATCTGGAAGGCGAAGAGAGATTCGGGTCTTGCAAACGGAAATTGGACACCCCTCCCGGATCAGATGCAGATTCCCATAGGCCGGACAGGGTGAACTTCTCGACGCCACGTGTTCACTTGGATCAGAGATAGAATTGCGGAACATCCACAGGTGAGGGCTACTCTGGCCCAGACCGGACCCCTGCATCAAGCATTGTCACTGCAATGGTTGAAGACCACAACGTGGTGCCGCATATAATCGAGTCCATGGGCTTGGACGAGGTTTGGCATATAGAACGCACAAGTGCTGGATCTCGTGTGAAATGCGCGGCGATCAGGGCCACCAATCATGAAAAATGTACATCATTAATCTCCAGAGGGAAAGAACGCACTGCAGCTCCTACATTCACGGGTTTGTTTCTCCTTACGGACAAGGCGAGGCAAAGAACCACAAGTTCTGGTTCTGCGCTGACGATTGTGGGAGATGTGTGCATGGCACAGTGAGGCCTTCCGTGGTAAGGAAGCCTACTCCACCAACCGTGTGGCCTGTGAAGATGGGCACAGGTCTCACTCACCGAGAGATTGCAATGCTGGAAGAGGCGGGTTTCTCCCTAGCCAGACATTCCATTGCACGTGAAGGTGCTTCAAGTGGAAGCGGTTCACGGGTACCTCCGCCTGACGCTCACTTGTGGCCAACCAGACGGAACGGGAAGCTTGTTCGACGATTCCCTCCAACCGCAGAACACTACGGCAAAATTGAGTCCGCCAGAATGCTTCACGCTCGTGTTGCGGGAACAATGGAAGTGCCTGATCCAGGGTATGGTCGGGTCTTCACCATGATCTCATCCGCATCTGCGCTGCAGGACAGGACGTACGAAATCACTGTTTCCAATTTTCCCAATTGTACATGTCCAGATTTTGTTGGTATGCTTTCAAGTAGTTTGGGAAAGAGAGGGAAGTTCATACCGTGCAAACACCTTTACTTCGTCTTCTTGAGAAGGATGGTTTGTGATCCAAAGCGCGACTTCTTCATTCACCAAGCCACTATGAGTTTCAACGAAGTCAACACACTTCTACAGCGGGATACAAGCCCATAAAAATCGGTGTTTTCCTTGACTACAACTTGTAATGGAATGACTATTCAAGTCCAGTGACTCTCAATGTATGACGTCAAACATCTTTGCTATGCGTGGGTCAATGCATTTGTCGCATTGGTTTGTCATTCTCTTTTCATTAGCAAACACAAGAAACTACCTTCAGATAGACAGATGATCAAATCAACCTCGTCTCAACACGAGGTTTACTTGAAGTTCTCCAAATCCTCCTTGTGTTGACACAAGGATGATTTTAGTTCTCAGAAAACAACATCGTGTCAACACGAAGTTCATTTTTGTTCCAGGAAAACAACCTTGTGTTAACATGAGGTTTTGTTGAAGTTCTCCAAATCCCCCTTGTGTCGACACGAGGTTCATTTCAGTTCTACAAAATGAAGCTCCTGTTAACAGAAGGTTGAACTCCAGAAGCCCAAAACCCTTCATCCGTTTCACCTTCATGTGGTGAAATCAGCAGTTCGGGGCTCCACGGTTATAGGCCCACCTTCTTTGTGGTGACGTGGCATGACCTGGACCAGGCTCACGCCACGTCAGCATCAGCGCCATGTCAGCAGCGTGAGCGTAGGCTCACGCCACGTCATCATTGTGTGAGCGTACGCTCACACGCTCACGCGCCAGGCTCACGCGGTAGCGTCATTGAGAGCCCGGTGATCCACATAAAACATAAACTTTCTTCCCAATAGGTAATGCCTGAATTTCTTGACTGCATAAATCATTGCCAGTGCTTCTCTTTCAGTTGTGCTATAGTCCTTTCAGCGCTGTTCATCAACCTGCTAGCATAGTACACAGGTGAATCTATATTTCCTGTAACATTTTGGGCTAACACCGCTCCCAACGCTTCTCCTGAGGCATCACAGTGAACATGAAATACTACATGCCAGTGAGGGTTAATCAGCCCAGGTGTAGTTGTTACTAACAATGTAAGTTCTTCAAAAGCCTGTTGACATTCAGCTGTCCATGCAAACACTGCATCTTTCTTCAGAAGCTTGCTCAATGGTGCTGCTATCTGTGCATACCTTTTGACAAATCTTCTGTAATAACTGGTTTGTCCAAGGAATCTCCTTAGACTCTTAACATTTACTGGTGGTGGAGAGGCTTTAATGGCCTCTGTCTTCCTGGGATCCACAAGAAGTCCCCTCTTACACACAATGTGTCCCAAAAGCACCCCTGAGTTCACACAGAAAGTACACTTCTCTGGATTCAGGCCCAGACCTGTCATCCTGCATTTGACCAAACATAACTTCAATTTATGCAAGTGCTCATTCTTAGAGCTGTACACACTAAAATCATCCAAGAACACCTGCATGAAATCATCCAGATACTCATGAAAAGATTCACTTATCACTCTCTGAAAGGTTGCTGGTGCATTACAAAGTCCAAAAGGCATGACTTTGTATGCATAATCACCCCAGTCTATGATGAAAGCTGTCTTTCCCTGGTCTTCTTCTACCACTTGCACTTGATTATAACCACTGAAGCCATCCATGAATGAGTACATCTCATGGCCTGCCACAGTGTCCAACACCGCTTCTGTGACTGGCAAAGGGAAAGGATCTTTCTTCGTGCAAGCATTCAACTTCTTATAGTTCACGCAAACTCTCAGTTTACCATTCTTCTTGGGAACTATCACAATGGATGACAACCAAGTTGTATACTCTATCGGGTATATAAACTTAGCCTCAGCCAACTTCTTGATCTCTTCTCCAACCTTCTGTGCATAGTTGGGATTCATTCTGTACCTTGCCTGTTTGATTGTTACTGACCCTGGTTCCACTTCAATCTTATGATGACAGATCTCAGGTGGTATCCCTTTTAGATCCTCGTAGCTCCAAGCAAATACATCTCTGTATTTGATGAACAAACTCTTAGCTTCCTCAAAGAATTCGGGCTCCAAATCAGCCCCTACCTTCACCAACCTCGGTTCCTCTTTAGTTCCCACATTCACTTCTCTCACCTGCTCATCAGCTGTGATTGTCCAACCAGTCACGACTTCATCCTGTAAACTCACAGTGGCTGGTTCCTCTAAGATTTCCATTTCTCCTTCTCTTTCTTCATAGGAATGTGGCGGGTAACTGCTTGTTTCACCTTCAATTGGTGTTGCTATCACCACACCACAGCAGATACCTTTTAAACAACTTAGGCCTTCCAGCTGCATCTCTGCAACCTGCTCCCACTCTGGGTGTGCAGCGAACAGGGTAGCTTCCTGCTCCTCATCCAGTCCTCCCCTCCAGTCACACTCCCTGACCCCTCGAGGTCTTCTCGTAGCAGGTAATCTACTAGATTTCTTAGTGGTAATTTGTATCTTGTGCATCCCATCATGCACAGTTAGTAACTGGGAATTCCAGTCATGGAATACCCTGGCCTGTTTCAGCCACGGACGTCCCAACAATAAGGAGTAAGCTTCCATGACTTCATCCATTTTTAGCACAGTTACTGTGATCATAAAGATCATCTTTTGAATCTGTATCTTAACTCCTCTTATCAATCCCAGTGGTTGTACACTTCTTTGATCTGCCATTGATATTGTAAATGGGGCTGGCTTCATGTTACTTAGACCAAGCTTCTGCCTTAATTGGTCTGTCATGATGTTCACTCCTGAGCCTCCATCTATCAGTACATGAGTTAGTTCTGTGCTTCCAATTCTCAATTGGATTACTGGCATGGAATCATCAAAGTCCATGAGTGTTTCTTGCCCTTCCGGCTTCACATTATAACTGGTCACCTTGCTGTTCAGGTCTGTGTTCCCTGTCACATGGGCAATTCGATTGATTGCTTGATACAACCTGTGTCTACAATAAGGTGCCACAGCCAATAGCTGTCCAATGGTAATCTCCGCTTTGGACTGGCATATTACTTCAGCCAAAATCCCTTCATTACTCTGCATGTCTGCAGCTTCTTTCTTCCCTTCATCCTCACTCACTTCCTCTTCTCTTTCAGAATCAGAGGAATCTACCATAGGAATATCAGTACTCTTCTGCATTTCCCTTATGGTATCTGCCACTTCCTTGTGCAGTTCCTTCTCATCTCTCCAAGCCTCATCATCTTCAGGCACATCACTACCATCTTCATTATCATCATCTTCCTCATCTACTGGAGGTATTAGTTTGGCTTTGCTTCTCGTTACTATCATTGTACTTACTTCTGGTACAACACATGGCCTAACCATGTGAGCTGCCACCACTGGCCCCTCATTCACAGGAGCTCTCATCTCATTCTAGTGTCTGATCCAGAATGGACAGGCTGCCTTGCGATGGCCTGCTTGATTACAATAGTAACACAGTTCTTCCCCATTAGGTCCTCGCCCTTGGTCTGTTCTGGAATTGTTTATGTAATCCTGATTCCCTGGCTAGTAATTCCCTCTTGGATTACCCTGATAGTTGCCTCTGGAATTTCCTTGGTAATTCCCTCTTGAATTACCTCTCCCTTCCATGCCATTGTTATAACCAGCAGGCCTACCGTAGTGGTCCTGATCACTGTTTCTTCTTGGCTGGGGCTGCACTTGATGCACCCTTACTTGCCTAGGTTCTCTAACTGCTGTCCTTCTGTTGTAGTAACAATTCTCAGTAGAATGGTTATCCATTTTACAGATAGTACAGTGTTTCTCCTTCATGTGGCATTCAGTGGTGGTATGGCCTTCATTCTGGCACTTTGCACACCAAACACCCTTTCTCCAATGTGTTACAGCCTCTGTGGCATACTTCTTCAAGATTTCTTTTAATCTTTTCTCATAGTTATCCCTCTTCAACTTCCTCTTACTCTTCCTTTTCAGCTCTTGCTCTTCTTCCTCATCTGACTCATCCTCAGAGTCCTCATCATCCTTTTCTCTCTCCTGAGCATTCCCAATTGCTCAATTCTGTTCGCTGTTTCAAATGCCTCCTCCACTGTATTATGGGGTAACATATCCACTTTCTTTTGCAACTCTGGTCTTAGTCCACTCACAAACCAAGTCTTCTGTAAACCTGGAGCTGGTACAGCAGCCAGCTTTTTCATCATCAATTCCATTTTTTCCATATACTCCTCAACAGTTTCATGCTTCTTTTGCTTTAACTGTTGTAAACTTCCATACACTTCATCCTCAGTTTTACTTGTCCTGAACCTATTTCGGAATGCTGTATTCAAGCCATTCCACGTTAGGAAATGATTATCAGGGAATCTTGCATACCATTCACTTGCTTTCTTGATAAGTGAACAAGGAAACAATCTCATCTTGGCATCATCGCCATTCTCATTGTTCACAATACACATGTGCTCAAATTGGCTAATGTGTACATCAGGATCCCCTTTTCCTGAATATATTGGAAAAGGTGGTTTTGCCCGTGTTGGTTGTAACGCCATCTGTGGCCCTACCTTCTGCCCACTGACAGATGCTGGCCCCCTTGTTGGTACTGGTCCTTGAGGACCTGTTGTAGTTGTGGTGGATCTTCCACCCAGTGGTGGCCCCTGAGCACTCCCTGCTACCGGCCCCACGATATTCACAATATTCCCAGCTCCAGTTGCACTACTTCCTACACTCCCTGTCCCCCCAGAGCCAAATCCAGGTTGCCCGCCTGATCCCCCTGAGCCGACACCTTCGTTGGCCTGTGGTCCAAGTGCTCCACTTGATCCAGGTCCAACGGGTTGGGATGTCCTGGTTGTAGTCTCAACCTCAGCTGTTGGGTCTACTTCTTCATACTCTTCCTCTTCCAATTTCTTCCCTCCGTTTTCATCCTCCAAGTTCTGCCCTTGGGTTTCTTCTTCACTCATGTAACTCAAGTGCAATGGTGTTGGAGAGTCTGAACTCTCCGTTGGCTCTGCCACATCCTCTCCTCCTTCTTCACCTTCTGTTTCAGAAACTGGAGTTCCTGCTTTTGGTGTTCCATGCCAACTCTTATCAAAGATTTCTGTCAAATCTTTTATCCAGGGATGTACCTCAGCTCTTTCACCTCGTGGTTGATCTTCTTCCCGTACCAATTCCCTTAATCTTTCTTGCAAAGAAAAAGAAGGAGTGGCATCCAACTCTAGTTCTTCCGGTATGGGTGATGTACTCTCTGATCTTAATGGTGTGAGAGGTCCAGATGATTCCCCTATGTCTATTCCTCTCTCCCAAAGATATAGATAATTAGCTTTCAGATAACTTTATCTTTTTGCTGAATATCTCTGGAGTCTAGCTTCTCTTTCATCACTCATGTCCCATGTCTTTCATTTCTTTAATGTGGCAATAACCAAAACTCTCTTTTGTAGTATCTCTCGTATATGCCTGGGTTTCTTTCAAGCTTCAATGCACCCTTGGCTATACTAGAAGTCTCCGTTACCATATAACCATATGGCAAACAAGTCTGGAAAGCTGTTCTTGGTGTGAGTTTGATCCACAAAATATCCTTTGGAATCCAATTCTTTACCAATACAAGCTCTTCATGCATATGAGTATAAACATTCACATTCCTTTCCTCCCAGCCTTCAAACTCTACTCGCTTAATGGATAGCAACGCTATCACATAAACCAGTGTTGGTAACCAACGTGCTCTTCCTTTACAGGCCACCTGAAAAATCTTTATCACCCCTTTCTCCAGACCTCACTCAGGGTCAGCATCATGCACTCTCTTAAGAATGTTTTCTTTACAACCGTCTGGCAATTCCAAGAACCTCTGAAAGAATTGTTTGGACAATCTTTCCTTCTCAGTTTCACAGGGAATTTGATTCACATCAAATTCTTTAATTCTCCATCCACCATGATCCCACCAGATGCCTGTCACATTTGGCTGTTCATGACCCAGTTCCCCAGTATGGTCGCCAAATGTCGAACGGCTTTTACTCACCCATCCCTTCGCTATCCGAGGTGGAAACTCCAAGATAGAAGAGTTGGATATTTCTAAGCACTCAGCCCGCTCAGTACAATCAGACATGACCTACAGCTAGTGAATCATGGTTGTGCTTCCCATTTGTATTCATTCTTGCCTTCATGTTATCAATTCACCTTATCTGATACTGAAGCATCAGATTGCTTCAGTATCTACTTAATTCCAATTAATCATGCATTCATTTCACAGCTTCACTCATGTCACTCTACACAGTGTGCTTGTATCGAATAAGTATCAAATTATGATTTATCAGGTATCAGGCCAATGCCATGGTGACTCTAATCTGCCCTACAGTTTCACTACAGCTTTGCATGTAACAAGCATCTACTGTTCATCTCTCCTCCTTCTCCGTGCTCTCGTTCTTGCTCTCCGCCTGATCTCCTCTCCCACATGACCAAGAAGCGCTCCCCGTGAAATTGTCCTCTTTCCGTTGCCGCTCCCCTTATCTGCCCGCAAGCTGTTCTAACCACCTAACTAATTAACCGTCATCCCTGAAGTAACACGTTCCTTCTGCAGATGTCGTTCCCTCACAGTCATTCCCTGCCAATGATAACTGTTCCCCATGTACTGTGACAGGCTGTGTCGGGTTGTGACTGGCTGTGTCGGCTGTGTCGGGCTGTGACTGGCTGTGTCGGCTGTGCGAAGCTGTGGCGGGCTGGGTTGGGCTGTGTGGGCTGTGACGGGCTGTGTGGGGTTGTGTGGGCTGTGACGGGCTGTGTAAAGCTGTGTCGGGCTGTGTAACCCCCCTAAAGCCTGCTGCTGCCACCCCTAAGGCTCCTGTTGGTCTCAGTCTGCGCAAAAATTAAGGGTACCCCACAGAACCCGTAAAAGCGTCTAAGTCCCAAGCAACCCTCTAACACTCCCCTCTCGTCTACCTTGACAATGCTGAAGATCCTCTTACTCGTGCGGAGGTTCACCTCCAACCACAAATAGTCCCCTACAATCCGAACTTTCGATCTAGTGTCCATACGGAATCCCTTCTCCTCTGCTGCACAAGCAATGACATTCCAAATGCACAGAGGAACCCCCATAGTAACATAATGCGAAGCATATGACTTTGGGGCATTGTCCTTGTACACCATTACAACTCCTTCCAGCAACACAGACTTCTCCATGCCATCGCCAAACAGAATGTTCGCAACCACGGTGTGTCCCTTCCAGTCGCGGCTGGAGCACTTCGGAGATATCGTGGGGATCTTCAATCCATGCCTTCATAAGACTGGCGTTGCTACCTGAATAGTATGCCATGACGACCTCAATACGAGATGCAAAGGAACGCAGAAACTCTGGCAGAAAAAAAAACCCCGCAGATCTCTCTACCGCCCCTCACATATGTGCACAACTCAGCTAAGAGTTGAACAAATAAACCGCGCGAGCACCGTGATACCAAAGACAACTGCCATGCCGGGGAAAAGGAAGACGGAACACATGGAACACATGATTTAGCGTAATTAATATATTACCGACATGTTTTAGTACATATTTAGATCGTATTTAGAACGTATGTGCACTATGGGTTTCTCATATGTTGTTGGAAAGCTAGTTTTATTGTTAACCTCTGAAATTTTCTTACTCATCATGCTTGAGTAATAGGACAAAACGTTATGGCCAGAAAACAAAGGTGCAACTTGGGCGCGTGCAACTTGTGCCATTTTTTTCTTCTTCATACTTTGACCTGCATAAACATTACCGCTTCAAAAATGTTGAGTAATATTGCACTATAGGCAATTGTGATATCTTGTTGAAATTGCTAGCTCAATTTTGTGCCACCGGGATTGAGTTACACATCCATGCAGTCAGACCAAAATATGTTATGGCCACAATACCATACTGCACACTGAACCATTTTCTTTTTCTGCATACTGTGCCCTACAATTACATTATGCCTTATTCCATCTTGAGTATTGTTTCATGATGCGATTGTGATTTCGTATTTGAAATGTAGCTTTATTTTCATGCATTGACATATTGTTACACATGGATTCAGTAACATTGGAAGACGTTATGGCCACCTGAAAGAAGGTGGGGCTTGCTCCCGTTTTTTCTCTTCATAGACCCACCTGCATTTACGTTATGACTTCTGGAATGTTGAGACTCATAGCACTATAGATGTGTGATATGTTGTTGGAAATCATGCTTTATTCTCCACCTCTGAAACTTTGTTACACATCCTACAAGTAAGATTGGAAGACGTTATGGGCAGGTGAGGAAGGTGTAGGTTGGTCCACTTTATTTTTCTTCATACTTTCATCTGCACTTATATTTTGGCTTTTGGAATGTTGAGTACTATTGAATTATAGCTTTGTCATATCCTGTTAGAAAGTTTTTTTTTTTTTTTTTTTTTTTAGCGTGGGGATGTTGTTACACATCCGTTGAGGAAGACCAGAAGACGTTATGGGCAGAAAACCAAAGTGTAGTTTCGAACACATTGTTTTTTATATACTGTGCCCTGCATTTAGGTTGTGGCTTCTAGAATGATGCCTCTTTCTGCTGTTGGGGTGTGTAATATCTTCTTTGAAAGCTGGATTTAAATGACACCACAAGACGTTATGGCCAATAAACGGAAGGTGCATCTTGGAGCAATATCATTTTCTTCAGACTATGGCATGTGTTTACATTACGGCTTGCAGCTGGAACAGCCTTCCAGTCTGGAAGGAATAGGGGAAGAAGTCGCATTTTACCTCCCTGGTAGCGACATTTTGTAGATCTGACATGTTGTTACACATGAATTGCATAAGACTACAAAAAGTAGGAGTTAGAAAACCTAGGTGCATCTTTTCAGGATGGTTGCATGTGCAAGTAAGCTGGGAAGCAATGTGGAAGCAAAATGACAACAGAATACGAGGAATACACCTTCAACATCAATATATGGAAAGATTGATGTCACAATATGTTTTTGGCATGTACATTGTTGAAACCTAGAAATGAAGCAATCTAGGAAAGCAGAGTGAAAAGAGGTTCAGCATGCTACTGACCAGTCAATCTCTTTGAAATTTCACTCATAATTAGGCACCTGAACCTCCTGCCTAATCATTCTCTATTTCCAAACACACACACGCATATCCTAGCGAAAGAAGAAGACTGAGTGGTGAAAGTGATTGCTCCCCCAATGCGGCAAGACACGCAAGAACACCGAGGATGAGTTCTTATGCATATGCAGGAAGGAAGCAAACATGACATGCATCACTCCATCTTCAATCGTTAGGCAAATGTCACCAGCCCTGGTCCAAGGTCTTTCAGGTCTGGAGCCCCTCTAAAGCAGCCGCATGATGGGGGATGGAAGTTCGTCCAACAGTTTAATGCTGTCCCAGCCTTCATCCACCCATTGAAACAAGGTAAGAATATGAAAACACTCGTTCTCCTTTGCAGGGTCCAGGCCCAAAGCATGTGGCCCCCACTCTTCATTAGGAGCACACAGAAATCTTGATCTGAGAACAACGGTGTTAGGTTGTTTTGCAGCTGCACTGTTGGTGTCGTTGTAAAAGCCAGACCAACCCACTCTACCGAGGTTAGCTATTTCATGAGCATGAGCGGCATGAGCGGAGTAGTAAGACAATCGGTTTTCATGAGCAGAAGTACAAATTTTGGAAATAAAAAACATTAAAAACATTATTTTAATGAAATGTGTCAGAAAAAAAAGCCAATATAATATTCATTGTTTGAAGTAGAAATTGTAGTTTTGAGAGCCGTGCTCATGATATTTCGTCTTCCGCTCATGCGAATTCGGAGCAACATCTGCAAAAATGGCGCTGAATTTCGCAGTAACAGGGTCTGCAAGTAGAGAAATCGACGACGTATTGCGTGGTAATAGGTGTCTCCGCCGAAAAATGGTGCCGAATTTCGCGGTTATAGGTCCCAACATGATTGAAGTGTAAGCCCAAAATTTGGAAATGTGGCGCTAAATTTCGGTACATGGTGCCGGGCATTGCACAGATGTTGGGCAGTTCTGGGCCATGTAACTGGAAATTCGGCGCCATTTTTCCAGAAATGGCACCCACAATTGCAACTGTTGGAACTCAGTTTTCTGGAAGATTTGCAAATTTTTCCTGCCGCCATCTTTGTATTGATTCTGTTTCGACATTGAATTGCCACTGGACGTCAACGGATATCCAGCAGTCCATAGTGTTTAAAAGACATCACTTTAATATTGTCTGTCTCATTCTAGGAGTTTTGGGGTGCATTTCATTACACTGCAAAGCAAATTCTAATGCATCAAAATGCAATTGCAAATATCCATATGGTGGATTCCCTTTGCCCCATCAATGATTTCTGGAATCCCGACGGAGAAGTTTGTGCAGCTCGTTCACGCTCAACGCTGGTGCATAAATAAAGTCATCAATAGTCAAGTTCATCCTCAACCTCTTCAGGTAAATGTAATACAGATGCTTGCACGGATAATACTTTGACCCCTTCTTTGCTTCCATCAACCAGAAGTCCGTACAATTGCAAGTCGGCTCCACTCCAATCGTAATTGTGTATACGTCGTCGCGTACAGCTGTCAGGAACCACATTGTCAGCTGCAAGAAACGAATCGGAAGAGGATCAGACATGCACTCCATCTTGGAAGTGAAGCGCACATGCGGCTACGCCTTCATCCAAGGCAGCTTCTTTCCTGGTCAAGGCTCAGAGACGGACAGGTGCTTCATATTTAAGATGTCAACGTGCGGACCGGGGAGCGGTGTCGATTTGGTGAAGCGGATGACCAGTGGAGACCTCTCAAATTGCTGGGTCATGTTCGACCACATCAGGCGAATTACCAACCACGATTGGGTGACAATGGGGGCACATGTATACGACCCACATTGCAGAAAGTTGATGACCATTGCTATCTGCGAAATGAAAGGAGAAGACACAGATTCGGAGTTGCATATGTGGCGCGGAATTAATGAGCAAATGGCGAGAGCGAAGTTGCCCCCTCCCGATTTTAGGGGCTTCATGGCTGACAATGCCCAGACGAACTGGGCTGCAGTGAGAAGGGTATATGGGGACGACCCAAAGACTCCAATGGAAGGTAAGGAGAGATCTTGCGGGTTTCACTTCATGCAGAGTTTGACGCAAAATATGAAAAGGTTTGTGGCGTCACGCCACCGGCAGGATCATATCAGTATGTGCTTTGCGTGGAAAAATGCGAATTCCATTGACGAGGCGGAGACCGAGTTTGCAACCATACGCGCCTGGTGGGTGTCTTCAGGGGCAGTGGATGTGAAAGATCAGCCAGAACTGCAAACATGGCTTGCGTGGTGGCATTATAGATTTCGCCAGTTTGGAGACTACATGAGACAAGTAATACATTTCTGTACTTGACAATTGTTCTGTTTTGTGCTTCGACATTCTCCACAATGAGTGACATTTCTAATTTCCTTCAACATGACATGAGCTTGGAGGATGACACGGATATGCCGACGACGAACATGGCCAAAGCGGTGCACTCTTCCTGGCGTGCTTCCTCTACGGCACATCTCGTTGACATGTTGACAACAACAACAAAAGATATTGTGAGGGCTATCATGCAACAATCTCGTTACTAAAGCAATGGGGTATCGGACCAGACATGCAGGAGATGCTGATGAGGGCGGCGCATCGTTCGACCGATCCCAAAAAATGGACTGCTGCATTGCGGGAAACAATAAGGTCAACGCCGTTACACAGTCAGGGGAATTGCCTGGAGGGCGATGTCCGCAACCGGCCGGTGAAGAGAAGAATTGAGGACATGCCCGGAGGCGACGGCGATTCATGGAGATCAGATATGAACATCCGTACTCAACCTCGGGGCGCAACAATGTTGCGTCCCACGCCTCCTCCCAGCAAGACTCGTACCCCCTCTCCTGCAGCATCTGTGGAATCGCTGCCAGACTCGGGACAACATGCCCAGGATGAGCATGCTGCTCCTATTATCGTTACCCAATACAACATTCCAATCGTGGAGCGAGATGTGTCGGCCTCGCAGTGGAGAATTGCACAGACCCGTCCGTCATTTCGTGGCAAATGTTGTGCTGTTCGTGTGGACACCAACCAGAGATGCAATGAGATGATTCGAAGGAGCCCGCAGGGCGGTGTGCCCGCCCCTTGCTTCACAGGGAGATTTGTGTGTGCAAAGTTTGTGGAGGCCACACTGAAGGAGTTTTGGTTCTGCAGGCATGATATCATGTCGTGTGTGTTCGGCAAGCCCAAGTATTGTGTACAAAGCATGCCTGATCCTTGAGAGGTCATTGAGAGGCCAGTTCGAGTTCCTTCTTCTTGGGTGACCGGGTGCCGATATTTGAACAAAATGTCAGCGGTTTCTGTCTCCCGGTTGAAACTAACGAGGATGTCGTGTTTATCGATAGCGCCCCCTTTGTAGAAGGACATTTTCACAGTGGGCCTTATGTTCCCCTCCTCCTCATCCTCATAACTGAAGAGAATGTCCTCACTTTCCGAGCCAGTCCGTCCACGCGTGAAGTTTTCACCTATGCACTCATCATACGTCCACTCGCAACAGTTCCAGCGATACAACAACGTTGTGCGTGATCTGTTCGGCTCCCACTCAAGTGGAAAGTCCAGGTCCATGATGTGCAGGAACCACCTGCTCCCCAGCCGGGGTCCAGGAGAATCGTGTAATCATGGAAGAAACTCCATTGCTCTCAGCTGGACAAGTTGAGGATCGTCCCTGTAAACATCTAGGAAGACAATGATGTCGTCTGCTTTCGGGACAATGAGTCCCGTCTGGCGTCGATAGATGTGATTCGGGCACAACATGGCCTCACGACACAGCAAGAACACAAAGCAGGGAGGAGATGGGCACAACAGAGAAGAGTGAAGAGCAAAATGAGAGCGAGGCCGGCGGAAGAGGGATATATCATTGCTGAACTGCCAATGTCGTATGCGGCAGAACTTCTATTTCCTCCGACATGTGTGCTTTTATTAGACAAATCCGCACCAGTTTCAGGACAGTTTGCAAAACTCCCTCACCGTAAGGCGGGTATTTGCTCTCCGGAGCCCAATTTCGGCGCCGTTATTGGTTGGACTGCGGAAGCTTCAGCCGAGAATTTTGTTTCCGGAGCCAATTTCGGTGCCGTTATTGGTTGCACTCCCCAGCCTTTAGCCGGGTATTTGGTTTCTGGACCCCAATTTCGGCGCCGTTATTGGCTGCACTCCGGTGGCTTCAGCCGAGTATTTGGTTTCCGGGGCCCAATTTCGGTGCCATTATTGGCTGCACTCCGGAGGCTTCAGCCGGGTATTTGGTTGGCGGAGCCTAATTTCGGCACCGTTATTGGCTTCACTCCCGAGCCTTCAGCCGGCTATTTCTTTTCCTCTGCCCAATTACGGCGCCGTTATACCCAACCATCCTGCACTTCTGCAACAGTACTATCCACGGTTATAGGTCGCCATTGCGTTTTCGGAGTCTGCAAACCCGGATCCTAATTCCGCTTGCATCCCTTCCTCTGGGGTAATTTCGGTGTCGTTATTGCCCAGAATTCAGTTTTTCTATGACCTGGCCTGGCGGTCCATGAGCTTGGGCTCCAAGTCATGAGCGGACACTGGTACTTATGAGCGGAGTGCTTCCAGCATGAGCGCGGAAATCTTCGAAAACCTTCTCTTCTTATACTACTTTCGATTATTTTATCGTTTTGGGCCCGAAAAAAATCTGCCGAAATTCGAAGTGTGTTACTTGGCGGCTCATGGGTGAGCCATGCCCGCTCATGAGCTCATGAGCTCATGGAATAGCAACCCCTGGAGCTGCCTACTCTTTCTTGAGCATCTGACATTGCTAAGTGAGAGAGGCGGAAGTGAAAGAGGCTACAAGGCGAGGCAGATGGATGAGGAAGAGTGCAGAGGAGGCAATGGGGGGTCTGAGGAAACTGAAAGAGTTTGGGAGTGCTGAATGACAATGTGGTGTGTGGAGAGTATGTGTTCAGTGAGGCTGGAGAACATGACATTTTGAGGGGGGAAATCATGTGTTGCACGGTTTCGGATGGCTACATGCATCTGCAGGACTAAAGGGATGCGATTTGAATACTGATTCCATCATCAGGTGAGGTGCGCATTGGTCCACATGACATGCACATAACATGCATGAAGTGGAGGCAATGTCTCTCATTGGCAGCCTCCACCCACATGAGAGTAGGGCGTTGTTAGGGATGCTTCCTTTTGAATTGGCATTGCCACACTAGTATGTTAGTATATTCATTATGTGTGGGCTGTTTTGTTCACATATGTGGTTGGAGAGGCATTATATTTGTTGCTTTCTGAACGGACTGCAGTGGGGGCAATATTGTTGCATTTTCTGATGGACAGAAAGCGTAGTCTTCATATCTTTGACTCTTTGGGGTCTGAATGAACTTCTGTCCACGTCGTTCTTTGTAACCTCAGTGGCAGCTCCGTCCTTTGCTCTGTAATCATATAAATAATAACATATGCTAAGGCAACATTACCAACTTCAAATGAAAGAGTTGTACATGGCCAGCAAATCAAAATAGGTATTCAACTGCAATGTGAATGTGTAAATTCGGAATGCCATCTTCAATTGCAAATGGTTGCCTCAGGAATGAATAAAAAACTTCGACCCCAAACAATTCAACAACGTCTCCTGATTCGAAATACCTACTAAACTGCAGTGACCCAAAGCCCACATCCGAACTCGCACCAAGTTGAACTACATCCCACCTCACATGCAAAAGTCACAGAAGGCTAGAAATAGAAAGAGAATCCGCCGTGTATCTGATGTCATTCAGAATGAGCCGGTTAAGCGTGAACCCTAAACCGTAAACCTCACTTTCCAGACACAATTCTGAAGTGCGTTGTGAATAACCATGTATTATCCCCCCTCAGACCTATAGGCCATGCACATCACATACTTCAAACCCGGGGGCCATGCATGCATGCACCTCAAATTGCAAACATTCTTCACTCGGAACTCCACCTGTTGCACATTTTCAATGCGTAGCAGTTGTACATGGGTTGTTCATACGGAAGTGTACTGTCAGTACGCCCGTGCATGTGCAAGTAAGATGTGAGAACCTGCAAAACGGTAGACATTGCCTGAAATTGTGGAGCTAAAAATGGAGATCCAATTGTAGTACTGGTAATGCTGTCAACCACATGCTTCTTCAGCCCAATCCACCTGGAGTTCAAAATGGAAAGAAGACACATCCAGCAGCTGCCCAACCATCTCACCGTCTCATTCGCTCCTTGTAGACACAAGCAGGCCCTAGTTCATTATATGGACTGCAGGGATTCCAGGAATATGGTACCTTACCTGAAGTCCTTCAGCCGGTGTACAACCTCTTCCTGCTCCTGGTGGGAGACGACACGGATGGGAGATTGCCTGTGTAGCCATGCCTCTCTAGAAAGTCTTTGTACCGTGCAAGTGACTTTCCATTCCCATCATCCACAGCAGTCATAACTGGGTCTTCACCAGGGTACTGATTACCCTCCTCCATCATGGCAGTCAAGTCCAAAATCTTTCTTTTCGTAGCTCTCACCAATGCAAGAAGATGTTGTTGGAGGAATTTGCTGGTATCTGTCAGTTGAAGAATACTTTCCCATTCTGTAGAGATAAGGGCAAGTAGGTTGGGCAATGGACTTGTACCAACGGATGTCTGTGAGCCATAGAAAGGGAGGTCAGACCTGGGGGAGTTTGTGAAGACGAAGGCATGGAAGAGGGGGACTGATGGGCAGCTAGCAAGTTGTGGAGGCCACCTTTACATGTGCCCAATAGGGATCCGCACAACTTTGCAATCAGCCCGTCCTCCACATGGGGGTGGAGCATCTTCAAAACCTTTACCTCGTGTGCATACATATTTCCTTTCTGGGCCTAATGACAATCACATCAACCCCACTTAGAATCCGGATTGTGGACAATATATGTCATACCCAAATGGCGGTGGCATTGAACTGTTGCAATGCCTCCGGGTGTGTCAGGTTGGTGCACATTCGCATCTGGAATGTCGTTGGCAAGCAAAATAGAAGTACAAACAAATCCCTCCTGCCGCTTGTTTCGGATGAACCCATAAGCCTTCGCATGTGACATGTACCAGTAATGGGTTGTCACATCACCTGTCAGTTCAGAGATGAGCCAATCCACCCGCCTACTACCGAGGACGCTTTTGGTGCTCTTCAATTGCACTTTCAGGTTCCCGTGGTATGCTTCTATGACAACATTAGTGTCTTGAGAGGCATGAGGTATGTTCCGGGATCCCTTCATCCACATTTTGGCTTTTGGAAGCCACTCTGTCTCCATGTAGGTGCAGAATTCTGTCTCAGAAGGGTACTTCTCCCGCATGTCCAGATTTTGAATACGGCCCATGCTTCATCTGCATCCCCAAAGGTCTCCTTTCTATCGTACATGATCTGTGCCAGGTCTTGTAAGATAGCCGCTCGCAATACTAGGTCTTTCACCTTTGCTACAACATTCTTCTGCCAGGCTCAGCGAACATGCCACAAGCACAAGAAAACAGCACAATCCCCCCACACAGATCTGTTCTCTTATCAGGCAGGTAAACTAAAATTCATGTGTAACTAAGAGATCATGGTAGGTATATTGCCTGAGTTCATGGACGTACCTAATTGTAGCAATTTCAGCATATCCACAATAAAGGCATTCGGACGCCAGTCTACCTGCAGACTGATCATTTGTTTATTAAGTACCTCCATCCAAGGCGTAAGATCGATGGTTTTGCACCTTGCAGTGATAATGTAAGCCACTGGAATACCATTCAGCCAGTCGTCGAATACCATCATGGTATACAAGGGGTACTGCAGCAATAATCACGTGTAACTGAAGTGAGTTCAAAGGAAATGGTACGAGAACAAAAAAGTTCACATGAAGAACATAATTTGACAAGCTTTGAGGACATTTGGGTTAAGAAACTGCCGCAACCTTCTTTTCATTCGTCCCAAAGGTTGCATCACAAGCAACTATGCGACGATGGCCGTGTTTGAGCATTTGTTTTCTCTGCCAATCAGTTTGTATGCCAAGCACAAATGGAAGGTCCAGTTTTCGATCATTCAACGTCCACGCAGGGTGATTAGAAAATGTTTGTTGGGTTTTCATGCACCCACATTCGGACACTTTGTGCATCATTGGAGTGCTTTTTGAAAGTTTCTTCATCGCACTTGTTGGCAATATTTCGGATGTCACTTGAAAGAAGGAAGGTATCACGAGTAACCTCCAACCCCCCATCCATGATATCCCTCACCCTCTGCGTGTGCTTTGCCATTATCTTGTTGATGCTTAGTTCCAGACGTAGGTTATGTAACACCCACGATTTCATGTCATCGCTCAAGTGGGGAGCTAATGAAATACGACCTAGTTGTTGAGTGGGTCCATGGCAGACCTCTCCAGCCCCATTGATATGTCTCTTTTCATAATAGACCAGCTCTGCAATATCAGGGTCCACATAGCATTGCTTCACTACAAACCTGCACATGCATCCCCTCTTGATGCCTTCCCCCGATTTTGTTTGTGTGGTCCTTGTTTGTTTCAGTGGAAGCGGCTGTGACTCTTGGCTTCCTCCCCTTCTTCTTTGCAGGTTTTGCTCGGTGTTTCTTGTGTGCGTGGTGTTCTTGGATGATTTCAGTGTGTACAGCTCTAAGAATGAGCACTTGCATAAATTGGAGTTATGTCTGGCCAGATGCAGGATGAGAGGTCTGGGCCTGAATCCAGAGAAGTGTACTTTCTGTGTGAACTCAGGGGTGCTTCTGGGACACATTGTGTGTAAGAGGGGACTTTACACATCCATTCGTACTCTCATCCATCTGATTACACATCCCTCCTACTCTCATCCATCTGATTACACATCCATCCTACTCTCATCCATCTGATTACACATCTATCCTACTCTCATCCATCTGATTACACATCCATCTTACTCTCATCCATCTTATTGCACATCCATCCATACCTACACAGATTGATCCTAAATGTCCATTAAATAATACTAAATTTGAAATTTGAAATTTGAAATTCAAACTTGGGTATGCATATGTAACCATGCATGTGTTGGCTTCACTCTCACTATGGGCTCATGTTATGTTCATGACCACATCTGACATCTGGGATGGATGCGTGCATGACCTACATGTATCATGTGTTATATAAACGACATTCCATGGGGTGACGGGGGCGGCGGGGGGTGGCGAGGGGAGGGGCGGCGGAGCGGGGGGCGGGCCGCGGCGACCGCGAGCAGCGCGGGAGCCGGAGGGGGGGGGCTGTGGGGGGCGAGGGGGGGTGCCACGCAGGCAGGACCGAAGGGCTCGCATTAAACTCCCGGGCCTTTTCTAGTGTGCGCCAATATCAACAGATAGCCTTGCCAGTCTCCACCACCACGGGTCGTACCATTCCATTTCTTCTCCAAATTTTGGGTCATGGGGGCGAGAAGGACGAAGGAGAGAGTATCCGGCAGAATAGGCAATGAGTGGTTCTTTCTATTTAGAGATCCACCAGCACTCTCCAGGGCCGAATTGGAGGTCTACTAAGGTTTATTCTCATACTGAGGTGTACTTTTGGAGAGCCAGTCCAAGAATCCATGCAAAGGTGGGCTGGGATCCATTGAACCACTGAGCAGGTCCACAACACGGATGCGGAAACAAGTTACCCGGCTCAATCTTGACGAAATCCGGAAGAGGGGAGAGTCTACCAATTTCAAAGCACAGTTACGTTACAGCCGAGCCCACTGTCAGATCGAGAATGAATGAACACAACTTGGCAAATTGCGGATACTTTGCAGCCTTGCCAGCTCAAAATGACATCCCAAATCACTCGTCAGATGACCAATCCGAGAGGGTGGGATGACCGAAGCAATGCAAGGTCCCGAGAGCCGAGCTCTGTGGACACCCCACTCTGGGAGCGAAATGTGTACACGAAAACAGGTCCTGTGACAACATTGACCAGAGATCCGCGAACCTGAAATGCTCGCTTATTCCCGTGGTGCCCAGCGTGTGGGTCGCATACTGGCGGGAGTAGATCCTCCTTTGTCGTCCTTCATTGCCGCCCTAGGCTCCAATCCAATCTTGCTTCACCAGGTTTCCTCCCTTTAATTTTTATCAAAGACAACAAAGCAGAAGTACAGGAGGGCTGTGGCATGGTTGTAAGACATCCAGTGCAATGGAATGTGGGTTTGGGGTTCAAACCACGATTTTGGGCATGTGTGTTCCTCTGCTTGTGATGCTATCTTCTCTAGCATTTGCATTCTGCTCTTGTAGTCATTCCCCCAAAGCTGCAAACGTGATGAGGAAGAAGCATTTTCAGCTAAGTTCAGACAGACATAGCATCACAGCTTCAATCTTCATGTGCAGCACAACAGGCTCCTCAACATGCGGACAAAGATACCATGTTATATATCATAGTTGACGAGCATTTATCAGGTCAGATATCAATGTAAAGTTTTAGTTCTCCCCATTCCTACAGTCCCATACTTATGAGCAAAGGCACCAAGCTTGAATGCATCACTTAAATTTGGAAGTCAGCAAATAGTTGTTTGACAGGCACTGTTCATTACAGAGTTACAGGTCTGGTGTAAAAATGGAGTAAGCTGTGCTTATTCCTGTTCTTCGGTCACGTGAGGCAGACCTCATGTCATCCCAGCTAGTGGTCTTCATTGGTAGGCCACACTTCCCCCCAACCTTGGACTCACCGCCTCTCAATGGATCCCCCTTGCAACCTACACGCTCTTCTGCTTGATCTCTGAGGAACACATTCTCTTGAACATAAATCAGAGAAGCCACCTTGGGGAGAAGGGCTGTATGAGGCTCTCTCCTTCTATTAGTGGCCTTTCTATAGTACCAGTTGATGTTGCACACACAAGCCTATTGCTAACCCCCAGTCTTCATGCGTCGAAGGGCAATGTATGCCAGTAGACGATAGCCCACAACCATTACGAGCAACACCCAGGCCTCCTCCCCACCTCCTCCCAAATTAAGGCCGTGGAAATTTGGCAACGCGCCTAGACTCTTACATCCAGTGGCACTGGAGCAGTCATAAGTTTCACTGGCGCTATACTGGACCTTGACGATCAGCTTGTAGGTGTAGTAGTTGAATGAAATGTACTTCAACCATGTCATCCACACCGGCGTGTGCTGCACATCGCATACCACCCAGTGAGCACATTTCCAAGTAGTGGGAACAAATCATCTGAATACTGTACTGCCCAGTTGATTATGTATTTGGTACCTAGTATCCTCAAAACTCACTAAAAGAAGGCAGCTTGGTAAAACTAGGAGCCTAGAAGATCACCTGAATAAAGTAGCCACCAGTGAGCATAAAAGCAAGCATAACAATTGATGCCAGAGTAGTTGCCTTCTTCACGTCCATCACAGCTGCACCTATCAAAAAGCCGAGGCCCTGCATGACAATGCAGCTGGGCATGAGCTATGATTGCATGCCCTTTTCCAAGGTTGCACTTGGTGGTTAGTTACATACAACTACCAACTATCCCAACTCTCAAAGGCCTCCATGAGCTTTGATTACAGAAAGCAGGTTGCAAAGACAGCATGAACCAGAAGCTCCACCAAATGCATGAGCAACGTTTTCTTCCTTTTGAGGAATTCCTGGCTACTGTTAGAGAACCTCATGAAAAGAAGTTAAGGTTTACCTGAGAAGTAACAACATCCAGAAAAACTGTGAGCATAGTCAGGAAGAATATGCCCGCATTCATGTACAAATTAGTCATGAAGTAAACAATGATGAGGAAGAACACTGGCATGATCAAGTCCAGCGGCAGATCTCCAAGTGTCCGGGCCAGAAAATAAGCACTCAACCGGTACATATCTGAGGCCCGTTCCTTTGACAACACTGCTCGTTCCAGAGGAAACGTGAAGATGGCTGTAAAGAGAGGGAAGAATCCCCAAAATATGGCAATAAAAAATACCAACCCCAGCTGCAAACAAACCAACAAGAGTTACATACTTGACTTCAAAACATGGCAAAAGAATCACCATAGAGAGAAGACCTACACATTAAAATTCAGTGGAACCTGGCATGCTTCACAGAAGGAAAACACCAAAAAAGCGACTTCATAGAGTCATGAACAGAGAAAATTTGGTGTCTCCATTTTTGCGCAAGATGGCTGGATTTGGAGGGCCACCAAATCTTACTGGACATGCCTACACAGCTCTTCGCCAATGGGTTTAGGGGAACCTCATACATCACAGAACCCAGACAAACAATGTTAGTGAACTCAGAATTACAAGTGGAAGTTGAGAGAGAAGACTCGGGCCAAAGCTAGCATAAACAAGAGCCACTTCCCCTTGCAAAGGCTTGGATTCCAATGATGCAAACACACCTGATCCTGGACTTGGTTGGCAGTACCACGCTTGGAGTTGAACCAAAGACAGCCCACAATGATGGAGATGGCCGCGACTTGCACAAACCGCAACCAACTTAAGAATTCACTCTTCCTTTCCTTGAGCCCTCGGACCATGAGCACTTCAAACTGTTGCAACCATGTGGTGCTCCATTCCCTCTTCTCAGTGATGGCTGCCTTCAGTTCCTCTTTTGTTGCTTCCAAAGCAAACAGCTTTGTTCTTTCTTTGGGTTCCAATTGTTGGTTGAATGATTCCACCAGATACTGTCACAGAGACAATAGTTCTGAGATCTGAGGTAGCAAGACCATGGCCGAAAAGCATAGCTACCCACTATGACACTGAAATGGAGTCTGCTGCTAGAACTTACATATTCATCAGCCATTTGCACCCACATTGGGACATCCTAACAAAACTTGGAACCGACTCAGTTTATCTCTCACTGTGTAGTGCAAGGTACCAGGAATACAACTCTGCCAGTGGTGCCATACAACTCTAGCCATAAGATTGTTAGCCATTCTACACAAAGCTGATCGATTTACCTTCATGGATGATGCAAATGCAATATAGCTTTTCCACGTATTACTTGCTCTACAGTGAGATGTAATACCTTTCGAACATCTTGTGCGGCAGGTCCAACTGGACTTGCTTTATCGGCCGAGCCTGGCTTGCTTTCCAAAGAGGGCGGTACTGAGACATCATTGACATTGCCACTAGCTAAATCCAGTAGGAAGTCAGCAGGATTCATGGCTATTAAGGGTGTCAAACCAATTGAAGTGAAGTAGTCCAGTGACTCTGCTGCCTTTCCAAAATAGATGGCATGTCCCTCTGAAAGCAGAAGCAGTTTATCGAACATGTAGAACAACCTGCTTGATGGCTGATGGATTGTTGTCACCACTGTTCGCCCCGCCTGTCACAAACATGGCCAACCATTGAGCCCAAGTTGTTAGAATGTGCTGACATCATAGAGAAGCACCAAAGTGTGAATATATCCCTAATATGTACTTGCACTGCCATGGGGCAAAACCAGATCATTGAACCTTTTTATGTTTTTAATTTAAAAAAAAGTGAAACACCCGGTAGCGACTGCTCACAAATCAGGCCCCTTAACTATAGGGAGAGGAGCAAACCATGAGACAATGCTCATGGGACACCGCCCAAGGGAAGGGGGACAAGATGATACCACACCCAACAAGGTAGCAGAATTTGAATCCAGAATCACCGGGGTGGCACTTGGTACACGATCCACTGGTGGTTATTGAACTTCAATTTGAACAAAGGCGGTATGGAGGTTACTGGCATTTTGAATTCAACAAAAATTATCTGCATAGTATTTATAAGGACTCTTCAAAAACATATCTTAGCGTTTAGGTTCTCCTATACAAGCATTGGTCCACCAGTACCTCTGCTATGTTCTTGATTACTTGGATAATTCGCAGGGCAGTGGTGGAATCGAGGCCCGAAGTGGGCTCATCAAGAAATAGTAAGGAGGGGTCGACCAAAATTTCGTGACCAATGCATACACGCTTTCGTTCACCTCCTGAAACACCTCGCATAAAAGGTCCCCCGATGATCGTATCCCGACACCTATGTCACCATTCACACAATCCTCGAATCGTCATGAATCTACACAAACAGTGGCCTGACACATGACATGCAACGACAGTGTACCTACACTATTTAAAGCTCTCACACACTCTGTCACATATGTTTCTAACCACACCATTTTTGTGATGCAATATATCTTGTTGAAAGCAGGCCCATCCACAGTGAAAGTTTAGATGCACCAAGGCTTGCAATTCGTGATACAGTCTTTTGTGCAGTTGCTGCAAGACTCAATCAAGCCAGATGCGATTTAAATGGAGGATATTGGTAAAGGTGCTGTGCTCAGTCAAGTGCATCACAGAGGGTTCTGAATGTCATACATACCTTTCAAGTCCAAGTTCGAGAAGAATATCTTCAGCTCGCTGTATCTTTTGTGCACGAGTGAGTGAGTTGGGTAAGCGGAGTATTGCAGCATACATAAGTGTCTCTCTGACTGTTAAATTTGGAAACAAAACATCATCCTGTGTGACAAACCCCATTCTGACCCAGTAGGACACGATTAGCCATCAAAGCCATCTTAGCTATCAATTCTCAGGTGCACTTAACCTATTTGACAACGGAATTTGGACACTCAAGTGCTTCTAATACTGAAAATTCCAGTCCTGAATGCAAAAAAGACCAAGTTCTCAAGGCGTCTAGAGCCTTCCCTACATGTGCACTACAATATGTAATTTCAGCAACCAAACAGTACTAACAACAATTGGTGACTGCTGCCAGGACTGAGTTCTGGGGTAAATAGACCAGATTGACAAATTGACCAAGGCCCCACAAGCATCCTTGTGCCAGGCCTTGACAAAAGTGTTCTTTTCGACATCATGCCCTACAAGACAGTCAAGACCAAGTGACTACAAGACCTCAGCTCGTGGAATGCATTCATGCCCTTGACATTTCAGATTCTAGGTATTGGTACGCTAGACGAATCATAAATATACTTCAATGGGCAATAGAGCTGCAATAAATCATTGCACAGGATGTAAGAGGACACCTTCTTTTGAGAGACTTATGGTAGTTCAGATCATTGTAGGTGATACTGCCGGACAGACTATGCCGCGCCCTACCACCAAGCAAATTGAGAAGAGTGGTTTTTCCACTTCCTGACGGTCCCATCATTGCAAGGACTTCTCCAGGCATTACTACCCCTGTTATTCCATGCAGTATTTCTTTCTCCGAGGCAGGCTGTCTGTTGAACTTCAGTGGCCTCTTGGGATTCCAATCAGTCTGTGATTGCAATGTCACTTTACATACCACATCGACGAACTGTCGATCCAATCATCCACGTGTTTCAGTTAGCAGCTAGAAATAAAGACCCTCCACACTACAATTTCAAATGTGACTCATACATGATGTGGACTTCATACAAGCCTAACAGGAGGCTAGGTGCTGACTGCAACTAATCTTGGAAACCCACGGTCAGCACCTCGTATAAGTTGTCCAAAGTGGATTGGTCATCATTCTGAATACTTTTGATCGCAAGACGTTTTCAAGAGCTCTAACACCTCTCAAGAAGGCAATTTAAGATTTGCATGAGGGAGCAAGCTTCCGCCCAATTGAGCACAGCAGCGTTCATGTAGCACTAAAATTCTAGGAGTCGATGACGTTGAGCCTGACACCTTCAGAGCTAGAGATCACATATGGAAGTGTACAAGTTGATATTGAGGTCTAATACCGAGGATCAAAACTTGAACTATACTTTCCTGTTGTACCTATTATCAGCACATGCGCTAACACGCACTCACACAAAAAAACGTACCTTCAGCACAATAGGCAAAGGCGGCTTGCGATTGGAACGCTCAATGGACTTGTTGTTTTCGATGTCCACAGGATGTTCATATTTCTGAGCTGCATACCGCGCCCTTGCGTCCTCCACTGAAAAATCACGCGTTTGTGTGAGAGTTCTATCCGGGATTGTCGTCTTCGTTTCATAGCTAAGACCTGGACCGCTTTACGTTGGAATGCTCGACTCTTGTTGTCTGAGTACAACCTTAGCCACAAAACAATTTGTTATCCTGTCACACTTCAACGTCCCTCCACATTTGCACTATCTTTAAAGGGAAGATCCCTCGTTCACCTGGGTAGCCCCTCAATCAAGAGCGTTCTACGACATCACAAAACGAGCCGGGCCCCATGGGAAATCCCATCCAATGCGAGAGTTTGAGTGCATGAAAAATGTTAAGGCACACATAGTTCAACAGGCTTACCATCAGACATAATGCCCGTGTTGGCTGGAACTTGAACAGGCCCAGCTATTGAAAAAGAGAGCCCGCGGTGGCTAGCTGCACTTGAATCCCTGCTCAAGAATGAATCACGGCCACCATCTGCCTCCAACTCCTCGCCAGTTTCATATTTTCCGCTGCGCCTTCGGCCTGACACGCTACGATACGAACTGCGTCTGGGTGGTGTAGAACCGCCTCCTGATCCTCCGCTATGGCGGGGTGGGTCTAATTCACCATTAGACTTTCTTGCGCCTACATCACCATTGGACGTGTCTAAACCCATTCTCCCCCCTTCCGAAATTCACCTGCTCCACAAGCAATTGTTTAGATTCTACCATGCACTAACTTACGTCATATGTGGCTGTAGCTTCTAGCAGGTGAAAATATGTTTTAAGAGCCACTCCACATGTGATGTGTTAAAAGCAGAATGGCCGTGGGGTGACCTTCGCGGCACAAGCAGTTTGATTTTGTACGTAGTCGCTCGCTGAGTTCCGCAGATCTTACAACTCGTCGTTCAGTGCCTACACGAGCCACAAGGAAGGCGCCCAAATTTGTACGCCATCCAGTTCCAATGGCACAAACTTCCCCATCTTGCTGCTTATACAAATTGGTTGTCCACCCTTGTTGAATCTCGTTACTGAAGTATCTCACAAACCTTCTGATCCCCAAGCTTTCCGAACCCGCCGCGCTGTCGCTACCGCTGGCAGCTCCCTTGTCACCACAACACTACTGGCTAGCTAGCTAGACATATGCCGGAACAATACCTACAGCTGTGTGCATGTCGCGTAACCGACATGGAAATGTAAACTCGTCACAGTCTGGCTTTCGATACCATAGCGAGCCACCACAAAAGGGCCACAAAAGCACCATATAGCAGACGACGATGAGAAACATGACCACGATCGCATTACCTGCAAAATTCCCGACCGCACCGCCTCCACCACACCACAGACGGGCTCAGCTATCCTGCGATCAAAATCCGACTGCGCGTTACAAATTTCCTCCACCAACACCACCACCACTCCACACCGCACCACCTGCTCACCCTCCTCACAAATCTATCAACTACTCTCAGCCCCTTGTCTGCTGCAGTCCCAGCTGAACACCACTACAACTTGACCGTCTCCGCAGGCAACTGATCTATAATAATACAAGCGAGGGCGCGCAGTAGAAAGCAGAGCGTAGCTACACTACCTAGTGCCCCGCCAAACCCTTCACCCCAAGTCTCTGAGCGACCGAAAGTTCGTGCGCAGGTGATCGGCCCAGGGCGGCGGCCGGGCTCACTGGCGGCGGGCCCGACGGCTTCGCATGCCAGAAAGGTAGCAGCCTGCCCGGTTCCCAGATTTTCGAATCCTGCCCGAAAACATTTGGACACATGCGATGAAAAACATTCTGTGGCCCTGGCTGGGCAAAAGTGGAAGTTCTTTGGTACATATTCCTAAAAAGCGTTGGATGTGTGGAATGGAAAGAGCTGCCCTAATGTGGTCTGACTATTTGCACTACGAAAAGAACAACATTATTCAGTTTCCAGCAATTCCTTATCTGAAAGGGGGTTAATTTTTCCCCCTCCTCAAGGGCCTGAATTGTGAGCAGTCGCTCCCAGGTTTCCTTTTCTCAAAAATAAAAATCGTATCCATTTGAATTGCAGTGTTGGCCTTTGTTTTGGAAAGGGGACAAAGGGGCTTGGATTGATAAAGGCCTTTGTACATCCTGTGTTGTGGACATGACTGTGATCTACAAAGTATCCCGGTTCGATCAACCAATTGTCGGAATGCTCCGGAACTAGCATGGGAAGCTCCGGAACTAGCATGGGAAGTTCCGGAACTAGAGTGTGCGGCACGTTGTGTTCGTGCCAATCTTTGAAACGGAACTCACACTAAAAGTGCAAATAAGAACTGTAGACCAAAGGAAGTGTGGCACTCACACTAAAAGTGCAAATAAGAACTGTAGACCAAAGGAAGTGTGGCAGACACTCAACTCCGCTCTACATTGTAAGTATGCTACAATCAACATTTAGACTAGTGGTAAGGGCATACACCGCGTCACTAGTGGTTTTGGGAAGAAGTTTTAAGGGAATAATCCCGCCCTATCTATTCTGGAGCCATGTCTACAAAATGTTGACTTTACACAAATAGTTGTGCTAACAATGGTTCACAGCTGGATCGGTCCGGAGGGGAAATGCTCACTACATAAACCCCTCTCATAAAAGTAAAAAGTATGACCCCTCCCCAAGGGAACGTAACTTATGGTGTCACTTCACCACAAGGGCTATTGCCTTCCAGCTGAAAGGTGGACACCTAACCCCTCTCATGCGTCACTAACTTGGATATCTTCTTTCGGTCCACTATATGTACATGTGGCACAAGCAATTCTTGAGGCATAAAGGCATAAAAGTACTTATATGAACATTCAGCGCTGCGTCAACGATTTGTCACCCTTCAATCTGAGATGTTGGGCGTCTGGTCCGGAAATCAAATGTTCCAGGTGTGGATCAATCCTATCAGAAATATAAAAAGTGATCAACTTTCACAGTAAGATTTCAGTGTTTTTTTTTTCTGGGCAAAGATAGCCAGATTATGACATGGGAAATGGGTCAGCTGCTTGTACAAGGGAATTATGGGGAGGTAAAAACCCAAATGAACTGGCCAAAAAGTGCCAGTAGTTGGATACCAGGAGCCGATTTTGCCTCATGCACCCATTAAAGCATGCCACCTGTTATGTAATCACTTTACTAACCCTTCCACATGGCTATTCTCACGACATGGGCGCTGGGTAGAATTCCCATGTGGCCCTCAGGCGATTTTGGAAAAATGGGAAGAAAAAAAACACTGGTTGGATTGAGTTAGGCTTAAAGAACATATACCTAGATTGGACCGCACGGTAAGGTTGATGGACAGAAAACATATATAACTGAATCTAGATGCAAGGGACAGAAACCATATATAACTGAATCTAGATGCAACTTCCGGTATCATCATCTCTCCCTCTCAAGCTAGACGAAGATATGAAACTCAACTCTAGTATTTCCTTGTATTGTATCCAACAAATGGTCCAATTGTTGGGAATAAGCACTAAACTTTGACAATGCAAGATTTCATATAAGGTACCAAAAAGCGCGGTTGAACTTGCCTTTTTGAAAGAATTTAGAGTAGACCATAGGGTAATTTGAAAGAGATCGGAAAATGGGTTTTGGTTTTTAGTGAACCACCCAAAAAGTCTAGAAAAATACTAATGAACGAACATATACACCCATAACAAGACAAAAACATAAAATATTTTGCAAATATTCATCAAACTACATAGTCCCCACGTCCCCACCACAAGTGATGAATAGGCATATTACAAACTCCAAATTAGGTCAAAGCTCAAAAGACATTTTCATGCACTGAGGTCAAAGGTGAGCCTATTCTAGAAGGAATGAATCATTAATGGGGTGGCAGAGTAGGGTTCTGTAACTGGAGGAAGGCACAACCGAAAGTTCTTGTCTGGGTTGTGGGCCCACATGTCGCAGAGTTGTGAATGTCAGAGAGGGAGGAGACTGGCAGGTTGGGGCCACTGCCTTCCAAAGGGATCAACACATGTGTTAATATAAGAGGGAGATAGAAGCACTTTTTGCCTCCCTTTGCCCACTCATACATGGGCTCTGCCACAGGGACCACCAAAAGTCCAAACGTCCAAACTTGGGATATGGATAATGGAAGCATCACTATACCACATAACGTGAAACACAACACCCCAAAATTAGGGGGCTGGGCCACCCCAACCCAACTCTGTCTCTCTCTCTCTCTCTCCCTGTTTGCTACCCAAGTTAGTCTTAACCACTTACAGTTAGCCACTACACAATAGCCTCAGCTAACTGTCCAAACTAATTGTCATGCCCCCACTGCAGTTGAAACATTGCAGTCTAACAATGGAGAGTGGCAAGGAAGACAAGACGAGCATCAGTAGGTAAAAGGTCCTCTTCATTCAGACCTGTCTAGTTCAGTTACCCAGCTGCACACCCAATCCTAATAGTTAGCTTAAATGTGCCTAACTACATATTGGGTCTGTAACTGCAGGTAATCCCAAATCTTGGAAGCTAAATTTTTCCCAAGGGAAAAAGTGGAGATAAAATAAAGACAAATAGATAAATAAAGATGAAGGTAAGAAAATAGAGAGTCCACGATCTGGGAGTGGGATATGACTTTGGGTGTTTTTTATGGAAAAGATGCAATGTGCAACTTTTCATCCACAGCATAACTTATGTGGATGAAGTAGGATGAAAGACATCCCTAAATCTAAAATGTAGAAGCTGTCGAGATATGCATCGTCAATATAAGGCGGAAAGAGTTGATTGCTGCACCTGATGTGGCAACAAAATTCACAAAATGATAAAATCTAAGTCGGCCAATGGTTAAAACTAGCTTTTGTTTCGTTTCCGTGACATTGCACATGTTGACCAGAGGAATTAGAGTTCCATTCGGAATCTGAAAGACCCGTGGGAGGCCATGTGACACTTAGAGGGAAATTGGTCATTTTATGCCCCTCCCCCATCCTGCACACATCCAAAGCAACTCCCTAGTGTCTTCAAATATGGGTCTCAAAACTTTTTTTTTTTTTTTTTGTGAACAACACCTTGTAGGTGCCACATACCTGAATGCGGAGGGCATCCTCATATGAAAAATCCAAAACATTGGAGATGCGGAACCTGGAGAAAATTCTTACCCTCTTTTTAATAATAGGCCAAATCAACGATGGAATCTTAGCAAGAATTTGTGAGAATGTTGACGTAGTAGATAGGGATGTGCTTAGGAAACTCACTCTTGGACACAGGTGTAACGCTTTTAGCCACTTATGAAGCTCTGTTTAAGAATAGTAATCACTGAGATTGCTAAAACAAAACTTAGCTAAAGAGAATATTTGATCAACTCTGGGTTAGGGTATTTCCACCATCAATTTTTATGCCCACTTATAGACATTTCATGGTTATTCTTTCCATGGCCCCTTTAATATGACATCAAGTGGGGGAAAACAAAAAATCAATCAAATTCGAAAGGTTTACTTGGTGAAACTCATTACATTCACCAAATCTGTGTCAATAAAGTTTGAGACTATTACTACTATTTTGATACCAAGATCTGCTCAGGTGAGTAGAAGTCTTTACACAGTTTTGTTGGGAATTTGATTTCTTTTTTATCTACCTATTCAAAAAGAATGGAACGGAGGCCCTTATTCATCAATAAGAGGACATAGGAAAAATAACCCATGTCTAAGGTGCCTTCTTTGTTTTGTCAAAATTCCACATATAGGCTTTGAAATGCAGGGCAACCAGGTAAAGGTAATTCAACCCAACTGGGAACTTCTTAATGAATCCCTGAAGCGGCACTCTATCCCAAGTCACTCAGATAAAACTGCAAACATGAACTGGGAAGAAGGGAAAGATAGGACAAAACACAAATGGCAAACAAGTGGGTGATGCCACATGACAACAAAGTTGTAAGTGAGACATCTCATTTGACTCTATTAACAGTGCTTCTGTTTTGTACGGTATTCTAGTGAACGCACTGTTCTGTGGGTCCACAGCCCACAGCTGGTTGGTTCAACGATTGTGCGCATATAAAAGTGTGAGGAGGAAGGTGAGACACCCAGGAGAAACGTTGATCACATGCAGATGGCCTGATGGGTTCTGCATGTCTGTGCGTGCTTCCCAAAGCATCAGGCAATCGACGAACCACTCTTGGGTGTGTAGGTTTAGTTTAGATTTTACATAAAAAAAGGTGATCATGTTGTTCTGAAGTTATGCGGAGTAGGTAGCTTAATCCGGGCACTGGGTCTAAGGAATTTTGATCGATCGTGCAGCTCATTCATAATGAGCCGCTTTGTACCCTGCAGATATTTTCAGCACAATTACGGTGGGAAGAGGTGGTTGAGGAGGGGGTTGAGGAGTTGCTGAGTGCTGATCAGCATTCGCGGCAACTGGTGATAGGTCAACGGATGTTACTCGCACGCTGACTACGAGATCTTCTCCGCAAATTGGTTGATAGGTCGCTGAAATGGCCAAACACGCTGCCTATTGTTTTGGTTCCGTGAAATCTTACACGTACCCTCCTAGCATTGCTGATGTTCGGATTCCCCTTCAGCTTGATACACATGTGCATCATGCAACCCAAATATCTCGCGTTTGACCCAGATCGAAAACTTATCGTGGACGCCAAGCCTCAGGAGTAACTCACTGTGGTAGGACCTACATTTGCTTGAATTGGCCGAAGTTGGGAAACCAAGTCGGTGCACCCAGTACTCATCGAGGGTTTTCCAACGGTACCAAAATCGTTGCCTCTATCCTTTGCTCTTTGTCTTTGTCACACGATCTGATCTTCACTTGATCGCTAAGTATGTACTGTAGCACCCTTGTCATTTGTACTTAGTCGGCCCCAAACCAGTGCTCTCGGCCTACGACCCAAAGCTCAACCACTCCTAAACTCATCCGAAAAACGCTGCCCACACAGAACGAGCCCAGAATTCAGAGAACAGGAGTGATAACAAGGTGGTATTGGAGTCCAGCGGCCGGATTATTCTCTACTAAATTCTTGACCGCATGCCAAGTGCTAAACAAGGCCGCAGCAGGCATCATTGAATTGATGACCCAATATTCCTTTCAAAATCCAAACCGTCCATCTTGCTTTGAGCTGAAATGGCGGGTCTGTCAACGCTCATCCAAGCCCGCCATTTGCCGCACTTTTTCCAACATATGGCTACTCTGATAATACATCAATTGAAAGAACCCAAGTTCTACAAAACTTGATTCTTAACCTTCAGTCAGACCAGAAGCCCTAACGGATTTGTTGGCTCTGTCCCTTACGGGCAGAGACATTGCATCATGTTGAAGTCACTGGAGAAAATCTTGTCAACTGACCTTAGGATCTAGTAAAAACTATTTAGAACACTGACCACACCTCACTTTGGCTCCAATCGACAGAGCTTTCACTGTTTGTGGCTTGTTTAAATTGCCTGGATTGCCTGTCTTCCGTCAAAATTGCATAGCAAGTTTCACAGAATATGGTAACTTCTGACCATACAACCCCCACATCTCCCTCTCTCCAGAGACACTCTTCATGCAGTCATGTGGCAGAAATCAAGGAAAATATTTTCAGGAATCAGTGCGATTCCACTTTTATCAGCTAGCAACAAATGTTGAAGATGTGAGCCCATCAGTGTGGTTGAGGAGGGAGCCTTTTAAGACATAACTAAGAGGATGGACTGACTGTCACAACGTGCACTTCACAACCAGCAGCACAACTCTCTGTAGTACCCTAGAAGAGCCTATGGAAAAAACAAGGAACATTATGATGAAATATGAAAAGGCTATGGCTGTATAATGAAGCCCTCCATGGGAGCTTGCTGAAGAATCTACATCGGTAGTTCCCAATTCATAAACATGAAAGTAAGCTCTTAAGTAGGAATAGCTGTCGAGTCCATCTCTAAACAAGTCCTACGATTATGCACTTGAATGGTGATTTTGGCTCCTCTGAACTCATACTAGATAGTGCTAGAGACAGGCGTATCACTTGGTTCTGTACAACCCCTTCCATCATTTGCAGGGTCTTTGAATCCATACCATACTGCAACATTCAAGTTCGTGATGAGCAGCCAGTAGGGCACGCAAATTCGTGTTGGTCAGAAGAGCCCTCCAAAGGGCACCATGTCTGCAATGCCTTCAGCCAGAAACCATTCTCTGCCACTACTGACATTGTCATGCTTGATTGTGTGCGGTAATGAGAGTACCAACCAGTAGTACAATACTGTTGAAGACCACCAGAATACAATGGCATGTGCCCAAACTGAGATGTGTCTGTAATTTTGAGACCTTTTGAGACTGGACATGACAAAATGATACAATATACTTAACATACACATCTCATGAGCATGGTCAGATGCCAACAGATCGAAGCCAACAGGTCTGACCATGAATCTGCACAGCTATAGAGCCCACAACTGAAAGAAGGAAATCCCTATTTGAAAACACCCCTAGTTACGAGCTGACCAACCCCAATATCACCTCTACCTGCAGGGATGTTCAGAGAATTGAGGTTTGTACCAGCACTGGGAAAGGCCTCCATTAATGATAAAAGTGACGTGGTAGTGTTGACAAAAATAGCGAAATATGTCTGTCTCAAAGTTGAGCTTCTCTAATCCTATCATCCTGGCACAGATACACACATATAAGCTAGGGTGCACCACCCAAGTACCAGAAAAACTGATCATCCTTGGAATACTTCTCAATGTTTTCACATTGTTAAGGGCCATTGGTAGCTGGAAGTGGAAGTCTGCATAAAATCATGGAATGTTAGGTTACTATTAAGATATGCAACGCCAATAACCTTGACAACTACAATTCCTCCCATTGAAGGATGGTCTCAGCATAAAACTTCCAAAACAATTCTGTTATCTCCCACAATGTGAGCATGTTTGCAAGATGAGGTCTTTTCTGTCACATGTGGGGCTATCCAAACACATACAAGCTCGATAGTAATTTCAGAATACAACCACAACCAGAGCATTGATTTCAAAGCTGAACTACTATCATTTGATACCCCAACTCCATTAATGGACACTAGAGAGAGTGAGAGGAGAAAGATGTGATGAAAGAAGCTGAGTTATGCTAAGGTTATCACGTATGATGTCCCAAACTGTCGTCCTGATGTGTAAGACAAAGTGACAAAAGATTACAGTCATCCCAACACAGAACTCGCTGGTAGTAGGGAATATTGTTACTGTTGAATATAGGCAAGCTTGTGATTGTCAAGCTCCGGGCCCAACTAACGCTGGAAAATCATCTTCAGGCTCAATGAAATCACTGAAAAGTCACTCCTGGAGTTTGTCTCGGTGCAACTCATTAAGCCTCTACACAAGCATCCACAAGCTGCTATGCAGAACATATGGAAAGAGCCAATTTACTAATGCAGCTGGTAAGCCTTTGGCGAAGGTGGAGTCCCCACACTGCTCTCGTCAAACCTGGGGATGGGGTAGGGACTAGGAGACTAAGGAACAAGAATGAGTACATCTGCTTTAGTTACCAAGTCACTCCAGATGGTTCCAAAGAGCTTGCAAGCCAGATGCCATAATCCCTCAGCTGCAGGTCCAACCATAGTCTTAAAGCCCAGTTGAAGGGAGGCAAGTTGAACGGGTTTCCAAGCTTACTATGCTTGGGTTAACCTCCAATACTTCCCACCCCACTTTAACGGTAGTCTACCAACATGGAGCAACAAGGAACATTGCATTGCTGAATTGAGTTCCCATTGTTCTTAATGGTTTCAAATCTCACTTTCACAGGATCTTTGCATTTGTTGCGTAAGTTGTAGAGTGCTTTGGGTGAGTGAGTGCTTTGGGTGCCTCCATGATTGGGTCTAGGCGCAGTTCGTGTCCTGGCCGCCATGACTACCCGATGCTTCAAAGATAGCGCCCCCACTGTCATGGGCTGTGGCAGATGGTCGTATGCCATTGGCCAACTTTGCTCTAGAAAAAGAAAATGAATGTTGAGCCCTGAACTGCTCTCACCAGTGTGCCCTGATCGCACAGTTAATGAAAAGTTTAGTACTCAAGAGCAAAACAGATCATCTCTCGAGAGATTTCTACGACAATGAGATGGTACACTGACCACCACTGAAAACCCAGGACACTACAAAACTGAATTGGAGTCTTCAAGCATCATCCTCATGCATCAACATAATTGAGAAAAGCTCCCCCCAAACTAGAGTTAAGACCGCGACAATGGAATAAAATAGTGAAAAAAACAATCTGAAGCTGGTACGCACGCGACCAGCAATAGAATTTCACTGCAAAAGCCGCTTAAGGGTTTTTTCCCATCAAGCAACGACAGCAAGAAGCTAGTGACCCAGAGATAAAATGTTATCACTTCCGGAGGACAAAAACAATCTCCAAGTTGGCTGTATTGAGAGGAGTAGATATTCTTACCTCGAAATTTGAATCACAGCCAATCCATCGTGGAGAAGCTGACAGAAAAAGGATCGGAGTCTCCAGCTGCTGCGAACCGTCACATAGTTCCTGTGATTCCGTACGCGTGTGTCGCATATGCCAAGAAGAAGATGAGATCACAGGCCGTATCACCTTTGGCATTGCACCAGCGCTGTACACACCCACATCGCAAGTGTGTACAGCTGGATTAACATCAAAGGTGATACGGCCTGTGAAATTTGTCACCAGCCATACCAAAGTGGATATACAGCACCCCCACGACAAGGAAACCTGATCGACAAAGAGGATGAGCTAGAGAGAGGAAGAGTACTGGGCACGAGAACAAAGAAGAAGCGAAGCGCAGGGGCAAAGATGAGAAGATGAGAAGAGTGGTGAGAGAGAAGGGTTCCATGCTGGCGCACAGGGCAATTAAATAGAAGAGAGAGATGCATGTTCTAGATTGTGAGGAGCCCGGTAATGGGAATGCAGCAATTGGGCAAGAATTGACCAACTAGCTCATAGATGGATGGAGTGTGTCCTAAACACAGTGAGAGAGAAGACTAAGACCCAAGATGTATAAAATGTAGTTGAGAGTCCTCATCCCTAACCACATACTCAGCAGCCCACGTACTTTCTCAAAGTTTGCTCACACACAAGAATAACTTGAAGCGGAGCGAAGCAGTGGACTCCTCTGCCATTGAAGGAGAACCCCTCATAGATTGCTCCATAGCCCCAATTCACATTGCTCATGCACATGGTTCATATAACCATACACCGCACTACACCTCCGTGAGCCTCGACCCCACCGCAACCTAGAACTATCCTCACCAAAGAATGCACAAACAGGCTATTGCCTTCATAGCCCACATTCCAAAATGGACCCGATCCAAAGTACGTCATCACAAATTGTCGAACTTAGGGCCACTTTACACTATAAAGCCCCAGCCCAAGAAATCATGGGCCCAATTTCTATCACTGTTGGGCTGGTCTTGGGCCAACTTCAGCGGTCATGATCAAATAAAAATATTATGTTTTAATGCCAAACTTCTTGGGCCGAGAGTGGAGAGTTGGGTCTCCACTCCAAGAGGGTTCCTTTTTCTTGGGCTGGCCCAAGAAGTTGGCGTCAAAACTTGTGCCATATAGGCAAATCACCCATTTCCATGTTCTTGGGCTCGGGCCGTAGTGTAAAGCCATTGGGCCCAATTTTCAGGCCTCCGCCAATGGGAACGCTCCATTCTCACTTGGTCTTGGGCTTGGGCCCTAGTGTAAAGTGGCCCTTAGTACTTTTGGCATACCACACTTGGAAGTTGCAACTAATGCACAAATAAAACAAGCCGAAAACCGCGAGAGGCTCTATCCATTGAAGCAACAATTTTGACAAGTTGCCAAGTGGATTATACTTAAGAGTTTTCCAATCATAGTCTTGACACGGTGTAAGGTCCGTTGACCACATTTTCTCCATTGACAAAGCCAAAAAAAGCTCAAATTAACCCTTAATTACCTATGCGACCCAACACTGTGTGAGAAAAAACCCTGCATTTTTTCAGATTTTACATATTTAAAAAAAAATTGTCAATTATGTTTCTGACTAGATGGCCCACCCTATGGCCTTCAATGTCTTGAATTCAGATAAAAGCAACGCTTTAGATTTGGGATTTTTGGAAATCCAGAGGTCATCTATTTCCATCTTCCATGTAGAGTTGACCATCTGCGTGGCCTCTTTCCATTGGGCATGCACAATCTGGCTCTGACGCCGGAGGTGGCCGTCAAGGCCTGTCCTCCCACCGTACACAGGGTGCAAAAGAATTTAGTTGACGTGGCCCTAAGGAAATTGCCGGAATCATCTGCCGGTGTAGGTAATTCTCAGCCTGAATCGCCCAAAACTTGTCGGTCTAATTTTTGCCTGACTTTTTCCTTATTCCACCAGTGGATTTTTTGAAAATTCGGCATGCGTGTTATGTGGAGTGCAAAAAGGTGGACGCGTTGCCGAAGCAAGCATAACTTATGGTGCAAATTGACCCAGAAGAGCTACTGCCTTCCGGTAGGAAGGTGGACACCTTTGTAACAACCAACTGGGTGGTTTGAACCCACAACCACTCGTAAGAGGGTATATGCCCTTACCACTGGGCCACATGTTGGTTGTGGAGTGCATATAGCATAGCCGCCGCCGGCGATTTCCAAAATACATTCTTTTTCTTGGTCAGAAATTTTGGGTGTGTCCATTTTGAAGTTCAAGCATATTCATGGCTTTTGAAAACCCCCCACTTCATGTACAAAGGGGCATTTAGAAAATTTGGGAATTTGGCCTTCAAAATTTTGGGAAACCCCTGTAACAAGTTTAGAAATGTGGATATGTCACTTTCATATGCAGCAAAAATCAACCTCTCAATCCATTTCTTTGGTCAAATCCAAAAAAACTTATTCTCAAAAACTTGAAAAAAAAAACCCTCACATTAAAACATTATAATCTTTGCAAATGTATGGTGAAATTCTCCAAGGATTAGGTGTGAGGATGTATGTGGTAGGTAGGGTCACTTCTGTAAGGTTCATTTTTTTTTATGTAAATAGACAGGTAAGTAGACTACCTCTACTGGATAGAGGTGAGTGAATCTTGATAAAAGAAAAAACTATGTACACGCAATTAAGGGTTACGACACGCTCAATACATGGGCCACCAATGTAAAGACATCTTTTGGTCACATAAATATATCCCTCTCCATACCAAGGACGCTAAACCGTGAGCGGTGAGCGGTGAGCTGGAAATCGTGAGCCCATAATATAAATTATATATGATTATGAGCATGGATAGGTCGTCAAAACATTAAGAAAGGGGACGTATTTCCGTGGATTACTGCATAACAACCCAGGAAGTCAAAAAATGACAATAGAAGGGTTACTGTCCCTGTTTTGCAAAAACATAAATTAAATTAATTAAATTAAATTAAAAAAACACTGTTGTCTGATATGCGTCGGCGCATACGAAATATGAGTGCCAATGTCCCATGTTTTGTAAAACTAAAAAATTAAAAAAACTAAAAACTAAAAAACTAAAAATTATTATTATTATTATTTTTGAAAAAACAATGTTGTCTGGCGCATACGAAATATGAGGGCCACTGTCCCTGTTTAGTAGAACAAAAATTTAAAAAATAGTAAAAAATTGAGAATTAAAAAACAATTTAAAAAAAACACTGTTGTCTGATATGCACCGACGCATATGCAGTGTCCGGTTTTTTGTAAGACAAAAATTTAAAAAAACATGTTAAAAAAATGATAATTTAAAAACAATTAAAATTTTTTGTTGTCTACATATGCGCCGGCGCATATGCAGTGAGGGCCACTGTCCCCTGTTCTGTTATATATATTAGAAAAATATTTTTTAAAAACAAATCCCGGTTGTCTGATATGCGCCGCCGCATATGCAGTGAGGGCCAATGTCCCCTGCTTTGTAAGACAAAACTTTTTAAAAATACTAAAAAGAAAGAGAATTAAAAAACAATTACAAAAACAGTGTGAGGGCAACTGCCCCTTGTTTTGTTTTGTTTTTAAATTAAAAATTAAAAACAAATATTTTAAAAAACAATTAACAAAACACTGTTGTCTGATATGCGCCGGCGCATATGCAGTGAGGGGAGGGCCACTGTCCCCTGTTTTGTAAAAACAAATTAAAAATTAAAAATTAAAAACATATATTATTTAAAAACAAAACAAAACAAAACAAAACACTGTTGTTTGATATGCGCCTGCGCATATGCAGTGAGGGCCACTGTCTCCTGTTTTGTAAAAAGAAAGAAAAATAAAAGAATTAAAAACATATATTAAAAACAATTATAAACAAAGCACTGTTGTGTGGTATGCGCCGGCGCATACGAAATATGACGGCCACTATCCCCTGTATTGAAAAAAATAAAAATAAAAATATCAAAAAATATTTAAAAAATATTTGTTCTAGAAAAAAACACTGTTGTCTGATATGCGCCAGCGCATACAAAATATGAGGGCGATTGTCCCTTGTTTTGCAAAGAAAGAAAAAAAAAAAATCCCCCCGAGGAAACTGTTATGAGATTCATTCTTATTGAGGATGGTCTGCTGCACAGAATGAAACAGATGGATGGAATGGATGTAACAGATGTCATCTATAAGACAACCAACATGTAGCCTAATGGTAAATGACACATACCACGTTGGATATGGTTGTGGGTTCAAACCACGGTCTAGTTTGTCATGAAGGTGTCTACATTCCTAGCGGAAGGCAGTAGCTCTTCGGGGTGAAGTGATTCCATAAGTTACGCTTCTTTCGGGAGGCATTATACTTTTGTCATCTGCAATGACTGAAAAATGGTTAATCATTCCACGGAAAAAGGCCCTACAAGTTCGGAATTCCATGCTGACGTGGCGTGAGCTTATGCTGGGCTCACAGGCTCACAAGCTCATGCATCTAGGCTCACGAAATAGCAACCCTGCTCTCCATACAACCCTCTATGCCTAACAACATCTCCAACACAAGACACATGGTGACACCTTCTTCTCAGCTAATGCACCCATTTGATCATACAAGTCTAAAGATCACTCGTCGTAACCACTCAATTTGACACATTCACAACGGTCTACCTGTTTTTTGCCTTAACGTCTGATCGCTATCAAATTGAAGGCAAGACAAGAGAGTTTAGCCTCAAAGACGAAACACCTGATGGGCTATATTTTAAACGACACGGTTAACAGTAGTCTCGTATTTTCGAGGTATTATTCTTCATGTAGCTTCAATGCAATTTTAAAGAGAACGCAGGAAGCGTTGAGCCCACATACACTGTTATGATCTTCGTTTATGCTCGGACACGCTATGAACAAGGATCAAGCATGGGTTCCCCTGTGTTTGGATTGCTAAGACAACCAGCATGTAGCCCAGTGGTAATGAACACATACCACGTTGGATGTGGTTATGGGTTCAAACCACGGTCTGGTGTGTCATGAAGGTGTCCACCTTCCTAGCGGAGTGCAATAGCCATTTGGGGTGAAGTGACTCCATAAGTTACGCTTGCTTCGAGAGGCATCATAATTTTTTTTCTTTTTTGGATTGCTAAAACAAACGACGATGCGTTATAGCTTAGTTGCAACGGCCCACGGTCGATTTTTTTTCTCAAGCGGCTATTCAAGTCTAGCTGTGTGAATTCAGTTCGAGAAGTTACTAAGGTATCTTAGGCTCACTTTAAAAATCCAAAATTAGTTTACCCAGCAATTGTTATCGACTGGGATTTTTTTGTAGTAAGGATCTCAAACTAATATAACGGAGCCGTTATCGAACGTCGTTGGTGGGGAATCAAGCAACATTTCCACGGGGATTTGCGACTTAGTGTTTTTTCATGCATGGAGGTTGAACCCAACGGACCTGCGAGCATTTCAAGGGTATCCCAAGGGAATTTATGACCAAGTTTAAGGATTTTTTGTCAGTGTTTGCAACAACACCCATTTTTGGGGCTTTTCGGACATTCACGGCCACCCAAATTCAATTCGAGGGATTTTGAGGGGTTAAAATATGTAATCCCTAGGACAGATGGTGGATGAATTTTATATCTACCAATTGAAAATGGATGATATCTTTCCTCATCCATGGATAGTTGGATATTCCATCCATCATTGTCTATTATTTTTATAGTATATAAGGCCCCCCCCCCAGCCTATTAAAGTCCCAAAATTAACAGGATAAACTTGATGGAACAAGACCTCTTAACGCAAGAGATCCCCTCACAGACCCGTTAAAGCCGGTTAAATGATCATGGAGTATGTGAGAATCTGGTAGTAGGTGAGAGCTCCACACAACATTCCATTGCCATTGACCGTCACAGTAGACAGATGTCTTCTAACCCAAACAAATTTTTCGTCCAATCCTCATCCATTTTAATCGTGAGCGAGTTCGAGAGAGAGACTCCAAAGTACGTACAGCTCGGCTCTCTGTGAGTATGTTTCTGAAGTCACCCTCGCGGTATAAGACCTGAAGTTCCCACCTCTTTTTTAGTTCAAGAAAGCAATCGTTCGGGAGGTTATCTCACTCCGAATCAGTGGAATGCAAATTTCCAGGTGCAACAGAAACAATTCAAGTGATTTTCATTTGGAAACAGTCTATGGATGATGGAAGACTATCAGGTGCCACATTCTCTCTCTCACTCTCTCACTCACTCACACACACACACACACACACACACACACACTCTCTCTCTGGTAAAATATTTCAGGTGGAATAATGTGATTTTTTCGTATAGAGGTCCTGAAAATGATAAGTAGACACTTGTTGCAAAACGCCTTCCCTGGCCAGGGCCTTGTGGGATTTATTGAATGAATACAGGGTTTCAGAACCCTTACCTTGTAATTTAGTACTCGCTTTGCCTTCAAGAGATTTTCAGTAGAGCTGCGACCAGCAATTTTGCCTTCATTGGGTTGGAATGAGGAAATAATGTACTCATAGGAAAGAGAAAGGGAGAGGGAGCATCACAATAGTGGGGATTGCCAAAGTTGGCCTTTCTCTTCTTGAGTCAAAGCATTGCCCTCTATGCATAAGTGAGGAACTAGCATCACTTATAGTAATGGGTTCTGGTGTGTAGGTAACTGGAGCTTCTAGCGCATGCCAGCCCCAACTAAATATAGGCCAAATCGTCTTGACATGATGGACGTTGTTCTTCAACGGACCAGATTTAGGTTCACATGATTCTAGCAATTTTGTTTAATGTTTGACTGAACAGAGTTCATATTTGAGAGGCAATGCATTTTGTTGGAGGACTTTTTTATCGGTTTGCTTTTAATTTGTTGTTTAGTGCAATTTCCAATACCAAGGAGAGAAAAAAATGAATCAACAGTAAAAATGTACCTGAAATGATCTAATTTGTGTGGCAGCAGTATGCAGGACTTCTGGATTGGATACAAATTATTCTGCATTGGATATTATTCCCATAGCGAGATGCACAAGGAACAGTTTTTAGCAAGCAAAATGGGTTGGTCTTTGACATCCAATGTTTTTGCTGACCCTTGTGTTCATCCTACAATGTGAAATCTGCCTGAAAATGCTCTTTTCATCTGCTAATTGACAGGATCATGTTTGAATCTATTTTGACTTTGAGGCGGGCTATCTATGTAGGTCAAGTGGTCTCTGACCATTTAATGGTCTACCACGGCACGGACTGTACGAACCTTCGGTAAGCATGATTCCATTTTCAGATGTTATACATTATAGCTAAGAGAATAAAAAAACACATGTCCTCGGAGTTAAGCTCATTGAAGGGCACCTATGCTGATCTTCCGCATGCAGAGCATTGATGGAGCAATTTGAAGACATAGATAAGCTTTCTACAACTGAACACGGCTCATTACTATTGCAAATGATCAAGGTGACATGTTTAAGCTGAATGTAATAGCTCCTTACATCATCAATCGTTACTTGTGGTTTTTGTTGGTATTGTTATGATATGTGCATGTTTTATGGGGGAGAATTTGGTATGAGCTGATGGGTTTTTCTCTTCGTTATTTTTCATTGCATGTAGGGTGATGACTATGGCCCGGATTACATCTCTACAAGCCGACACATGAGATTCAACAAACGTCAGTGGGCAGGATGGTGGAGCCAGAGCCACGTGGCCCATCTGAGTCTAAGTGGTAACACTCGTCTTCCAAGTATCACGTCAAGGGACTTAATTACCAACTAAATCCTGGCACCCAAATAGGAGGCCAAATAGGAGAATGTGCGGAATTAGATGTCTTGCTCATTTGCCAGATGAAACACCGACATATTCTGGATATCGCCGAGGAGTATAGAAACTTTTGGATAGCCACAAGGGTGGGCGTGGTAGTCATCGAGACCTGGCGCAGCCTCATCTCCTCATTTTTTGCTTTAACACACGTTGGTTGGGGTGTTGTCAGCCACCTTTTCTCGGATATCTTCACTTGGAGTCCTTGGTGGAGGCCCACTTGGCATGAACAATTAGCCTATTTGGACTGTTGCTCTCTATGTTGGTCTATAGCAGACGAGGGTATTAACCCCGTATTCATGAGGAGAGTGACAAAAGGTGTAGCTGCACCCCTTTTCTTCACCTGGCACTCATCACATCCTGACTTGTTCAAAGTTTGCCCAAGCCGAGATTTCAACCGCGCCTCATTTCTCGAGTGGTTGTTTGGTCACATTTCCGATATATCATTGTGCGGGGCGGATCATCCAGTGCGTATTATTTAGCTCATCAATCCCCCGCGCTTCTACACTGATACGAGCTTTGATCATTGAGTTTATCTTGGCCCATCATTTGGAGTTAGCCAACGGGGTCAGCGCAGTGGAACGGACTGATTGGGACGTGGACGCGAGGCGACCTCCTCCACAAATCAGGGATAGTGAGAGACCTCTCCCATTGACCATTGATGATGATTTTACTTTAGAATTTCTTTCTACATAACATATGCATCTCACTTATGGGAGTGGATCTGCAGCAGGAAAGTCACCTAGTACTTCCCCGAGCTCTATTTCCCCTAGTTGTGAGGAGTCACAGCACTGCGCTTATGATTCTAATTTTGATGAGAACATGAATGGGACGTGGGATTTTTTTGGTTTTTTTTTTTTTTTTTTTTTTTTTGTTTCTTTGAATGCATGCGACCGCCAATATTGGCAGTCGTATGCATGCAAGAAAAAAGAAAAAATATCGCGATGTACATCATTACTAAAATAATTCAAACCCGTGGATTCACTCTTTGACAACCCTAGTTTGGATATATATTTTTCTAACTTTACACCACCCAATTATCAGTGATCATCACTGTTATTTTCATTGTCTTCATAATCCACTAGGGTAGCATGTGCTGTTGGCCCAAGTGTCCAGTGTCATCTAAGTCCAAGGGCAATCTCCCATGTATCCAAGTGTGTCGAGGCCCATGCGTGAAGAATTGAAATTGATATACTAAAATGAAGTTGCGTTTGTTTAGTTACAAACTTCAAAGAATGTGTGGTCCTAAGTTCTTTGACTACATAGTACGTGAACATTCATAGTGTGGACTGTGTCATTGAGCACATACTATATAGTCATTTTATATTCCAAAAAATACCAATTTATTTTTTTCATGAATTTATTGAATAGCAATATATGATATATCCAATCGTTGTCCCAAGAAAGCCCACTTTGCTATTTGCATGAATTTCCAGCGACCAAATGTATTTGAAATTCGACATCTCCCACACCGCAGGTCCAAAAATTATGAGACCAAGGTGCACCCCTCCTCATCGAGGGCTTTCCGATGGTACCAGGCACTAGGACTGGGCCTGTGGCCCGCGGTTTAAGAAATCTCAACGCCACAAAACAAAACAAACAAACTACCTTGCTTCATATATTGTGATTGGTTTTGATTCTTCATTCTGTAACATACAACAAACAATTATTGATTGTGATGTGTATTTAAGAAATTCATTGAATCTCTCGTAGCCACCATACTAATATGTCAATCCAACTTGTATTTCGTTTAAATCACAAAGGCTCATCTAGCATTTAATATTCAACTGAATCCCCGTATTTCGCTAATATTGTGTTCCTTCTCTAATCTCAACCACCAAATCTCTTACATACTTCGTTTTATGAAGAAAACATAATAAGTTGTTTGAACATCTAGCTCAAAGGTGATCATGGCGATGTATGGAATATCACAAGGTCCATATAAAAATAATAATCTTGAAATACTTGACCAGTCCACTATATTGCTAAATATTAGAGTACTCTAAAACTTGACAAAGCTGATCACCAAGACCATCCTTGTTGGAGGTCTGAGCTATCAACTAGGCAGTAATAGCCACCAAAACCCGAGATCTGCCATTCTACAGCCATGAAGTCTATACTAAACACTATCCATAAATGTTTCTCGGCATTCCAATAGACAATACAGTAATAGTTAGCATCGCCACTACCTCGAGACCATTCTGCATCGAGGGTTAATGAAGTCTGATCTGGAAGAATCTGCAAATTGCACCAAAATGATATATTTAATTATAATCTAGAATTAACCTAAAAACTGAAGTTTACAACATAGTACATTAATCTTAGCAAACTATGTTTACATAAAATTATAAAATTTATATGAAAGAATCTACATAAAGCATTCTAGCATGTCTCAAATCTCATAATTGAATAGTTTGCTTATGAATCAAACAATCTTCACATAAACCCGATTTAAGAATTAAAATATGTGGATGGGCTTACTATAAATATATAGCGACGGCTTGCTCTATACTAGGAGTTTGACAAAATAGATGTGGACCTCATTTTCAGAGCTTTTTGGGAGGCTAGTCGGTAATATTTTAGTGAGCCACCACCAAACTTTTATGAGTTATGAATTTTTGGTGATTCGTCATGATTACTCAAATAATTATAAGTATTATAAGTATTATATTTTTTGGTTCCAAAGAGATGAGCACAGGGCAAGATTGCAAATAGGGAATTTGTTCCAAGAAGCAAGTTTCTTTAAGACTCAAGGGTACACTTGCACCAAGGCCAAGTACCCAGGGTTAAGGGAAGTTGGCCAAATATTGAACGTTTTGTTTGCCATGAAACAGAACCAGCAGTACCTTAGCAGATCATTCACGGAGGAGATACTGAAAGCCTTGAGGGGAGAGGATGTGGCTTGGGCGGAGTTGATGTACAATGGTCTGGTGGAAGAGATGAAGCGGTTACAAGGCACTGCTGCTAAGTCTCCGATCATTGTGTCTAGCCCAATAATTGCGCAAATTATCCTTGATTCTTGTTTACTTGATGCGCGAGAACGCAAGGAGATGGGAGTGTTTGAGACAGCCACAACTGCAATTGAGGAACAGGGCTCGTCTCAAGATGAAGGGGGATTGGAGGGGCAGCACCAGTCCAAGAGACAGAAGCGGGATACGACTGTAGTGGCAGATCCACTAGCTTCAATGAAACCGCAAGATGATGTTTCCATAGCTCTTGTGCAGGATGAGGAACACCAGCACTGGGGGTTGTTATTGCTAGAGGCACGGCCTTTGGAGAGGGAGGAAGAAGTCACCTCAGTACCACAGCCGCCACAGCCAGTTGACTCAGTTGTTCTATTGGTAACTCAGATAATACATGTTGTTACACCAGAGCCTATTGCTGTGGAAGGAGAAGGGTTGGACATCCCCACTACAGAGCGGGTAGTGGCAGAAATTGAGAAGGGTGACCTTCTCTATGAAAACTCTGGCTTGGTCAGGGAACCAGTAGTACCAAAGATCCAGAGTTTGACCAAGGAAATCCCTACTATGCATGTCATGCCCGAACTTGTGGAGGAGGTTCCTGGGGTAGAATGTAAGGGCACTCCAGCACCTGTGGAGAATGAGGTCGTTCAGGAAGAAGATCTTGTGGGAACATGGCCTGAATGGTTGGTGAAACATCACACTGTGGAGAATCAGGGGGACCATCAACAAGTTTCCTATGAAGACCCACAGCAGGCCATGCTTATGAGTTCCATAAGCAGGACACTCAATTTGTTGGGCACTTATGTGAAATCTCATGTTCCTTCCACACAACTGGCAGCATTGAGGGAGGAGCTCAAACAAGAATTTGAGGCAAGAATCTGATTGAAGCAGGTCTGGAGCAGGAGAAGTTGCATGAAGTACATAAGCAACAGCTATATCGGTTGCAGGTGAAGCATGAGGGAAAATTGCAGGAAGTGAAGGTGCTTCATACAGAGTTGGAGGCAGTTCATCAGAAAATGACCATCCAATGTGCCACACTAACAACTGCTCTAGAGCAAACTGCATTAGAAGTTAACAGACAAACAGAGAGGTGTATGATGGTGGAGGCTGAAACAGTGGAGCAAGGGAAACTCATTGTTGACTTGAAGGCTACTATCCGTCACAATGAGGATACTTTCCAACAGTATAGTCAGGTTGAGGCTGAGAAGGACAAGTACATCCTTGAGTTGCAGCAAATGCTCACATCACGAAAGAATGAGCTTTCTGTGACTACCAAGGCTTGGAAGGAAGCCAATAATCTGACTGCTGCCTATGTAGCCCTGGTTGAACCTCATGCGAAGCGCATGGAGGCTTTACAACAGCAGTTAGATATGTACAGACTCAAGGAGGAGCAGGCTCTCAGGGATACTACACAGGACTTGGTGGATAATCATTTTTTGCAGGTATGGTTAGCACAAGGGCCGGTGGAAGGGAAGGCACCAAGAAAGCTCACCCAGGGGGAGATGAATGATCTCAGGTTGCAGGCAGAACATTGCCACAACTACTATAGACAATGTCCATAGTAGGATAGCGGAGTTACAGGATGATGTGGAAGGGCTGCAGACTCAAGTGGATGACTTGAGTTCCAACATTGACAAAAGAGTTTTTGTTCCTGAGGCAGAGCTGGAAGCTGCTTATTTGCATGCACGGACTTTGATTTTCCAATCTTCAACGTAGGAGGTGCAGGAATTGCCAGCAATAGGAGGGATAGTGGTGCCAGTATCACAGCCACCACAGCAGGTCGACATTGTTGATACCATGGCAATGCAGCCAGCTGAGGTTTGGGGGGATGTTGCTTTTAATCCACCTAGGACTCCTGCTGCACTTGAGTACAATCGGGCTATGATTATGCCCTTCAACCAAATTCCCATTGTGCTGGATTTGGATTGGAAAGAATTCAGTCCTCCACAGTCTTTGGCACACTATTACCAGATCATGCGCATTTGGTTGCCAGTGGCAACTCGAACTAAGGTTCTTCCGAATAATTGACCCATTGAGGATCATCATTTTGCAAGGTATTGGTCTGAGGCAGGCACCATGCTGAGGGAATTAATTGCCTTCCAGGTTGTTCATGGGTACATCTACACCAAGACCAAGGAGGTATCTAGTTTGGTCATGGGCTGTGGATTATAATATGCTGCTTGTTTCATTACACGTTATCACATTGAGCAATAGAAGATGCAGTCAAGATTTTTGAGTTATTCCACTGGGGATCATTGGGTCTTACCTTCAGTTCCCACCGATATGTATCTGTATGATGTGAAAGTCATGTTGCAGAATGATTCCCAACTTCGTTCATGGTTTAATTTGGCTTGGAACAACTTGGCCAAAGAAAAATTGGGCCCTGACGATATTTTTTATAAGGGACATGAAGCCTGGAAATACTTACACTGTTCCAAAGTCATTGGCACACCTCTCACCTATACAGACAAGGAATTCAGGGAGTACACTCATTTTGCTTGCAAGCGATTGATGCAAGTAGTACAGTTTAAGCTGCCAAACATGGTGGGCCAACATTGTATGCCACGCAGGATTCCTGAGACACCCAAGAAGATCATACCACTGAAAGGCCATATGGGGGAAGATGATTCTGATACTACTGGTTCTGAGAAGGACAACTTTGACATGGCTGAGGAGTATGATTTAGCCATGGAGGAGAAAAGACGACGGGGATCTCCTATACCACAGTATCCTTCTCAAACTAAACCAGGGCCACCAGTTCCAGCTAGTCGACACTCATCTCCCCCAACCAGCGACAGGGCTCGGGCTCGCACACAGAACCCTCCAAGGGACTCTCACCAACAGAAGGGTGCTTGCTCACAAAGGTTTGCTGATCCTAAACAGTAAACCGTGAGGACGCGGCTTTTTGAGAGGGGGAGGGGTAATGTTGAGGGCTGTCTGGGACTTGGACAGTTTTACGGGTTCTGTGGGGTACCCTTAATTTTTGGCGCAGACTTGCGGATAGTAGACGTAGACCAAAATAGGCTTTAGGGGTGGTAGACAGGCTTACACACTCAGTCACAACATTACACAGTCGTACACAGCCTTACACAGCCTATCACAGTCTATCGTAGCCCGACACAGCCCGATACAGTCAACCACAGTCTGACACAGCTTCGCACAGTTTCACACAGCCAGTCACAGCTGGCACAGTTCCACACAGCCAGTCACAGCTCGACACAGTCACAGACCGGCACAGTTTGGCACAGCCTGTCACAGAGTACATAGGGAACGGTTATCATTGGTAGGGAACGACTGTGTGGGAACGACATCTGCAGAGGGAACGTGCTTATTTCTTGGATGACAGTTAGTTAGTTAGGCGGTTAGAACAGCTTGCAGATAAATTAGGCAGAGCAGCAACATGGAGGACACTTCTTCTTTGGAGAGCACTTCGGGCATCACGTCTTGGACATCAGGGGAGGAGATGAAGTGGAGAGCACGATCTTGGAGCACAGGGATGGAGATTACACATACAATGAGATGATGCTTGATTCATGCAAGTTGTAGAGTTAGACTGTAGAGCGGATTAGTGACACCATGGCTACGGCCTGTTACTTGATATAGTTTAATCTGATACATATTCCACACTCACACTGTGTAGAGAGACCTGAGGGAACCTGTGGAATAAATGGAAGAGTGATTGGAATCTGGTGGATTGCTAAAGCGAACTAATACTTAAATATAAACAGTAAGGTAACTTATTGACATGAGGACAAGAAGGAATACCAACAGGAATCACTTCCATGATACACTAGTTGTAGGTCATGACTGATTGTTCTGAGCGGACTGAGTGCTTAGAGGTATCCAACTCTTCTATCTTGGAGTTTCCACCTCGGATAGCGAAGGGATGGATGAGTAAAAGCCGCTCGACATACTCAAAGCTTGGTCCTCCTCCGGCACTCCCACTCGTCCTCAAGTCTCTCACTTCATGGAGCGCTTCCTCTACTTCTTGCCTCAAATGGCCACAAGGCCTTGAGCTAGGACTATCCTGCTTTCAATATGCTTGCTTCTAATACTAGAGAGCCATAAGCTCAACTCTCTAGGAACTAGCTCCCTCAAGCTCAAAACTAACTACACAAGCAAGAGGCCAAAACAAGGAAATGAGACTAGATTGAAGAACAAGAGGAGCCTGCTCTTCTTTTATTGTGTTTTGGGGCCTCTTAAACTAGTGAAGGATAGTCTTGAACTATTATTTCCTACATGAATCTATAATTTAAAAACGATAGAACACCATAGAATAATAACCACGGATGGAAAACCTTGGTGTTAATGATAAATCTGGTTTTTCATCTATCCAATGGATGACCAGTTGGCGCTAGGTTGTCTTTTCATCCCTCCAGCTTGCAGGTCGAATTTCTAGATTTCGTCCATTGGATGAACTAGAATTCCATTTAATCGCTTTTCGCAACTGCCTCCGGCGTGATAATTTGACGCCGTCTCATATCACCTCCAAAAATCCTCAAACTTGGTGACAAATTATAATTAGATGGTCCGTAGCTGTCCACAAAATCTCAAGGGAATCGGGGAAGAAAAACCACACCTTTGGTTGGTTTCCATGGTTTCGCCATACATGCAGTCTACCGCTTCCTGGCAGTAAAAATACTGGTGGTGCCCCCAGGGGGTCTTTGGCCCTACCACTGGGTCACAGATCATCTCGAGTTTCCTCCTACACACTTTGCATCGCTGAGGAGTTCAAGACTTCGCCGGGAAGCTTCTTCACCTGTCGTTTGCTCCGATGCAGCATTTGCTTTGTCGCGATATTTCATCGCTGTACAGATTGTTTCATCCAATTGCCAAGACTCCTCGCCACGTGCTCTTACTGGACTTGAAAGGCGGGAGAATAGAGAGATCGCAATCCGGGACTGGAACAGTCGCCATGTATTGTTTCGAACATGTGCATGTTGTCGTTACTGGTATCGAATTGGCAGCCTAACTCGCTGTCGATGCAGCTCCCTACGGTCATTTTGACGCCAGAACTCCTCCATAATCGTCTCAGACATAATCTAAATTCCTACGTGCTTTACCAGCGATTCCCATATAACTCACAAACTGCCCTGCTTTGGCAGTACAATGCCTAAACTGTCTAAGATAAAAAACGATCTGAAAAGAAATATGTACCAATATATGCATCTACATATATGGCGACCAATGGGGAACACTCGCCCCGAGTGTAAAAGAACTCAGAATCTCTGGTTCGCACAATCCCCCTACTTGGGTATCACTGATATCCCTTGGAGTCAACGACTCTCTTAAGTGACATGAAAAAGATGAAGAGTAATTTCCCTTCGGCTCTCCCTCTTCGGAGACAGTTCAAGTCTTCCTGGAGAGAGGAGGGAAAAATAAAAGAAAAAACCAAAAAATACTTCAAAACCACCCGACTCGCCCTCTTCGGAGAGAGTTGGAGTTCCCAGATAAAAAAATACTTCAAAACCGCCATTCTCCCCCACTGGACTGGGTTCGAAGCCCCTAGATGATGCAAGAGAGATATGCGCGGTGCAATTTAATAATCTTATTCTAACACAGCCTTGGAATGACTTTGGTTCTAAATGTTAGGGCCTCGACTCGAGCTCGGACGGGCCTAAATGCCCCTAAACAGGAAGCATCTGGGAGGGCTAAAGAGCAGCTCCCATGTCAACGGAAAAGATTGGATACATTCTGAACCTCAGAGGACCACACTCTGGTAATTATCTTCATGACTCGCAGGATCGCAGAGTTCATGGTAAGACATCTAAACAGATTGGATACTTTCTGAACCTCAGAAGACCACACTCTGGTAATAGACGGACCAACATATGCTAATCCTAACGCTAAAAAGGTCACAGGCCCTTCTGGGATTTCCTGTGCTGAACATCCTTCACTCATGTGAGGGGAGCAGCAACCACTGTTCTAAAACTCACATTTTATCCCCTCACTGCTTCTGACTTTTCTCTCTCTTCGAGGAATGCTGCAGCGGGGCAAGGTGAAAATGACAAAAGGTTTAAGGTTAGAATCCCCGTGCGGGAAGTCGATGTGCCCCATGCAGGGAGCATCAGTATACTGGGGAGTGCTTGATGCAGCAAACACTTACTTGATATGCTGTCGCGCACCTCACTTCGGTAAGCTCCCCTTCAAGTCATAGTAACTCGTTTTGATGCGCGCGTCTGACTCCCAACCTGGCCGCCAGGCCAACTTGGAGCTTCGGCTGCTCACCGGGACATAACGGTCCCCCTTCGCTCCCCCGAAAGACCCTCCACCTATTTGGGCCTAGTGGAATTCCCTTTGGTAGATGGCAGTCCGGAACAGCTCTCCACTTTTTGGTCGCTTTCCGGCTCGCTCACTTACTCACTAGTTTTTGGTCACCAACGGGCTTGCACCGTTCTCGGGGTTACTACTCCCTATATATACTTTTGTAGCTGTCCGCGGGGGTTCCACAAACAGCCATGCCATTTTATGGTGAACCACCACGAAGACCCTCGATTCCCGGTGGTGAGTCGCGGTGAGTCTTGGTCCACTCACCACGGCCCCAATGGACTGTGATGAGTCCCAAGACTCCCCACGACTCCCCCCTCGAGGTCTCCACCCCATGGTGAGTCCTATGCCACCCCCACTAAGTCCCGCTAAGCTACCACCATCCCTTGTGAAGCCACCCCCACCGCAACCCGGTGTGCGGGGCTCCACCTAGTGAGCGCCTTCGCCTCCTTGAGTGCCTTGGGCACTCAAGGGTGCTTCAGCCCCCGTACCTATCGCTGCTACTGCCCCCACCATAGGGGCAGCCCCTCCTGTGTCCCGACCCCCTGTCCTCAAGGCAAAGGGCCGCGACACACACCCCTACCAACAGGGAGTCGATGTCCTCATCGACTTGTCCATTTTGTAGAAACGAACATCCAAGTTGTGGCGTCCCACATCAAGGAGTTTGTTTCCGCACCATGGCGTCCCATGGCAAAGAACCAAACCCCACACTTGACTCTACTCTCCACTAGCTAGTTCGGCCGACTTCCTCCAAGTCCCGGCCAAGGGTGGAGCTTCTCAAGCTCCTCCCAGTGCACTCTTCTTGGCTTACTTCAAGGCCAAGGAACGATCCTCCTCGAGGATCGAATCGCCTTACTGCAATAACATTGCTTGCGACCGCTCATGATGCCGCTTTTGGCATCACCTTGAGCAAGGGTTCACCTCGAACCCCCTTTGACTAGGAAGATAACCTTGAACGAACCGTGCGCCCCAATCACTACAATTGGGTCCGCCTTGGAATGCTGGCCTGAGGTACGGGAACACGCCGAAGCCGCACTACGACTTCGTCCCGAGGCTACACGATTATAGTACGTGAATGGAAGCACGTAGCTTCCGCGTTAGCCCGCACTACAAGGCAACCCCCTCGGTAGCGCAGTTATAGTACGCGCACGCGCCAGGTGCGCACTAGCACGTGAACTCCCAAAGAAGGCGCAAGTTTCCTTGCCCCTTGGATGGGAGTCACCCGATTTCGGCACTGCGCAAACACACAATTAACCCAATTTACCTCTCCCACTTTTGTAAGCTAGCATGCATTCTAGCCAACCACACCATGTATCACCATTCCAAACAAAATAGAACGCACAACGTTTGGAACCCATTTCCTTTATAACAAATATTTGTACAATACAAGTTTTTGCAATCGGATTCCTGCGCTAGCTAAGCCGGGCTAAGCATGCATTTCCTCCCCCACGCTCCAAGGTTGATGTCCCCATCAACGCTTCTTCCGCTTTTGAGGTCGCCCTTCGAAAACTGCAACCGCCTCGGATGCGTTTCCCATTTCTGAGGCACGCACCCAAGATGCCTCCACATGATGATAGCCCTTCCATTTGACGAGATACTCCGTTTCTCGGTTCTTGAACCTCCTCGACTTAAGTACTGCCTCCACCTCGTACTCAGGTTTATTTTCATGATCCAACAGCACAGGTGGCAGACGCAACACTTGATGCCGATTCGGACGTGCTTCATCTTTGAAGTAAGGCTTCAAAAGGGAGACGTGGAATACCGGATGCACCTTGCTGTTTGCCGGCAGCTCCAATTCATACACATCTTCATTCATAACCTTCCGGATGCGAAAAGGACCCGCAAACGGAGGTACGAACTTTGGACTCACTTCCGGAGGTAGTCGGAAATTCTTAATGTTCAACGAGACCTCCGTGCCTACCTCAAACTTCACTTCCCTCCGCTTCCGATTCGCCTGCCTTTCATACCGTTTCCTAGCTTTGGCAATGTTGTACTTTGCGAGCTTCAACAAACGCTCTCGTTCTTCCATTACCGCCGCTACTACCGGTTCCTCAACGTCCTGGGCGGCCCAACTTGTCGGCACCAGAGGTGCTTACTGAACCTATCCACCACCACCATGATTGCATCGAATCCTTTTGACAGCGGCATAGCAGTCATGAAAACCATCGAGACGCTTTCCCAAGTCCCCTCTGGAATCGGCAAGGGTTGTAACAGCCCCGCTTGTTTTTTGTACTCGCTCGCGCTTGGCTCCGCCGTGGCCCGCAAGCGGGCTATCATGGCATTCTCTCAAGAGACTATCCCTGATCCCTCCCTTCGGCACGTAGAGACGCTTTTGCTTATACCGGAGCACTCCATTTTGCAAGTGGAACTGCGATTTAACCCCCATCCTCAAGTCTTGCATCACGGACTTCGCCAACTCATCCTTCCGGCAAGCCTTCCGGATCTTCCTTTGGAGCGCCGTCTCGCCCCTATGCACCAACATGAGCTACTGCTTTCTACTTAAAGCATCGGCCACCACATTGTCCCGTCCCGGTTTGTACTAGATATCCACGTCGAACACCGCCAAAGTATCTTGCCACCTAAGTTGTTTTGGGGACAACTTGGGCTGCGTGGCAAAATACTTCACCGTGACATTGTCCGTGAACACCTTCACTGGGTTGGAACCAACATAGTGGCGCCAAAGCTCAAGGCAATGCACCACTACCTTCATCTCTTTTTCGTGCATCGGCCACCGTCGCTCCACTTCATTCAGTTTCTTACTTTCATAAGCCACTGGACGTTCATCTTGCATAAGTACACCACCAATCGCGAAGTCCGATGCATCTGTATGAATCTCAAACGGACGATCGAACTCGGGGATTTTCAAGACTGGAGCTTCCGCCATCCGCTGCTTCAATTCAGCAAAAGCTTGGCCACAAAAAGTATTCCATGCCCAGACTTTGGATTTACACAGAAGGTAGGACAGCGACCCCGCGATCTTGGCGAAATTTCTCACATACTTCCGGTAATAGGAGGCGAGTCCTAGGAAGGATCGCACTCCCAGGACCGAAGTCGGAGGCTCCCAGTCCAAGATCGCCCTCACCTTTCTGTCATCCATTTTGATCCCATCCTGTGTAATCACATGCCCCAAGAACTCCACTTTCGTGACCCCGAATTTGCACTTTGAAGCTTTGGCGTACAGCTTCCCTTCCTGCAATTTTCGGAACACCCTTTTGAGGTGCTCCAGGTGCTCTTCCTTTGTTTTGCCGCCTTGACGTGTGAAGGCCCTCCCTTCGATTTCCACGTGCCATTATCGCCGCGTGGCCTATCCCACTTCTTTTCCGGTCGGAAAGAGTCACCTTCCCGCCGGGCCTTCTTGTGGTTCAGCTCCGTACGGCCTTGTCTTTCACCCCTAGGGACATCCGAGAAACATTCCGCCCTCTCAATTGCCTCGTTCAAAGTCTTAGGCGGCTTCTCCTCCAACTTCCGCCTGGCCCACGGGGCCAGTCCCGCCACAAAGTTGAAGACCATTTCTGGTTCTGCCATGTCCGCGACTTCGAGCAGCAGCACATTGAAAGCCTGAACATAACCCCGAATGTCATCCGTTTGCTTCAAATTCCTCATCTTGTCCCGGGCAAGCCAGGACGCGTTGAGGGGCACAAACTGTCTCTTCATCAATTCCTTGAACCCACTCCAGTTCAAGGTTTCCGGGCTCGGACCTTGGTCGTGAAGGCGTTTCTGCCACCATTGTTGAGCATAGCCCCTCAAATAGGTGGGAGCCACTTCCACCCGATCCTCGTCACTCAACTTGGCCGCCCGGAAGTACTGCTCTAGCTCCAGGAGCCAGGTGTTGAGTGCCTTCCGATTTCGGACGCCCTCGAAGGTACCGGGTTCCTTAGGCTTCACCTTAAACTTTGCCTTAGTGGAAGTGGCATTAGCCGCCTTCAATACGTCTTTCAACGTCCCGCCAAACTGCGCCAACAACCCTTCCCAAAAGGCTGCCGGCATGGGAGGCATCTCTTGGTTTGTCGGAGCTCTCAAGGATTCCTCGGGCTCCGACTCCTCGGATTCCTCCCGCTCTTGAGCGGCCTCGTTTTCGGAAACATGCATCGCTTCCTCAAACGGCCGCCTCGGTGACACGTCGCCCCCATCTGGCTCACCAGGATCATCATCTTTTGGGCGCTTCCGCTTCCGCTTGCCCGACCCCATGATGAGGCCAATCCCAATGACGATCGCGTATTGAACTCTAAGCTCTGATACCAAGTGTCGCGCACCTCACTTCGGTAAGCTCCCCTTCAAGTCATAGTAACTCGCTGTGATGCGCGCGCCTGACTCCCAACCTAGCCGCCGGGCCAACTTGGAGCTTCGGCTGCTCACCGGGACATAACGGTCCCCCTTCGCTCCCCCAAAAGACCCTCCACCTATTTGGGCCTAGTGGAATTCCCTTTGGTAGATGGCAGTCTGGAACAGCTCCCCACTCTTTGGTCGCTTTCCGGCTCGCTCGCTTACTCACTAGTTTTTGGTCACCAACGGGCTTGCACCGTTCTCGGGGTTAATACTCCCTATATATACTTCTGTAGCTGTCCGCGGGGGTTCCACAAACAGCCATGCCATTTTATGGTGAACCACCACGAAGACCCTCGATTCCCGGTGGTGAGTCGCGGTGAGTCTTGGCCCACTCACCGCGGCCCCAATGGACCGTGATGAGTCCCAAGACTCCCCACAACTCCCACCTCGAGGTCTCCACCCCATGGTGAATCCTATGCCACCCCCACTAAGTCCCGCTAAGCTACCACCACCCCTTGTGGAGCCACCCCCACCGCAACCCGGTGTGCGGGGCTCCACCTAGTGAGCGCCTCCGCCTCCTTGAGTGCCTTGGGCACTCAAGGGTGCTTCAGCCCCCGTACCTATCGCTGCTACTGCCCCCACCACAGGGGCAGCCCCTCCTGTGTCCCGACCCCCTGTCCTCAAGGCAAAGGGCCGCGACATATGCTTTGAGCAAACACATATATATACTGTGATAAAAGACAAGTAATGATCGACAGTGTGCTTTGAACAAGAGTGCATATATTAGCCATCCCATTGTTCCCATTCCTGCACCTGTGGTTCTTCACTCGGTGAAGAAAAAAAATAAAGAAACTCACAACACGTGATTAGTAACGAAGATGTATGAAGTCTTCTACATTGGCAATTGGATGGTCATAGCTTTCATAGCTTATGCCATATCAACAAATTTCTAATTCTACAACGTGTGTTAGATTACTGCACTCTATGTGCCCCGCATCCCAAGGTCTTTCCTTGTGAATTCCAATAACTACCCAAAACATAAGTGGAGAACAAATCACCTCTTTACTGCAACGACGTTGCCTCACATCCCAAGGTCTACCTTTGGAACTCCAATAAAGGGTGTACAACAACCTAACGGGTAAGAGTCCTATTGATCTCTTCCCAGTGGAGTGAAGTAGAGTTGTTAAGCTTTGCTTTGCCGGTAGGAAGTTAGACTATTTAGATCCGTCCATAGCTGCCACGGACCCCTGCACTTACGGCAGCCGGGTAGGCGGTTCGTTGAGCCCAACCTACACCGCACTTGCCACGACCCCCTAGGCTAGTATGCCGTCACCCTGGCCGCGCGCGACCAAGGCTCGTCATATTTTGGTGCGTCTGCCGGGAGGTGAGTAAATAGTCAGGATGTCCCGATGTTTGAATGGATGAATGATCGCTATTTGTGCTCATCTTTGTTTTTGCTTATGTTTTTCACATGATCTTGTTTCGTTTTTTCTAGTTGCCACACACTAGTGAGGATGGATACCCCAGTGTAGTAGGCATTGTTTAAATTTCTTGTGAGTACTAACGTTGTGGCTACAGTTGAGATCGATATGGCATGCCTAAATACGCTACGACGATAAGGTGTGAGAATCTCAAACTTTATTTTTAGCCAATCTTGAGCGCTATTTATTTTGTCCATTGTGGCAATACTTTAATCTGGTAAGCCAGATTTTCTTCGCATCATGGGTAATGGTGGGAAAAATAGTGGATGGATTACCCAACATTGCATGTGGTTTATTTGCATTTGTATGCGCACGTTATGGAAGACTGTTAGGTCAACCTTGATAGGGACTACTTGGGAGATACCAGATCAGGAGTTCGAAGACATTATAAGGATAGAGAAAGAAGGGTGGGTTGAGAACCTGGATGAACCAGTCATTGAAGAGATCCCACTTATTAGTTCTAACTCCGATTTGTCTTCAGGCACAACACCATTAGTGCTATCTCAACCAATTTTACTTACAGTTGTGGAGGTACCCATTGTGGTACCTATTGGTTTGAGTCCTTTACAAATTCCTGCTAGTTTATCTTATTTTTCTGGAGAGGCTTATGAAAACCCCGGAAATCATGTTCAAGGGTTTATTCAAATTTGTTATTCTAACCAAGCACTTGATAATGCTTATTAGCTTATTTGGTTTCCCAGTACATTAAGGGGCAAGGCGTTGACCTGGTATTGGCAACAGCCCAATGGATGTTTTTGTTACTTGGGACCAGATCCGGAATGCCTTCTTGAGTCAATTCCGTGGAGTACACCAATTCACTAATATTCTGATGGCACTAGCGCGGATCCGCCAAGGCCCTACAGAGGAGGTAGCAGACTTCGTGATGAGATTCCGCGAGTTTATGGGGCTCCAAAATCCTTTGACACCCTTAAACGATGGGGTGCTCAAAGATTGTTTTTTGAGTGGTTTACGAGAGGCTACTCACTTTTATGTTTCGCAGCAAAGGCCTGCAACACTAGCAGACGTTGTTAATGCAGGGAAGGAGTTTGACAACATCCACAAGCAAGTGCAACGAGCTAAGAGGTCGGAGCTTTCATTACCTCCATACATCAGAGCCCGCCACTAAGCCGGTTCCACTAGCGGCCATTCAGCCAGCTTTACATTATACGGCCTCGTATGTCGGGGGAGCGAGGCCATATGTTCCAGCAATGGCTACAGGACCAGTTGCGGCCTCTTCAGTACCACAATATGCTCGTGCAGTTCCCACCAACTCACATGCGGATTCAACTGGACAATCCGATTCGCGGGTGGGCCATCTAGAGGCACAAGTCACTTCTCTCATCAAGACCATTGAAACAATGGGCGACCGCATGAGCTCAATCGGTCAGCAGATTACCAGCTATATGGGGTACCGAGATGCGGCCCCAGTTGGAGAGTCCGGCCCCAACCCGGCCAAAATATGGTGTTCCAATTGCAACAACTCGCGACATGCGTCTCAACACTGTCCTTATCCCATTCGGGAAAGGCAGGTAAGCCGGAACCCAACTTATCAAGATAAACCAAAAAGACAATTCAATCAATCCCGTAGAGGATGTCAAAAGTGCGGAAGAACCACTCACCCAACTGAAAATTGTTGGAGTGACATTGTGTGTTTGCACTGTGGCCAATGAGGTCACCCCTTGGACAAATGTCCTCATAGACAAGTGGACCAGCCTACGCCGGCCACCATTCAACAAGTAGAGAGGAATTTGGAAGGGCAGCGTGTTGCGGCCCTTTGCCTTGAGGGCAGGGGGTCGGGACACATGAGGGGCTGCCCCTATGGTGGGGGCAGCGGCAGCGATAGGTATGGGGGGCTGAAGCACCCTTGAGTGCCCAAGGCACTCAAGGAGGCGGAGGCGCTCACTAGGTGGAGCCCCGCACACCGGGTTGCGGTGGGGGTGGCTCCACAAGGGGTGGTGGTAGCTTAGTGGGACTTAGTGGGGGTGGCATAGGACTCACCATGGGGGCGGAGACCTCGTGGTGGAAGTCGTGGGGAGTCTTGGGACTCATCACGGTCCATAGGGGCCGTGGTGAGTGGGCCAAGACTCACCGCGACTCATCACCGGGAGTCGAGGGTTTTCGTGGTGGTTCGCCATAAAATGGCATGGCTAGTTGTGAAACCCCCGCGGACAGCTACAGAAGTATATATAAGGGGAGTAGTGACCCCGAGAACGGTGCAAGCCCGTTGGTGACCAAAAACTAGTGAGTAAGCGAGCGAGCCGGAAAGCGACCAAAGAGTGGGGAGCTGTTCCGGACTGCCATCTACCAAAGGGAATTCCACTAGGCCCAAATAGGTGGAGGGTTTAGTGGGAAGCGAAGGGGGGGACCGTTATGTCCCGGTGAGCAGCCGAAGCTCCAAGTTGGCGCGGCGGCCAGGTTGGGAGTCAGGCGCGCGCATCAAAGCGAGTAACTATGACTTGAAGGGGAGCTTACCGAAGTGAGGTGCGCGACACAGCGAGCACCCTTCCCGGATCAGTATACCACTGAACCACCCAACCCTCTACCACAACAGCATAGCATGTATTTTGCTACTCCCACGCAGATAGCGCAACGGCCTAGAACAGATAAGGCAGGCCCATCATATTCTGGGGGCAATGCAGCTATGGGACAGAATTCCCGAGCAACCTATTCAAATCCTGCGGCTCAGATTGCCCAGGGTTCTTCTAATATGTGGTCTCCCCCTCAGGATGTAAGGGTGCAGGGAGGGCAGCAGGCATCCACTTCAGCGCCATCCCAGCAGCAGGCCAGTATGCATCCCGGTCAATCGTCCCGTCAATAGGAGACGCAGCACCAAGTCAATTGGATTTCCAGTGAGCTCGACGCCACTCAAACTACGCAGGCTAAACCAGAGGAAGGTAGCTATGCAGTAACGACCCAACAACAACGAGATACGCTAGGGAAAGGCCATGGGTATGTGGCGTCGGAGTCAGCCACATCGGCATCAGAACAAGAAGATCTGAACTTTAAAGTCATGAAGTCAGACGCACAGAAGGTGGCGGAAACTGTACTCAGGGAGGAAGAGGATACCCATCCCAAGGAGAAGCAGGTAGCATTTGCAGAGACCGAATCTTCGGCAGTCCGGCCAACCATTTCTCGGCCACTTTTGACATCCAGAACAAAGAGACCGGCCAATCGACCAATAGCACCAGCGAAGCTTCCCAAAAGGAGAACACAATCCACTATGCGCTTCACCGATGAGTTGGAGCCGTATAATCTAATGGAAGACTTGCGCCACATTCAACATTACATTTGCCCAACTCATAGCACTGGCACCAACAGTTCGACATGCTCTCAAGGCATCTTTGGTGAGGAAGCGAGTAGGTACTTTTGCTCAGACCCACCACATTAACGCCCATGTCGATCCGGGCCCAGTAGAAATAGAAGTGGAGATTGCAGACCGTCTGATACGACGTTGTTTAGTGGATGATGGGAGCTCAGTCAACATCATGCCACTCTCCACCTTGTCAAAGTTAGGATTGAACATGACAGGGGAGTCTCCATTAACTATCAAGCTGGCTGACCAACGAAAGATCAGACCAGTGGGTCACTCAGCGAATGTTCAACTAAAGACCGGAGGCTACACGTACGCGGTAGACATCCAAATCATAGATTTCCCCATTGATGAGTATTCCTACGCACTCCTACTAGGAAGGCCATGGTTGGTCCAATCCCGAGCTCGAACGGGCTGGGGGGCAGGTACCATCACTTATGGGATAAAACCTTATACGACTACAGTCGCTTTTCTTTCGGGAGCACCTCACCACGAAAACAGATGAGGATGAGCTCAGCATGATTGGTTCTGAAGAGGAATCTGCGGACTTGAGTGAGGAGGACTGGTGGACAGATAGAGAGATCCATCCAATGTCACATACCCACCAAGTATTAGCAACCAGCACCGCGCCTCGCAGGGAGGTTAAGCGAAGGAAGGTAGGACTAGAGGACGCCGTCAAGTCCCTAGGTCCGGGGGTATATGAATGCGAGTCTAATGCAAACTGATTTGCCTGGTTATTCGGGGAAAACCAAGGCAAGGAGGTGATGGTACACTCGGTATCAACTGAGGCACTTCCAGAGTTCAAGTCACTAACCGAGCTCTTCTCGATATCCGGGCCGAACAAGTTGGTCTGCAGGAACCGGAGATTCCTTAGGAGAAGAACGGCGAGAGCATTGAAATGAGAATTGTAGAGGAGGCCGACCTAGAAAGGGATGTGATGAAACATAGTGCCCCCTACATTCCATATTTACAACAAGGGTCAAACGGATCAAGGTTTGAACCAGGATCAACCTTCACAGCCGAGCCAACAACACAATTGGTCGATATGGCGGTGGGAGGAGGGCCGAGAGGATCTCAATTGCAGAGGTCACTTCCTTCATTCTCAGGCCAACAACAGTCGGGTGGCAGGGAAGGAACTCTACTCTTTCATGGATGGATTCTCGGGCTACAATCAAGTGTTGATCGACCCGAAAGATGTGCTGAAGACCACATTCACCTCACCCTGGGGAACATTTGCCTACACAAGGATGCCCTTTGGCTTGTGCAATGCACTCCTGACATTTCAGAGGGTCATGACGTATGCTTTCTCGGACATTGTGAGAAAGAATCTAGTCATTTTCTTAGATGACTTTTGCTGCAACGGGGATGCAAAGGATCACGTTGTGGCACTACAAGAATGCTTCATCAAGATATCGGATGATCATGGCCATCAGCGTCTGGTTAGCAAAGGGCACATCCTACTGCCACCGCTGAAGCATCAACATAAACATGAAAATGCGTGTTCCAATCCGGAGCTGCCAAGACTGGTGCAGACACCAACCGTTCCTTGAGCATTTCAAAAGACTCCTGACACCCTGCATCCCAGGAGAATACCTGGTTCTTTTTCAACAGTTGAGTCAGAGGTAATGCCTCTGTTGCATACTTGTCCATAAATTTCCTATACCACCCTGTGTGGCCAAAGAATCCTTTCACTTTGGACGACGTCTCTGGTGCGGGAAGTTCGACAATGGCGCTTACTTTTGCGGGGTCTGTCGCCACGCCATCTTTGGACACTATATGTCCTAGGAGCAGTCCATGTGTGACTACGAATACGCACTTCATTGGATTGAGAGATATCCCATTTTCTCTTCAAAGATGCGCACATACATGTGTGAAAATGTGACTCTTGCCAGAGGTACGCTAAAAGGGATAACAGGCTTGGAATGTCGTTAGTTCCCACTCTCCCCCTTGCTCCGTTTGAGAAGTGGGGAATCGACTACGTAGGGGAAGTGCACCCCGCTTCAAGTCGACAAAATTGCTACATCATTGTAGCCACCGAGTATCTGACCAAGTGGGCAGAGGCCAAGGTGGTCAAGAGGGCCAACGCCCAGGTAACCGCCTCTTTCATCTACGAAAATATTATTTCCCGATTCGGATGCCCCAAGGAGATAGTGAGTGACAGGGGCTCTCAGTTTATTAACGACGTCATCGAAGAAATGATGGCAGCATTCTCCATTAAGCATCGCAAGACTACCCCCTATCACCCTCAGACAAGTGGTCAAGTAGAGCGCGCCAATCAGACCTTGTGCAACATCCTCTCCAAAACAATTAGGGAGCACAAGCGGGACTGGGACACCAAGTTGATCTCAGATTTGTGGGCGTTTCGCACTACACATAAAATAACCGCTCGACACACCCCCTTTTCATTGGTTTATGGGGTGGAGTCCATTATGCCCATTGAAACAGAGATTCCCTCATTGCGACTGGCCATCACCGAGAGATTGGCGACATCCGAGTCCCCGAAAGAACGACTCGAGATGCTGGAGGGGTTAGACAAGCTTCGGCACGCAACAGCTCAACACATTGAGGCCGTCCAGCGAAGGAGGAAGGCTCGGTTTGACCTGAAGCGCAAAAAGAGGATTTTTGATCCAGGAGATTTGGTATTATTGGAACGAGGAATTCAAGGCCAAGTTCGACTCATACTGGATGAGGCCCTATCTTGTCAAAACAGTCTTTGACAACGGCTCATTACAATTGGAGACACTGAGGGGAGTGGAGTTCCCCAATCTGGTGAATGGTGTCCAGTGCAAACACTACTACATATGAGTTCCTTTAACCAATGAATTTTTCCCCCATTAAGGGAAAGGTGCTAAGGGAGATCTTAGTGGCCTTTGCCCTGTCGGGAGAGATCTTTAGGATTTCTACCCATTTTTCGGAAGGAAATGTTGGTATTTCCTATCCATGATTCATTGGATATTGGAGCTCCATAACAGGTGGAGTGCGGGGAACCTAAGTTGCAATCATCCAATGTTTTGTTAATGGGTTTTCTACATATTTAATCGTAATTGCCTTCCAAGTCTTTGTTTATTACTACTTCCTACATGCCTGGACTCCCAACACGCTTATAGCCGGGACGAACCTTCAAATCCCTTCACAAAACGAATCTCGAGCCCAGGGAGATGGGGATCATCTATCTCCCGCCCAATGGCCCCCCCCTAAATCCCGAGGTGGATGAGTGTCCTACCTCCTAGGAAGGGACCGGATCCACTTTCCCAAGTCGGTCTCTCCTGCTTAGAGCGATCCCAAAATGCAACCTCAATGGTTAGTCCATCGGGTGAATGATAACAACTCAACCTCTAGGTAATTCCCGAGGTCTAATAACAATGGCCATTCCTTGGCCCCCCCCCCCAAGCGGCCAGGTACTTGTCTTCAAATATCCTTGGCGGAAGGGGACGATACCGCCCTTAAAACTTGCGTTTCGAAGTTAAGGGGGTCCGGATAATATCCCTTAATAAAGGCGAATTACCCTGCTAAATAATAAAGACAAATCATTAAAATATTCCTACAAATGCATGAAATTCGTAGAAATAGAGAATGATCGTAGGTTGCTCGAGCTAACTAAATTACCCTCAAGGTACCAGGGGAACACCCTGGGAACGCTTCTTTATGCCGGGAGCGTGGGGAACTGCTCTCCTCTTGGGAGTGCCCCTAAATTACTACACCAGAGAGAAGACTCCGGCCGAGGCCGGCGTAACTAAGAGCCACTTCGCCTTGCGGCTACTGCCCCCTTTCGGGGGTGGGCCCTATGACAAAAAGTGTCCAGGGGGACACCAGGTGACCGCTAAGAATAGAAGGGGTGAGGGTACCTCTGGGTACCCAGGGGTATCCTGGGGGACCTAAGGTGCGTTTGAAGTGCCGGATTTCAGTTGGTGTTTGTTGGTGATAATAGCTGTGAGTGAACGGAGTGTCGTGAGATGGATTTCTTTGAAACATTTGTGGATGGGAAGAATGGGAATTTGGAAGTTATCGTGTATGTCCGTGATACTAGCATTATGAATGCCACCTCGAGTGCCGGCTGTGATGACAGTTAACGGGCCGGTTTTCCAGCCACGCCTTCGGAGTGCAAGGATAAGCGGGGCATATTTTTGCCGTTTTTCTAAGATTGAATCATTTGGATAACGATCATGGCAAAATGTGAATTCAATGAAATGGATGGTGAGTTGTGGGGGAGGTGAGGTGGGGGGGTAAAATGTTGATAGGTAGACCTTGGACGAGGAGTATGTCCAGACAAAGTCGAGCGGGGCATGAGCATGGTGTTTGGGTACATATGCATGGTAGTAGCCACGGTGGTACTGTGTGGTCGGGTGGCCATCCCTGGTAGGTGCCTGCATTCATGAGCGAGAACCAACGGGTTTCAGCACGTTTTAGAAAGAGTTTGTGGAGGTGCCAGACTGCCTGGTTATGACGCGTGATATGTAAGCCATGTATAACTGGGTGTGTACATTGGCTGATTAGATGTGGCCAAGTGTCACGAGCTTGGTGGGTGGTTGCACATAACGGGCAGTATGGGGATGGGAACAGATGTGGCCAGAAGATGTGTTTGCGCTGGTGGCCCATGTATTGGGCATATCGGAATTTGAGTGTTTGTCGGATTTGTGCGTCGGTGGTGGCTTTGGTTAGCCAGAAATGATTGGAGAGTTTATGGTGCAGTACATTGGATTTAGTCCATTTTTGGATGTGTACTTTGGTATGGCTCATGGAGGCTGCCGCTTGTTTATTTGCTTCTCTGGTCAGAGTGGTCAGGAGGTTTCAGACTGGTCTGGGTGCAGGTGGGTCTGGAACGGGGTATATGATCCAGAAGGGATGGGTGTGGGCGATGTGAATAGGGTCGTTCGAGAGTTCAACTATGGGTTGGGAGGCGCCGAGTTGGGCGAGTAGGTCTGCTTCTTCATTACCATGGATGCCAGTATGCGAACGGACTTTGAGTATATGGACTGGGTGGCCTAGGGAGATGGCCCTCTGGACAATAGCGGCACTGAGGTTGCGGTCAGGGTGATGATGATGGGCAGAGGGGTGGGAGATGTGGTTGCGAATGAGGAATAGTGAGGTAAGGCTGTCGGTGAAGATGTAGTGTGGGGGGGGGAAGGTGTCGAGTAGAGAGAGGGCTTCATAAATGGCCATGAGTTCAGCCCGGAGGATGGTGGCAGGGCCAGGGAGCCTGAAGGCAATGCCTTCACTGGTGCCGGCGTGATAGATTCCATACCCTGCGTTAGGTTTGGTGAGGGATCCGTCAGTGTAATGTGAATTGGCCAGTGGGTATTTGGGGATAGTGTTTTGTTGATATATTGCAGGGATTGGGGGTAGAGGTGTTGTTGGCGCGACCTGGGAAGGGCGTGGTGTTGCTTCTTCCAAAGTGCCCTCCAAAATTCATTTGTAAACTTTGGATCGCGGTCCGAGACAATATCCTTCGGGAGTCCATGATGTTTGAAGACGTGGGCGAAGTAAAGTCGCCCCGTGCGCCGTTGCCATCTCCTTGGTGGGGATGAAATGACCCATTTTACTGAACCTATCCACCACCACCATGATTGCATCGAATTCTTTTGACAGCGGCATAGCAGTCATAAAATCCATCGAGACACTTTCCCAAGACCCCTCTGGAATCAGCAAGGGTTGTAACAGCCCCGTTTGTACTCGCTCTGGTTAAATTTGTTGGCATGTGGTGCATGTCTTGACATACTCCTCGGCCTCCTCCCTCAGTTTGGGCCAGAAATACTCTTTCTTCAAGAGTGCCGTGGTGTGCTTGGCTCCACCGTGGCCCGCAAGCGGGCCATCATGACATTCCTTCAAGAGACTATCACCGATCCCTCCCTTCGGCACATTGAGGCATTTTTGCTTGTACCGGAGCAGTCCATTTTGCAAGTGGAACTGCAATTTAACCCCCATCCTCAAGTCTGGCATCACGGACTTCGCCATCTCATCCTTCCGGTAAGCCTTCCAGATCTTTCTTTGGAGCGCCGTCTCGCCCCTGTACACCAACATGAGCTGCTGGCATTGGCCACCACATTGTCCCATCCCGGTTTGTACTGGATATCCACGTCGAACACCGCCAAAGTGTCTTGCCACCTAAGTTGTTTTGGGGACAACTTAGGTTGCGTGGCAAAATACTTCACCGTGACATTGTCCGTGAACACCTTCACCGGGTTGGAACCAACATAGTGGTGCCAAAGCTCAAGGCAATGCACCACCGCCTTAATTTCTTACTCGTGCGTAGACCACCATCGCTCCACTTCATTCAGTTTCTTACTTTTGTAAGCCACTGAACGTCCATCCTGCATGAGCCCACCCCCAATTGCGAAGTCCGACGTATCTGTATGAATCTCAAATGGACGATCGAACTCCGGGATTTTTAGGACTGGAGCTTCCACCATCTGCTGCTTCAACTTGGCAAAAGCTTGGCCACAAAAAGTATTCCATACCCATACCTTGGACTTACACAGAAGGTCCGATAGCGGCCCCGCAATCTTGGCGAAATTTCTCATATACTTTCGGTAATAGGAGGCGAGTCCTAGGAAGGATCGCATTCCCGGGACCGAAGTCGGAGGCTCCTAGTCCAAGATCGCTCTCACCTTTTTGTCATCCATTTTGATCCCATCTTGTGTAATCACATGCCCTAGGAACTCTTATTTTGTGACCCCGAATTCGCACTTTGAAGCTTTGGCATACAACTTTCCTTTCCACAATTTCTGGAACACCCTTTTTAGGTGCTCCAGGTGCTCTTCCTTTGTTTTCGAGTACACCAAGATGTCGTCGATGTACACGATCACAAAGTCATCCAACCACTCCTGGAAAAGGCTGTTCATTAGCGTGCTAAAGGTCACGGGTGCGTTGGTGAGCCCAAATATGAACCATATCTTGTCCTGCACGCGGTCTTCTCCTCATCTCCTTCCGCCAGTCGGATTTGATGGTAGCCGGAGCGCAAATCGATCCGGCTGAAATACTTCTCTCCTGCCAATCGATCGAAGAGGTCGTCGATCCTTGGCAAAGGGTACCGGTTTTTGATAGTCACCTTATTTAGAGCCCTATAATCGACACACATCCGCAGCATCCCATCCTTCTTGTCTGCGAATAGCACCGGGGCTCCGTAGGGTGACTTACTCGGCCGGATGTACCCCTTTGACATTAAATCCTTGAGCTGAGCCTTCAGCTCGACCAACTCTCTGTGGCTCAACCGGTAGGGCGCCTTGGTAGGCGGCTCCGATCCCGGTATCACCTCAATCTTGTGGTCAACTCCTCTACGCGGTGGCAAACCGCTTGGTAATTCCTCCGGCATCACATCCTGGTATTTCTCCAAAATCCCCTTGATCCAATCTGGGCTCGGCTCCCTATCGCCTTCTCCCTTCACTTGTCTTACGTAAAGCAAAAACTGGGGCTCGTGTGGCTCCTCCACAGCCCACTCCTTTGTTGACAGCAGGTTTATTCGCCCTCCCACTGGTTTGGGCGTTTCCGACACTCGTAAAACTTCGCCACCATTCCCACACGATAGTGTGACTATTCTCTTGCGGCCATCTATGACCGCTCCGGATTTGCTCAAAAAGGTCATCCCTAAAATGAGATCCACGCCATCGATCTTGCAGATGGTGAAGTTCTCACGTCCCTGGCTGAACGCACTTCAATAGAGGCCCCCACATCACTTGTTGGGAGCCCCAACTTTCATGCCGTTGCCGGTGTCATGAAGGAGTGCGACGCTCCTATGTCCACCAATAACGACACGTTAGTTCCGGAAATTATCCCATTCACGAACATTAACTGACTTCTTTTACGCAAGGCGCCAGTTTCCTGATACAACTCACAGGAGTAGTTGCATACCTTGCAAGTCTTGGCGACCACCGCCTCCACCAAGCGGCTGATGGAATCTTCGGACAGCTCCGTGGCCGCCCGAGTCATGTTCAATTTTCGGGGTTTCGTGTACTTCTTGGCCATGTGCCTGGGCTCCCCGCAATTAAAGCATACTCCATCGAATGTCGCCTTATGTCCGCCATAAGCCGCCGCACCTAATTTTCTTTTCGGAGCACCAGGTGCCACCTTGACGTGTGAAGGCCCTCCCTTCGATTTCCACGTGCCATTATCACCGTGTGACCTATCCCACTTCTTTTCCGGTCGGAAGGAGTCACCCTCCCGGCGGGTCTTCTTGTGGTTCAGCTCTGTACGACCTTGTCTTTCGCCCCTAGGGACATCCGAGAAACATTCAGCCTTTTCAATTGCCTCGTTCAAAATCTTAGGTGGCTTCTCCTCCAACTTCCGTCTGGCCCATGGGGCCAGTCCCGCCACAAAGTTGAAGACCATTTTTGGTTCCGCCATATCCGCGACTTCAAGCAACAACACATTGAAAGCCTAAACATATCCCTGAATGTCATCCGTTTGCTTCAAATTCCTCATCTTGTCCCGGGCGAGCCAGGACGCGTTGAGGGGAACAAATTGTCTTTTCATAAGTTCCTTGAACCCACTCCAGTTCAAGGTTTCCGGGTTTGGACCTTGGTCGTGAAGGCGTTTCTGCCACCATTGTTGGGCATAGCCCCTCAAATAGGTGGGAGCCACTTCCACCCGATCCTCGTCACTCAACTTGGCCGCCCGGAAGTACTGCTCTAGCTCCAAGAGCCAGGTGTTGAGTGCCTTCCAATTTTGGACGCCCTCGAAGGTGCCGGGTTCCTTAGGCTTCACCTTAAACTTCGCCTTAGTGGAAGTGGCATTAGCCACCTTCAACACGTCTTTCAACGTCCCGCCAAACTGCGCCAACAACCCTTCTCAAAAAGCTGTTGGCATGGGAGACATCTGTTGGTATGGCGGAGCCTCCGGGAGGTCCTCGGGCTCCGACTCCCCAGATTCCTCCCGTTCTTGAGCGGCCTCCCTTTCAAAAGCATGAATCGCCTCCTCAAATTGCCGCTTCGGTGACACATCGCCCCTATCGGGCTCACCAGGATCATCATCTTTCGGGCCGTTCCGCTTTCGCTTTGGCTTGCCTGACCCCATGATGAGACCGATCTCAAGGACGATTGCGTACTCAACTCTAAGCTCTGATACCAAGTGTCGCGCACTTCCCCCTTTGCTCCTCCACAAGACCCTCTCTCAATTTGGGCCTAGTGGAAAATTTCCTTTGGTTGTTGGCAGTCCGGAACAGCTCCCCACACCTTGGGCGCTTTCCGGCTCGCACGCTTACTCTCTAGTTTTTGGTCACCAACGGGCTTGCACCGTTCTCAGGGTTACTACTCCCTATATATACTTCTGTGACTGTCCGCAGGGGTTTCACAAACAACCCAGTCATTTTATGGCGAACCACCACGAAAACCCTCGATTCCCGGTGATGAGTCGCGGTGAGTCTTGGCCCACCCACCACGGCCCCATTGGACCGTGATGAGTCCCAAGACTCCCCACGACTCCCACCACAAGGTCTTCGCCCCATGGTGAGTCCTATGCCACCCCCACTAAGACCCACTAAGCTACCACCACCCCTCGTGGAACCACCCCCTAGTGAGCGCCTCCGCCTCCTTGAGTGCTTTGGGCACTCAAAGGTGCTTCGGCCCCCGTACCTATTGTTGCCACTGCCCCCACCACAGGGGCAGCCCCTCTTGTGTCCCGACCCCCTGCCCTCAAGGCAAAGGGCCGCGACAGTACCACTGAATACTCTGGCTCTTACTATGGCTCCACCCCACCTATTCATATTCTGCGTGGCACTATCCAAGGTGATACCCTAAATCCATACCTCTTCATTATCTTTCTAGAACCACTACTGCGTTGGTTAGCTTGCGGCAATCTAGGATACCGCTACAAAACCTCACCCAATGAAATAACAGCTGCCGCCTATGCTGACGACTTAGCCATCCTTGCTCACAAACCCCAGCACCTAAACCGCCAAGTTGATAAACTATCCCGTTTTAACCAATGGTCCGGCATGGACTCTCAGTCTCCACAAATGCGCAGTCACAGCAGCCACCCATCACAGCAAATTCACCCGAGCCGTGATGGACTCTCAATGTAAACTGAATATCCATTACCAGAATAGCCCCTTCCATGTCTTAGGCCCCGATGAACCTTACACATACCTGGGCATTCAGCTCGTCCCTTCACTCAAGTGGCACATCCAAAAAGCCACCACACTCACCAAACTAGCTAACAAGAGTCTAGCTCTACTTCAATCTCCTATCCCAATTAGACCAAAACTAGCGATCACCCAATTGGTGCTCAAACCACAAGTCCAGTACGCCTTTCACGCTGCTCCATTCTTTCTCCCTACCATTCTCCCTGGTGTGTGCTTGATAAACATATCATTCTTACCAAACGAATATGTGGGCTTCCAACTAGCACCCCAAATGCCCTTACCCAACTCCCCGCGGATAGTTATGGTATCGGCTCTAGCCCCTTCATTACTTCTTATGCCCGCACGCTCGGTACCCAACTTCTAGAAGCCCTTAACGACCTTGGGCGTCTTGGACTCATCTACCAAGGTATCGTCAGACACCTCGCCTCAAAATTTAATGGCCTCCACTCCCTCCCAATCCTTTACCCGCAGTCATGCCGTCACTCCCCAACCGCACGCTCCTTACTCATTCTACGACAAATGCGTATTAGCCTGCAAATGGACCTGCCTGGCTATCCTAACACGGTGTCTTCACTAGAAGTTGCCTGGACCTCCAGCCCTTTTCTCCCCCAATTTGAAGCAATCCACCCCAGTCAGAAAACACCTATACTCAAGTACTTTAAAGCTCGACACATCACTAACCTCACCCAACTCACCACTGCCACCGGTACCAAGTTAATAACCCCCCGTGAATACACTCTGAAATACTCTAGAGCCACTACTAAGACCTGCCGATTCCTTCTATACCTTCGTACCTTATTCTGCTACCCCTCCACCTCATGCATCCTAGACTGTGACCTCCCATGCCGTCTCTTCCCACATAACACACAAGACTTGCTCCCTGAGTTCAGGTCAGCCCCGGCCCCCTCTATTCTCCATAAACTCCGATCCTCTCGCACAACCATACATCAAGAACCTACTACCCATGACTCTTCCTCCCAGCTTACCCATGATACCACTTCTCTACCACAACTCAGCGGCCACCAACAATCACCACCCTCTCCTACATGGTCTTCCCCACCGACACACACCCTACCCTCATCCACCCCTACCACACCACACTCCCACAACGCTACCACACCATCCCCTTCCCACACTAATCTCAACAACTCCAACGCTTTTATCATTGAAGCTATACTAGGGATTAAAACCCAGACTTCCACGGATTCATTTGGTGTGACTTGTATAGACACATACTACCTATGCAAATGGGCGGGCTTCTCAAGTGAAGACAATACCTGGCAAATTGAGGACGACCTCTTTGGTTCGCATGATGACTGTGACCCTGACCATAACCTGGCCCTTCTTATTGCTTTCTACAAGCGTACTAATACCAACTACCTCTCACACTTATACCAACAACATGTATCCCAAAAACTCAGACACTCAACATGTCTCTCGTCCGCTCCCCGCCGCCAACATTCTAGTTGACATCACAGAATGCAACCCCGACAAGGATATCCTTCATGACTCACCCATCATATGCACCGGCCCCCAAAAGTCCGCTATTCACTCTAACAATGGTCAATTCCTTGGGCTCGTCCCTAACGACAGGATTGCCTGGTTATAGGCCCGGTACTCTTCCCACTCCTCCAACACTAGTCATTTACACCCACCTCTCCAAGACTTCGCTACCGAAATAAGTTGGCTCTTGGAGCGCTACCTCCGTGACACCCCCCACAAAAAACCCAGATCCGAAACCAAACTCTCTCAAGCTATGTGTTATTTCCCACGATATCCTAACCCTTCTCATTACATCCTTCCAACTCACCCACTCATACTACTCTAGTCCACTCACTTGTCCCATAGACATCCAATCATTCGCCAGTCCCAATCCCTGAGACTGCATCTTCGGGGCCTCTGGTTATGCCACCCAACACTCTTGGTCTGGCAGCCCCCCCCCCCGGGACCCCACACCCATGAAGCTTTACAATGGGCTCGCTTTGCAACCCACACTTCCCCAACATCACTCACTATCCTTATACTCACTCACCAGCAATCACCTGATAACCCCCATCCTTAACTGCAACTACCACCGGGCACCACACTACTAGCATCACTTGAACCAAGCCAGCATATATACTCAAAGAACCCACCCTTCCCTAAATATCTTATGCATGAGGAGCCCACCATTACTCTTCTTCTACATATCCAACACGCATCCGCCCCTCCCATCCCACATACCATGCACGCCCACCTCGTCCACACACTCACGCGTACTCACGGCCTCATGGTCACCACCACCCTACCCGTCGTATCCCTTCCCCCACCTCACAGCTCTCATACCCAGGTATCTCAGTCACTTCCCATAGTCCAGCTGAGCAAATCCTGGATTAAAGCACCTCCCCGTCCCCTTCCTCTCCCCCCACCGATTCCAGTCACCTCACCGCCATATCATAACCATATGCCCCTCAAATACCCGCCACTTCATTCCCACTATACTGACGGTTCCCACACTCGACCCAACGCCGGAGACGACGTTTACCACGCTGCCTCAAGAATAGGCACATCCGCCCGACTCCCTGGGCCTGCCACCATCCTCCGTGCAGAACTTATGGCCATTTACGTGGCCATCTCCCAGCTACCCTCATTCTCCCCTCCCCATTATATTTTCACAGACAGTCTAACATCACTCTTTCTTATTCGTAACCACCTAGCATGCCTCTCCTCACACCACCACCACCCAGACCGCAACCTCATTGATGCCATAACCAAAGGTGCCATAGACTTGGACCAACCAATTCACTTCCTGAAAAACCGCTCACATACAGGTATTGCTGGCAATGAGGAAGCTGACCTCCTCGCTCAAACTGGCGCTTTAGAGCCCTATATCGACCCAGCCGACGATCCTATCCACATTGTGCACACCCACCCATTTTGGCTCATACACTCCATCCCAAACCCTCCAGACCATAAGCAAATACATAACCTTCTTACCACCCTTAATAAGGAGGCCACTCAACAAGCTAGGGCATCTATGAGTCACACCAAAATCCACATTCAAGAATGGACTCTTTCCACCATCCTGCATCATAAGCTATCCAACAAATTTGGCACTCCAAAGCCGTGACTGATGCTCAAATCAAACAAACACTCAAGTTCCGATATGCCCAATATATGGGCCACCAACGTAAACACGTCTTCTGGCCCCGCCAATTTCCCTCACCAAACTGCCATTTATGCCTGCACAACCACCAGGTTCGAGACACTTGGCCCCACCTCTTGAGTCAATGTACCCACCCGGTCATCCATGGTAACATGTCATAACCATCCTGTTTGGCACATCCACAAACTCCTTATGCAACGGTCCGGAACCCGCTGGTTTTCACTTGTTAACGCAGGCACCCACCAAGGCAAACCTCTAGACCATACTGTTCCACATTGGTTGCTCCCATGCCTATGTCCACGCTCTCCATGCACCTGCCTCGCCATGCTATGCCCTGATATCTTGCTTGTTCACGGCCTGCCCATCAATACCCAGCCGCCTACTTCCCCTTCATCACATATCACCATCTACTTTATAGAATTCACATACTGTCACGATCGTTATCCTGCCCCCTCCATCTTGGAAAACGGCAAAAATATGCACCACTTATCACTGCTCTCCGTCGCAGGGGGTGGAACACAGGCCCCCTCTCTGTTATCACGGCCGACACTCGAGGGGGTATCCACAATGCTAGCATAACGGCGCTACACGACAAATCTCCCCTATCCACAAATGCTTTAAGACAATTCACCTCACAACCCTCCGTTCTCTCACAGCCATCATTACCAACAAACGGAAGCTAGAATCCAACCCACTTTCTGTTCCTTAGCCCTCCTCAACACCTTAGGTACCCATGGGTACCTAAGGGTACCCTTATGGGTACCCACCGTACCCCTTGGTACCTCCACCCCCCGGTTCCGGTGTCCACTGGACACCTAGATTACTTATAGGGCCCACCCCCGAAAGGGGGCAGTAGCCGCAAGGCGAAGTGGCTCTTAGTTACGCCGGCTTAGGCTGGAGTCTTCTCTCTCTCTCTCTACATGTCCACAAGCGCAGTCTCCAAATATATCTCGAAAGCCTCCCTGCCACATCCATGTTGAGCACACCCTGCGATCATGGTGTTCCATGATACTCTACCTCGTTTAGCCATATTGTCAAAAGCTTGAAGCGCATCCTTTATGCTCCCACATTTTGCATACATGTCCACAAGCGCAGTCTCCAAATTTATTTAGCATGCAATTCCAGATTTAATGATGTCAGCATGGACCTCTTTGCCCTTCTCCAAGGCTCCTAGGCTGGCACATGCATTGATAACGCAAGTGAATGCGACCCTGTTGGGCGTTAGCCCTTTCTTTTGCATTTGTTCATACATCTCAATAGCCTCCCTGCCATACTCATGCAGAGCATATGCTGCAATCATGGTCCTCCATGAAACCACATCATGTTGTGTCATATTGTCAAACACTAGATGAGCATCCTTTATGCCCCTGCATTTTGCATACATGTCAACAAGGGTATTCTCCAGGATAGCATCTGGCACGATTCTAGATTTGTTTATGTCATCATGGCCATGCCTCCCTTATTCCAGAGCTCTGAGGCGCATGCATTGAGAATACAAGTGAATGTGACCCTGTCAGGCGTCACCCCATCCTGTTGCATTTTCTCATAGATCTTGAAAGCTTCCAACAGCGTCCCCATGCTGAGCATATCCTGCTATCAATGAACTCCACGAGACCACATCTCGTTTAGCACATGCTATCGAACATTTGACGCGCCTTTTTCATGCTGCCACATTTTGCATACATGTCGATAAGGCTATTATCCAAATTGATATAGGGTGCAATTTTAGCTTTCATGGTGTCAACATGCACCTCTTTGCCCCCTTTTCCAGGGCTCCTAGGCTGGAACACGCATTGAGAACACAAACAAACGTGATTGTGTTGGGTCTCACCCCTGCTTGTTGCATTTGCATGTACATCTGGAAAGCCTCCCTCTACGCTGACACTGATCACATATCCACCCAACGAGCTAACTTACAGAATTCAATATGCATCTCAGGGCCGAGTCTGATGAGAGGGCGAAACAGGCTGAAAATAGGTGGAACAAGAAGGTGGATCCTCACCACATTGTCCTTGACCTTGTGTCATGACCCATGGAGGATTTGACCGTTCATCAACCCAAAAGGACCTCTGTGTGTGCTGCTTGTGTCTATAGTCAGGTAATGTCGGATTGGTATGTGAGAACCACCACGGTGCAGCTAAGTAGACAAAGATTGAAACACAGCCTGCTAAGACAAAGCTGAATCTCCCAAGAACCTTCTAAACATCAGGAAGAATACCAGATCATGGTACTAAGAGCCCCCATTTGCAGGATGGACAAACTTCTTCACATTGTACATTAAAGAATGAAAAATAACTTTTATGCGGCAATAATGAGACAGGGTCAATCTGCCTTTTTATCGATGAGAGTGGGCAATTCATTAGAGTCTGTTTCGGAGTCCAAATTGATTAAATCTTGAAAATGAAACGATTTTGTGGTGCCACGAGGATACTACAATTGCACCATAACGTTGCAATCCTTAGTCAATTTCTTGACCTCTTTCGCTGGGAACAGGGTACAGCCAATCATACAAAGCGTGTACTCCTTCTCTGTTTCTATAGAGACCCCCTCCATAGAAGATGCTTCTCTGGGATGTAATTGCCAGCTGAAGTACACCTGAGACATAAAAATATTCTTTGAACCTCCTACATTCTTATTCAACTGCACATCTGTAAACGAGAATGTTTCCAGCTGCACCGGTGTCGTTGCATCCAATTAATTCAAAGTGGGGTATCTGGAATTGAATCTCTCCTTGACGAATTTGCTTCTGGGAGTGGATTGTATAATGGGCTTGGAATCCTCAGACTGCAGCCAGTCCCCATTTTGAAATGAAAAAAGGTTGTGCAACATCCACTATGTAGGATCTCCCTTTGAGATCGCTGTGTGAAACCCCTCCTTTTGGCATCGATATGAAAACATCTATCAGTGAGATCCACGAATACATAAGATATCCTGCAATTGCCGCAAGGTCCACGCTCCCAGTTTCTTCTTCTACGGATGCATTGTCCGACAAACCAATAAGAGATGATTGATCGCTGCTGACTCTCCGAGGTTTCGTTACAACCGACACAGAAATGACGACGTGGCGTGACGACGATGACGTGTCTGTGATGACATGGCAATGATGATGTGGCGGAGATGACATGGCACTATGGCACCCTATTACTGCTCTACGCTAAACTAGTCTCGTTGAACTCGTTAATCCAGACCTGTTCACATGAGTAAGTTCTGTAGAATTCTTTCTACAGAACTGAAATGAGCGCTGGGCGATTCATCAGTACCTCCAAAGGCACGCTGTGAACTTCATATAAACTACACGAGGACATCAAAACATGGAACTTTCTCAGAACTGTTTCTCACTTGGGCACAAAAGACCACTTGAGCTACCCATGCATTTACATTTAGTACAAGTTCACTGTGTCCATCCTTTTCCAACAGAGCTCTCTCCACAAGCTACAGTCATTTCGAATATTGAGGTTGCCTTTTGTGGGTTCAAGTTGATATTGCCACTTCCGAACCGGCACTTTCACCTTTGATTTTGTCATAAAAGACAAGGAAATGATCAAAGAAACCGTGTAAGCTCCACTGCATACCGGCCCTTCTTTGTCACTGTGATTTCTCCTACCTGCAATATTCAACAGTTTGGAATCGTTTTCAGCATGTATACATGTATGTGAGAGCTTGGTAAAATCTGGACTCTAGAGTTGAGAGGTAACCAAAGATAAAATGAGATAGCCACATCCAAGGTAAAGAAGAGCTCCCGAAGATGAAAACATAGGCACCAGATACAAGAGGAGAAAGAAACCAGAAAGAACGCTGTGAGAGGAGAGAGAGAATGTACTCATAAGACAATGTTTGCCGTAGCCTTGTGGCCATAGACCTGAGAAGAGAGAGAATATGTACTCATAAGACTTTGTTTGTGCCCATTGACCCGCGCCCAGTTGGAGCGGAACCCAAAGGGACAGAAACTACCTTTGTGAGGGGCTGACGCTGATAGTATGACCTACCTTGGGACAGACAATTGATCTAAGTTTTCCAGATATACTCTAGAAATCCCTTTACACAAGCATCTGCTGTGTGTGATATAGCTAGGCCCAAAAGGGCCTGGGCTTTTGGCTCGGCCCCAAGATTTTCAAAGTTAGTAAACAGAGGTCACAAATCTCTTGATGGATTTGAAGAGGGCGCCTCTCTGGTGAGAGTACCCAGGACAATGAATCAGAGAATGAATATTGTCTTCAAGTTGGAGGGGAGAGAGAGAGAGAAGATTCCGAGCAAAGCCAGCGTAAATAAGAGCAACTTCTCATATAACTGAGAGTCATCTAAGAGAATGAGACAAATCAACTATACCCTGTATAACAGTGACCAGCTGTTATAACTTCCCACTGAATTCATCTAGTCCCAATAGACGGTGTCAACACGTAAACGTAGTTTGAGCATTCAAATCATAGAAACACCAGACTCATTCCCAAAGGAAGAGAATGTACTCATAAGATTGTTTCCCAGAACCTTGTGGCTATAGACCCCACGCCCAGTTTGGACAGAAACAGAGGGAGTAGACACTACCTTTGTGAGGGGCTCACTCCGGGAGTGGGACCTTGATATAAACAATTACTTCGGGCTTTCCAGATATCCAGAAAGCCCTTCACACAAGCATCAAGAGATTGTACTCATAAGACGTGGTTTGCCGTAGCCTTGTGGCCATTGACCCCGCGCCCAGTTTGAGCGGGAACAAAAGGGACAGAACCTACCTCAGTCAGGGGCTGATGGTGGTAGTGTGACTTACCATCATATATAGAATTAATCCGGGTTTTCCAGATATCCTCTAGAAATCCCTTCACACAAGTATCAATCTGCTGTGTGTGATTTGCCCAAAAACTAGGCCTCAGGAGGGCCTGGGCTTTTGGCTCAGCCTCGAGACTTTCAAAGTTGTTAAACAGGGGTACAGGCACAATTCCCTTGATAGAATTGAAGAGAGCGTCTCTTTGGTGAGAGAACCCCGGACAGTGTATCAGAAAGTGAATACTGTCTTCAGATTGCCCACACAGCTGGCAATTGCACTCTCCCTTTCCTCTCTGCTTCTTTTTGCTGTTCAAAGGTAGGCTTCCTGCCCTGAGTTTAAATTTCAGTCTAGTGCCGAGAGTGGGTAGACCCTTGAGGTCATCCAAGATGTCCTCCCCCATGTCACTGACTGGAAACAAGTTCAGGGAAGTTTTCTGCCTAACTTCATTTTCATCAGACAATCTCATGGCAACAGACATGGCTGAGGACACAACAGCCTCTAAGTCAGATTTATCCAGCAGGGTCAAGACTTGCGGATCCAGGTACAAGTCCTTGAGAATCTCTTCTACTCTCTTCTGCCAGGACTTAGCCTGTTTGACAGGGCGGTCCTGTTTCCAAGATATAGAGTCGATTAACTTAGGATATCTGGTGTTGGGCATATGTTGCAGCTGACCCCACCATCTGACCTTGAATTCATCTTTTCGGGAGCTTAAGGACGGAATGCCAAACTCACCCCGAACAGCCACATTGGCTGTTTTGGAGCATGCTGACATACACTCCTTAAGCACCCCCACTTGAATGGATTCTAGAGACTTAGCCTGGTTGGAGTTATCAACCCATATAGCAGATCCGTACTCCAAGGCAGGTCTAATAACGCGACAAAGCATGGTTTTCTTAACCTCAGAGTTTTCCCCTCTGCAGTGGAAAAATTTAGTGAGCCCCAGAGCTTTGCCCTTGCCAGTTTGAACAACTTTCCGGATATGTGCATCCCAATTACAATTGGAGGAAAACTCAACGCCCAGGTAAGTGTAGGAAGGGAGGACCGGGATCTCTTGGCTACCCCACTGCCACTTAAGATCACTTCCTCCCTCTCCTCTGTCGTTGAAAGCTACCACTGCACATTTGCTGACATTAGCCTCTAGCCCCCAAAGATCAAAGTATCTCTTCGCGCAATCAATCAACTCCTGGAGATTGGTTGGAGTCTCCCCTATGCCTGCGAAGTCATCCGCAAACATAAGGGCTGGTATGGTGGTATCACCCACCCTTAACCCAAATCCCTCACTTTCCACATCCTCGAGGAGTTGATTGATGAAAACATTGAAGAGCAGAGGGGAGAGAGTACATCCTTGAGCTACACCTTGGTTTATGTCAAAGAAGTTGGACTTCTGTCCGTTAACAGTGACACAGCTTTTGGTGTGAGCATACAAGTTGTGGACAACTCTCCACATCAAGAGAGACAGAGAGAGAGAGAGACACACACACACACATAACCTAACAAACATAAGTGGGGTGAAAAAAAGCCTCCCGCTTAAGCAGTCTGTTCTTGACTGAAGCAAACATATTGTAAGTAGATGTGTTTGGCTAGATCTCTAGACCAGGAGTGGACTAGCTAGATAGTAGTACGATAACTATGCCTCTCCATAAGCCAATCTAAGGCAGAAAAACTAAACTGGACTATTCATTGTGACATGCACCAGGGAGAAAATTATCTTTGAAATACCTCTAATCTTCCCTTCCCCTGTACTGAGACCACATCCCCAGTCTTGAGGCTAAAACCATTTTTGGTGACTTCCTTCCAATTCACCCTCACATCTCCGCCGCTGCTCAAACCAAAAGAGAAACGTTAACCAAATTCATGTGGCAAGAAGCAACTAAGAGCCACCTGTTTTCATGTGGGCATCACTCTAAATTATATGTCAACTTGTGAACGTAAAGGGTGCTATAGAATAGGGATGGCAAATGATGTAAGCTGTGATGTCACCTTACATGCTGTTTGAAAGCTCTTAGATTCATCCGAAGAACTGAGGGGTCCAGACACCAAACTGCACATACATTTGTAACAAAATACTGTCTGTAGTTGACTGCTGACTAGGTAATAAAGCACATAAACAGAAAGACGATGGTGCCGGTGCAGTGAGGGGACAATGGAGACCTTATTAGATCAGCAAGCTTTGAACGGGACATACGAAAGCCAGCACTGGCAAGCGCATCCACACGCAGGGACGCCTCCACTGACCTAAATGTGTCCACTCTGCGTAAACGCCCACAACATCAAATCAGTTGAATTATGTTTACGAGATGCTTCAAGAGTAAAATAAAATAAAAGAGAGCTTATGTACACAAGCAATAGGGCAAGGGAGGAGTGTAACCTAGGTGGCTTCACTTGGAGGGCAGTCAAAGGTATGGTCGTTGTTTCCACTCCTACATTGCGCACCTGCAGTTTGCAGACACATCTCACCTCCTCATGACCTCCCTCCCTTTCTCTCTTGTCCCCTGTAAGCAGAACCTAACATAATCTGTAGACGAGCTCTGCAGTAAATCTTACACCAAAATGGGTGCAGCTGGCTTTCACCAGTTGATACCTGTGGACAAATCTACACCAAGACAGATGTTCCTCAGGACTTCGACAAAAAGTCTAGCACTCTTTCTTGCTTTTTTCTGTCAAAGTGTTTCTCACCCTCTCTCCTTCCCCCAACACACACTTGCTCCATCCAAGCTATGCAACCATGCCTTGGAGGCTGCCCCAAAGCCAAGTCTAACAATACATAACGAAACTAAACTGAAAAACAAACCTGCTTGAGAGATGTTTCAAGGAACTTGACAAGCTCAGGAACCACCAGAACTTGAGCCCCTTTTTCTCCCTGTGTCACAAGCGCGATCCAATTTCTGAGTTCACTTTATTGATGTAGTCAACTTTTGGATATCTCAATAGTGAGGAGGATCTTTTGGCATGGTATTCCCCATGGAGTACCTTTTCCACTCAGAGATCACAATGACAAACCCCTTGAGTGAGATTTTTCCTTGAAACGGAACCATACCATCTTCAGTCAGCTGCCAGGGGACCTAAGTTCGTCTGTTCTGTGGTGTATAATTAAACAACAGATGTTGAGATGTTTAGAGTATCCAAACAGGTCTCTTGGTTGAGCACCATTGATAGGGCACTTAGTCCTCTGAAGTGCAAGGGCGGTCATCAGAGCTGAATAACACTTGCTCTGACCCAAGCTTCGGAAAACCCCATCACTCTACCCTTACCTAATTGACCCACTTTTCTCCTTCCTTTGGAAACCGGATTCAACTTTCATAAGACAAGGACAATTAGGAAGGTGATAGTAACCTGAACAATAATGTCACCCACTTTTTCGCGAGCAATGCCTGTACCTAGCACCGCCCCCAGAAAGTCTGCATGGGTTGCTGTCTCAAACATGAAGTTCCCTGACACACTGTTTGCAGGGAGCAAGCAACCATCTCTACTCAGTAATCAGTGATTGCAAATGCCCCAGACCCCAATAAAATAGCTCAACCGAGCTGACCAGAAATTTGAGCACCAGAGCTCCAACATGTGATGAAGTACTGATTCATACCAGCCAGAGAAGGAGCTCATCCTCTGACCAAAATCCGGACTGGCAGATGTCAACTCTGAAACTGCCTTGTAAGACATCAAATTAAAACGTGTGGTGCTTCAGTTCACGCATTCACTTTAAAACTAGGTGAATTGGGTACAAATAAGGTGGCTCAACCACTTTACAATAGTATCCCTCTCTTCTACATGCAACAGGGCCCTGTTAGGGATAAGGCTGCCATGCAAGTGGTCGTAGGTTAAACCACATTGGTGAATGTTGGATGGGTGTATGTTGGATGTCAACAATTATAGCCAACCAGCTATAAAAGGGGAGTCACTGCATCCACCAATCACCTACTGTGTGGATATGCAGGGCATTTCAAGTCGTCAGGGGAAGGTTTGGGCAATCACATTGCCCTGGTTATGGCCCTTAGAAGTGTCCACCTTCCAAATGGAAAGCAGTAGCCCTTCGGGGTGAAGAGAAACCATAATTTATGCTTGCTTTGGGAGGAGGCCACTTTTCTGCTCTCTTCGTTCTAACTACTGCCAATCAACTCACTTCACTATAACATTGTCCACTTTTCCACTTATCAATGCCCATCAACTTGTTACAGAGCTCCAATATGCTTATTCTGTTTGAACTCACCAGCAGTCATGCTTGACCAGGACAAATCCACCAGATGAAATGCATGATCGTACAAAAACAGCACTACAGACCAACCTGAGAGCTGCAACTGCTCCAGGGAAGCCCGCATCCCCTCCATCTGCACTTGCTGCTATTGCCTCCAAATGCCCTACAGAAATCCGGCACCTCTCTGCCTACCCAGATACGCCGAACCACATCCAAAGCAAACTTGTCATTAGCTACCACATGTCAAATATGACAATCTTTCCCAAGTGCTAATATGGGAGAAACGGAGACAGATAGGTGAGAGAGTTGAAGATGAGAGAACTCGCAGTGCACAAGCCACTGCAGAGGGAAGATCAGTCCCATTTTAGTCTGAGAAAAGGAGGCTTGTACGCACTGACAATTGACATATGAACACCTCCTTTTCTCACACACTCTCACTTACGTTCAGGGATGCCCTCAAGGGTTTACCCACCCTCGGTACTAGACTGAAATTTAAACTCAGGGCGGTAAGCCTACCTTTGAACAGCAAACAGAAGCACAGAGGGAAGGGGGATTGCAAATGCCCGTTGTGTGGGCAACCTGAAGACAACATCCACTTTCTGATTCTTTGTCCTGGGTACTCTCACCAGAGAGACGTCCTCTTCAAATCCATCAAGGGAATTGAGCCTGTACCTCTGTTTACCAACTTTGAAAGTCTCGAGGCTGAGCCGAAAGCCCAGGCCCTTTGGGGCCTAGTTATTGGGCAAACCACACACAGCAGATTGATGCTTGTGTAAAGGGATTTCTAGAGGATATCTCGAAAATTCGGATCAATTGTCTGTTCCAAGGTAAGTCATACCACCGGTGTCAGCCCCTGACAAAGGTAGTTTCTGTCCCTTTGTGTTACGCTCAAACTGAGCGCGGGGTCAATGGCCACAAGGCTACGGCAAACAACGTCTTATGAGTACATTCTCTTGCGTTAACAAGGCACAAGGGTACGGCAAACAATGTCTTGTGAGTGCATTCTCTTGTGTTAGTCATCAAAAGCTGCTAGTAACAAAATAGATGAAAAGAAAAAGTCAAACTCATGCCACCAGACACATCAACTTTTGCCATTAAAATAGACGTTTAGGATAGTAATGTACAGCTAAAAAGGGACCATACCTGGGAATAGCCACCTGACACAACAGCCCCCACATTGGAGAGCCTGCCTACTGCCATCAAGGCATCACCCAATACTGGCGGTGACAAAAAATCAGAATGCGCTACCTCCCATCTATCTGCTGCCCTTTGTCCCTGTCTCAAATACACCAAGAAACAAGCGTGAACTTAAGTGCAAGCAATGTTGTGTTCAATCGACTAGACTTTTAGTAGCAAATGCTTCCGTCTTAGGCATTCTGTCTCCTTGTACGAGTCATAGCAACAAGGATACAGCAAGGAGTAACAAAACTTCTCTCGCTCTGTCTGCGTCACACAAAAGAAGTTAGGCGTAAAACTTCCTTGGACTTGTTTCCAATCTGTCACATGGGTGAGGACTTGAGGATCTTAAGGGTGACCTGAAGGGCCTGCCTACCCTTGGCACTAGACTGAAATTAGACTCAGGGTGGGGAGTCTACCTTTGAACAATAAACAGATGCAGAGAGGAAAGGTAGGTTGTCAATGCCCACTGTGTGGGCAGCCTGAGGACAACATCCATTTTCTGATACAATGTCAGGGGTATTCCCATCAGAGAGCAACCCTCTTCAGGAACATTATGAACGTAGTACCTGCACCTCTGTTCACCAACTTTCAAAATATCGAGCTGAGCTTATAGCCTTGCCCTATTGGGGTCTGACAGATCACACACAGCAGATTGATACTTGTGTGAAGGGCTTTGTAGAGAAAATCTGGAAAGCCCGAACAAATTGTTTATATCAAGGTAAATTCCCACTACTGGAGTGAGCTCCTCACAAAGGTAGTGTCTGTTCCCTCCTGTTCCGTCCAAACTGGGTGCAGAGTCTATGGCCACAAGGCTACGGCAAACATCTTATTAGTACATTATCTGTGTCGCACATACAGACTTCACACCTGTATTTCCATCACTTGTCAACCACTCACTAGTCAAGCAGTTGTGAAGTTCAGGAGAGGTGAGACATACCTGTTCAAGAATATGTGCGACATCATCCACGTTGCCCTTATCAACACCAGCCAGTAACTCATTTTTATCCTCGCGGGATAGCACAGCTGCATAGCATACACCTGTGCCCATTCAACCCCTCTTTTAGATCAGATCCTCTTGTAAGATATCTGCTCTGCTCCATTTTCGATTGCAGGTTTCCTTGAGCCGATATAACAATACACGATGCGATACAGCTCTAACAGCCAAGAGAATGCACTCGTCAGACGTTGTTTTCCGGAGCCTTGTGGGCCTAACAGCCAATAGTGAAGGCCCTCCAGGTTCCAAGAGCTGAAAAGAATGGACTTATGACTGGAGTTCTGATCAGCCTACAACTAGCCTTACTGTGGAGCCTACACTCTTGGCAACTTACTGTAACCTGAGGAGTTGTGATCAATTTGCAGAAAACCTGCCATGGCAATTACTAGAAGGAAGTCCAAGGACCCAGCTTTTACAACGGTTTAAACAAAGTTGCATTGATTAGAGATGGAATATCTGATTCTTACTCTCTCATTCCCTCTCTCTCTACGCTAGAGCAAACAATGTCTTATGAGTACATTCTCTACGCTAGAGCAAACAATGTCTTTCGAGTACATTCTCTCAATCAACTCTTTCTGGCGGTGTATAGATTCTTTCTTTCTTTCATTTCATTTCATTTCATTTTTCTCATTCTATGAGTTCCCAAAAGATGTTATTCCTGCTATGTCCACTTTTCTCGTTCAGCCCTGAAGTTCGGCGGAAGCTAATATGGCCTTCCTTCATTTTACATGCAAACAACCGGAGCCTACCCCTGACAGGGAGCAGTGGCCGCAAGGTGAAGTGGCTCTCATTTACGCCAGCTTTGGCCGAGTCTTCTCTCTCTACAAACAACAGTTACCTTATCAAACGAAGATAAATGGCTCAAGTGGCTACATGTGTTTGGCCAACTCAATTCTCTCCCTCAATTTCCATACCTGTTGCCGATATGCTGCTGGTAATTTTCACTTTCCAATATACGTTGGACTGTCATATACGCGAATGATGATTACATACGAAACAGCACCTCTAAGAAAGGAGCTCTAGATCGTCGACCAACATTTCTCGCTACCACAAAACGGACAAGTGGCGATGAATTGTAGCATACCTGCTCTGTGACAGTGATTCCAGAGACGGGGCTTAGTTACACGAGCTCGGAAAGAGATTGTGCCCAAGGTGTGACCCAGCAAGTGCAATGGTCGCGGTACATGCATAGCCTGAGCTCGTATCACGTGCCCCATAGTACAAGCAGCCATACCTGCTTTCTCTTCTGTCACAAGATCTGTCTAGTGCCCGTAGGAGGAAGAGCAACGTGGGTATCTATCTAAGTGACGAGCCGCAGACACAAATGAGCAAGGACAGAAAAAATAACAGGAATCAGAAATAGACCGAAGTTGGGTGCCCAATTTGCTCCACCGGTTTCCAACGATAACTTTTAGTGAAGAAGCCACATCACATGCAAGAAGACGGTCATGACTCATGACCAAGAGACGTTTGAACTTGATCGGTTTTCTTGTCTTTATACGTCCCTTTGTTTATGAGGTGGGGGGTTTCCTTCTCCACTAACCAGAGGTTCTTGTCAATCTTTGTACAAGCACCTCATTTGGGTCTTATATAAAGCTTACTGCCTTTACAGAGATTGTATTGATATGAACTTGCCATCTGTACTTGTGTAAAAGCCGGGCATTTTCCAGATCTAGAAGAGGAGTTTTGGGCACGTGGATTTGACAATAGTGTCTGCTGCGAGTAGCAAGGGTGATCGAAGAACGATCGAGCGGTGCCCTGTCTGCAAGCCACTGCTTGAATCAGTGTGAGGTTTGGCATTGGTCTACTGATCGGTGGTGATCCGAAGCTCAAATTTTATTTCGATTACGTTTGTGGACAGTTTGTAATGGGTAAGCAGGAGGCAAAAGAGAACCAGGAAATGGAGGAGCTGATCGCGAGGCTGAGGAAGCAATTGACAGAGTTAGGGCAGGTACATGTGCTGGCGGGGCTCTCTAGGGGCGAAGAGTGGCAGCGCCAAGCTCTCATCGACCAGCTCCGAAGCATTGATTTTTCTGTTTTCCAACACGCCTTGGTCGATGTCCTTCACACACTCCATTCTCCAAAACTGTGAGTGTGTATGTGGCTTTTCCTTTTTTTATGTGGGTTTTGCTCACCATGGAGACCAACCCACTATTGTGGACTGTGGGGTGCATAATCATCCTTTCTTTGACGAGACCTTTCTGTCGGAAATGTCACGGGAGGTTTGATACAGGGGCAGGGATTAGCTACATTGTGGCCTCGATTCGGCTATCCTTGTTGGTTGAGGAAAAAATTATCGAGAATGAATGTCAAGAGTTCAAGGACATCGTGGGGCTCATGAGTTTGTTAGACACTCCAGGCAGTTGTATATACGAATCATCTATGTCGCATTTCAGAACATCTTTGGTTTGTGATTGTCCGGTGCTCAATTCACTCTACGCATCAGCTATCAATCTGAGTGAGCCATGCAGAGGAATATGCTTAGTTATGTATTCGAGAACGATTCCAGAGTTATAATCCTCTTGACAGCCTATGGGATAGACTGTTCAAGTCTCTCATAAATAGTGGAGTACTATTGTCATCTCATCTTTTGCACGGTGTGGTCTTGTGCTTTGGATTTGAGGGAGATCAGCCCGATCAGGCATCCAGAGCCGCCTCCATCATTCCCCTGCTCACATTGGGAGAACTTTCAGCACTGGCTGGTGAATGCCAACAATGAGGTCGAGAAGAGCATGGCAGCTGTGGATAGAGACACTGCACGATGGTGGATGGAAGGACTCAAGCTTGTGGCAGATGGAAAGGTGGCGACATTGGTTCTTGCTGGGGGCCAAAGCACACGCCTTGGGCCGGGTGCCCCTCCTGTCAAAGGCATGCTAGAGCTAGGCCTCCCACAGCCCAAGTCGCTGTTCCAGCTACAAGCAGAGCGATTGTTTCTTGTTCAGGAGCTTGCTTCTGAAGTATGTATCCGAACACCTTAGTGTAGTCTGTAGATCTACCAGGAAAGTAGTTAAGGTGTGGCTAGACTTGTTGGATCGGCAAAAATTGGCAGCCCTGTACTGTTCAACTGCTAAACCATTGGCTTCCTTGTCTCCCCAATCTAACTGGCAACACAAGTCCCCCATGGTGGTCATTCACACATCTGAGTGAATGTGTGGCCAATTTCAACACGTGGGAGTGCATCCTTGACGTTTCACATAGTAACCACTGGGGACCGTCACTGTGTTCTGCTAAAGCAATCTGGGCTGCCTTGGGGGCTCATCACCTTCTCTCCTGGTGAGAGTGCAGGCTCCCAAAAGGGGGCAATATCTGCATGGGGAAGAGGCTTGTTTTTATGCATCTCAGTCTCTTAACTCTCTCTCTCTCTCTACCAGCCCTTATGTTTGCGGATGACTTTGCAGGCATAGGGGAGACTCCAACCAATCTCCAGGAGTTGATTGATTGCGCGAAGAGATACTTTGATCTTTGGGGGCTAGAGGCTAATGTCAGCAAATGTGCAGTGGTAGCTTTCAACGACAGAGGAGAGGGAGGAAGTGATCTTAAGTGGCAGTGGGGTAGCCAAGAGATCCTGGTCCTCCCTTCCTACACTTACCTGGGCGTTGAGTTCTCCTCCAATTGTAATTGGGATGCACATATCCGGAAAGTTGTTCAAACTGGCAAGGGCAAAGCTCTGGGGCTCACTAAATTTTTTCACTGCAGAGGGGTCAACCCTGAGGTTAAGAAAACCATGCTTTGTCGCGTTATTAGACCTGCCTTGGAGTACGGATCTGCTATATGGGTTGATAACTCCAACCAGGCTAAGTCTCTAGAATCCATTCAAGTGGGGGTGCTTAAGGAGTGTATGTCAGCATGCTCCAAAACAGCCAATGTGGCTGTTCAGGGTGAGTTTGGCATTCCATCCTTAAGCTCCCGATGAGATGAATTCAAGGTCAGATGGTGGGGTCAGCTGCAACATATGCCCAACACCAGATATCCTAAGTTAATCGACTCTATATCTTGGAAACAGGACCGCCCTGTCAAACAGGCTAAGTCCTGGCAGAAGAGAGTAGAAGAGATCCTCAAGGACCTGGACCTGGATCCGCAAGTCTTGACCCTGCTGGATAAATCTGACTTAGAGGCTGTAGTGTCCTCAGCCATGTCTGTTGCCATGAGATTGTCTGATGAAAATGAAGTTAGGCAGAAAACTTCCCTGAACTTGTTTCCAGTCTGTGACATGGGGGAGGACATCTTGGATGACCTCAAGGGTCTACCCACTCTCGGCACTAGACTGAAATTTAAACTCAGGGCAGGAAGCCTACCTTTGAACAGCAAACAGAAGCAGAGAGGAAAGGGAGAGTGCAATTGCCCGTTGTGTGGGCAATCTGAAGACAGTATTCATTTTCTGATACACTCTCTGGGGTTCTCTCACCAAAGAGACGCTCTCTTCAAATCTATTAAGGGAATTGTGCCTGTACCCCCGTTTACCAACTTTGAAAGTCTCGAGGCTGAGCCAAAAGCCCAGGCCCTCCTGAGGCCTAGTTTTTGGGCAAATCACACAGAGCAGATTGATTGTTGTGTGAAGGGATTTCTAGAGGATATCTGGAAAACCCGGATTAATTCTTTATATGGAGGTAAGTCTTACTACCAACGTCAGCCCCTGACAGAGGTAGGTTCTGTCCCTTTTGTTCCCGCTCAAACTGGGCGCGGGGTCAATGGCCACAAGGCTACGGCAAACAACATCTTATGAGTACAATCTCTTAGGGGCGTGAGGCCAAGAAAGCTGAACTCATTAGACTCCATTTTGCTGCATCATGATCACAGCCTCCATGTAAGATTTGGATAGACCACAGAGAAAGATGGGGAGAGGAACTGCAACTGGGATTTCTTATAAGAGCTCACCTGCTCAGCTGCTAGTAGATGTCTCGAGGGAATTTGGAAATGATGTGTATTCTGTATTGCCTTGAAATATTTAGCTTTCTATCAGTTTTTATCGTATCCTTCCTCATTGTCAGATGGAATCATCTCAATTATATTGAATGCTCTGTGTTGAATTTATAACTGATTTGTCTGCTATTGCATGTTTCTGGTAGCTAGTCACTTTCTGGCAGTTTCCTAAGATGCCAGTCAGCTACTGAATTATTGACAAAATATCTCCAGGTTGCACCTCCAGGGGTGAAGCCTCGAATTCCATGGCTCATTATGACTAGCGATGCTACTGATTCACAGACCCGCACCTATTTCGAGGAGGCGGCCTTTTTTGGCCTTGACAAGTCCCAGGCAATTCCTCTGCACTCTTCTGACGTTATGAAGTTTTTGGTTCAACAGTTCCATAAAATTTGCCTCCAGCAGCAACTAAGTGGAACGTAATGGTGGGAGCAGATCTGGTTTGTGAAGCAAAGCAGTCTTCCATGTGTGGGCCTGGATATGACAGATAAGGGCCTCTCTATCCTCATGGAGACACCATGGAAGGTTGCCCTAGCACCTGCTGGCAATGGTGCCATTTTCTCTGATCTCCGCACCGCAGGGGTCGTGGAAAGGCTTGCTGGCGAAGGGGTACAATATGTTCAGGTTGCTACAAGCGATCTCCATTTGCAGTGTTTTGCTGTTGTGTGGGCATGCATGTATCCTCTCCTTCTCAATGTTAGTACTGCTGACATTTAAATTTCAGACCTGACCTGATCAATTGAGAATACAACATTGGTGCAGATGTATGCAGTTGACAATGCCCTGGTGAGGGTTGCAGACCCAGTGTTCTTTGGATTTGTGCATGAGCGCAAAGCAGATGTTGGTGTGAAAGTGGTGACTAAGACGTCTCCAGAGGAGTCAGTTGGTGTTGTTTGCCTTCAGTCAGATGGAGCGAATTCTCTTAATGGGGATTCTGACCTTAAAGGTGTTGACCCTGAGGTGGAAGAAAGTGATGCTGTAGGAGCTAAGGAGGAGTCCTGTCATACTGTACGGTATGGGGTTCTGGAGTACAGTGAGATGCCTGAAACGTTGCGGACAGCAAGGGAAGAAACTGAAGTGTTGGAAAGTGAAGGACAAGATGCTGTAGAGAGGCAGCTGTTTTTCCGGGCAGCTCATATTTGTATCAACATGTTTTCAGTGGAGTATCTGAAAAAGCTGACTGATTCCCAGTTTGAATTGGAGTTCCACCCAGCAGTGAAGCGCATACCATGTGTAATGGAAGAGTCAGGAAAGTGGGTGTCGGTGGTTCCCAACAAACCCAATGGGATTAAACTGGAGCGGTTTATCTTTGATGCCTTCAGATACTGCGACACAGAGAAGGTGGGTTTCTGTTAAAAAAGCATATCGTGTCTCAAGAACCATCCCAACTATTTGCTCTTGCCAATAGTTTGTAAGTCTACGTGTCGAAGGGACAAAGCTTTGTCAAGGAACAATTTTCTACGTTACCTCTAAATCGCTTTTGGCCCTAGAGTGGGAAGTCACAATTTAATGAAAATGTCCCGAGTTTAAATTCTCTTAAAAGTACTTTGGACTTTGGCCTACCTGATCAGCTTCATTATTCTGGGCATGTAGGTGGCTTTGTTGGAGGTAGCTAGAGAGGAGGAGTTTGCACCTATCAAGAACGCTGTGGGCCCAGGTGTTCCTGACACTGCTGCAACCGCTCGCGATTTGATGCTGGCGCTCTACCATCGTGTTTCAACAGGTGGCCCTGACCAAGCAGACACTCTGTACCAGCAAAAACTGAGCAGATATTTATTGCTTCTGAAGGCTTATGTGGGAGGGCATTTAGGAGGAGTGGTCTAGATCATTGAATTGGTTCATGGTTTTAGTTGCACATTGACTCTTCACTTTTTTTTGTGACTATAGCTGGCTCAAGACCTCTTACGTAGATGAGTATCAGTGTCTGGTAGAGACTATGATACAGTCATGAAGCCATTATGTCGTGCATTTTGCGAGTCACTCTGTTACTTCACAGGTTGGGTACACCTTACACAGGGAACACCATCTTCAATGTGCTAGTTCTCAGAAGGGGGCAAGAATGTCCACATAGCAGGAACTGGGCATATCAGTATGATAGGAGGATCCTTTGATGATTAGGGCTGCAGCATAATCCCCCGTCTCATGGTAAGATTGCACCCTCTCAGCAGCTAGCAATCCTTGCCCTACACAGTCTTGCACCGGACACTATCAATGCCAAAGATAATTTCAACAGTGGCAAAACCTTGATGCATGCACTGAGAAAAGGAATCGCATTTGTTGTCATACCTATCCCAAACCTTCAAGGCCCCCCCACCAGCAGGGGTGAATCAAGGGTTTTTTTCCTCCCCTCCCATGTATTCCATCATTCATGTTTAGTGGCTACATCTTGCCATCCTATGTGCCCAGTTCCTTGTACCAACCATCTCTAGAAAAACCCAAATATCTCAACCTTCAGGAAGGCATGAAATGATGGAGATTTGTTTGGAGAGCACTCTACCACACACACCTGCTCCAGACCTTCCGGCACAGCTCTCCATGCCACTCTCAAAACTAATTGCCAAGAGCCTTCCTGGTGGATGCCATATGTTTGTTTCAGATCAAGTGCCGGCATAAACTGTCCAAACAAAAGCCAGAATTGTCACTACTGAATGCAGACTCTACCCACCACAACACACCCCTTCACCTCTGGGGCACATCGCCACCAGAGCTATAACTACGTTTCAACAGATCTGTACAGTGATAACTTGGACCTCTCTTTTGTTGAGGCAGAAACATCTGCTGCTCAACATGAACTCTTTGTACCACCACAATATGTATGAATTAAACTATAAATACACAATTTCTATTGCTATATATAATATTTTCACCCAAGTTCCTCCAGCAGCTGACAACTTGGCCGAGTGGTTAAGGCGACAGACTCGAAATCTGTTGGGCTCTGCCCGCGCAGGTTCAAATCCTGCAGTTGTCGCTGTCGTTTTCAAGGATGATCTTTTGCCTTATAACCAATATTACATCCAAAAGTAATAATTACTAAATCTAATTCAGGAACAGCACAAACAGTCACGTTTCCCTTTTTCTATGCAAAAACAAAAAAAAAAGAAAAAAGGTGCCGAGGGGTGAAATAACGCAGGCTTAGCAGAATAGTGAGTCAACGGCTTCGTTAGTGAAATTTCTTACTGACGTCGAGACTAAACGAATGGATTAATAAGGAACTACGGCAGGTTAGTGAAGAGGTTAGTGGGATGATCCCGAGGCGCATGCTGTCACGTCATGCGAGAGAAATGATGTCGCTGCATGTGCGGCGCCATGAAGGCATTCCCATCATGGCCCCACAATGTGCCACATCGGTGGGGGCCCCACCGCCCATTTAACTAGGGTTAGTCTGGTTCACTTTTGGACGAACAGAGAAGATACGGATGAAACACCCCTGATAGGGACGTACACGTACGTTATATGGGCCCAGATATACGAGTACGTTCCTTAAATACTCGTACACTCGCGGCAATCGCAGTCTGAAGGGTACTACTGCACGTCGTCGTTGATGACTGTGGCTTTCGAGCGACGATCGGGGCAAGGATTTGCAGCGCACAGAGCTTTCGATCTGGCGGGGCCCCACCACAATCTGACCTTGTCTCGTCTTTCTGGTGCCCTGCCCATCTCTCTGCTCTGTTTGTGTTCCGCTGCAGTCTAGAAATTGTATTTTGTGTTATAAATTTGATGTTTTCTTCTCCTGTTCTGTTTCAGTCCGTGTGAGTCTTGTCGTGATTGCGCTTGGATGAGCTTGGACTTGTTGGACATCTGTTGTTGTAAGGAGCTTTGCTTCAGGCTAGATTTCCCTTCCAATTATACCTTTCTGGTTTGTCTGTCGGGAATGTCTGAAGGGCGGTGGGCGGTGTTGGTGTTGTGTTTACCTGGAATGTCACTTGTTGTTGGCAGCTATGGCCAACAGTGCTGTGGTTGTTTTCGATGTATAATGTACTAGTTTCTGAGATTGTGTGAGTTGACCTTGGGTTGCTGAGTTGGCCCGGTAGTTGACCCATTCTTGATCGAGATCATGTAGGAAGGTAGTCAGGGAATCCTCAGCTTGAGATCCGAATTAGTGGTGAGGTCTTGTTTCGCAGACAGAGGTTTTGTCTTACTAGCACGATCGACAGGATACTACCTCTTTTCGAATTGCTAGAAAGCCGTGTACCTGATTCTGCCAATGCACGCGGAGTCGTCCATTCGAGGGGTTTGGGTTGCTCCAACCTACTCTTGGCGTTGGCTAGAGGAGTTGAGATTGAGAAGAAAGAGGCCGATAGAGGAGAGTTTCGGAGAGAACATAGGGGGGCAATTCATTGCTAGCAGATTCGTTGGTACCACTATATGGCGGCATATTCTCGGGTTTGGGAGATGACAGATAGACATTCACTGTTTGGGGATCTGAAACCAGCACTTTTACTTGGTTGATCTTCCCCGTGATTTAATCTAGAGTAGTTTCACAAGACAATCCACTGGAAATAAATTTGCTTACCAGTACGATGAGATTGTAGGCGTCAGTTCGTGAATTTTGAGATTCAAAGTGAAAAATTTTGTTCCGTTTGTAATCGTTAAGTCGGCTCCTCTGAGTCTTCAGTGTAAATACTCCTCTACGTGAGGTAGATTTAGATTGAACTTTTGGTAATGACCGATGTCCACCACAGCACAAGAGCTCCTCGGAACATCAATTCTAGTTTTTGTCTTAAGAGACGAGCGCACCTTCAAGACCACGTACATCTCACTAACTGTATTCATCTTAAGAACCACGTGCACCTGCAGAAGCACACTCTGATGTTAGAGGCGAGGAGGGCCCCTCAACTCCCCCTAATGAGGGAGTTGACAGCATTGGGGAAAGCGCGGTCTCTCCGTGATCCATCAACCAGTTCGTCTTTGAGCTCGGCCTCTGTAGGAAGTCCAGTGGGGAGAGTGGACAATACAGATGGTGGGGTAGACAGGGATGATGCACATCAATGGGCAGCATTGGAAGGTGAAATAAGAAAACATTTGAGGAGATCCAAGATCCAAGAAGAGCCAATGTCGATCAAGGAAGGTGATTGGAGAGAGAGGGCCAGTAATGGAAGGAATGGAAGGGGCAGATTGGAGGACGTTACTCGGTATGGTGAAAGGAACGGAGAGGGGAAAGTAAATTTGAAGGGGGTTAGTGTGAATGGAGGTTCAAGAGGGAAAAAAAATAGGGATGTCAACCTCAGGCAATCTAAGGAATCCATGACTTACTCAGGGGATCGTGACCTAGAAGTTGGTGAAGATGCTAGGATAGTAGAATTGAGAGGTCAAGGGACAAGGACACACACTGGACATGGGCGGACACCACTAGGTGATCCACCTGTCAGAGATGTGAATCAAGGAAGAGACAAAGCTCGGGAGAACATGAGAGCATATTCCATGGATTTCAGGGGAGGTGGAAAAGGTGGAAAGAGGGAAGAGGTGAAGAAGGATGATTCTTTCAGACCCGAGGAACGATGGCAAGGGGATGCTGCAAGGAGAGAAGAAATTGCAAGACGCGTGATCTGTGAGAGCAATGCTTCCATGGCTTCTCCTCTCTCATACTTGACTTTTGGATCAAACCGCACCCATCGGCATTCATTTTCCTCGTTTCGTGCCAGGGAACACAATGATGAGGCTGCAGGGAGTTTATTCCGGAGTGAGGATGGAGAGCTAAGTCCGATGACAAGAGATATCATACAACCATTATCCTCTCATTTAGAATCGCCATTAATGATCAGAGACTCAATCAAGCCTGGAGATCAGAGGAGACGGAGACTCAAAGAGGGCTTAAACTTGCCAGTGGGTTTGCATACCCGGGCACGCCGGCTCCGTGGTCAAAGGTCCACTCGATCTCCCGGCTATTGGGAGGCCCCACTTCTAAAGGTGGACGACGGACTTGAAGTATCAGAACCACCCAAACAACGTTGTGGAATTCCTTGGGATTGGTCGCGAGTCCACAAATACACAGGTAGAAACTGTCTGCATCTAGCAGCCAAAGGCCTTCCTTGTGCATTTCCAGAGAGAACAAAGAGGAAAGGGGAGTCTAAGCAAGTTTGGGAAAATGGGTCTTTCTCAAAATCACACCTCGACTTGGCGGTTGTAGGTACAATTACTGTAGACCAGTCTATCTCTTCCTTTGATGCAGATTCAAATGCTCTTCCTCTTCTCACAGGGGCCGAGGACTCTCAGGACAGTGACGCTCGTGGTTTCCTTTCAGAAAGTGACAGCAACGCACCACGAGGAAGGGATGGAGGACCTGGGGACAATTTGCAAAGGTCTTCCCAAGCATTGATACACTTGCACGGAGTAGTGGCAGAGGATGGAGATCTTCATCAAAGCTTGAGTCAGAAGTACCGACCCAAGTCCTTCACGGATCTCGTGGGTCAAACTATGGTGGTGAAATCCCTTGAAACAGCTGTTACAAAGGGAAAAGTTGCACCTGTGTGTCTCTTCATGGGGCCTCGTGGCACAGGGAAAAAAACTGCTGCGAGGATCTTTGCAGCAGCACTGAATTGCCTGTCCACAGCACCAGATCGTCGTCCATGTGGACTTTGCCGGGAATGTGCAACCCTCACCCTAAAGAGGAACCCGGATGTGACATATATTGATGCTACACGCAACAGAGAGCTAGAAAGCCTACGAGTCTTGCTGGGCAACATGGCCTTGGCCCCCTGCCGCTCACGGTACAAGGTTGTCATCGTCAAGGGGTGTGAGTGCCTTAGTCCTGAAGTCTGGAATGCATTTCTGAATTGTTTGGAGGAGCCTCCCAGGAATGTGGTGTTCATTCTCATTACAACCAATCCCGAGCGTCTGCCTCTAACAGCTACGTCCAGGTAACTCACATTACAACTAATAAACTGCTGGGTTATCATCTCTGACCTTAGCTGGGAGTGGTTTGTTGGTTCTCCTTATTGCAGGGTGGATAAGCTGTGGCCAAGTCTGGCGGCTTTGAGGAGTTTACTTTGGCAGCCTTTCTTCTAATAGCAACTCATGCCTTTGTTAATATAGTTGGACCCTGTTTGACATGCAGACTGTATCGGAGGGAAGAGAGACAACCCACTTGAAATGTTCTCTTTGTTGTTTACTATTCTTTGTCAAGCCAATGACACATCACATATGTTTGTGTGTCCCTGCCCCTACATGGAACTGGTACCTTTTTTACACTCTTCTATAAAAATGCAAACATGTGCATGATTGAGTGGTCTGCTCAGGTGCCAGAAGTTCCCTTTTTGCAAAGTGAAGGAGGCAGAAATTGTGGGCCGGCTCCAGATGCTTGCTGCCAAGGAGGACCTGGAGGTGGATGAGGCAGCGCTGTCATTGATTGCCTCAAGAGCAAATGGGTCCCTCCAAGATGCAGAGACAACGTTGGATCAGCTGAGCCTTTTGGACAGAAAAATTTCTTTGACCATGGTGCAGGAACTTGTAAGTTAGTTTCTCTTTCCTAAAGTATCAATTTTAACAATGCTTGGGATTCGAACTCTTCATGTATTGTCCCATTTGATTCAGATTACGGCATCAAACTTGGAAGAAGTAACCCAGCTTGAAATTTACTTTAATGACTTCTCCTTTGCAGGTGGGGCTTATCCCCGACACCAAGTTACTGGATTTGCTCGACTTTGCACTTTCAGCAGACACGGTGAACACTGTAAGATCCATGCGAGAACTTTTGGACTCCGGTGTGGAGCCCTTATCTTTGGTTTCACAGCTAGCCTGTCTGATCACAAATATTCTAGCTGGGAGTTTTGATGTACTCAAGGAGACGCGCAAGAAGAGTTTTTTCAAGAGAAATATCTGTAAGTGTCTGATGTGTCTGTCTCCTTGTGCCTCTGAACACACTTTTCCTTCTACTAGAGAAAGTTGTAAGGCCTCCACCTGCACTTCTCTATCTCGCTCCCCAAGGAAAAAGACAACTGGACGGTGAAAATGGGTATGATAAAGAGGGATACCAGAAAAAGATGTTGCAACTTTGTAAAGTGACATGCCAGATTGAATGTTTGCAGCATCAGGCAATCATCTTCTTCATGCAGATTCGTTTTAGTATTTGTCACAAGATTAAAAAGTGTCAATTGCTGCACTGTTTTTGCAGCAATGAAGGAAGAACAGCAACGGCTCCGTCAAGCATTGAAGGTCTTGTCAGATGCAGAGAAGCAGTTACGGGTGGCAAGTGACCGACCTACATGGCTAACAGCTGCACTTCTGCAGTTTGCCCCTGACCGTTCGTTTTTGCCCTCCTCTGTGGACACAAGTATGGTACAAAGCCCCATTGCATTTGACACAATCGAGGAAGTGACAGCAGTAGAGGCTGACGCTTCCAAAAGAACCTCAACTTTCAAAGAGCAGATTCAAATCCCGCACAAGTATCAACATAAACAATGGGAAGGCCCAGGACTGGGGCGCACTCTTGCTGCCTATCTTGAGAGCCGGAAGAAGGGTTTTTCCTCAGGTATCCAATCGGAAGCAAAAGTGCACCCTGCTGAGTCACCACTGGATGCTGACATCGGACATGGGGAGGGTAGATTGGAGAAGGCTGTGAGGGCTGCCCCTATAGATGCCACGGCAACTGTAGATGCATCCACTTCAGCAGGCTCCTATAATTTTCAGATTCATGGTCATCATAACCTGGAGGATGTTTGGGTCAAGGTCCTACAACGGTGCACTTCCAATGCTTTGAAGCAGATGCTGCAGTCTCAAGGAAGACTGATTGCTCTCACTGTGGCTGAAGGTAGTCTCCTATCTCTCTTCTCTGTTTTTCCACTTCTTTTCAAACGAGACAACCCACGTCGCTCACCATCAAATCCATGACTTTTTAGGTTGTCATTTGGGTCTCGGTCCTAATCAGAGCTATGGGTAGTGTGGATCAGATGACAGCTATGTGGTTGCCCACATGGAATTTCGGAACCCAGAGCACAAGTCAATCGCAGAGAGATTACGAAGCAGCATTTGTCATTATTTTCAACTGGCCCTTAGTTGTCCTGTTGAGCTCAAGATCAGCAGGGCTTACCTTCAGGACAATGCCATTGAGGAGTACAGCATCTCTCAGAGTCAAGCATATGTGGGGAAATCACAGGCAGGCCCATCCAGTAGCCGGCAAAGAAAGGGCAAACTGAAAGGTGCTGGCCTCCATGGATTCACTCCTGATGCTATGGATGTGGATGGAGCTCCTGTACACACTCACCGGCAATCAAAATCCTCAAAGACTCAGCGAAAGCTAGAACAGATGGAACATACTCCTGTTTTTGGAGAAATTGTTCATCACCAGGGCTCGGAGATAGGTAGTTTCCGTGGAGCTGATTCCCTCAGCCAGAAGTCATGGTCTGCCCTTCATAGTGCGAGAAGTGGGGAGATGATTAAGGGGGAGGGACGTCAATCTGATAACACCTGGGCAAATACAGCCCCACAACATTCTAGCTGGGTTTCTCAGGATGTGCATCCAATTCCGACTGGACATAAACCGGGTAGGAGAGTGTCGCTAAAGACAATGATGGATGAGCCACAACAGAGACTGAATGAGGACCACATTCACAGGGCCAAGCCGGGGAAATGGAAAAATGTGAAGTTCAAGGACAGCAATCACCTCAGCTCCCGTAATGAGCAAGAAAATATGTAAGTTCCAACCTCTACCATATCATTCAGCTGTTGTAACTTGCATTCTAGTCTGTGAGAGAACCATGCAGTAACAAATGCAATCTGGAGTTATACACTGCCTGCTGTTGCACTCAACAAACCAGCACTTATTACAAGTTTGAGAAGCGACCAAATATCAAAGGGTTTGTCGGGGGATCACCCAGTGCTTACAGTTTCCTGGACCAATCAATGACCTGGATCTGCCAATTTTTTGTTTGTGTTACTGGACAGTCATTTGTCTGGTCTGTTGACCGTATGAACTACATCCTGCAGTGTCGGGTTTTAAGACAAATGGGTGGCAGCACAGAGACATATATACTGGAAAATCAAGGGTCCAATTCTTTCCAGATTGGTTTTTTTTAGTTTGGAGTAGTAAATCAACTGCTTAGTACATAAAAAGGAAGCATGTTAATAGATCCCAGCAGTTTGATGGTTCATAAAGGACACTTGACATCAGAGCTGATGCCATGCTCTCTCTATCGTTGGCACTGTTTCTGCGTCCCTCTTATGTTCTCCTGTGGATCAATCATGTAGAAAGTTGGAGTCACAAGTCAAACCAAACAAGGTTCTCCTCTGCTGGAAAGCATCCCAACCCAAGAAACTCAAGGTTGTTGCCTACCTACATTTCACTCCCTCTCACTTTTTCACAGGCTTGCGCATTTCTCCTCTGAATGTTGTAGTTTGAAAATCCTTGTCTTCTAGTGTTGTGCCCATCATTTGGATACCACTTTTTGTGATTCTGGCTGTAAATGTGTACATACAGAATAGGTTAATATTTAGCATTCAGATGGTGTCTCCATGGGAAGCCTCATAAAACTCTGACACAATTTATCCGCATTTGTTGCCCTGTTTTACCATAAATTTAGTGATCATGTCTATAGTTTTGTTTTTTGTAGATTTATGCCAATAACCACCATCATTGCTGAACCCTTGAAGTTTTCCATGATGGGTTTTCCCTGTTAGAATCTGCTACTGGGCTTACACCAATCCCGCCAGCAATGCTCAGACTAACAGGAAATTGGGGGAAGCCTTGGTCTTGAGATTTGGCATATATTCCTCTAGAGTTTTTAGCTGCGGAGATGCATTGGCCATAGTTGTTGAAGACTTGTCTTGTGGTTGGTATTGGATTCTGTCGTATGTGTGGCCAGTGGAATTCTCAGCATCAAAGAGCTCAAGGAAGAGCTCAATTCTTCCTCAAACTGGTTCCCTGTACCAAATCAGATGCACCATGATGGACACGGATGTTACAGCCACAGCACTTCCTGTGACCACGCACTCAGCTATATTATAAATAAAATGGGGCCTATTGGGCGTCACCAGCTGATATGTGTAACGCAGGAGATGGAGCATTTAGATAAGGGAGAGGAGCATTAGTGAACATTGCAAAGGTTTTGCGGATACCTTCAGCCAGGCCAAGGGAGCAAAGACAAAACTGGCATCTCTGTCAAGAAGAGGGAGAACAGATTCATGTGAACTGCCAAGGACAGCCAGCTGCTTCATAAGATGATGAGAAGTGGAGTTGAAGCATATCCTTGCCCTCTGGCTGACCCTGCCCTCTTTATGGTGAGCAATTGACTTGAATTTGGTTGTATTTACACTCCAAAGCAGTAGCACCACTACATTGTATACCACCAGCCACTAGAGAATTGGTTCACCCATGGCCATTGTACAATATCAGAGCAAATATAGTACATTCTTACATGATTCACAAAGCTTTCCCATGAGCATTTGAAAGGACTTGCAGAGCAATAACTTGATTCTCATCTCTGATATTGCTCAGTCAAATGAATCAATTCCCCTCCTTGTTGAATGTACTACATCACTATCATTTGTTTTGCTCCATTTTTTTCATTCACTATTGGCAGTTTCGTTAGATGCTGTAATCCTGAACTTGCTCAATGAGGCACGATTTGGGATCATTGGTACTGCAATCTGTGAAAGCATATATTATCTCCTGGATTTACCCATCCTACATGTATACAGAGACTCAGGGTGTGGTGCCCTTAATCCATGCAAGCCCAAGCTCAGCCAAGAGTGCAAATGCAAACATGTTAAAAATGACTTGCCATTACAACATAGTCAGTCTAAGCTTGCTTTACGCTTGAGCACATTGTAGAAGAGGATATGGAAAGTCATACAATGCCAACAACAAAGTTGCCATCACCATGTAACAGTTGGTCACAACCCTACACTGCAATGGGCAGACCTTCATATTCAATCCAACTTTGCCACCTTTGTACCCCAACAAACAACATTTCTCAAACCCACGCAGCTCAATATGTTAATACTAGTTTCTAAATTATAGCTAAGGACACTTCCAAATACTTGGTGGGGGCTGTAGGTGAGGCAAATAGGTCCACAAAAGAAATGTAGAGTATCAAATTGACATGCTAGTGCTTTAAAAGGTAGTGGACAAGTTCTATACTACTGTAGTGGATCTTAAAACCAGTGTACTAAAACCATCTACAAGATCTTTTCTCTCCATTTATTTCATAAAGAAGTTCTTCAAAATACCAGTTTGAAAATACTAGTTTTTTCTATTTTTTTCTATCTTCAAAATACTAGTTTTTCAGCTTTTGAAAAATCTTCTAAAAGCTCACCTGCATAAGCTCTGAGCAACAGCAATGCTCTGCTATCCTTTTCCTGGTTGGCAGTACCATGTCGAGATGCTGATGAGAGGCGGTTGTGGAGAGCAAGAACCATATCACGAGCCGTTGCAGCAGTATCAGGTATGTCCAGCCCTACATTCTTGATGGGTGCAAACTCCTCCGCTCGGTCTACCTCCAACAGAGCCACCTGCACAGCCCACCATGACACAAGTGATGAGACAAACCAGTAGCTATTTTGTCATGCATATGCCCCAGACTGGTAGATGGAAGCTAAGCAGAAAATCAGTGAAGGCATAGACTTCAACAAAAGCAGTGAGACACAGCCAGGCAGCCCAAGATGTCCTGCCTTTTCTGGATCGCAATATTTGAAGGCATCAAAAATGAACTGTTCCAGTTTGATCCCGTTTGGCTTGTCTGGCAGTACTGGGTCCCAGTCCTCAGAGTCTTCCTTCAGGTGTGGTATGCACTTCAGAGCAGCATGGAACCCAAGTTCAAGCTGGGGATCAGCCACCCTCTTCAAATACTCCAGTGAGAACATATTGATGCAAATGTGACCTGCTCGGAAAAGCAGGTGCCCATTTGTTGCGTCTCTTGCTGTCCGCAACATGTCAGACATCTCACTGTACTCCAAAACCCCGTAATGCTGAGAATTTGCAAACCTTGTGCTGCTTCCAAGAGTGTCAGTTTTATCAACTTCAGGTTCAATGCCATTGGCATTAGATTCTGCTTCGAAAGAACTACTCGTGTCCGAAGTCTTTCCTTGAAGGCAAACAACGCCAACAGACTCCTCTGGATACAGCTTAGTGACTACCTTTACACCCACCTCTGCTTTGTGCTCGTGTGAGAACCCAAAAAATACAGGATCTGCAACTCTAACCAGAGCATTATCCACAGCATACACCTGCATAAAGTACCCAGGTCTTAGTTGTCTTAGTCCACAGAAAACAGAAACCAGAAAAAGAACAATATAGGTGAACGGGAGAGAGAATGTAGTCCAAACCTGCACATATTGCACCCCTCGGTCGGAAAGCTTTTCCAGCAGTCCTTGAGCACGCAAGGCCGAGAAAACACCACCATTGCCAGAAGGTGCTAAGGCAACCTTCCAGGGTGTTTCCATGAGGATGGCATGACCTCCATCTTTACCGACACAAGGTAGACTGTCTTGTTTCAAAAACCATACCTGCCCCATCCCACCAAACCCTCCATTCTCAACATTACTTGCTCATTTACTGGTCCCCTTTCATGCTGCCTCACTGTCTCTCTGTTTATCTCTTCCCTTTACCTGACATAACGGAAGCAAGATTGACTGAAACAGATGAGAGATAAACCTGCGTCTTGTCAAGCCCAAAGAAACCTTTCTCTTCAAAGAACGTGCGAGTCTGTACATCAGTGGCGTCGCTGGTCAAGATGAGCCATGGAATCTGAGGCATCACCCCCGAGCCAGCCATCTGGACACGTGCACATCACTGCCGCCAGATCATTATCTGAGAAAGTAAATCACGTAATTATTGTAATACAATGTGACTGGATGGTGACTAGCTTAAACTCAATCTCGACTACAGATTACTGCATCAAACCAGTGAACAAGAAAAAGCAAGGAACAGATAATGTGGATGGTTGGGCAATGTGAAAGAAGGGCACCCTGCAAGGACGTGCTTACTGAGGCAGCAAGCTCATTTATGGAAACCATTGGACACTACGGAGCATACATTGAGTCAGTATGCTATGATAAAACAGCACTCCGCCATAAGCTGGACACCTACCGAGGCAGCAAGCTCTTGCACAAGAAGCAATCGCTCAGCCTGTAGCTGAAATAGCGACTTGGGCTGTGGGAGGTCTAATTGCAGCATTCCTTTCACCACCCCTCCCAGTCTTGTGCTTTGGCCCCCGGCCAATACTACCACTGCCACTTTTCCATCTGCCACAAGCTGAAGCCCTTTCGACCACCAGCGGGCAGAGTTTCGGTCTCCAGTGGCTTTACTATTCTCAGAAAGCTCTTCCCCATCAGGATTGACCAACCAGTCTTCAAAAGACTCCCAGTGTGCACAAGGGAATAGAGGGGGTGGCTCTGGCTGCATCTCTGGGCTGAGTCATTTGACATGCATCAATCTGGATACGTTAAAATTTGGATGATAATGGAGATATAATAACTATCTCAGTCAATATCTTACCAAACAGCTGAAGACTGAACTGAAAGAGGATCACGGATGTCTTCTTGCAGATGCAAATAAGTCTATCAAACAAAGTCCATGCAAGGTCGTGAAAAAGAGAAATGAGTCTTAAAGGTGCAGCAGTAGCTGGTCTTCAGATAGAACCGTAGATCTCTCTCTCTCTCTCTCTCTCTTACCTGGGCGTTGAGTTTTCCTCCAATTGTAATTGGGATGCACATATCCGGAAAGTTGTTCAAACTGGCAAGGGCAAAGCTCTGGGGCTCACTAAATTTTTCCACTGCAGAGGGGTCAACTCTGAGGTTAAGAAAACCATGCTTTGTCGCGTTATTAGACCTGCCTTGGAGTACGGATCTGCTATATGGGTTGATAACTCCAACCAGGCTAAGTCTCTAGAATCCATTCAAGTGGGGGTGCTTAAGGAGTGTATGTCAGCATGCTCCAAAACAGCCAATGTGGCTGTTCGGGGTGAGTTTGGCATTCCGTCCTTAAGCTCCCGACGAGATGAATTCAAGGTCAGATGGTGGGGTCAGCTGCAACATATGCCCAACACCAGATATCCTAAGTTAATCGACTCTATATCTTGGAAACAGGACCGCCCTGTCAAACAGGCTAAGTCCTGGCAGAAGAGAGTAGAAGAGATTCTCAAGGACCTGGACCTGGATCCGCAAGCCTTGACCCTGCTGGATAAATCTGACTTAGAGGCTGTAGTGTCCTCAGCCATGTCTGTTGCCATGAGATTGTCTGATGAAAATGAAGTTAGGCAGAAAACTTCCCTGAACTTGTTTCCAGTTAGTGACATGGGGGAGGACATCTTGGATGACCTCAATAGTCTACCCACTCTCGGCACTAGACTGAAATTTAAACTCAGGGCAGGAAGCCTACCTTTGAACAGCAAACAGAAGCAGAGAGGAAAGGGAGAGTGCAATTGCCCGCTGTGTGGGCAATCTGAAGACAGTATTCACTTTCTGATACACTGTCCGGGGTTCTCTCACCAAAGAGACGCTCTCTTCAACTCTATCAAGGGAATTGTGCCTGTTCCCCTGTTTAACAATTTTGAAAGTCTCGAGGCTGAGCCAAAAGCCCAGGCCCTCCTGAGGCCTAGTTTTTGGGCAAATCACACACAGCAGATTGATGCTTGTGTGAAGGGATTTCTAGAGGATATCTGGAAAACCCGGATTAATTCTATATATGATGGTAAGTCACACTACCAACGTCAGCCCCTGACAGAGGTAGGTTCTGTCCCTTTTGTTCCTGCTCAAACTGGGCGCGGGGTCAATGGCCACAAGGCTACGGCAAACAACGTCTTATGAGTACAATCTCTCTCTCTCTCTCTCTCTCTCTCTGTTCTGCCCAAACTGGGTGCGGGGTCTATGGCCACAAGGCTACGGCAAACAACATCTTATAAGTACATCACACACACACACACAAGATGAGTCTCAAAGTGCTAAGGCATATGACACATGTAGGCAGGATAGCAATTACAGTTTCGCTACCAACTGTGAAAAGACATGCATGCTTACCTCCCTTGTGATTTTGGAGTACTCAGAGAATCATCCAAGGCACGTTGGAAGACAGAAAAATCAATGCCTAACAGCTGCTGCATAAGGGCCTGACGCTGCGATGCTTCTCCTGTGGAGAGTCCACCCAGCACATGTGTCTGCCCAGATGCTGTCAACCGCTTTCTTATACCTGCAACCCTTGCCTTTGTCTTCCGCTCCTGCTCAACAAATATCACTTTAATTATAGCACCGACTACCACAGAATGATTGGGTTTGTGTGCAAAATCATATGCCGCTGGGGCGTCTATACTGTGGATGATGCCACCAGCTGAGTGTGACGCCATGCTTTTGCACGAGTCCATGCAAGGGGCAGGCACAAGAGACCATGTATTGATTGGTATTATGTGCTCTTGCACTTCCTCACAGCTCTACACTATACAACAAGCCTATCATGCCATGCTCCACCGAACATTAGAGCATCATATCCATGCAGACACCAGCAGTGACTATCGAAAGGTGGGTGATGCTACAGTGCAGGTTCCCTGGAGGGAGAGAGGAAGGCAAGGGAGGCAGATATGGAAATAAGCAGAGATGTACTAATATGGTTCGTCAAAAGCTGACAGGCTATAGGTTTTGAGGGGGAACCAGAAAGCAGTTACAGACTGCATCCTGTGATGTGTAAGAGAGAGAGAGTTCATAACATCCACAAAAGACGAGAAAGAACAAGGCTAGGGCAAACAACGTACCTTGACAGAGACAATTAGTTCGGGCTTTCCAGATATCCTCTAGAAAGCCCTTTACACAAAGCATCAACTTGCTGTGTGTGAGCTGCCCAGCAATTAGACCCCAACAGGGCCAGGGCTTTAGGCTCAGCCTCAAGATTTTGAAAGTTGGTGAACAGAGGTGCAGGGACAATGTGCTTGATTGTCCTGAAGAGGGTCACTTCCTCGACAATGTATCAGATTTTTCTACTGTGTCCTTCCATTCTTTAGAAGGCCCCTCACTATTCGAGTTAGATTCGCGGTCAAGAAGATACCTCGTCAAAACCTTTGAAGTCCCCAATATACCCTTATTATTCCTTAAAGCCTGTACTTTCTGGCCATTTTCGGCTTGTACAATCCAAGAACTTGGTTCTGACAGATCTCAGCCGGAAGCACCTAAGCTCTACTGGGAGCACCTTTTCACATCCTCAGTGTGGAAGCTCCCCAAACACCTACCAGAAAATAGCCTTTCATCGCATACATTATCTTTATATTGGGTTAACGAGTGGTGTAGTGTGTACGTGTTGGAAGAGGCGCTATGGAATCCATTCCACTGAAGAACTCGGACACACAGGGGATCTCTAGGGCCTTGGTTGCCATGCAGTGCAATCCCCAGTTCTCTAGGACAAAACTTAGCAACCACTGGTCAAGATACAGTCTTGCTGGTGGTAGACTGCTGTGGTACCTCAGACGAGGAGTTCATGAAATGGAAAGGAGCCAACCTGCTTCTGCACCTCTTTCCTGGAGAGCCCTTCCTTTGGCACATTGAGCTCCAACAGTCCCTCTGGTGGCGTTATCTCCACCAACCTTGCTTCTTTGTTGACCACTGGCACTATCTCTTTCACAAAAGGAATCCAGATTCGGACATCATCGCTGTGCCCCTTAGAGCTACTGTTTGATGTCAGGCGTACCCGTAGGAGGTCACTGGCCCCACTGCTATGCACATCGACTATCGTGCCTATCTCTTTCCCGGATTCCTGCCAAAGCCATAACCCCATGTGTATTGATATGCTAAGATAAACTTCAGCTCAAGATGCTAGTACAAAATGCAAATCCATGATTGCCTCAAATCTGGTACAGGGATTGAAGCACTGTAGAATACTAACCTGGATGATAACAGACATCCCCACAAGGTCAGGAATGTAAAATTCCTCTCCATCATCCTGCAATGGTGGCCTCTCCTTGGCACTCACTAGCATTGTACCCCCCAGCAAATGACTAGCCTGCTCCATTCACACCATGCCCAACAACGACTTATTCAAACAAAAAGCAACAAGGCACGTACAGAAACATAATGAGAAAAAGGAGAATGAACTTATGGGACAGTAATGCACAACAACAGAGAAAGAGAGATAGCTGACATAACCTCTTTGGCTGAGACCCCAAACTTGACTCGCAGAGGGTTAGTATTTCACAGGAACGATGCCGTTAAATGCATGTGACAACCAAAGTCTGTCAACCCCCATTCCTGTCCTGTCTGAGCCCCTTCTGTTCTGTCCAAACCAGGCACTAGTTCTATGGTCACACAGTATGCATCTCTCCTGCAGACTCTACCAAACAAACCTGGCAAAAAATTGCCTAAAAGCAACTGTGAAATTGGGATCACCTCCTCTGGTGTAGCAAAGCCCTCCAGTGTGACAAGCCAAGATGGCTGCTTGCCAGGTCCTTCACGGCCCTTCACAAGCTCCACGCGCTGCATGGAGGTCTTGCCCATGACAACTCTGCGAACCCATCGCACTCCTGGCTGAATACCCCACCCCACCACATGGAGATCCCAACATTAAGAAAATCTGTACACTATTTTGAGAATCAGAAAGTTCTCTGGTTCTATCAGAAATAGCAAAGAGTGTTTATGTTGAGATCTACAATTATTCACCAAGGAGAAACACTTTTTGCACAAGATGCAGGGCAAGTATCCAGCTTGACATATTCAGCAAAAGTTCAAACCTTTTCAAAGCGTTCCTCAGGAAAATCAGTAAGCGATCGCACCCGCACTTCACCATGGACACCATGTGTTTCAGCAATAATACCCACTTCAACAAACTCAAGAGCATCCACATCCTCACCTGAAACACCAGACCCCTTGCCTACAGAACACATTAACAGTGAATAGCACCTTCAAGAGCAGACATATTGTTTGCCTAAACAAGACATTTGTTTTGTTCTTTCCAGATAGCTATACATCAAAACCATAGCTGGGGCAGAACACTAAGAGTTTAAAAACAGATACAAGAAGTTCACCTGCATCCAAGCCTTCCTCCTCTTCTGCCACCAGTGCCGAACCTCCTGCCCACAGTAACATGCTTTATAATCACATCTTCTGCAGGAAAGGTTGGCTGAATACAAACAGATGACAAATCTCCGAGGAAAGGCTCTCTGAGGCGCATCTGTAACAATCTTCGTAACCCCAAACACCAAAGAGCACATAAAGGTTGATGTCTCCAAAGTGTGCCTTTACTGTGGTTCAGGGTTCAGGGTTTAAGGGGTGGACTTCGAGGCTTTGCGTTTAAGCATTGCACTGTGAGAGCTGAATGTAAGAAGTTTCATGGAAATTAAATAACTTCAAACATCTTCCTATGAGACTCAGTCCAAAGAATGAAGGGTTGGTTGTTGAGAGTGAACTAATATACAAAAATTCGTGGAGACGAAGGAAAAAGATACAGGATGCAGGGGTCTTTCTACATTCTCCGGCCAACCCCTTTTTCAGAAAGCAGATCAATGCAGAATATTGCAGAGATGACCGAACAGAATGAGAAACGCTTAAAACCCAATGCATCAAAATCCAGCCATGGACACAGCTGTCAGGATGAGGCAGCGAGAACAGGCAAGAAGAGAATTACCAGAAGACGACCGACAGGTGGTAGGGGCTAACCCTCTCCTTTCAGACCCCCCATGGAAGCCCTCTGTCCGGAAAAGTAGCATGCTGTTTTTTTGCTTGTGCGTGCATGTCTCGAGCGACCGACTGCATCTCAATTCCTTCTGGGGATTCTTTCTCAAAAGAAAGGATAGGTCCCTGTATACTAAGGAGCTTTCACCGACACAACTGCGAGAGCTCCGGATACAGGTGGACTGGGATGGGGAAAGAGAACACGAAGAGGTTGAACTGATAGAAAAAAACGAGGTCTGCATGGTGTGCAGCAATTGTAAAAATGTCTGTCTGTCTGTCTGTCTCTCTCCCTCTCTATCAATCTATCTAAGTGGTGTCTTCTCTTCCCCACAGCGCACTGGCTAACAGAGGCTAAGCTCTGTTCCTTCAAATCAAAAAGCTCCGTTTGTATTTGTATTTGAATAATACTGTATGCCGTTAGATTTTTAAAACAGATTACTCCTTATTTGAGCGTTGGTTGAAAACAGATCCAACGGCCCACCTAGATCTCATTAGCTTATGGCTCAAATTCAATATCTCTTTTGAAATTTGAATTCTAACGGTATACTGTGTAATTCAAATACAAACACAACAAACGGTACTTTCTTTTTCCCTCTCTTATTTTGCTCTTTTTAAAGTGAAACATTCTTCACAAATTAGGCCCCTGAATTACAGTGAGAGGACAAAAGAACATTTTTCAAAGTAGCCATGCGCCACCACCCAAAGGAGACATTGCCACACACTATTAAATTTTTTATTTTTTTTATTTTTTAAAAGGTGGCAGCCAGAATCACCTGGTGGGCATTGCACTATCCAACTCCGATATCGACTGTAGGTTTTATTTTGATTATATTATAAATTTGCTTATTATTCAAAGTCCTACTAGCTGGTATGTCTAAATATTTAAAAAAATGAAATAATATTATTCACTCATAGATTTTTTAAGTCTTAATTTTATTAAAATAAATTTATTATAAATTGATGAATTTAAATAATTATTATGAATAAATGTTTCTTCTTGCTTTTAAATCTTCCAATGACAATCAAATTGAAGCTGGTTTCTGTGGAATTTGGTGGCAATAAGAGCCACAAGTAGACTTTTAAACATGTATAAGGTAATAATAATTGAAACACAACATATTTAAATGAAATGCATTAATTGATACAACTTTTTTTTTTAATAATGCGTTGATTAATACAATATATCTCAAGGAAAAAATGCATATCTTTGGTTTAAAGTCAAACTACACCTGGAGCATTTAGGTGTTAACCGAAACTTTAATCGCTGGTCTCAGCTAAGTAGCCACCCAAAAAAATCAAGAAACAAGACAAATTTTCTCCTATAAAAGGAAAGATAAACATGTCTATCGATTGAAGAAAAACCCTATATGGATTAAAGCAGACAGCCAGATCATATCAAATTCCAGTCATTCCTCCAGCGATACGATTTGGTTGTGCGTGATGCTGATCCTTGCGTGTACCTTAGTAGTGACAAAGTGAAAACCTTTGCTGGTATTTTTATGGATGATGGAATATCATGCTCCACAAACCTGCCCAAACTAGAAGACATGCTTCACCTTGATATTATCTTCAAGATTGTCAGAAGCGATATCGGCTATTTTGTTGGATTTGAGATGCTCAACAATCGTCTCAACCGTAGTACTTTTGTGTCTCAGAAGAGATATATCTCGGAAATCTTTCGCATGTTCGAGCTTCAAGATATCAATCTTGTTTGTATACCGGCAGACCCGAATGTTCAACTGAGTCGCACTCCTGATAACTCAGAGGATGCAGCATTCGTTGAAATGCCTTACCAGGAGGCAGTATGATGCTTAAAGTTTGTATCATTATTATCACGACCTGACATCACATATGCCGTGAATGTTGTCGCTAAATACAACGAAGTACGAAGGAAGATACATTGGACTGTTGTAAAGAGGATATTGAAATACCTCAAACGAACCACTAGATATATTGGAATTCAGTATGGAGGTCTTCTTTCAAGTATCACTCTACAAGGTTTTTGTGACGCTGATTATGCCGGGGATCTTGACACAACAGACGGTCTCGAACTGGTCATGTTTTTCTGCTAGCCAATGCTGCAATCACTACAGGCAAAGGGGGGGGGGGGGGTTTCCACGCCGGGCCACGCCGCACCCACGTTGTGGCGTCGTAAAACAGCCCTTTTCGGGGAGGGGGGGAGAACCAAATTTGCAACGTCCGGGCGTCGCAAACCCGTCGCAAGGGCGTCGCCAAAAAAACGTCGCAAAATTACGACCAATGGGGGTCGCAAAAAGGCGAAACCACAATTTGCGACGTCGACGCGATTTACGACGTCCAGGCGTAAAAATAAAAATAAAAATACAAAAAACCTACTCTGCATTGCAGAATTAGCACCGTCCGGGGGTCGCAAAGTGCGACGCCCGGACGTCACAATTCAAGGGGGTACATTTGAATTTAGGCGGGAAAATTTGAATTTCAAAAACGACTCCGGCGTTGACCATTGACTCCGGTTCTGTCTAATGGCGATATGTTCATTATTCTACATATATCATGCAATGCATACTTGAACCTAAGACCTCCACGTTATAACATTTCTAAGACACTATAGACTAACCAACACACCTACGCTACATCTATGTATCGCAAAAGCAATCTAAATATATATATATATATACATATACATATGAAGATTTCCTTCAAGTTCCTTCTAAGGGGGTGTCCCTCTTGTGACGCCTGGGAGTTACAACCTCTACAATCTTAGTGCCCAACCCCAACGTCGTCGCCCCACCGCCAGGCGCCCCAAGTGACGTCCTTGTGATGACCTAAGTTGACTACAACACCATTGCGACCCCCTGGCGTCGCAGCGTTGGTCGTCCCAGCACGGGGCACCCCCAGCGACGCTTTTGTGAAGTTGAGGGCCGCAAAGCCAAAAAAAAACAAAAAACAAACTCTCATTGTGGTGATGCTGTTGCGATGCCCTGGCGTCGCAAAGACGCTGGGGCGCCCTCAGTGACGCTTTTGTGACGCCGGGGCGTCGCAAGAAAAAAATCTGTCGCAGCAAGGGCCATATTTCCCCCTTCATGCCACCTTGCGACGGTTGGGCGTTGCAATGGTGTCGCACCGGGGGATTGCGACGCTGGGGCGTCACAAAAAATTGTCGCGGGCTCGGTGTCGCAGGCTCAGCGCCGCGCGGGGCGTGGGGGCGCGGTTGGCGTCACAAACAACCCCCCCCCCCCCCCCCCCCCCCATTTGTTGTAGTTAATAGCTTGGAACGACATAGGACAAAAATGTAAATCAATTTCTACCCCAGAAGCCGAATACATTGCAGCTTATGGTGCAACAAATGAAACCATCTAGCTAAGGATCAGGCTTGCAAGCATAGGTTACTCACAGGAGCATGCAACTGAGCTCACGTGTGATAACCAAAATGCTATCAAATTGGTGAAGAACCCAGAATCTCATCATAGAACCAAGCATGTCGATACCCAATACCATTATGTACGCGACAAATATCTAGAGAATCAAATTCAATACTTTCAAAATGTTCATATTGGTGAACAGATTGCATAATATATCTTCACTAAGGCTCTGCCCAAGGATCGTTCCACCAAGCTTGCGGTCATAACTTCTAAGAGTCATCAACACTCTAGAATAACTTGCAAATCATGCATCATGTGGCGTAATCAGTATAGTAATAGATTAAGTGAACGAGTAGTTACTATATACATTAGGCTATTGTTCACAAGAGGGTTTCTGCATAGACGTTGTAGAACATTCACCAGAGTTTGTTATTTTGAACAGGCAGCTAGCGTATGGTTTGTATTCTGGACACTGTTACTCTACTTGGTTTATCACTTTTGCATCTTAGGATACAAAGACGTATGTATAATAAGTACTCGTGTAATGGTTGTCTAGTGATCATTGATGATAGCAGTAAACAAATGATCGAACATTGAGGAACTGTGTACATGCATGAGTTATTCCTTGTTTCGTTCTAGAGCTTCAACAATTCTCAAATGAGGAGGAGATCTATTACTCGACCAAGTAAAATGTAGATCGTTCTCAGAAAGGGAAGAGATATCAATGAGCCCGATAGAAAAACATATAACATCCCATGATTCATGTTCCTGAACAGAGAAGCCATGCTCAGCAAGACAAGATCTATCATTGGGATTTTCAACCATGTTGAAATCGCCCCCAAGGATTCAGTGATCCGCATCTTGAGCCAAGAGGAGTTTAGATTTGAGAAGGTCCCAAACTTCTATCCTTTCACTAGATAGATTAGGGGCATACATGTTGACAAGACCAATGGATCCAAACTGGACACGACCTTGGCACCAGGTTTCGACCATAGAGATGGAATTAACAAGCGAGGGAAAACAAAGAATAGCGCCGATGTTGCCACGAGCCCCGAAAAGTATTGATCTGTTCCAGCAAGACTCATTTAATTTATGCTCTTGAAGTAAAAGGATGGAACGATGGTTTAAAGAATGAGAAGCCCATGCTCTGATTCTAGAACGCTTTAGAGTCGTGGCATATAATTAACCGATGCCACGAATATTCTAGCTATTGATGCTAAAAATCATGGATCAGGTGGAGGGAAAGGGCCAGGAGAAAACCCATATAAGAATGCCCAAAGAGATAGAATTTGAACTTTGGCTCTATCAGGAGGCAACAATGAAGATATCCAATAGTATCATGGAGGGGGTGAGATAGGGCGAGGGAGCCTTATGGACACGATTGTTAACAACCCACAAAGGCGCCTAATATGATCTCGACTTGACAAATGAATTGGGAGTACTTCACAACAAGAGAGATATTGTGACTAGTAATCTTCATGCCAATGAAGTTGGACAGAATGGAAACGAAAGGAGGAGAGCTCAAAGCATGTACAGAAACAAAGATAGAATGAAGACATTTTTGAGGCATTTCAGTTCCGAGTCCATAACTAAAACTTTGCAACGCTTGAGATGGCTGATAATTATATCACTACAAGAGAAACTGGCTTTTTTTACACCCTTTCTTACACCTGCAGGTGTAAGAAAAGCCAACCCCCCCCCCCCCCCCCGGGTGTGAGGTAAACCGTGTTGATTCCGCCACCCTGTCGAAAAACCCAGTGGTGTCGAAAAAGCCATCTTACTAACACCCAACTACACCTTGACGTGGCGCTCGGCCTGTCTGGCTCTTTTGACATGGTTTTTTTAACACCCGTTTTGACTGACTTTTCTTACAACCATTTCGACTGGATTTTTTGACGGCTAATCTTACACCCTGCTTAACAATGTGGTGAAATTCAAAATTCAAAATTCAAATTCAAATTTTAAAATTTAAATTTTGGCGGTTCAAAAATTCAAAATTTGAAATATGCGTTGACCCCGCCCCATCCCATGTCAACGGTTGAACGTGCTCCATCCCACACATTACTAGACGATACACACTTGAACCTAAGACCTCATCATTATAACATCACTAAGTCACTATATACTAACCAACATACCTATTACACATACATGCACAACATAAGTGGTTTGATTGTATATAACCTTAACAAACTAGGACTTTGTGTTGCTCCGCACTACTAGCGACGAATTCTGAGAACTATGTTCAATTTGCACAAAAAAGGCGAGGTCATCCCCACGGTGTTACATACAGACATGCCCTATTTCATTGTTCATCGGAAGATGAAGTGCCTGATGAAAATATCTTTCACAGAACAGCTGGATCAGTCTTCCTGACTGTTAAGATGTTTGGGATGACTTAATGAAGACTGTAGCATCTCACTTTCTATCGGAAGATGTCTAATACCTCAAAAGAAAATAACAGTCATCCAAATGTGCATAATCAAATGAGTATACTACAATGTGACATCTACATCCCCAACAAATATGCTAAACAGAGAAACGGTCCGGCTGCTTGTGGAGTTGTTTTTTGACTGTAATGTGCAGTTGAACACATACAAAGAACTTGCTGAAACGGTGTCTGGAAGTATACTAACTCCTGGACCCTCCCCAAGAGAAGTTGCATATCTACGGAGGTTAAGCCTCTACTAGATTTCAAGTTCACCAAGCTCACACCTTCTGTGGTCAGACCAAGAAGGTGTCGAATAGTATACTTGAGGCTTATCTCACACAAGTTTGAGAATAAGCTATATAGTGTAAGTTAATCCACACAATAGGGATCAACTATATGATGTGGCATGCTGACTAGACCTGGTGTGAGAAAGGTTACTGTGTTTATCTTACACTAGTGTGGATTATGCCACATTGGTTGGACACGTCGATTAAGGGACTCAAAGGTGGCATGTTGATCACTAGACATGGTGTGAGAAAAGTTACTGGGCTTATTTTACATTTATGTGGATTATGCCACATTGGTAAGACACGTGGATAAAGCGAATCAGGTCAATAAACCTGCAATATGGGTAGATGATCAACTAAAGACAGCAGCTGCAGCGGCACAATTGATAGAATCAGACACCTCAACCATGACCACAGCTTCTGAGAGAGGATCAAGAGAAGGAGTCCACAATGCCTCTTCTGGCACTTCTAAGCATGTGAAGATACTTCGTGCGGCAAGCAGACTAACAGAGGCTCTACAAACTCTAAACCAATGAGGCATTTCAGTAGATTCAGATACGTATGTCTGTCTCTTGCTTAAGTGCATGAAGATGGAAGGTCTGGAAGCTAGAAAGCAGGTGCACACCCCCATTACCCAAAGTGGATTCACGCCAAATGTTTTTCTACTCAACACCCTTGTCAACATGTATGTTAAGTGCGGGAGCATCATGGATGCCCACCAAGTGTTCAACAGAATGCCTCAACGATCTTTGATCACGTAGAATATAATGTTGGCAGGATTTACCCTAGTAATGCATGTGCCAGCCTGGGAACCGTGGAAAAGGGCAAAAAAGTACATGCATACATCATCAAAGCTGGGATTATACCAGATTTTATTCTCGAGACTGCCTTTGTGGACATGTATGCAAAGTGTGGCAGCCTAAAGGATGTGCGTCAAGTGTTTGACAATATGGCTCAACAAGATGTTGGCTCTTGGAGTGCAATGTCAACAGGATATGCTCAGCATGGGTATAATAAGCTATAGACATATATAGGCTATATCATGGATGCTCACCAAGTGTTCAACATAATGCCTCAACCATCTTTGTTCACATGGAACATAATGGCTATGAGCAAATGATAAGGGAAGGTGTCAAGCCCAACAGTTGTGTTCATTTGCATTCTCAATATGTGTTCCAGTCTTGTCGCCCTATTTTCACGGTGTTTACAGGCAGTCAAGGCAAAAAGTATAGAACAGCTTTGGCAAGAATTCATGTCAGATACTTCACAGTGGTGGGACAACTGGGCTGATAAGGTGAGGCTCTACTTGCCAGCCAATAACGTACAGTTCCTATGATAAAATGACAGTGGTTGTTTTCTGATTGAAGCTGGTATGATGCACCATGACTTTAGTGCTTGTGGTTCTTTGAAAATGACCCAAGCATTCAAGTTAGTTCTGTGGCCTCTTTATTGGCATTATTCTTGTGGAGTGGAGCTTTAGTGGTCGAAGCCCGGTATGTGTGCTTGTTGTCCGATCTTGTCAAAATGAAAAGCCTAGCAGAGGGAAAGCAAGTGCATACCCACATTATCCAAAGCTGTCGTGGCCCTTTGCCTTGAGGGTAGGGGGTCGGGACACAAAAGGGGCTTCCCCTGTGGTGGGGGCAATGGCAACAATAGATACGGGGGCTCGAGCACCCTTGAGTGCCCAAGGCACTCAAGGAGGCAGAGGCGCTCACTAGGTGGAGCCCCGCACACCGGGTTGCGGTGGGGGTGGTTCCACAAGGGGTGGTGGTAGCTTAGTGGGTCTTAGTGGGGGTGATATAGGACTCACCATGGGGCGGAAACCTTGTGGTGGGAGTCGTGAGGAGTCTTGGGACTCATCACGGCCCAATGGGGCCGTGGTGGGTGGGCCAACACTCACCGCGACTCATCACCGGGAATCGAGGGTTTTCATGGTGGTTCGCCATAAAATGAGTGGGTTGTTTGTAAAACCCCCGCGGACAGTCGTAGAAGTATATATAGGGAGTAGTAACCCCGAGAACGGTGCAAGCCTGTTGGTGACCAAAAACTAGTGAGTAAGCGTGCAAGCCGGAAAGCGACCAAGGCGTGGGGAGTTGTTCCGGACTGCCATCGACCAAAGGGAATTTCCACTTGGCCCAAATTGAGAGAGGGTCTCGTGGAGGAGTAAAGAGGGACTGTTATGCCCTGGTGAGCAGCCGAAGCTCCGAGTTGGCCCGGGCGGCCAGTTTGGGAATTATGCACGCGCATCAAAGCGAGTAACTATGACTTGAAGGGGAGCTTACCGAAGTGAGGTGCGCGACACTTGGTATCAGAGCTTAGAGTTTAGTACGTGATCGTCCTTGAGATCGCCTCATCATGGGGTCGAGCAAGCCAAAGTGGAACGGCCTGAAAGATGATGATCCTGGTGAGCCCGATGGGGGCAACGTGTCACCGAAGTGGCAATTTGAGGAGGCGATTCATGCTTTTGAAAGCGAGGTCGCTCAAGAACGGGAGGAATCTGGGGAGTCGGAGCCCGAAGACTTCCCGGAGGCTCCGCCAGACCAACAGATGTCTCCCATGCCAGCAGCCTGTTGGGAAGGGTTGTTGGCGCAGTTTGGCGGGACGTTGAAAGACGTGTTGAAGGCAGCTAATGTCACTTCCACTAAGACAAAGTTTAAGGTGAAGCCTAAGGATCGGGTGGAAGTGGCTCCCACCTATTTGAGGGGCTATGCTCGACAATGGTGGCAGAAACGCCTTCACGACCAAGGTCCAAACCCAAAAACCTTGAGCTGGAGTAGGTTCAGGAACTTATGAAGAGATAGTTTGTGCCCCTCAACGCGTCCTGGCTCGCCCGAGACAAGATGAGGAATTTGAAGCAAACGGATGACATTCGGGGATATGTTCAGGTTTTCAATGTGCTGTTGCTCGAAGTCGCGGACATGGCAGAACCAGAAATGGTCTTCAACTTTCTGGCGTGACAAGCCCCATGGCGGAAGTTGGAGGAGAAGCCACCTAAGACTTTGAACGAGGCAATTGAGAGGGCTGAATATTTCTCGAATGTCCCTAGGGGTGTAGGTCAAATGCAACTGTCGAGGGAAACACGGAAGACATGCAAAACAAGACAAATGATGTTAGGGTTATGGGATGTTGGGAGATGAAATTGCAATTTTTCATTCAGGCAGGATGAAATTACTTTTTTGTCAGGAAACACTCTGTCAAGTTATTTTACCACTAGTGTGAAACTAGCTAAGAAATAGCTAGCTTTTACATATTGACATTTGGGACAGGTGGATGACGGCTAAAGTGATGTTGGGGAATGAAAAATGGGAATGAAATAATGATTTTTTTTCATTGCAGGTGGATGACGAGATGGAATGGGGAGTGAACATGAGGATGAAATGACGATTTCTCATTACCAGGTGGAAGATCATCAAACAGTTGGCATGGATAAGAGGGAGTAGCAGTGAAGACAAAATACAGCAGGCTATTTATTAAAGTGATAAATTACCAGTCAGTAATGTAGTAATGGGGCTGGGTCCACGTAGCTTAGTATATATTTTTGCACTATGAGTCAAAGATGGTCACATGGTGCAGAGGGGGATAACACTCGGCGGCCATTAGAAATCTAGAAATCTTTGTCTATTATATTTCATGTCATAGTTAGTCATGCAGCCAGGTTCACGTGAAAGTGACGGCGTGCATTAAATAACTTAGGAGCTTGCTTTACCTATATAAGCAAGGATGCAAGACATACGAGCTCCCTCTGTTTGTATGCACTGGATAGAAGAAGGAAGTGGGAGTTATGCAAGAAAGATGTCAAGCAAGCTATGCTTTTATCAAAGGTTGATCAAATGAATGGTGTGATGTTTGAAGAGTGTAGTATTGGAGTTGAATGAGTTCTTTTCCTGCAGATGTAGTCATGACCACAAGCAATCAGTAGTATGATCCTAGAGTAAACATAGGCTTGGACAAAATGATGGAGTTTAGCATCTATTTACTGCGTCACAAGATAGAAGATCGTGGACAAGCGACTTGATAGAAGAAGGATATAGCAAACAATATCTGGAAAGTAGTTGGACCAAAAGTCTTTGGATTCCAAGGGGCACATATCTACATGCAATTCTGACTGAGGGAAGCTATGGTGGCCAGAACTGTGAACAATGAAAGTGGACCATGGGGAAGTGGACTGGGAAAGTGTCAGTTGAAGGCCAATGAATCCAACCAATGATGATGTCTCTCTTGAACAACGACACAGTAGATGTCTTGCAAGTAGTTGTCTTGTATACCCCTATCTTTTGGCTTTCTCTTCCGCTACAGCTATAAAGGTAGGTGGTGATCTAACGGGTGAAGTGGCATGGGTGTTAGGCCCCTCTTTTTTTTACTTACAAGGGCGAAAGACAAGGCCGTACGGAGCTGAACCACAAGAAGACCCGGCGGGAGGGTGACTCCTTCTGACCGGAAAAGAAGTGGAATAGGCAACGCGGCGACAATGGCACGTGGAAATCGAAGGGAGGGCCTTCACACGTCAAGGCGGCACCCGATTCTCCAAAAAGAAAATCAGGTGCGGCGGCTTATGGCGGACAGAAGGCGACCTTCGATGGAATGTGCTTTAATTGCGGGGAGTCCGGGCACATGGCCAAGAAGTGCACGAAACCCCAACAATTGAACATGACTCGGGCGGCCACGGAGCTGTCCAAAGATTCCATTAGCCTCTTGGTGGAGGCGGTGGTCGCCAACACTTGCAAGATAGGCAACTACTCTTGAGAGTTGTATCAGGAAACTGGCGCCTTGCGTAAAAGGAGTCAGTTAATGTTCATGAGTGGGATAATCTCTGGAACTAACGTGTCGTTGTTGGTGGACACATGAGCGTCGCACTCCTTCATGACACCGGCAACGGCATAGAAGCTGGGGCTCCCGACAAGTGATGTGGGGGCCATCATTGAAGTGCGTTTGGCCAAGAGGTTGGTGTTTGATGTTCCTCTTCAGATGGGGAGTTGGGAGGGACGTGAGAACTTCACCATTTGCGAGATCGATGGAGTGGATCTCATTTTGGGGATGACCTTTTTGAGCAAATCCGGAGCGGTCATAGATGGCCGCAAGAGAATAGTCACGCTACCGTGTCGGAATGGTGGCGAAGTTTTACGAGTGTCGGAAACGCCCAAACCAGTGGGGGGGGGCGAATAAACCTGCTGTCAGCAAAGGAGTGGGCCGTGAAAGAGCCACATGAGCCTCAGTTTTTGCTTTACGTAAGACAAGTGAAAGGAGAAGGCGATAGGGAGCCGAGCCCAGATTGGATCAAGGGGATTTTGGAGAAATACCAGGATGTGATGCCGGAGGATTTACCAAGTGACTTACCACCGCAAAGAGGAGTTGACCACAAGATTGAGGTGATACCAAGATCGGAGCCGCCTGCCAAGGCGCCCTACCGGTTGAGCCACAGAGAGTTGGTCGAGCTGAAGGCTCAGCTCAAGGATCTAATGTCAAATGGGTACATCCGGCCAAGTAAGTCACCCTACGGAGCCCCGGTGCTATTCGCAGACAAGAAGGATGGGACGCTGCGGATGTGTGTCGATTATAGGGCTCTAAATAAGGTGACTATCAAGAACCGGTACCCTTTGCCAAGGATCGACGACCTCTTCGATCGGTTGGCATGAGTGAAGTATTTCAGCCGGATCGATTTGCGCTCCGGCTACCATCAAATCCGAGTGGCGGAAGGAGATGAGGAGAAGACCGCGTGCATGACAAGATATGATTCGTATAAGTTCTTGCTGATGCCTTTTGGGCTCACCAACGCACCCACGACCTTTAGCACGCTAATGAGCAGCCTTTTTCAGAAGTGGTTGGATGACTTTGTGATCATGTACATCGACGACATCTTGGTGTACTCGAAAACAAAGGAAGAGCACCTGGAGCACCTCAAAAGGGTGTTCCAGAAATTGCGGGAAGAGAAACTGTACGTCAAAGCTTCAAAATGCGAATTCGGGGTCACAAAAGTGGAGTTCCTAGGGCATGTGATTACACATGATGGGATTGAAATGGATGACAGATTAGTGAGGGCGATTTTGGACTGGGAGCCTCCGACTTCGATCCCGGGAGTGCGATCCTTTCTAGGACTCGTCTCCTATTACCGAAAGTATGAGAGAAATTTCGCCAAGATCGCGGGGCCGTTGTCGGACCTTCTGTATGTCCAAGGTATGGGTATGGAACACCTTTTGTGCCCAAGCTTTTGCCGAGTTGAAGCATCGGATGGCGGAAGCTCCGGTCCTGAAAATCCCGGAGTTCGACCGTCCATTTGAAATTCATACAGATGCATCGGACTTCGCAATTGGGGGTGTACTCATGCAGGATGGACGTCCAGTGGCTTACGAAAGTAAGAAACTGAATGAAGTGGAGCGACGGTGGATTGCGCTCGAGAAAAAAATGAAGGCGATGGTGCATTGCCTTGAGCTTTGGCGCCACTATGTTGGTTCCAACCTGGTGAAGGTGTTCACGGACAATGTCACGGTGAAGTATTTTGCCACGCAGCCTAAATTGTCCCCAAAATAACTTAGGTGGCAAGACACTTTGGCGGTGTTCGACGTGGATATTCAGTACAAACCGGGACGGGACAATGTGGTGGCTAATGCTTTAAGTAGAAAACAACAGCTCATGTTGGTGTACAGGGGCGAGACGGCGCTCCAAAAGAAGATCCGGAAGGCTTACCGAAAGGATGAGATGGCGAAGTCTGTGATGCGGGACTTGAGGATGGGGGTTAAATCGCAGTTCCACTTGCATAATGGACTGATTCGGTACAAGGGAGGGATCAGAAATAGTCTCTTGAGAGAATGTCACGATGGCCCGCTTGCGGGCCACGGCGGAGCCAAGCGCACCGCGGCACTCTTGAAGAAAGAGTATTTTTGGCCCAAACTGAGGGAGGAGGCCGAGGAGTATGTCAAGACATGCACCACATGCCAACAAATTTAACCGGAGCGAGTACAAAAAGCAAGCAGGGTTGTTACAACCCTTGCTGATTCCAGAGGGGTCTTGGGAAACACTACAACAGATGAGCGTTTTTATGACTTCACATATGACTATTTTTTCAGTCTTATATGCGTTCATGACTACATCACTCTGTAGTGAAAAAAACCCTGTCATAGCGACTAGTCTTTAGGACTGCGTTTTGCAAGTCATATCCATGACTGCTTGCGTGGCACCTGGAGTCCTGCTGCAGAAAGGGTTGCAGTCACAACCTTATGACTAATATATGACTACATTGTCTGTTGAGCGCTGCGTACATGGAGAGGCTTCAGCGGGACACGTGCGCCACTGCGCAAGCGACACGTCATGCATTCGTCAGGGGATTATATGACTATATGTCTGCAAAGTGATGCCTACATGGAGAGGCGACGGATGGACACGTGCGCCACTGCGAATTTGACATGTCACGACTTCTTGCCATAATCATATGACTACATGTCTACACAGTGATGCCTACATGGAGAGGCGCTAGCGAGACACGTGTGCTATGGCAGATTTCACACGTGGTGACTACATGACTCGCTCATATGACTACAGGGATGTCTACATGGAGAGTTGTTAGCGGGACACCTGTTGCACTTGAGATGTGACATGTGGCACACAGACAAAATATATGACTAGCATATATGACTACGGATCTTTACACGTGGTGAAAATATGGATAAAGAATGTCGTGTCATATACTGCCACGTGTTCTGGTTTGAGCAAGAGTGATGCCACGTGTCATCAAGATTGTTTTCCGAAATAGTTTATATTTTTCATGTTCATATTTTATTTTTTAGTTTTCATTTAATATTTAAAAGAACAGGGAGATTGCAGCCTTGGATTTTTTTTTAATGGTATTATTTTTAATATTATTATTTAAAATGAAAGTGAATTAAATGATTTAAAATCTTCATTACATGGTGAAATTCCAACATGAAAACAGAATGGATCCCTCCTGCATACTATCAACCACAAGGAAAATATAAATAGTCAACTACAGGGCAATACAAGCCCTATAAATCACATTACAAAAATCCAAATGAGACCAATATCCCAATGGACACCTCAAAAGCCACAAGGTCAAAAAATCCATGCCTCAAAAGGCCCAGCCAAAAACAAGCAAACCCACATATGGGCTGAATTGTTGTAGCTAGTATGTTCTAGTGCTATTAGAATCAAGAACTCTGTTAAATAGTGCAATACTGACTATCCCTTCCGCAGCTCCATAAGTTTCAGTAACTTTAGACTCTAAAGTGTTGTCTGGCCAACCACCTGTCCCAACTCGGTCTGTTTCCTAACACCATTCACATATGGTAGAGGGGTGTTACTGACACATGCCTCTTTGATGTACACACAGGCATAATCAAGGGGCACAGCAGGGTACCCGTAACCCACCACAGCACCTTGAAGAGCAACAATCAGCCCTACTCCACATTTCTTGCGTTTGGAGTTCACATCCAACAGCCGAACCTCGTCACCCACCCTGAAATGTGATCCCAACTCCACACAAAAAAGAACACAATGTGAAAACCCATGACATACACACGACTAGGACACTCAACATTTGTGAGTTAAAGAGAGCCCCAAGGTTGGAAAAAATAAAACAAACAAGACAACGGCCTGGACTTACTCCATTTGCAGTCTCCAGTGGTGGTGAGACCTCTTTTGGGGGCTACTCGCCGGGTCGACACTCTTGCCCCTCGTCTGTACCGGCTTGTCGACAATATCACCTTTGTTTGTCACAAGTTCCTGTGTCACAGACCAGAGAACAACCAGGAAAGCAATGAGCAAACATGAATAGTGAATAGAAACAAAATCCAAGTATGAATCAAACAAAAAAAGCCAACATGAAAAGCTGCAAAGAAAACCTAGCATTAATCAAGCAACCGAGGAGAAGCATCCAGGAAAACAATGCAATGAATGAACCCACAAAAATGTAGCCTCTGGAGCACTGTCAGAATGTTTGTACCTTCACAGTAGCAGTGTTGTATGGTTGTTGTCCGAAAACAGGCTGAGACTCCAAAAACTTGGGAATACTGGCAGCTTTCGATGCCTTCCACAAGAAAGGCCACAACACCTCTGTCAGATACTCATCAGTTGGTGAATCTGGTTGCACCTTCCATGGCTCTAGAAAAATCCCACTGAAGGGAGGATTGTTTGCCGCCTTTCTTGGTGTGTCGTCAACAAAAACAGTGTCATCATAAGTCCATTCTGGCCAGTCTGCCCACACTGTAGACAAGTTCTTGAAATATAATGGCTTTGAATCAGACCCCTTACGGCATGGGAGGACTGGATCCTCGTCACAGTGAAGGGCATCCCACTGGAAAACCAGGTTAGTGTGGGCTGCAAAAATATAGTCCACCATTGGGAAGAAGTTGCGAGCTTGGCAACAAGACCACACCGCCACCTCAAAGTGTTCAAAACACTTTTGCAAAAAGTCATAACAGCGTGGTCTCAAAACTACCATCTTCTTGCCACACATCTTCCCCACAAAACCTTTGGGAAGGGATGCAGGCCCATTAGCAGAATGAAAAGATTCACATAACAGACCATTTAAGTCCAGAATTAGTAAATGCTTCCTCGTTGATCCAGGAAGTAAACTGACATTTGGCTTCAACATGTGAGCAGGAGAAATTAAAGCAACATGCTTGTTTGCGCGCGCTCACAGTATACGAAGGCCTTGCCGTGTCAGGATTTGCATTCCCACGTCCCGCCATGTCCGACGCCCCTGGACTGCTACTGCCTTTGTACGTGGCAAGGGCTAAATTTCCACGTGTACCTCACAGCTGGCCTTCCCTGTATCCTGCTGCTGCTCGGTCAAATTCAAAAGATCATCAGTGACAGGAAGACATAAGGGCTTAGAGTGAGCACCAGTTACCGTCTGAAATTGGGATTCCAAACATTTTGATACTGTCACAGCAGACGTATCCATCGTAGATGTCACTGGTCCTGCGCCTGGTAGATTAATCCCCAATCTGGTCACAATGGCTTTCTTGTACTCAATCATACTCTGCATCTGTAATTTTAATTCTGCCATGTCACGTCCTTGTGATTCCACCAGTTTGTCCAAGCCATCCATCCTGCCAACTACTGTAGAATATGTGAGACTTCCCTCGTGCCAATCCATGAAAACTTGCCCAAGTATGAATCAAACCAAAAAAACCTAGCATGAACAACCATTGGAAAGAAAACCCAGGCCAAAAGCTGTGAAAAAAACCCTAGCAACCTATGATGCAACAACCACTCTAGCAAACGTGGAAAACACACTTACCCGCCTGTCACTCCCAGCTGACAACCGTGACACTGAACCCTCTTGAATTTCATATAATGTAGGAGGGCACCCTGATAGTGTTTCCTACAAATTAATCCATGCCACAAACAAACCCATGCCACAAGTCAGTAAGCAATGTGAGGGCTGACTATATACACATAGCAATTCAATGAGGAACAAAATACAGAGTCGTGATGATACCACTTACCAAGCGTGCTTCCACCATTGCCTTCCCACCACGGCCAGTCTTGGTAGGATTCAGAATTGCACCATTTGCCTTCTTCATGTTGCCCGACACTTTGTGGAACACCTCTGTCTGCCAGTAACTTACAAGCTTGTTCCATACCTCATCAGATACAGTAATGGGTTTCCCCTTACCACCCAACCACGCAGTGTGTGCTTCATAACGCTGGCTCTTCATTATTCTGCCAATTGTTTGTTTTAGGTGGAAGTCTTTTAACTCGTGTGGCGTATATGAAAATAGCTTAGCTAGGTGATCTCTGATTTCATATACAACTTCATCAGGTTGGTTGTTGATGGCAAGGGAACAATCTAGCTTGCGATAAGCCTGTCCTTTAAGGGCAGCGTGCCATACATTCCGGGTCTGACCATACGGGGCTCCTTTGAGGTTCGTCAAAATCACCGTGGGAGGAAGACCTGCAGCTATTCTCTCTTCCTTGACCTTGGCAGCTTCAATTTTGGCTGAGCTATTAGCCCTCCTTAAAGCATTGGTTCTATCATTCTTTGAAACGGCACCCTCCCCTCCTTCAGAGACCTCCGTGCGCTCAGGAGAATTCAAAGCAGGATCCTGCCAAGTAGGGACTGGTGGCCATGGCTGTTGGCCAGAAGGCCGAGGACCATACTGGCCATACTGTCCATAAGCAGGAGGATATTTTGGTGGCCTGCCACCCCCATAGCTATTAGGGGGTGGCAAATATGGTGGAGGAGAATACTGGCCATACTGCCCATATGGAGGAGCACCATATTGACCCTGACTATACTGAGTGCCAGACTGTGGGTACTGAGGCATACCATAATAAGGTGGGGATACTGGTGGCACAGAACCCACAACGTTGGGAGAGTTAGGGCCACCTCCTCCGTTCTTGTGGGCGCCATCTCCATTGCTAGCAGCAGGGATCGTGGATCCAGTGCGCTTGTGCTTGCCCTGAAAAGAAATTCCCCCAGTACAATGTGGGTGATTACACATACATATAGGCAGCAAGCAGCAAATCCTTGAATTCAGGCAAAACAAACTGGAAGCACATATCATTTATAAAGACAAGATTACCCAAAACTCAGTATGATCTTGGGCAGTAAATCTCCCAAATTTGATTGGCCCCAATGATGTCCTCCCAGTACATTTTTGAGCCCTCTTAGGTATGGGGTGTTCCTGAAATCCATAGCAAGAATTCAAATGGACAAACCTGATGGGTCCATGAGAAGTATCCCTCCAAGTTTTACTGATATTCTGGGTGCATAAGTAACCCAAGTATCTCTATAAGTAGCCATTGTAGCTTAGTACCAGGACGTTGGTTTCATGGGGCAAAGAATTTGAACACACCTGAAGTCTACATTGGCCTGACATCATGCCTTTGGCACTTCAACTTGTCTAGTGGAAATCATTTGTGATTGTGCCTTGGCTGACCCTTGCATTGTCCAACTTCCATGTCTTGACAGACATACCCTATCTCTTCGTGATTTTACCAAAAACATACATAATTTGAATCATGGTCATTGTGAAGAACTATAACTCACAGACGGAGAAGGTGTTTGTAGTGTAGATGATGGGCATTTTTGTCCTGTGACATGAACATGGGCATGTTCTCCTCGGCTTGCCGTGGCATCCGCCGACGACGCACTCGCCTCGCACTGGCGTGGGAGGAGTGGATCGTCCTCATCGTCCTCAGAAGAGCCCTCATGCAGAATCGTAGTCTTCATCGTCTTTAGTCTGGCACTTTGCCTTGCAGGACCCACATCCCTAGTTTTTTCCTTTGGAGCGCGTGGCTTGCGAGGGCGATTTGCTCCCGCAAGCCTGCACAAACACCTCCATGACCTCCCTTTCAAACAATCACAAACAAATGTAAGCATACATACCCTAATACTCTTAAGCCTACGCTGAACCACAGCCGTACCCTACCAGGACGTAATGCCTGCCCACGAATGACGGCGGACATCTCCCGCCTAATGACACACCCTCCTCAAACCTAATCGTCACTCACTGCATGTTGTTTGCCTCTCTGTTTGTACAAATCGCAGCTACTCGCCCCCATTTGTGCTATGAAGCTTATGATCGTTGTAGGAAGGTTAGAGGATAAGGCAAATCGCAAGTTTAGTGGGTGGGTATCCAAAGTCAGGAACTAAACTCACCCATCTATCGACTGCTTGAACGTTGCTTCCACCTCCTTTATGGCAGCAATCCGGCGCTATCGGAACTTCTCGTACTCAGTGAGAGGGACTGTCACTTCGAAGACCTTCCGCTTCACCATGGACACTCAGAAACGATACTTATAGTATACTATAGATATAGAAATAGCACATTGGCAGCTGGTGCAAAACTAGAGACAATGCACTGTGCGTAGCATGCAAAGAGGGAAGGGGTGACGTTCAAAGCATGTACAGTGCAGTGGCGAACGGATGCGTAGGCGTACAATAGATGACCGTCTATGGCGAATGGAAGAAGCTTATGCCACAAGGAATGGGCATACAAAAATGCTATGCAACTGCGATGAGTGTCATGGAGGAAAAGTACTGTTGTTGGAAACAGTGAGGAATCATTACATGATACACGGGAGGGATCCTCTTCTCCAACGCTGTTCTCTTCCGGTAAATCGCCACTTTCCCTTCAGCACTTTAGTTTGAATTTTGAATGCAACGATCATCTTCTCCACATGTCGACATTTCGTTGGGTGATTGTAGTCAAGAAGTCATAAGATACAGACGTGACTATGACTACGCCACTTCCGTTATCACTTTAATTAATGCACATGTCGTGTTTTCATTGGTCATGTGTAGTCATGTAGTCATATATGACTAAGTAAGTGACTGCAACTATGACTTCAATGGTTACAAATGTCGTGTTTTGATTGGGTGTATATTCATAAGATACATACGTAAATATGACTGCATCACTGCAACGTCACCGTGCCTCCTATGTCATTATATGAACAAGTGTCACATCGTTGTTGGTCCACTCACAAGATGACTATTGGGATGCAGGGATGTGAATATTCAGATGATGAAGACGAAGGCCCTGCGGCACAGCGGGAGCCCAATGTCATAGAGAACGCAGATGAGAGTGGTGGATTGGAGGTAGAAATGCAGCGTGCATTGCAGGAAGCGTTTCTATTTGCAGATGCAAACAGAGAGGACCCCATTCATGGTGGAACCGATCACACATTTGCCGATCATGATGATGATCTCGACGATTCCGGAGACAATGAATTTGATGAGAATGCTCACCTACACGTTGATCCCGAGCATGATAAACTCTTCCGAGCGTCGCAATGTCCACTTTTCGAAGGGTGCTCCATCAGCCGGCTGCAAGCAACTTTGACGTTGCTGAACGCATGCACTACCCACAAGTGCACCAATGCATTTGTGGATGAGCTTCTGGGATTGTTGCGTAAGAGTTTTTTGCCTAAAGAGAATTCATTGCCGAAAACTCACTATGAAGCAAAAACCATGATTGCCAAGATGGGATTGCAGTACATGATGATTCATGCCTGTGAGCGTGGTTGTGTACTCTTCCGTGGGGAGTATGAGAATGTAGACATTTGCCCAGTGTGCCGCAGTTCCCGTTACATTCCAGGTCGTGGAAGTGTGCCCAAGAAAGTATTGCGACACTTCTCTGTCATTCCAAGGTTGAAACGTATGTACCGATGTAAATCGATCGCTAACCTCATGACATGGCACAACAGACATAAGAGCCAGGATGGGTTGGTTCGACATCCAGCTGATAGCAAAGCATGGAGACACATTGACACCACATTTGCGGATTTTGCTGCAGAGCCACGATCTCTGCGATTTGGATTGGCCTTAGACGGTGTAAATCCCTACGGAGCTCAATCCACAAGTTGGAGCACATGGCCCATTCTCTTGGTCAATTACAATCTGCCTCCGTGGTTAATGACCAAAAAGTTCTTTGTCATGTTAGCGCTACTGATTCCTGGTAAGGAGTCTGTTACCTCGGACAACGTAGATGTTTACCTGATGCCCCTAGTGGAAGAGCTATTGGAACTATGGAGAGGGATTGCAGCTCATGATGTTTCCCGTCCTCGTGGTCAACGCGAATTCACACTAAGGGCAGTGTTGATGTGGTCAATCCATGACTACCCTGCATATGGTTTGTTCTCACGTCAAGTGACGAAAGGTTATGCTGGTTGTCCAGCTTGTGGACCCGGGGTGACTTCACAGCAGTTACACACATGTGAAAAAATTGTTTTCCTAGGCCACCGAAGATTTTTGGCCCGCAATCATCCATATAGAAGGTCAAGAATGTTCAATGGCGCTACTGAGCATGGAACTCCTCCAAAAACGCAGACTGGAACACAAATCAAGGACCTTGCAACAGCTCGCACTGCATGGGTGGAAAACGGAGGGACGCCAGATAGCAGGACAGACCCAGCAAAAACTCATGGAGTTAAGCGATTGTCAATTTTATATGTCTAACCTTATTGGGAGGTAATTCCTTCATGGCCTTTAAATTGGCTGTGTATATTTTTGCGTTTTCTGTTTAAATTGTGATGAGTAAATGCTCAATTGCTTATGTGTTCATTTTGTAGGGTCTCCTCATCCGCCACACGTTTGACGCAATGCATTGCGAGAAGAACTTGGCTGAAAATACTATTAAAACTATCTTTGGTGAGAAAGACACATTGAAAGTTCGCCGTGATTTGGAGCTACTTGGGATGCGCCCGGAATTGTGGCTACAATGTGATCCTGACAGAGCAGATACGTTAATTATGCCTCCTGCCCCTTATATCCTCACTGAGGCTGAGTTACAAGTCTTTCTGGAGATTGTGCAGAACTTGAAAGTGCCAACAGGCTACGCATCAGCTTTCAAAAAGCATGTGGTGAAGAAGAAGTTGTCAGGCATGAAATCACATGACTTTCATGTGCTCATGCAGCAAATTATACCGCTTGCTATCCGTGGGCTCATGCCAAGTGGTCCTCGAAGGGCCATTTTGCGAGTATGTCGTGTATTTAAGAAGTTGTGTGCAAAAGTGGTGAATCATGTAGAGTATGAGGAATTGAGAACTGAAGCAGTTCTCACTCTGTGTCTTATAGAGAAGGAGTTCCCACCATCATTTTTTGATGTGATGACACATCTGGTTGTTCACCTAGTGGATGAGTTGTACTTATGCGGGCCCGTAGCATCTCGTTGGATGTACCCCATGGAGCGGACAATGAAAGATATGAAGGGCTACGTAAGAAACATGGCAAGGCCCGAGGGGAGCATGGCAGAAGGATACCAATTTGAAGAAGCATTGGGTTTTTGCACAGAGTATATGGCAGGATTTGATGAAAGTGTACATCCCCCGGCATGAACACAACAAGTATGGTGTCTTTTGATTGTGGAGTCTCATCTGTTTTCCAGCACCAGCCCATTACCAACAATTCAGGCAATGACATGGAGGAACCTACAAGATATGTGGGTCTTATAAGGGAGATTTTGCAAATTGACTATGGCCAAACATAGCCTATAGTGTTTTTGTGTTCGTGGGTACGGGCGAGTCGCGTGGGTCGTCAACCTATGTCAATGAAGCAGGATGATGCTGGCTTCACACTTGTCAATTTTAACCGTATGCTTCCACCTTTTGAGCAACCTTTTGTGTTTCCTGGCCAGGTTGATCAAGTGTTTTTTTCTGATTGTGTGAAGGAGCCGGGGTGGAAAGTCGTCCTGGAGAAGAGCCCCCGAGCACGTAGAGTGGTCTGCGATATATCAATTGATAATGATGATGTGGCGGAAGTGGAAGGATTGTTAGCCCCACAAAGACTAGAGGAGACTGTGGTTACTGATGGCCCAATATGCAGCCGAGCGGTACCGGTTACTCCAGAGCAGGTGGCCTCCTTGTACCTCCGAGCACCCCGTATACGTGGTGATGATGTTCAGCCAACCCTTGGACAAGATGAAGTCTGTGATGAAGACAGTGATACATGTAGTGACCCAGACATAGATGAGGATGATGAAGATTAGATATGCGCGATTTGTGCACTCCAATTATAGACCATGCATGATAGTTTAAGGTGGTAACACTCCCTTCGCATTCCCATTAAGATATCATGCTTGGACATTGGATTTTATGATCAATTATGGAGTGCTTTCCTTTCAGCACCCTTTATTCATTTGTTGTTGCAATTGGCTTTGGACCAACCCGTGCTGGTACCATTGCCATGGGTTCTGCCTGCAATGTTTTCTTGCCATGGATTCGGCACACGCCACAAAAGGCCATCCAGACCATCCTCTGGAAATGCTCCAATGTTGTTTCAAACATCTCCACATTGCAATGGATACAACACTGACATTAGATGAGTGAAAGTGAGACTAGACCTCCAGCCAGCCGGCTTTCCCACATCAAATTGAAGGGGATCTGTAGATTATAGATAACGGCTGTTGCCTTCTCAATGTCTTTTCCAATCACCTCTGCAATGAACTGGGGTATAAGATCCTTCAAATCACAAGTTTGAGCATCACGCACAAGCCACTTACGGGGATAGAGTTTCCAATGCGAACTATTGGTCTTTTATTGATAGCATTGTTGTAAAATACATGGACCAACATGGTCAATTTCGGGAATGACGTATAGTACGCTTTCATGTACTATGTAAGCATGCAACTATGTACCAGTGACGTGGCTTGTTCGCCACTTAACCTATTTGCCCATTCAGCCAGCTCCACATTGTCATGGATTTTGCATGCTGGATTGTGAGGCCATCCACACCGTCCTCTAGAAATGCTATCATGGGGTTTCAGCTATGTCCACATTTCCCTAGATTATGCCTGCACGAAGCAAGGCCAACTGCATTCAACACCCTCCACTTTATTATAGTATTGCAGCAACATTCAAAGCACTTCAATTTGTATCCATCGAAAACATCTAGGCTGGAAAAAGACATTGTTGCAACAGAACTTAGGAAAGTACTTCTCCCCTTCCACTACACACGTGAAATGAAAGAAGCCAACCAACAGCATACCAGCCAAGAAAATATTAAACCAGCCAAGAAAAGAGCCAATATATGCAGTGAAGGTCGACACTAAATGAAACTTATCCAACACTTACATTAGAGGAGGGAAGCTAAGTCTTACCTCCATAAGCTTGCCCACATCAAATTTGGGAGCTTTCAGAATTTCTCCTTTCCGGTTGAATGAACTTGGCTACAAGATCCTTCAAATCGCAAGTTTGAGCTTCACACACAATGAACTTGCAGGGATTGAGCTTCCAATGCGAACCATGAGTCTTATATTGATAGCATTGTTGTAAAACACATGGACCAACAATGACAGTATCTGGAATGACATATAGTACAACATGCCGCTTCCAGTTGACCATCTACCCATGTAGGTTTTTTGTACCTATCCTTCCACAGGGAATCATAGGTAATGTGGAGCTTGAAATCCAGCCCTCTTGGATGAATCTGGACCCACACTCTATCCCTGCTCCTTCAGCTATCCATGCCTCTGACAGCCTACAATTCTACCAGCAAACACCCCAACCATACTGGTGTGGAGTTCTTCCCCAAAACACCCCAACCCTACTTATCACAATCTGAAATGCATCTGCTTCTCTCTGTAGTCCAACAGGCATTCGCCTTTTTGTCTCCATTGTCCCACCATTGGGGTCGGAAAGTGTTCACCCCAAAGCTTCTCCTCACCTCTATTATATGTTTTTGGATACTTCCCTGCTGCCACACTGGCAGTAACTTGCCAAAGTCACTCCAAACCACCACAGATGTACCCAACGACCTAACTTACATAATTCAATATGCATCTTGCGGCCGAGTCTGATGAGAGGGCAACACAGGCTGAAATAGGTTGAAGAAGAAGGTGCCCTACCACATTGTCCTTGACCTGTCCTGACCCATGGAGGATTTGACCGATGACCTCTTGTGTGTGCTGCTTGTGTCTGTAGTCAGGTAATGTCGGATTGGTCTGTCAGATCGAACCACTACGGCGTAGATGAGTAGTCAGAGATTGAAACAAGCTTCCTAAGACCAAGCTGACTCTCCCAAGAACGGCGAGCTCGCTTGTCCTCGTCTCGTCTCGTCCTCCTCTTCTCCTTCGTGCATCATTTGCTCAACGCCTCCATCCCACGCCCCTGCATATCATGCTATCATCGCGTTCCATCCCTCAGCTATGTGGTGTGGCGCAGGAGACAAAAAGACGCCAAGTCCGAGCCCTCCTTTCTGTTCACGATTACACTAATGGGCAACCTTATTAGCAAAAATTTTAACTTTTTAAAACCTAATGGGCAACCTTATTTGCATTATATGTGCCTTCAAAATGACACGTGTAGTGATGTAGTCGTATAAATAGAGCTCTGAAACCATCTTCAGTCATGGAGTCATAAGATTCCATGAAACGTCGTCCACGTGTAGTCAAACATATCACACTAGTCATATAAACCATCCCTGTCATCATGGTCAACAATGTTTGACCAATGCTCCCTAACTTTCCGGAGTCATGTAGTGATATCCATTACTACAAAGTCATAAAACTAAAACTGTAATGCATTTCAGCGCTCTGTAATCATGTACCTAGTGCAGTTTTTATGACTCCGCCAAAGCCGTAGTCCTAAAAATGCTCATCTCTTATAGTGAAAGTGTCTCGATGGATTTCATGACTGCTATGCCGCTGTCAAAAGAATTCGATGCAATCATGGTGGTGGTGGATAGATTCAGTAAAATGGGTCATTTCATCCCCACCACAGAGATGACAACGGCGCACGGGGCGACTTTACTTCGCCCACGTCTTCAAGCATCATGGACTCCCGAAGGATATTGTCTCGGACCGCGATCCAAAGTTTACAAGTAAATTTTGGAGGGCACTTTGGAAGAAAATGGGGACGAGGCTCAAGATGAGCACCGCCTTCCGACCTATGACGGACGACCAAACGGAAAGGGTGAATTCTGTGGTGAAGCAGATCTTGCGGAATTATGTGTCGGCAGACCAATCAGACTGGGTGGAGCACTTGGATGAGGCAGAGTTCTCTTATAATAACACAAAACACTCCGCAACGGGAGTTTCCCCTTTCATATTGGTCTATGGAAAAGCACCTCTAGTGCCGACAAGTTGGGCCGCCCAAGACGTCGAGGAACCGGCAGCAGCAGCGGCGGTGCTGGAAGAACGCGAGCGTTTGTTGAAGCTCGCAAAGTACAACATTGCCAAAGCTAGGAAACGGTATGAACGGCAGACGAAGTGAGTCCGAAGTTCGTACCTCCGTATGCGGGACCCTTTCGCATCCGGAAGGTTATGAATGATGATGTGTATGAATTGGAGCTGCCGGCAAATAGCAAGGTGCATCCGGTATTCCACGTCTCCTTCTTGAAGCCTTACTTCAAAGATGAAGCGCATCCGAATCGGCATCAAGTGTTGCGTCCGCCACCTGTGCTGTTGGATCATGAAAATGAACCTGAGTACGAGGTGGAGGCAGTGCTTAAATCGAGGAGGTTCAAGAATCAAGAAACAGAGTATCTCGTGAAATGGAAGGGCTATCATCAACTTGGGTGCGTGGATGCAACTTGGGTGCGTGCCTTAGAAATGGGAAATGCATCTGAGGCGGTTGCAGCTTTCGAAAAGCGACCTCAAAAGCGGAAGAAGCGTTGATGGGGACATCAACCTTGGATCGTGGGGGAGGAAATGCATGGTTAGCCTGGTTTAGCTAGCTCAGGAATCCGATTACAAAAACTTGTGTTGCACAAATTTTGTTTATAAATGAAATGGTTTCCAAATGTTGTGCGTCCTATTTTGTTTGGAATGGTGATGCATGGTATGGTTGGCTAGTGTGTAGAATGCATGCTAGCTTACAAAAGTGGGAGAGGTAAATTGGATTAATCGTGTGTTTGCGCAGTGCCGAAATCGGGTGACTCCCATCCAAGGGGTAAGGAAACTTGCGCTTTTTTTTTGGAGTTCACGTGCTAGTGTGCACCTGGCGCGTGCGCGTATATAACTGTGCTACCGAGGGGGTTGCCTTGTAGTGCGGGCTAACGCAGAAGCTACGTGCTTCCGTTCACGTACTATAATCGTGTAGCCTTGGGACAAAGTCGTAGTGCGGCTTCGGCGTGTTCCCGTACCTCAGGCCAACATTCCAAGGCGGACCCAATTGTAGTGATTGGGGCGCACGGTTGGTTCAAGGTTATCTTCCTAGTCAAAAAGGGTTCAAGGTGAACTCTTACTCAAGGTCATGCCAAAAGCAGCATTATGAGCGGTCGCAAGCAATGTTGTTGCAGTAAGGCGATTCGATCCTCGGGGAGGATCGTTCCTTAACTATCTGGATTTGAATAGCAGACTAGTTTCATACAATTGGTTATAACAAGGGGCAACCATCAACAACATTCCTACTGGTTTACAGCTAAGCCTGGGCATCTGACAAGAACATAATACAACACAATCAAATTGCCACCATGATATCACTAGGCTACACATGTTCATCATATTGTGGCTGGGGCTTTTGCCAAAATGGCTACAACAACCTAGCTGGGAAGGCCCCCATAATTGACAATAGAAATTGATTACCAGGCTAAGCTATAGTGCTAGCAAAATAGATTGTACAAAGATGCCTGGAGGGCTGCAGCCATGTGTCATAAAAATGGCTGTTAGCCACGCCCAAACAAAGAAAACTGATGTGGACTCTAGTGAATAAATGATAAACAAGCAGGTAAAAGACAACACATAAGTTTACAAACCTGCAGATTGTCTGACTTCTGGAACCGTTGGCCATATATGTACTGCCATCAGGCATACGAACCAGAAGTATCACTGCTTTTGTCGCGCACCTCACTTCGGTAAGTTCCCCTTCAAGTCATAGTTACTCGCTTTGATGCACGTGCCTAATTCCATCTTCATGCGATGGATTCCGTCATTATTGCTGTCAGGCTCTGTTGTATGACTAAGGCACGTAGTGATTGCTTGTAACCCTAAACCCTAAACTGTTGCATGTTGTGGACCAGTTACATTACTCTTCAGTGCGAACTGTGGAGCATTGTGAAAACTGACATATTCTTGTGTTATTCAGCAGGACATTCTCCTGCGTGTATTTTCTGAAAAAGAACATGGGTCTTCCTTGGACTCTTGGGATTACAAATAAGCAAGAGCTTCTTTTATGGATCCAATACAGTCACTCACTGATACTTGGGATCTTGGCATTGTCCAGTTTGGCAGCATTTCTAGTGATCGTGGACGTTCTTCCAATGCTCATGTCCCATATAAGTGCATGTATGACCACAATATTCTTTGAAGTACAGTTCAATTTTTAGAGGTGATCCACACTGTCTGCTTCCCATTAGAGATAAGATGATGGCTTCAAGGTGATCAATCCTACTGGTGAATAAGTCAAGTGGCCATAGTGATGATTAGTGAGAGGAAAATCATTATGCACCACAAATGAGAGTGATGCACACAATGGCGGGGTTCGTGAGGCTCTTCCAGAAATTAATCTACATGTTAAGACTAGTCTACACGAAGCGGCTTTTCTTACACTGGCTCAATCTACACCAACGAGATTTTACAGGATGTCAAGGACGAGAACATGACTGAACACAAACAAGAGATCAGACTAGAGGTACAAGACTAGACAAGAAGTCAAGGTCGGCGTGGCCAAATGCATAATGGGTAAACATGAATCAAGATGATCTTTATAACAATGGACAAGAGTACAAGATACTGGAACTTGACTTGAATACTGGAATGCTGGAAACTGGACTAGAATACTGGAAGCTAGACTGGAGTACTGGGACTGGAAACAAGAGTAGCTTGAACTTGTGTTGCGAGACTGAAGAGTGTCCAGTCTCGCCTCCTATATATATTGGATACTAGGAAGTTTCCTAAGAAGCTTCCTCAGCCAAGAAAAGTCTCTTGAGAAGCTTCCTCTGCCAATTGAAGTCTCCTAAGAAGCTTCCTCAACCGAAAGAAGTCTCCTGAGAAGCTTCCTTGATCAAGGGAAGTCTCTTGAGAAACTTCATCCACCATGAAGCTTCATGAGTAGTTTTCTGAGTTATTCTCAGTAATTTGGTAGTTACTTTTGATAATTTGATAACTCGTGATAATTTATGATAATTTATGATAATTTATGGTAAATTATAATAAATCATGGTAAATCATGATAATTTTTTATAACTTGGTAACTCTCGATAATTTGGTAACTTCTGGTAATTACTCTTGGTGAATTCTTCTGGGATATGTCCGTGACACATGGGTGTAAGATTCGGTGTAAGAAAAGCCAGGTGTGAACTACCCGTAATGTAAAAAAAGCCAGGATCTCTTGTAGTGTAAATGCAAGGGGGTTATTTTCCTTGAAATGTGAACAATATTGAATTTCTAATGTTGTACGTGTCTCACCTTTTGTATCTACTTGTTAGTTCTATCGTTTGTTGGCCCTGCCTTTCAAGGCAGAACTACGCAAAGGGTTTTGGTGCTTAGCACCGATACTTGCGATTAAGTTTTGAATTAGATCAAGAAAGGTGTAATGGGAATATTTCATCCATACCTATACATGAATGGAATCTCTGGATGAATAGTTTTTTGCATGCCTGAGTACGTCTAAGGTAGAAACACCCAAATATGAGCAAGTCTCAAAATGGACCCCTATTTTTGGGGTGTAAAGTGGTTTTGCCTGCCCTTAAACGGCGACCTTACTGCCAACGGGTTGATTTAGGTTCCTTCATAGGCATTGTGGGCCCATGGTGCTTTGTTAGGTGAACAAAAACGTACTGAATACTGTGACCAGCGTATTTGCCAAATGGAGGCGTATTAATAAAGCTGAGTGCTAATGTACGCACGTTGTTATTCTAATTAACTCTGCATGGGGTTTAGGATTGATCAGATATGCTCTGATTTGTTTTGTAAAATGCCTTGGCGGCTGCTCAATTTCAAATTCACAGGGTTCCATTCACTCTGCCTGCATGTATAACTTCATTACGACTATTGCACACAACTTCGCAACTATAGGTTCTCATTCATGTGCAGGGAGCATAGTTTGGAGATTGGCTCAGCATTGATTTACACTTCAGTTAATCCAGTCCATTACTATTGATTGATGTACAGGGAGCATAGTTTGGAAATTGGAATCCCATTAGTTTACACTTCAGTTAATCCAGTACATTATTACTAATTCATGTGCAAGGAGCATAGTTTGAAGATTGGCTTAGTTTACACTTCAGTTAATCTAGTTTATTACTAAGTGTATAGTCATGAGTGAGGAGTGTGCAACAACGATGGACTTGAATTTCAGGCCCAGCCAAGCTTTTCGATTGTTGCCAGATACCGAGGTAGCTGATGATAGCGATGGAACGCAAATCGGTAGCCAACCACTCACAAGTGACTCAGATGACGGATACAATGAAAGGTATAAACATGCAAATGATGGAGGTCAAAGTGAGGATGATGGCCTTGAAAATTTCCAGTGGGGCCAGGGAGAGGATTCCCAAGTTGAATTTCAGGTGGGCCAAGGCCAAGCCCAAGATCAAGTTGAATTTCAGGTGGACCAAGGCCAACGTCAACCAGAATCTGCAGTACAGCTAGACCAGACAACAACATTGCCAGAGACAAATACTGAAGGACCTGCTGACATTAACACTGCTATGTGTGGGGGCCGCCCAAGGAGAGGGAGGAGGCCTCTCAAGAATGGAAACTGGACTGATGAACAGTTGCGAGGTGTCGTGGCTGCCGTTGATCGTGGAGACAACATCAGATCCGCAGCAAGGATGTTTGAAGTGCCTGCAACAAGTCTGAGAAACCACGTTTATGGCGTTACTACCAGTAGGAAACGCCAAGGAAGAAGCTGAACTAGTCCAGTATATTGAAAAAATGCAAGATATTGGGCATCCCTTGACACTAACTCAACTACGTCTGAAGGTGGCTGAAGTTACGCAAGAGAGAGTCACATCTTTCACAAATGGAATCCCGGGCTGGGGGTGGGTGAGATGGTTCAGGTCACGACATCCACATCTTTCATTGAGAGTAGCTCAAGGACTAGAAACTGGGAGGGCCAAGGGACTATGTTCAGAGAACGTAAAGACGTTCTATGCTAACCTGAAACTGATGTATGAGAAGCACAACTATGGGCCAACAATGATATGGAATTGTGACGAGTCCGGGGCCCAAGCTGGGCGAAACGGAGGTGTTGTTGTGCTGGCCAAGACCGGATCCAGATCTGTTCATTCTATAACACCGGATCAGAGGGAGTGGCTGAGCGTCCTCACCTGCATGAATGCTGCAGGAAGTTACATCCCAAACTTCTACATATTCAAAGGGAAAAGATTCCGTCGCAATTAAATTCACAAATGTGAATCTGGAGTAACAATGGCAATGCAAATAAAAGCATGGATGACTGCAATATTGTTTCACAAGTGGATATCACATTTTCTGGAATCAGCAAAGGCAATGGGTAATACATTACCGTCACAAACAGACATTTGCTAATTCTGGATGGTCACATTCACACGTCACCCTAGACGTTGTCAAGCAAGCAAGATCAGTAGGACTTGATGTCATTACACTTCCTTCCCACACATCCCATGCACTCCAGCCCCTTGATGTGGCAGTGTTCAAGCCCTTTAAGACTGCCTTCAGGAAATATAGAGATGTTTGGACCATGGCACATAAAAGAAGAGGAGCGTTGAAAGAAGGTCTGGCCCAATGGGTCTCCCTTGCATTGAAAAAAGGACTAACCCCTACCAACATTGCCAAGGGATTCAAGACCTCTGGGATTTGGCATCTGAATCCAGAAGCCATGGCAGGAAAGATGGGGCTGGCAGAATGTTTCTCAGGGCCGGGGACACCAGACCTGCACGCCGAGGAGATCAGGCCAGAATCAATGGACGAGGATACACCTGAGGGGGAGGTAGAAGACGTACTTTCTGCCCTTCATGTGGAAGAGGTATTGGGCAACCATGTGCCCAGCATACAAGAGAATCACCACCATTACTTTGTGGTGGTCGAAGAGCCAGATGAGGATGGGCGCAATGACCAGGAAAGGGGCGATGACAACCAGCCACACTTTCGCAGTAGCCAGGAGTCCTTAGTGCAGCTCGATGATGACGCAGACTGGGACCAGCCAGCCAGAGGTCCCTTCATCAATCTCCTGATTCTTGACGCTCCCAGAGGCTCCTGCAGTCAATCGAAGGGTAAGAGCATCAGGAGATGAACCTATTATAGACTACAGCAAGTCAATTATAATGACATCTGATGTATACTTGGCAGCATTAGAGCAAAAAATGAGACTAAAAGAAGAAGCAACCCAAGCTCGTGAGCAGAAAAAAGAAGAGACCCTGCAAGGTAAAGCAAAGCGGGCAGCCGAGAAGATTGAGAAAGATGCTCTCAAGAAGGCCCGAACACAAGAGCGACTGGCCAGGAGGGCCTTCGACGCCAAGTGGTCGGCACGAGCCTGCAGCGAGGCAGGAGAACGTCTGCATGTAGCAATCAAAGCAAACAACCCCTCCCCCAAGCATGCATGGATCGCCCCATTGTGCGGGTGGGCTCCACCAATCTGTAAACACAATAAAAAAATTGCTATTGCTAAACGTCGGGCAAAGGCTCGAGGGGAAGACACAAGTCATCTGCAGGTCGTAGGAGTGCCATGGGCGCATCAACCAGGTTCGGGACCACCTGTTGTAGAGTGAGTTGCTGTCATGGCGGGCCATGGTGGGAAGGAGTTGCTGGGAGGCGACAGAGATGGCGGGAGGAATCAAGGTGGTGGCGAGAGAACAATAGGTGGAGAGCCGTGGCCTGTGACACTTGGATGGTCCAAATTAGTGCAGTGAGAGGTGAGGTTTCAGGCTGGAAAAGCACGCAGTTTGGCACACTTTGGATCACCGCGTGCTTAAATAAGAATCCAAATCTAGGAGAGTGGGGTCCACTTTACATGCAGGATTGACCATTTGGCACACATTCACGGTTTCCAAGGGCTTACTGGAGTTCATGCATCCGATCTCCTTTATTTCGCTACTGCACCATAGGATACCTTTTGCTCTTGTGGGCCGAGCTGTTGGGTGAGTTATTGGGTGTAGTAGTTGGTGTGTGGGGGCCATTTCAAGTGCACATCTCGTGCATATCAGGTCACATGTAGGCTTCATATTAGATAATATTTCAGTGAGTTATGGTACCCTCTATAGCTCAGGCATAGCATTTTTGTGCCATGCCACTTTGATAATATATATCAATTAGCCACTTCGTCCAAAATTCATGCAATTCATACCACAAGCTGTTTGTTCAATTGCTAATCCAGTCATATAATTTTTCCCCTTACTGCACCAATTGTATGGCCATATCTGCTTAAACGCTCACATTTGGGTATAACTACCTTATCAGCCACCATCGCACGCTGACATTCTCTCCCCAGGAAGACAATGACTTGTATTTCCTCGTATCCTATTTTCTTTCATTGAAATTTTTGATCCTCATAATGGAAGACTGTTGTGAGGACAGTTGAGTCTCCCACGAATCTCATAGTAAAGAGGGCAGAAGTGAAAGAACAGATAAGATAAGATTCTTTAACGTCCAGTGAATTTACAGAGCCTACAACAGATAAAGATAAAAGATAAAGTTTCTTTAACGTCATAGTAGACGCTATGGATCGTTTGAACGCCACACAGATGGAGATTGAAGATCGACGCAATCAAGCAAATGCATGCACTGCCAAGGCACAGTTGGACTATTTCAAGCATCGTGATAGAAAGATTTACAAATCAAGTCATAACATGGTCGCGGTGCTCTCTCAGCTAAGCCACGAGATGTGTCATGCTTTTATTGCAGACAAGAACAACATGCCGGCACCGATAACCTTCAATGAAGATTCCTTGGACGACGATGTGATACCAGACACTCAGGTTTAGACATTCAACTAGCGGTTGTCAGCTCATTTCTACAGCTCATCAGCAGCTCATTGATAGCTCAATAGCTCCAGTTTTCCATTTAGTCGGAGCATTGCCAGTGTACTCAGTCATTCAATCAGTACATTGCCACTGTATTCAAACTTTAAGGCTGAAAAGTTTGCCATTGTATAGTCAGGCTAATTTTGCCATTGTAATTCAAAAGGCTCAATGCCGTTCTACAAACTTCTGGCTGGTGACCTACAAAGGCAGCAGCTGCAAGGAGGAACCCATTACTACAACTATCATGTTCTCATTGTTGGGGTCATATGCTTGCCCTAATTTGAGTAGTACTGTGTGCCTCTCTACTATCTTGAGACCATTGGTTGGTGTGTATCGAGCCTGTGGGAGGATGGAGGTTTCTGAGTCTTTGTTTGTCAAATTTGCTGACTGCATGTCTGACTTTTAGCTGTCCAGCGCCCAGAAATAAATAATGTGTGTAAAGAAGTAGGCACCGATGTGAGTGGCACTGCAGGCAATGCCCAATTCAGTGACCTGTTTGAAGCTAGTGTCTGATATGAAATAGATCATACAAGAGTCTGCTTGAGAGAGATGAGAGAAGAAGAGCCTGTTGCAAGGTCCACCTCACAGGGCAAGCTATGTGAGGTCTATGAGACTCACCCCGAAACTTCTGAAGTGATCATCACAGCCATCTTACAGGGAATTGATTGGGTTTAGGGACCTTTTTTTAAAATCATACTGGAAAACATGACATGTTTCCAGCATTGCATCTCCTGCCCTCTAGCTTACAATATGTGAGATGTGTGCCAACAGTTGAACTGCTAGCATGTTGTAAGATCAGAACAGGGAGAGAGAAGGAGAGAGAAACTTTTGCCGACCCTTGGCAAGGTTATGATCAGGTTTTTGTTGTAAAAGGTGTGATCTGGAGTGTTTACTCTTTCCTCATGCAAAGAACCAAGATAGAGAAAGACCCCATGTTGCTTGAGGAGAATGTATGCAGATGATGTCCTCTGATTGGCAGAGTTGTGGGACTGCATGCAGGTGTGCAACAGCAATTTGGCTAGGGTCTGGTACTCCATCTTACTGGGCTTCAATGAGATTGTTCTATGTGTGCCTCCTCTTGCTGTTACCAAAAAGTTGGCAGCCCACAACAACAATGAGTGCCTTGTTCAGTTTTCTTTTTCTTCTCCTTTCCTTCAAGGTCTCTCTAACATTATATTCAACAACAAACTGTTGTGTGTGCTCAGCTTAGCATTATGCACTACATGAGTTTCGAAGCTCGTGGGAAATAAAGCTAAACACACTGCTCAATCTCTGCTCAATCTGGCTTCCATAGTTTTGGCAAAATTGGCATGAGGGTGCAATGACTTACCCAAAGAGGTCCCCCACAATACCTACAGCCACGGATGTGTGGAGGAGCCTGATGGTATTTAGGAGGGAACCTTCCAGTACAATCACAACTGGTCCTCTGGGATTTCTTGGTAAAGTGGGCGCCCATGTGGGCTCTCCCTGTGGCTCATTATGAAATGTACAGAGACTCTGGAAAGTATGGGAGCCGCCCTGCAACGATGAACTTCAAGACCTTCTACGTTTCTCCACTCCTTGACAGGGCTGGAAAAATTGCATGCACTTATCTTGCTTCATTCTAATAAAAAAGCAAGTGACATGCCATTCACAGCTAGAGACTCATTGTGCTCTGTTGTTACGAGGTCTATTGATTAGAAATTATTCCAGGATATTTCGTTGTGCACCTCCTGAGATTTCTGCAGCTTCTAGAACTGGTCCGTCTTCATTTTCATGTGCGAGATCCGCTTGAATCCATTCTTCTCGAGCTTCCCTCCGAACACCAGGATATACACCAGGATCATTGTTCAATCCAATTGTATCATCAGGGCATCAATATCTAAATCCTTCCCTTCAAGAATCATGTTATACATGATACAACAACAAACCACAACATCCGGCAAAAACAAAACGTGTAGGTTAGTTTTAAGTAGCAATTCTCTGAAGGTCCGTTTGAGTATACCAAAACTATTCTCCACGACACTCCTCCCTCGGCACAAGTGCTTATTGAATAATGCCTCCAGAATTGTGTGGCGTACATTGCCTTGTTTGTATGGGATCATCAACCAAGGGAGAAGGGGATACCCCTTATCCCCAATTATGTAAGGTTTGATGCTTGGTCACCAAGTTCCGGCCGAAACAAACCTCTCATAGTTGCTCTTTGATATAGATTGGAGATGCGCAAAATGCGAGCATCATTTATAGAGCCCGGCATCCCTACAAAAATGTCCCTGAATTTTTTCTGGTCATCAACAACCGCTTGCAGCTGTAGACTATGGGCTTTAGATTTGTAGCTAAAGTAATCAGATGCGAATGGTCCTCGAGGTTTCGCTATATGGATCTGGGTCACGTCGATAGCACCGTGGATTCCAGGAAGACCGCAAAACCTATTCAAACCATCCATTACTTGCTGCAAATCGTCTCCCTCGGGCCAGCGAATTTGATTTTTGAAAACCTGATTCACTGCAAAGACAAACTCTCGGAGTACTAAATAAACAATTGATTCCTGCAGAAGACACTGTTTTTTCCCCAAGAGTTGTCGAAGGCAGCAATGAGCTGGTTCCTTCTCCTATTACCACACCTGGAAAAAGCTATTATGCTTTGCGAGCTTCAGACATCGTGTATGAGTGAGCTAAAGAACAGAATCTTCTGCAAACATGGCAACGAATTTTGGAACAAAATCGAGCATCTCATTTTTCAAATATGCCACAGAACAATGCCCCTAAAACATTACTCCCAAACAGCGTAGGAACATAACACATTTCCTTCTTTACTGTTGAGGAGAAAAGCAGAAGTAGAGTAGGATAGATCATTGTTCCAGGGATCATAAAGAGAAGTACCTAGCCCGAGCCCACATCGAGGCTGCAAAGGAGCAAGAAACAAGGCAGTGTTCCAAGTCCTTAGGAAAGTTCCCATTGCATGTGACACAAGAAGTAGGAGAGTCGGATATGAAGCCCCCCACAAGAACTATTCTATTTGCAATCTTCTAAAGAAAGGCTGATATTTATAAGATCTGTGTTTCTTCCACACCTCAGCCCAACCAGGTTTCCACGAAACAGGATGGCCGGGAATGTGAGCCCACTATTTAGACCATTTTCTGTCAAAGGCCTGTTTAGGCATCAGCAAGGAGTAGCCAGTTTCACCGAATAAGAGAAGATGTGATCATGGTTTTTGTTCATCATGATCAAATTGTAGCAAGCTCACCGGAGCTGAAAGGAACCAGAAGAAAGAATTGTTGTAATGATGAAGCTCAATGGGAGGAGAGGGGTTCGATTTAGCAGAGATGGAACAAATCACTCTGATTTGTACTGGCAGGGATCGCGACAGGCTCAAGACGAATTAAGGTATCATCTTCCTGCACATTGAAACAAGTACCCATGAAACCCATGAAATGGTCTGTAGTCTTGGCAGTAGCAAAAATAAGAAACCCAGCCAGCTTGAGAAATTATGACATTAATCTGATTGTAGCTATTGTAAAACAACTGTTGAAGAGTGAAGAGGGAGGTGGTCTACACGTCCGCCCAACTTGTAAAAAGTTTAACTTTCGTTTAATGCGTACCGAAAGGCAATAGTCCTTGGCAGTGGGGGTCTAGAGACACCATAATTTACGCTTCCTTCCTTCCGGAGAGGCTGTCACGCACACATGCATATGTACGGGATCCCACTCTACTCCGAAAAGGCATGAGGGTAGTAGGTAGAGTCCTGTCCATTTTATGGAACAGGATAGCGACCGGCTCCAACCCAAGTATCCACCCAACACTGGTAATTTTTATTTTATTTTAATTTTAATTTTGTTGGCCCTGCCTTCCTAAGGCAGGACTACTTAAAGGGTTTCAGCTGCTTTAGCACCGATACTTTCGATTAGACTTCCAATTCGATCGAGACAGTTGTCAAGAGTATATTCTGTTTTTTAATGAATGACATCTGTTCAATTGCCATAGATGAAAGTCCATCGGATATTACAGTGCGTGCCACCTGAGTGATTCAGGGCTCAAATCTTGTTACCTTGATATTTATTAATAGACTAATTATGTGATCTTCCAGATTTTTACTACCTATTCATAATTACTATGCGGCACGGCTTGCATGAATTCCATGCATTTATTGTTTACAGAACCAGTGGATTGTAGCCCTGTAGAACATTATTAATTGGTAAGGAAAACATAACCTTACAAATCCCATGAAGGCTGAATAACAAGGTTCCACTCCGAACCAACATAAAATCCAGTGTTGTACGTATCTGGGTTTTGACCCCGGGTACCCAGTGGGTTAGGGTCCGGGTTACCTGGATCCGCACCCGGACCTGAGCCATCACCAAAAACCCCGGACCGGGTGCATATCCAGGTAGCCCGGCCCCTGACCCGCTGGAACCAGAGTTGTGCGGGTAGTGCCTTTCAAAGGAACCAGCCGGGTTAGGGTATTTTTCTAGAGCCTAGTCCGGGTTCGGATCCGGGTTTTTGAAATTTGGAAAATCCGGGTCCGGGTTCTGGTCCAGGTTTTTGAACACGGAGTCGGGTCCAGGCCCGTGTAGTTGCTGGAAAAAATTAACGGGTTCAAGGTTCAGATGGGGGTCCTATTTAATTAATAAATTTATTAGGAAAACGAGATTAATTAGAAATAATTTTTGTCTATCACAATTAAATAAATAAATATCAAAATATTATTTTTTAAAAACAGTTTCTACATATTTATATATATTTTATCTATTAAAATTAAAACCCGGACCCTGACCCGCTATACTGGCCCGCGGGCAGCGGAGTTTTTGGGGTTGGCACGGGTCCAGGTGCGGATCCGGGTAACGGGACCCTAACCCGCCAGGTACCCGGGGTCAAAACCCGGCCCGGACCACTGGTAAAATCCCTAAGTTATAAAACAATAGATTACTTCATTTCGTATGTTTTTTCATCTGAATTAAATTTCATTTAAAGATTTCTCTTAATCCAGAGTCTAATGGTGTACCATATATAAAGAGCTATTTTAATAAAGTGTTAAAGGGCTACCTCCCCTTTCTCCAACAAAAAAAAAAAGAGCTGAGACAAGGGCCAAATTCAAAAGCAAGGGATCTCGATTACTGTTTTCTCGTGAGGCTTGTTAGTGAGCTGCAGACAGCTGATCAGCAGACGAGCTTTCCTGTTACCCAGAGAGAGAGATCAGAGAGAGAGAGAGATGACTGCTGCCTAAGCCTGCGTAACTAAGAGCCACTTCACTACCATCTCTGCCCAAAGTGGCCAAGTCAAGCAGCTGTGTATGTGTACGTTGGACAGTGAACGTTGATCCGATGATCTGTTCAGCTTGTCTGTTGTCAGATCTCCATTTCTTCCTCTTTTACTGAGGCGTACTCTAGAGTTCACGAGTATCCCATGCTCACGTAGCTGGAAATGGGGGTCGGTTTGTCGAGCTCTGGTACCGAGTGGTCGGAGGCCGGAGCTCACACATTACATAAATGACCTTTATTTCCTAGCTGCAAATCCGAATTTTGTGGCCAGTGGCAACTATATGGAAGGGCGGCCTGGAGAGATGATGTCAGTGAACATTCCGGCGAAGTCAACAGAGAAGGAAGGTGAAGACAATTAACAACTAGACATGATTTCATGCCTGTATCCTCTTTCTCTTATTACCATGCAGCATTGCAATTCTCAATGATCATATGGATGTACCGATGCTTCTAACGATACTTGTACTGAGGGTTTTCCAGCCATTAGTAGGGGGTTGGTAGAGATAGTTCTCCTCAGCCCCTTCAGTTCCCATTCCATGAATCCTGAAGCTAATCTCTCTGTTTCCACAACACGTTATTGCATATCTTGTACAGGCCAAGGAGCGGAGCAAGATAACCCACACAGCAAATTGAAAAGGCTATTAAATTCAAGCAGTAGTAAACACGAACAATGGCTAGGAGGGAGAACTGTGCTTCATTGGTTGGTGGTAGCCTTGAGTTCACTAGCGCTAGTAGTGGGAACGACTGCTGCCTCCCTTTTGGGCCGATTCTACTTCGTGGGAGGCGGTTCAAGGAAATGGCTGTATTCCTGCACTATGACAGCGGCATGGCCGCTGGGGGGAATTGTTCTTTCAGCACTCTACTGGCGGGAAGGGATGTGGCCGGCGCACCTCAAAAATGTGAAGCTTATGGGGACCTATGCAGTCATCGGTTTCGTCTTTGCAGTCGATAATCTCTTCTACTCGTGGGGTATGTCATACTTGTCTGTGTCAACATCGGCACTTCTGAGTTCCAGTCATCTTGTCTTCAATGCAATTTTCGCATATATTCTGGTGGGTGAAAGGATCAACGCTTTTACTTATAACTCAATCATGATCATTACTTCAAGCGCCATTACTTTGGGTCTTGATTCGGCGTCGGACAACCCACCAGGAGTGTCCAAGACACAGTATACAGTGGGCTTTGCGATGATGATCGCATCCTCGGCTGTCTACGGATTACTTCTTCCTTTGGAAGAGCTAGTTCTTCGCAAATTCCCGCAGGAGAACACCTCCCTACGACTGGCGCTCGAAATACAGACCATGATAGGATTCTTTGCTACGTTGTGGCTCGCCATTGGGATGTCTTTCACAGGTGACTTTCCAGCGATGCTACGAGAAGCGAAGGCATTTCACGGAGGGGAGGTAGTGTATTACGTGACCGTCGTCGGGGGCGCAGTGGGTTGGGAGCTTGCGCTGGTGGGTACAATTGGCGTTATCTGTCTCATTTCGTCGCTGTATGCGGCGGTTCTCAATGCAGCTACAATCCCGCTCATCTCACTGTTGGCTGTCATTTTCTTCCACGACAACTTCGGGGGCATCAAAGCTATGGCCATGGTGCTGGCCCTTTGGGCTTTTTTCTCCTACATCTATGGCGGCCATGTCACAACCAGGAAGCAGAACCAACACACCTCGGATCATCCCCCTCCTCAGCGTGCTGCCGTCACACGGGATTCAAGTTTGCCTGCCATCTGCACTTGAAGCTCTGCCTGCCATCGCTTGAGCATCACTACACTACGCTGTCATTCTACATTAACGTATATACTGCTAAATCACGAAGTGATGCAATATACTGGAATCTAATTTGAACTTGTACATGCATGATCAGAACTTGCAAGCATGGAGGTCCTCACAAATTCAGCACCCATAAGACATGAACTTGTCTTATGGGTGATCTTGACCTGTCTTGGCACTTTTACCTTGGCTTCATAATGTTCAGGCTGAAGCGAGGGGGAAAAACATTGCATAGGAAAGGTCATTACTAGAAGCTCCTCGCATGCTTAAAATGTTTCATTGTAGGACAGGGGAAGTACTTTCCAATAGCATAACTTCACAGTTGAGCAATGCTCATTTGATGTAACACAAATAGGCACTTCAAATAGACACTCTATCACCTTGCATGGTCATTGATATTTGCCATAAAGAAAAAAAGGTTCTTCAAGAGATACCGTTCACTTCAAGCCTCAATCACAAGCAGCTGCTGCTTTGTGACTATGATTCGCAGGGTGCACTTTAGCTCCCACACACACGTTGGAACTTTTTACCCCCCCTCTATATCTTCTGTTCAACATTGCTAAAGTCGATGTAAATTGCGCACTGTCGGAGTACAAATTCAGAATGGTTCTGCCCACCTGAGCAAAATTCTCCTCTCACTCCACTGCTGGAGGATAAGAAGAGTCAATGGATTTTTTCTCTCCAGGACGCCTGCCTCCTAGTTGCTTTCTTCCTCCTCGGAGGGTTTTTGGTTCTATGCTTCATCCTACGGGGGAAAAAACCACTTTGTCCAGGACGGATGCGATTGAATGCGCAAGAACCTTGCAGGACACAGGGCGATTATCATGAGTATATTTGTACAAGACTGGGAGATCACCTGGGAGACACCTCTGTGGGCCTTCCCCTGACCTACAGGTCTTATCCATAGTTCTTATCTCTGACTCTGGTTTCCTGTTTTCTCTGGTCTCCCTTCTCTCTCGTTTCTCTCTCGCGCGCGCGCGGCAGCACGTCGGCGCTGCGTTCACGGGCGTTGGCGCGCTAGCGCCATCTCCACCACACCATGACGTCCAAACGCCAAAGGACGGCTGCCGACGAGGTAGACTACCCGTCTCCCTCACGTCGACCTGATTCCCCTTTGCTTCTTCTTCTTGCCCCTGTCTCTCATCAAGCCTCTCTTTTGCGTCAGTACTCTATAAGGAGTGCTGATGTTCAAACGCTTCGGGACCAAATCTCCATCTTACAAACGAAATGCATCTCGGAGGAGACTATGCAGCAAGTGCTCGTTGCCCGTGACAATGACTCGGAGGAGCGGTTGGCTTCCCTAGACAAAGACTGGGAGATGCGGATGGCTTCCCTTAACAAAAATTGGGAAAAACGCATGGATTCCTTGGACAAAGATTGGCAGAAGTGCATGACAGACAGATACACAAACTTGGAGAACAATATGCGAGTTCAGGACAGCGTATTGCGGGCCTCTCTTCAGGAGTGCACTAGCAAACTTCAAGGTCTGGCGAAACATCTCAATGACAAATCCACACATACGCGTCTTTCAAAACTTGAAGGCGAAGTGAAGACCTTTATAGAGAAGAGCCTCCCAGATCCCCTCACAACAAGCATCCACCTGCAGGTGGAATCCCTTAGTAAAGAGCTGGAAACACACAGAACTGCGACGTCTACAATGGCTCGGGAGCTCCAAGCTCACAAGACAGAGGCCTCCTCCTGGGCTAATATAGTTAAGGGGAGCACATCCAACAACAGTCCTCACTCTCTGGAGGAGACAGTCTCGGCTACCTTGCGAGAGGAACATCAATGGGCTTTCAAAGCCCAACATCAGGGTCACTGGGAAGCTAGGGGGCCTTGCTGAGGGGGACTCTCTTGACGCTGCCACCAGCCTTATTCAGCAAAACCTTGCTCTCCCACGGGGCGCGAGTGGCATTGAAAGGGCTTGGCGTGCAGGATCTTCAGAGCACAAAGTCCTCTTCATTAGATTCAAGGACAAGGGTGCTCGGGATAGAGTCCTCAGGCAGAGGCCTCAATTGAGAGGTCAGGGTATGTACCTCAACGATGACTTGACCCCTTTGCAATACAACGCCATGCGGGCGCAACTCTTGCAGGTTAAGCAAGCTCGAGCTCAAGGGCACTATGCCGTGTACCGAGATGGGAGGGTAATTGTCCGGGAGCACGAACGTCGCCCCTCTAGCTCTAAATAGGGGTTGGGGCACCATGAGACCAACGCACGCTCACATCTACACATTGGCTCATGGAACTGTAATGGCTCGTTGTGGAGCCACCCTCAAGGGCTTCTAGATATTCTTTCCAAGTGTGATGTTCTTTTTCTTTTGGAAACTCATGCGTATGAAGGAAAGGACCCCCCTTTTATTCTCGGGTATAGCTTTCAGTCAGTGATTCGTCCACGTATAGGTCTCAAAAGATTTGGAGGTGTGGCTTGTTACTTTGCTGACTGGCTTCTCCCACTTATCTCCTTCCCATACAAAGACCCACTGGCAAGGTACATTTGGTGTCACATCAAAGGCTACAACATCCTGCTGGCGGGATGTTATTTTGCTCCGGCCGCATCTCCGCACAGCGGCCTACATATTCGAACAGATTCACCATATGTTTCATTGGAAGACAATATGGCCCGTCTCCGTACCCCACAAACGGACATTTTCTTGGTTGGAGATTTCAACGCCCGTACAGGATCACTACAGGCCCCCACCTTCGACCACACAGATCCTCTACACATCCAACGCTCGCATACGGAATTGGAGAGGCAAAGTGCAGATTCCTCTTGCGAAATCACAAGTTACGGTCACCATCTACTCAAGTTTTGTGAAACTCAGGGGCTGTCCATTTACAATGGAACAACCAACTTCAAATCCTCCAGCCACTTCACTTGCCACACGTACAAGGGCCAAAGCGTGGTTGACTATCTCTTGGGGAGCCCCAACAAGCCTGATAGAATAAGCTCCTTTTACATCACGAGGTACCCGGATTCTGATCACTCTTGCCTTTCCTTTGCATTTCCTTCCATCTCCCTCCCCGTGAGGATCCCCTCTGCGTCTCTTCCCTTACACCCACGTATCCACTTTAATACCCATTTCTCTCATTTACATGATGCCGAGTATGAAACATACCTAGCGTCAACCCTCCCTTCCATTCTATATCTATCATCTCCTAACGACAAGGCTACACATCTTACTCAAGCCCTTTGGGACTCAGCCCTGCGATCCTTTCCCGTCACCCTTCCATCTACCTCCTCACCCTTCTCCACTCGTCGTTACGCACCATTTTATGATGAGGAATGCAAGACTGCTAGACGTCGCATCAAATTTTTACTACTTGATACCAATTCTTCTCCAGAGTCCACTAATCTTGCTCTTAAGCACTATAAGTCCCTCATTAGATCCAAAAAGCAAGCCTACACTATCAAGTTGCAATCTTCTTTCCTTGCTAAAATCAGATTTTCTCCTCGATCTTTTTGGTCCCTCCTTAAACCTCATAGAGATCCCCCCCCAATCACTGACATTCATGTCTGACATGAGTATGCACAGTCTTTATACCATTCCCCAACCCAAACTCCTTCTCCTATAACCTCGAAACCCCTTCACTTCTCTCTCTTTACTACTGTTGGAAGTAATTAAATATATCTAGAAGACTAAGAGTCTTGAAGGCCAAAGATTTAGAAGTCTATGAGACTATCTTGTTTAACTCACCTTTGGAAGGTGAATGGCTAGAAGGTGGATGGTCACCATAGTGGAAGTGGAAGTGACCAAGTAGGACTTTCTAGATACCTTCTTGTATAAGCTCGGGGGTGAAGCCACTAGTCTAAGTGTAAGAGTATGATGGTGGCTTCTATGGTTGGGAGGAGAGCCTTAGTTTTAGCTTTAGTCTAAGACTTTAGTTCTTGTTCATGTTCTCGCTCAATTCTAACATGGTATCAGAGCCATTCTTCTCTAGGTGAGAGTTGGTAGTTGAGATTGAGAGAACTTGATTATGGCTGGAGCGTCGTCTTCTAGCAATCCTCCTTCTATGTCTATGATGAGTGCATTAGATGTGAGAGTGGAAGATCGATTCAATGGAGCTAACTATCAAACCTGGAAGTTTAGGATGGAGATGGTCCTTCTAGACAAAGATCTATGGGGAGTGGTTGATGGATCAGTCCCAAGACCTGACACTATTGTTGGCCAAGCCATATGGGATAGGAAAGATCAGAAAGCAAGAGCTAGCATCATCACAAGCTTGAGAGACAATCAATTGCATCTCATTATAAGTGCTAAGAATGCTAAGGATATTTGGGACAAACTAGCAAGCATATATGAGACGAAGGATGTCACATCGCAAGTGTATGCGACGCAAAAGTTCTATGGTCTGAAGATGACCGAGTCAGACTCAGTTGAACAACACTTGAATTTGTTTTGTGTCTTGCGAGATCAACTAGTCTTTGTGGGAACTAATGTGACTGATGAACACGCCGCAGTGGTGTTATTGGCAATCTTACCTGAATCCTATGATGGTTTTGTGGTGTCTCTAGCAGGACAAACCAACTTAACTATTGATGTTGTCATAGGACTTCTCCTCAAGGAGGAAACAAGAAGAAAATGTCAAGGTACGTCTACAGAGGTAGACAGAGCTTTGTTCACAGGCAAGACTGGAGTAGTCTTGAATAGAAGACTCCCTTCACATATGTCTCAGAAGTCCCAGAGGTTTCAGAAACCTCAATCTAGCTCAAAGATAAAAAAGGCCAAAGTGAGGTGCTTTTATTGCAAGAAACTTGGTCACATGATTAAGGATTGTAGAAAGCGCATTGCAGATGAGCGCATCAGAGAGAGTCAAGGAAACATAGCTACTCATCAGAGGAATGTTATTCTATTTGTTGTATCTCTCTCAGCCACTACTAGACAGAAGCATGTGTGGTATGTTGATTCAGGAGCATCTCAACATATGAGTTCAGAGAGAGAGCATTTCTTATCCTATAGATCTCTTTCACCTACACAATATGTTCTTTTGGGAGATGATAGCAAGCATGTTATTGGTGAGGAAGGCTCAGTCTCTCTTATGCTCAATGAAGGGGAAACCATAGAGGTGGAAAATGTCCTACATGTCTCTACTTGAACAAAGAACCTGCTGTCTGTAAGGCAAATTGTTGCAAAGGGATACAGAATGGTATTCCAAGATAAGAGTTGTACTATCACAGATAGCTCAGGAGCTGTTGTAGCAAGAGCTATTCTTGATAATTGCTTGTATAGATTACAACATCATGTCTCTAGTGCTCTTACCACATTTTCACCACAGTTGGGATCTACACCTGTCATGTCAGAAACAGAGTTGTGGCATAGAAAGTTAGGTCATATGAGCATTAAGAAGTTGAGACAGATGCAACTCTTAAGTCATCTTGTGGAAGGACTACCATTGAAGGAGATGAGCGATATGCGTCTATGCAAAGGTTGCTTGGAAGGGAAGCAACATCGAGGTCAATTTCCTAAGGATGGTGGACGAAGAGCCACAAGTATATTGGAGATTGTACATTATGATGTGTGCGGGCCAATGCAAACCACATCACTTGGAGGAGCTAGGTACTTTGTGACATTCATTGATGATTTGTCAATGAGGGTTGTGGTGAATTTCCTAAGGCAGAAAAGTCAAGTGCTAGAGAAATTCAAAGAGTTCAAAGTACTTGCAGAAAAACAAACTGGAAAGCCTCTTAAAATTTTGAGATCTGACAACGGTGGTGAGTACATCTCAAAGGCTTTCAATCAGTTTTGTCAAGAGAATGGATAGCTCGACAGTTCACTGTTCCATATACATCTGAGCAGAATGGTGTAGCTGAGCGGATGAATAGATCACTACAAGAATCTGCAAGGAGTATGTTGAAAGAAGTGAATCTTTCAAATCATTTTTGGGCAGAAGCTGTTGGTACTGCAACATATCTTCACAACAGAATACCTACCAAATCAGTGTTGGGAAAAACACTAGAAGAGGTATGGAGTGGTCAGAAGCCTAGTGTGGCTCATTGTAGGATTTTTGGATGTCGTGCATATGTCCATATCCCTACTCAGAAGCGAAGGAAACTTGACGCCAAATCAGAAGGATGCATCTTCATTGGCTACACAGAAGGTGTGAAGGGATATAAGTTGTTCAATAAGACAACTAAGGCTGTCAAACACAGTAGGGACGTAGTGTTTGATGAAGGCTTCATAACCTCTTTGGTAGTGGGAGAAAATGACATGGGAATGAGCTTAGAGCCATTACACCATTTCCAAGAGGAGTCTTATGAGGAGCCAATACAAGAGATGGCTGAAGCAAATGATGGAGGTGTTCAACTTGATGGAGTTGATCAATGAGTCGAAGTTGGTGAACCACTTGTTGATATGGACTCTAGAGATGAAGTTGAAGATGTGCCAATTCTAAGGAGATCTCATCGGGAAATGAAAGCTCCTAGTAGGCTGATTACATCTATGAGTGCCATTGAAGAAGCATCACAAGTGGTTGAGCCTACTACATATGAGGAAGCGATGCGCTCTCCAGACAAACTACAATGGGAAGAAGCAATCAACTCAGAGTTGGATTCATTGATGCAAAACAAAGCATGGACACTCACTAGGTTGCCTGCAGGACGAAGAGCCATTGGTTGCAAGTGGATCTTCAAGTTGAAGTACAAAGCTGATGGATCTATTTACCGGTACAAAGCTCGTCTTGTAGCTAAAGGCTATGCACAAATTCAAGGAGTGGATTACAATGAAACCTTCTCACCAGTGGTGAAGATTTCTTCTATCAGAGAAATGCGGTCTTAACATCCATTTGATGAACTTCGTGATTATGTTGAGCTGCAATCATTGTCATCAACGATCATCAAAGGTTGTTGCCAGAAACCAAAGCACTGTTGAGTGCTGAGTTTGTCATGACTGACATGGGTGAGATTCGGTTCTGTCTTGGTATTCAAATCAGCAGAGATCGAGTGAACCATACAGTATTCATGCATCAACGACAATACATTGAGACAATTCTACAAAGGTTTAAGTTGGAGATGAGTAAGCCAACATCAACTCCTCTCGAAGTTGGATTGAAACTTACGAAAGATATGGCACCTAAGACTCAAGAAGAGCAAGAGGATATGAGGAAAACTCTTTATCAAAACTATTAGTCTTCTAGATATGTTTAATTACTTCCAACACTCCCACTCAATTAAACCATATCATTGAGCTATTTCGTTTGTCTTTGGAGAAGAGACACCAAGTAAGGCTGAACACTTCATGTGTTTTGTTTGTGGTAGACTCTTCGTCAAAACATCCGCAATCATATCTCCTGTAGCACAATAGATCATCTTGATCTCTTCCTTGCATACAACTTCCCGTATGTAGTGATATTGCACTTCAATGTACTTCGTCCTTGAATGATACTTCGGATTCTGACTTAGTGCAATCGCACTTTGATTGTCACAATAGAGAGTCGTAGGCAGTGATTGAAGATGATCCAAAAAATCTCCAAGCAACTTCCGTAACCAAATAGCCTCATTTGCTGCTTGTGTAATGGACATGTACTCAGCTTCTGTTGATGACAACGCTGTTGTAACTTGTCGTTTGCTAGACCAAGATACAGCTCCACCTGCTAGGAGAAAACAATGGTCTGAAGTTGATTTTCTACTATCAATGTCTCCTGCCCAGTCAGCATCAGCAAACCCCAACAAACTAGGATCTTCCACTCTCTTGTAGAGTAGAATAGAGGTTGATGTTCCTCTTAGATATCGAAATATCCTCTTCACTGCTTTCCAATGGGTTTGTCCGGGATTTGAAAGAAATTGTGAGACCATTCCCACTGAATGTGCAATGTTTGGCCTAGTACAAACCATGTAATACATCAAACTGCCATCAAGCATGCTACACCTACTTTAGCCGCTTTTATAGCTAACCTCTTCAATGAGGTGGTGCAACGGGGCTTTCCAACAGAGTGGACAAAGAGCATCACCCACCCACTTTTTAAGAGCGGTGACAGGCTCGCACCGACAAACTATCGTACTATCATGGTGTCCTCATTACTTGCTAAACTGTTTGGGGCAGTAGTGGCCATGGAACTGGATGATTGGGCTGAGTACTCTCGCATTCGTGCTGAGGGATAGGCTGGTTTCCGTCAAAACCGATCCACTATTGACCACATCTTCACTCTTCAAGTTATGGTGGAAAGAGCACGCTATAACAAAAGAATGGTCTATGTTTGCTTCGTGGACTTTCACAAAGCCTTTGATTCAGTTCCTCGGGACCTTCTCTTCCAACGGCTTCATGGAGTGGAAGTCCCTCCAGACATCCTTTGTGCCATCTCTTCTATGTATGAGATTGTCACTGGCATGGTCAACGTCGCTGGTGAATTCTCAGCCGAGATCCACAGCAATATTGGAGTCAAACAGGGCTACCCCCTTTCACCTACCCTGTTCGGGATCTACATTGACGCTTTGGAGAATTACATATCAAAAAACCATGGGGTTGGGGTCCCATTGGATGGGGGACCAACCCAATCAGATCTCCTCTATGCCGATGATGTTGCCTTTTTGGCACAATCCCCGGTCTTTCTGCAACGCCATCTCAAAATTTTGGAACAGTTCTGCAAAGACTATGGGATGCAGGTCAATCTTAGCAAGACCAAGATCATGGTCTTCAATGGCCAAGCTGATCGTAGATTCATCTTCAACCAGCAGGAAATTGAGATTGTGAAATCATACTGGTACCTAGGTCTGGTTATCAACTCCCCCAAGTTTCACTTTGCAGCCACTGCCTTGGACAGGTTGACTAAAGGTAAGGCGGCCTCCGTCCGCCTTCAGGCCAAATGCAAGCAAATACATCTGCGGCATCCCCCGACCAAAAAATGGCTGTTTGACACCGTCGTCAACCTTGCTACCATCTATGGTTGTGAGTTCTGGGCACCTGGTGTCCCTATCTCCTGGTGGGAAAAGAATTTGGAACCATTACAATAATCTTTTCTCCAAGCAATGCTTGGCGCCAGGAGCACAACTCCATCTCAGATCCTAGGTGCAGAGTTCGCATGTGTACCATTGCAATCCGAGGCCCTCTTCAGGCTTACAATCTTTCTCCATAGATTGCAGGCCCTTCCACCCAAAGGGCTAGTGACAAGGGCCCTCACAACATCTATGAGGCTCAAAGCTGCAGGTTTCAGGAACTCCTAGTATGATCGAGTGGACAGTTTATTTCAACGTAACGGACTTTCTACTGCTTTCCTATTACCAATGAACCTAGATGAGATGGACATCACATCCAGACATGACCGCAACAGACTCATTCGGAGAGAGCTTATGGAATTACATGTCAAGAGAACTTGGATGCTACCCAATCTCACGACAAAGCTCCACTTCTATCGAGAGACATTCTTGGTGCTCCGCGATGATAGAATCTTGAGACCAAATTACCTTTCAGCACCCTTATCTCCTTCCCTCTTGAGGGCATTGGGGCGGTTCAGGGTGGGTTCCCACAACCTACGGATAGAGACTGGCAGATGGGAAAACCTGCAACGGGAGGACCGCCTATGTCCAGCTTGCATAGGGCGCAGCAAGGAAATTGAAACTGAAGAACACTTCTTCTTCTACTGCCCTCTATACTACAAGATCCGTGGGAGATTTCACTGTTTATTCAGTGGAACCCAAACTCTCACTGATGTCTTTCACTATGAGGATCAAAAATGCATGGCAGCCTACCTACACGAGGCACCTTCACCCTTAGACAATCGCTAGAACATTAATTGTCGTTTCTGGATTTGTTCCTCTCTCATGTTTTCTTCCATTTTGTCCCATAAGCTCTACGAGCTTTCCGCGGACGTTATAAAGCACCATTTCATTTCACTTCATTTCTCTTAAACGTGGATCTCATCGGTGAAGACCGAGATAGTTTGCTGTAAGATTAGTTCAGGCTTAATCTCCAAACTGTAGAGGTTACCAGCTTTAATCCTACAAAAAGCTCTGCTGTTGATCATTGCAAACTTCTCAGATCTGAGCTAGAAGGCATTGGCGATCTGCCATACAGTGATTGGTATACGCGTCTTGTTCGAAGCGTTAGAACTACGCTCAAGACAACCCCCACTCCACAAAAGCATGCCATGATGATAAAAATCAGACGAAAACAGTGAGCACCCACACACTCGGGAGTCTCTGAGAACAACCCTCCTATGCCACTCATGAAGTTGAATATTCTGGCAGCAGATGTTGCATCCTTCTTGGCTTCTAGGTCATAGAGGAAACCAGCAATGAGTCCGGAAAACAACAAGGAACCCAAAGGGTTTCCGATCGTCAGAAAATTGTAGATCATGCCAAAGTGCCGCAATCCAAACAGCTCCGATGCTGTTGGCACCATGATGGAGAAGTGGAAGCCATAGCAAAGCCCCAAGAGTAACGATCCCACATACAAAGAACCTGGCAGTGCTGATGCAAAGAGCAGATGAGCAAAGATCATAAACACCTGAGCAGCTGCCATCCACACGGTTCTAGGAATAGCATCTGACCTGCAAGGGGACACACATATCAGTAGGCAATTAAAATGGTGTTTGCACTCACTGGACAAACTCTCGTGTGTATGTGCATGTGTAAGAAAGAGAGAAATTCATGAATTGATAGATGCATGTTCGCACACAAGCAGTTTGGGCTGAGAGGGAGGAGTGGGCTAAGGGAGGAAATGCACACCTGATATAATATTCAGACAATGACCCTCCTCCAAGACGTCCAAGGAAGTTTGCAATGCTGATCAAAGAGACAAAGATGTTCACGTTGGAGTATCCTTGTGCTTCACCAATCTGTCCCAGGTTGTTAAGAGCTGTCACGCCTGTTCCCACCCCACAGAAGAAAGTGAAGAAGAGGAGCCAAAAGTCTGCTTTCACTAAAGCCTCCCCAAGTGTAAAATCTTCACCCCGTCTAGGTCCCCTCCTGCGCCGGACAGCTCCCTCACCCACAACCAGAAGGATGCCCGGATCATATTCTGCTTCACTTTCTGGCAATTGGGGAGTTTGTGGTGGCTGGGCTTGACCACTGTTTCTCACACTTACCATCCTAGCCTTCTCCACAGGATATAGCACTGGTTTGCCCTTTCCTTCTACATCCTCACCATGTTTTTGTTGCATTAACCTTGGCATATCAGGTGTACGACCCTTCCTTTCTGATTGCTGATCCACGTTGAGATTCAAGGCAGGACCGGATACTTCTTCCTCTCCCTTGCCTCCTGCATTCAAAAGAGGCTCCCGAGATGTAGTTGATTCCGATACAACCAGAGCCTCCCCTTGCGAATCCATGTTATCTCCAGAACAATCATCCATCAGACACTTCACAGGAACAGACAGAGGGGCCGAAATAAAACCCACCATCACCGCTGTTAAAATCTCGGCGGTGCGAGGGTTTATATTGAAAAGGTCTTCCGCCAAAGTGGTGGCAAGGAGGTAGACAGCAAGTGCAATACAAATAATATGGATGAACACGAACTTGTCATGCTCTTCCGGATCCTTTGTCTGTGTTGCTGATGGAACAGGCCGGACAAATAGCATAGCTGACATGCACACTAGGGTAGGCCCGAGGGCCAGAAAAAGCAACAACCAAGTTGCATTGTTATCTAACAATGCAGTGAATACTTGGGTGAAAATGGCTGCGCTCAAACCCACAAAGCCCTTCAGAATGCCCACCACAGTACCCCGGCTATGAGGAAAGTTGCGCATGCAGGTGACCAGCACCGCTGTATTGAACCACGTTGCACTGTTGCCACCGATATACAGGAGCGCACACATCTGAGACAGCCCTCAAAATCAACCAACTTATAAGGCCTCAAATCCCAAACGCAATGTCACCACTGCAGTCATGCAGAGGCCAGGTCAATATGAAGCAGCTCGCTGTAGCTGCAATGCAGACAACAAATGCTACCATACAATGCTAACCACTCTGGTCTAGCCCAATCAATTAAACGAGACTAGGCAGCTCTTGACTGCTGAAGGGTCCTAGGAGTCGCCGGGCTGTATCCTACTCACACAGGTCCTTGGAACTGGTGAGTATAAACCATTTATTACATGTATGCACAATCAATCACATTCGAAGGCAACTTCGAAGAATATCTTCACTTGTGCCTACCTCAGGCCTCTAAACTTACTTTCTCCCACCTTAACACTGCAGAGGATCTGCTAACACATTACAGCAGCCCACTATCAACCCATGTTTGGTCTTGCAGCTGGATGGTTTCCCCCAGAGGAGGTCCGAGCCTGAATTGTGATCAATCGGTCATCTAGCATATAAAACACATCAGCTGCAACTTTATTAATCTTGTACAACGTATGCATCACGATCCCTTTCTGTCTGTAGCTTTTTACAGCCTGAGTGTGCTCCCCTTTCTGATCACGTCTCAACATGCACGGAGACGTCTCATACCAACAACTATGATATACATCTCTTCATCAGGATACCCACCTGCCAGTAAGATAAGGCGCCTATCTGCTTGCTCACGACCAGCCAGATCATACCATATCCAAAAAATCCCATGAGCGCACCAATGCTAAGAATGGCCCATGGCGGCAGCACATTGCACAGAAGGCCCGCCATCAAACCCACATTCTCGCCCATATCCTTAGCCACCCCCAAGTTGTTGACCTGCAGCTGGTTGTAGTGCAAGACCGACTTCAACGTGGGCGAATAAAAAGCGAAGGTGTAGGCATTTCCCGCCAAAGCCTGCACCCATATTGCTGCTGCTAATCCCAACCACTTACTGGCCCTCACTGAACAAGTTCTTCGCCTCTCCATTCACCTTCGCTTATGAACCGCCCCCCTCCCCCCTCTCTCTCCAGGACGCTCTCAAGCTTTATTCGGGACCATATAATCGCTCACAAAGTTTTCAAGCCATCTCTCTCTCCCTCCGCCTCCAATGATGTACATCAGCGGCCCATTGGAGGGGGACGCTGCAGCAGCAACAACCATCAACCACTCCCTGTAACGAGATCGTCGACGACCACTGCAAGGCAATTCGGAACGAGTCTACTACCTGGGCTCCAAAATCACAACCGAGTAATTTATTCCCTGGAAATAAGTACCTAACGTCAAAGCCAACGATTGCAGGGATCGGTCACTGCGTACATTCTCATCACCCATGAAATCCGTAACGCATAAGTTGAACGTCAATCACCAACCGTCCAGTCTTCTCCTTCTCCCACACCTCCACTTTCCCAGTACACCCCCTCCAGTTGCTCCCCCTGCAGCTTGATCTGTCTACGACTTTTTCTACTGGAATTAGCGTAACATACGGAGAAGAGCAGCAGACGGGAAGAGAGCTACTCCAGCAGCGGCGTTGATGGAGGAGCAGGTGGCTCCTGTTTTGGAGATCCGACCACGTCGGCCCCATGTGGCCCATGCGCTGCTAGCGCCCTTTGACTGGTACAACCCGCCACCCACTTGACTTGTAATTCCATACACCACGTTGCCCTAACCGCCAATTTGTAAAAAGAAAGTGCCATGCTCCCTCTGTCGGTCTTTGCGGCTGTTTGTTTGTGAAGTATCTCCTTCCTCCTGGCAAGTTACAATTACAGTATGTGCACGAGTACAGAAAAGGGCCTTTCCACCACTGTCCTGGTATCTAAGAAATTATCTTTGAAGAGTGATGAGCTTGAGATTAGAAGAGAGGAAGTGATGTAGCGACGAAGAAAGAAGCCCATGCATCCTGCAGCCACTCGTCACATGGTGTTAGTTTCTAGCTTAATATCGGTTGTAATGTATCCAATTGCTTCTGCTGGGGACGTTCATGCATTGAATGAAAGAGAAGACAAGCTCTTGCCTCCATGCATACAAGTCATGGTGTTACAGCCATTCTTAATCGAATCTTTTCAAATTCAAGAGTTAGAGGGATCCTGAGGAACATACCATGCTGTATAAAACTAGCTACACTTTGGTACTGTTGTACTTTAATACTTTAGTACTGCAGCGCTGTGAGCAGCTTCCTCCACTAATGTTGGCACGACTCACCACGAGCATCGATTGACGAAGTTGCAATCTCGCCTCAAAACAAAGGGGTTCCTAACCCTCAGGTGGGTTTTCCTACGTGTATTCTGCTTCCTCCGACACATTTGGTCAGAGGCTTACCATTTGGCTTGATGTTGGAGTTTGAAATTCCATGCCCGTCTTCAGTGCTGTTCTTCGATATCACTGTTTGTGACTCTGAAATGTAGATGCGCATCTAGATACGTTATCTGACATCCGATCTCTGATGTACTGCTATATGGGTGAAGGCCTGAGCTGCCTGTTGCTTTTCACAAACTAGGGTTGGCAGCCAGGGAACCTGCTACAAATTTCGCCCACAAACTATCACAAAGTGGTGACAAAATCTACAGGACAATGTGGTCGGAGGGAAAGTTAGGCGTCTACTTATGATAGTGTGGGTCCCATTTACCTCTGGTCGCACTGCCAATCATACTGAGCAGAATGTAGCTCTAACAGATATGGCTGTGATTGCCCTCATGATGGAAGGGGGTGAAGAGACGAATGTTTGCTGCTCTGGGGCCTGTGGTGATAAACCTGGTAGGCCTACCGAACCGAAAGAGACACTCTGGCTTGTGTGGAAAAAAGGCAAAAATGGTCACGTCTGGTTGACAAAGCTCAAATTTGCATTAGCCTTTGTGGTGTTGAAAGGTCATAAATGTGCCTTCTTCTTTGTGACCTGATATGTTGGCAACACGCAAACTATGAGTAGATTTGAGTCTTGAACAAGAAAATTCAGGAAGGATTCCAACCTCAGCAGGCATGAAGTTTGCCAAGCAACCCTTGCTTCAGCCAAAACAATCCTTGGCTATCTGCTGAGAGGCAATCAAACAGACTTGTGTGATGGCACCTCTCTTTCCTCTGTTCATCTTCTTCAGGTTTAAGTTAGCGACCATTCCAAAACGCAATGCCCCTCGTAAGATTAAGTTTTCAGAATTTGCTGCCCTTCATTGCAGGCCTGAATTCCGGGGACTAACATTACATCATCTCTCTCTGCTCTTCTCTCCATGAGGCTACAAGGATGTGGCAATCCAAGTCTGATGGTGCCTTATTTCTGGCTGATTGCACTCACAACCACTGGACATGCCCACATCCCACGGGATCAGAACAAGAATTGCATCTCCTTCTCTTCCCGTTTCTCAGCATCCAAGCTTGAAATACACCACTTGAAGTTGAGGCCAGCACTGCCCAGTTGCAGGTTAAAGGAAACGATCGATGGACTCCTCTTGAAGCAGGAGTAAATGATGGTGTCTCTTACCGAAGGATTACTGCCTTCAGTTTGGACGTTGGACATCTTATATCGTACACAAGCCATGTCGTTCTCATCATGCATATCACAACGTGATCTTCACCAATATTGCCGTTGCCCTGTTGCCAAAACCCAGCAGCAGACTGTCAGGTTGGATACAGCGTGTGCCAAAACACCATCAAGAAACAAGCCCCGCCTGCCCATCATCCACTGAAAGAGAAGCCCTGAGATGGCATAGCTGCGCCACTCCTTGCCATTATAGATTGCATAGGCTCCATTCGAAGCAAGCCATGCCAACCAGCTCCAACTCCGGAAGGGAACAGCCGTAAAACTTGGATACTGATTCCTCTGCAGAAGGTGTACCATGTAGCGATACATCCATGAATGGTAAACTAGCTCTTCCTCAACGGGCACCGCAAGAGAGGCTCCCACCACCCGAACTGCATCCCACAACTGAGCTGTTGTGGCTGATGGAAAATCGAGTTTGGGTTGCCAGAGTGTCCTCATTGCTTCGTCCTGATTCTCGTTTAGATATACAGTAACAACGCCACTTAGCAAACCAACAATCACCCCTTCCAGCGTCACTAGGCCGACTGCGTACCTATGATGGAGTTCTGGCAAATAACGGTGAAGAAAAAGAACCCACAGAAATGTGGAGCTGTAACGCAGCAATTTGATTTTGTACCTCGCCCTCCTCATCGCAGGGGCGCGCATGAGGTCAAATGTGAGGAGCTCATGCTCGAATTTTCTAGCAGCCTCAGATTCCTTTTTGCGCGCTTGGATTCTTTCGCGAGCTTCCGCTTTTGCAGTCCACAGAGAGCGGTAGTGTAACACGTTTGCGCAGACGATGGTCAGTACCCATGGCGTTACGCGCAGCAGCACCTGAACCCACATCAGCATTTGGAATGCGCCAGAGAATATGCCTCGTGGTCTCTCTCTCTCTCTCTCTCTCTCTCTCTCTCTCTCGGTAGCTCTGTTCTCTCAAACCTGCTTTCTGTGATAAATCCCCGCCTCAATTTCTCTGACCAACACAGTCATTGTGTGAATTTCAATGAGAGCGTCTGATTTTGTTCTGTCTCGGTCGAACTTCACTACAGTTTTTCCAACTGCATCACCTCTCTCTCTCTCTCTCTCTCTCTCTGTGCCCGACAGATAGATACACACGGATTTTCCACCATAAGGAAGAGTTCAAACTGGCCCGTCTACGAACTGAGCTTCAACAGTAGAATAAAATCTCAAATTCGGTGGTACCCATTCCTCAAGCACGTCTTTTACTCCTCTGCAACGCCAGGCTTGAACATGAGAGGTGGAGACCGAAAGCCATAGCCATAGCTATAGCTGACTCTTGTAATCTGGAATGCAAAATGGCCTGCTTCGGATCTCGTCTTGCTCTGGACCCTAATCCCTAGACGATGCCAACGAAGTGATCATGGATTCGAGGCTGCGGATGTTTACTTATTCAAAGCCTCAGAGGGGTCGACAAGAGAAAGCCAAATGTGGAAGATGATGTTTATTACCCACAGGTCCGATTTGTGGACCGGAGAATTCCAGAAAAGGAAATCTATTATCTAACGGTCCGAAAGTTTGACCGAAGGTCGAAAGCGGTGAAAGAGAGAGAAGAGGAGAGGAGATGAATGTTCCTCGGGTTTGAGGAAGCAGGCTATGGCGGGCGGCAGAGGAATACACGGCTCCGGCACCGAGACTCTGCACGACTATGCGCGAGCAGGAAACGTTGAAGCCGTGCAGCGCTTGTCTACCGATGCAGAGTCCGTGAATGCTCGGGACCGTCACTCTCGTACACCGTATCCTGCACTTGCTTTCTGGTATTGTCTGCTCTTCGATATCTCTTTTGTTTTTCCCTTTGTAATTGTTCTATGACTTGAAGTCGAATTATTTGGACCTGTAACTCTCTACTTCTGGATGCTCGGTTGGATAACCAATGTACTCCTACCATCCTGCAAGGTCGAGTCTAAGGTTTTTGGTTAAACAATCCCTCTGCATATTTGGGGTTTTTCTTTGTGTTTCCTGGAACAACAGGAGAAGTCGGTGAGGGAAACATTCTGGAACGTGGAGGTGTCAACGAACCCTCACCTTGTTCGATTCAGAATTTCCATTTTAGGTCAGCCTGTGTGAATCTGGAAGGCGTAAAGATTTCGGCTACACATAGTAGTCCCTTGCGTGTTCCCTCTCCTCTCTAATTGGCGTAGAGCTGCATCCGAACCTTGAGTACTGTAGTCCTCATACCTTAAATTTTAGGTCTTTGTTCAGTAGATCTCCCTCAAGGGGATAATAGTAGGCATTATCGTATCTCACAATAAACCGGAAGCTAGAATGGCAGACCCATGTACAGATGAGTTGGTTTTCATGATTTCCTGAGGAGTTGGTGATGTTTCGTCTGTCAAGCAACAGCTTCAATTTGGATATGGGTGGATCACTTAACAAAGAAAATTAGACTTCATTTGGCAGCATGGGCAGGTCAGACAGAGGTGGTGAAAGTACTGTGCCAGAATCACGCAGATGTTGGTGCGGCAGCAGCAGATGACATGGCAGCCATTCATTTTGCTAGCCAGAAGGGGCATGCAGAAATTGTTCGCCTCCTACTAGCAGCAGGTGCTTATGTGAATTCACGCACCCGCAAGGGCATGACGCCCCTTCACTATGCAGTTCAGGGAGGCCACACTGATCTCACCACTCTTTTGATCAAGAGAGGAGCAAATCTGCAGTCAGAGACAAAGGCCGGCAAGAAACCTATTGATCTCACTAGAGATGAAGCATTTCAATCTTTTGTGAAAACTGCTGAATGTGAGCGCCTGGCACAGAGGAACACAAAGTCTAGTGGCAAATCCAAAGCCGGGGGAAAGGAGGTTACTGTGGCACAATCAGCACAGTTGGATGGAAAAGAACTAGGGAAGGCAGAGGGTGCATCATCAATAGATAGGGGTGACAATGATGATACTGAGATTGTTAAACCACCGGAGAAGGAAGGTCATATTTCTGAGCTACAAGGGACAGGTACAGAAGATACAGAAGGGACTAAGAAAAATGAAGCTGAAAGTGAGGAAGAAGTGAAAGATGAATGGATAGGGCCTAAAAAGAAAAAGGTCAAAGTTTCACTATCACATCTCTTTACTGATGAAACTGAAGAGGATGCATAGCAAAGGGAACGACTTATTAAATTTGTGCAAATCTTGTTCTAGACTTGTTTTCCCAGACATAATCAGCTCTCTGCGGAGGGCACGAATATGAGAATTTCCGGGATCTATCCTCGGTACATGATGGTCAAAGACTTCAGGTAGGCAAAGCCATCTTTTTGCTTAAAAGCCATTACGAAGCAGGTAATGTGCAACTGCATGCTGGGTGTGCACATCAACAACCCATCTGTGCATGAATGCAGTTATTGACTGGACAATGATCGTCATTGCTGGACGTTGTTGCACACATGTGTTGCCATGCAGAATTGCACAGTGCTCACTGTATCTCACTGATCTAATTAGAAACAGTTTAGGTACTTCTGGGGAAGAGGCCTGAATGTAATGAAATGACACCACGAATGAAAATGTCTTAGAAGCTTGTACACACCAATCTCTGGATGTGGTTGTATAGCTGTCCCTGGAAATGCATCGACAACATGCTTGAACTGCAACCACTAAAAGCTTTCCCTCTCTGAGCTGTTGGTAGAAGAAGAGAAGAAAAGCTTCCTCTCTGAGCTTGTTGGTAGAAGAAGAGTAAGAAAAGCTTTCTCTCTGAGCTTGTTGGTAGAAGAAGAGGAAGAAGAAGAAGAAGAGAGAATGGAAGGAAGAGAAATCTGGACGAAGAGGTCTCGCTCAGAGTCTCAGTAGCCGTTCTGAGCGACGTCTCGTTTGATATATCGACGAACGAACTTTGAAGAAACCGACTCCAGGAAGGTTTCTTTCCTCGTCTCCCTCACGTCATCTGCTTCGTGAGACGCTGCTTTCGGAAACCCGCTCGTTGGATTATGTTTGCTGCTACCGAGGCTTCTCTTGCTGTTCTATTTATTGTGCTTGAATTGACTTTGGAGCCTAAACTTGTCATCTTCACGGTGTTGCTCAATATTTGCTTGAGGCTTTGGTCACGTATCCCTTCTTACTGCAGAGTTTTGAATTCGGATACTTTTTTCGCTTGCAGATCATTCATTCAGTCCCATTCTCTTGTCCAGAGCCGTGTTGTCTTCCACAATCTCCAGGGCTCTCTGATCGAGTAGCTCCGCAGGGGCTGATAGTGGGTTTTATCCTCGCGCTTGTAGTTTCTAAGAATCCGGTTTGTATTTGGGTCGATTTCTATCTTTCATTTGTTCCGAGGGCAAGGTATCTCACCATGCCGGGAAATACATACGCCACTGTGTACGTTGGTACGTGTCCTCGCTCTTTTCCCTTCTCTCGTCACCCGTCTTCCGAGTCGTTGTCCTTGGTTTCGATTTAGAAATGGCATCATGTGCACTGTTAATTTTGTTAAGATGAACACGGAAATTACATGAGGCTTAGGAAGAGTGGATCATCTGGTGTTGGAAGAAAGAGCACATGTGTTACAAGGACAGGCTTATGCAGGCTTAGGAAAAAGAGGAGTCTGAATCGTAGTGATGAAGTCGATGTCCTATAACCCCCCGTGTGTGTTAGAGTGTGCGCTTATGAATGTTCTTTGAAAGCAGAATATTACAGGAGAGGATCTATTGACATGTCTGAAAAATCAGTCACATGGTGCTGCCAAATTGAGGAGTGGGAGGTTTTTATGGGAGGCAGTTTATGAGAGGAGAGTCTTACAGAACTGGGGGAGAGGGGAGGGGCTGATAAGGAAGAGTGATGGTGGCTATGATAGGGAACTTGGATGAGAGAGTGGACGAGAGGGTGCTGTACGAGATAATGGTGCAGGCAGGTCCGTTGGTAGAGGTGTATATCCCAAGAGACAAAGACAGCAAGCGTCACAAGGGTTATGGCTTTTCTGAGTATAAGACTGAGGAGAGTGCTCAATATGCCCTCCGTCTTTTCTCAGGCCTTGTCTCCCTTTACAATCGCTCTATTCGTTTCTCGGTAGGTTTTTGGTCATCTCTCTTCTTCCTCTTTGAGGACGCGTTTTGCAGGCCCTTCTTTTGTTTGTATTGTATTCTGAGTGGAATGACTATAACCGTGATAAGTTCTTTGAAGACGGTAGCTCATCACATTGTCACAGCATGCTGTGTATGCGATATTTCTGTAGGTGGTTTCATTACGATGGAAGGTTGGGGTGAAGCATTTTGCTCCACAGATGGGGCAAGTTTCACGCAATTGCCAACTGCGGACAGGCTATCACCAAATCAGTATTTAATGAACTATCAGGGTGTGTGCTGTATATATACAAACGAATTTTTACTGATAATTCCAGGACAAGTTCAGTCTTGTTCTTCAAGATCATATGACGGCATCTCTCAGATTTTAATTGATCTGGGTCCGTGACTTGATCACTCTTACGAGATGTAGTTATTTTCTTTCCCTCTTGCCCCCCAACCCTTTACCTTTTGCGTTGAGAGCACATGAGCGTGCAGATGATTTTGGGCACGCTTCTTCCCTGGCAATCAGGATCCTGGTTATTGTGGAAGACTTCAGTTGTAAAGAAACTATGAGGAGTACTGGATACATGGTTTATTTTGCAGATTTCAGGAGGAGAGAGGCCAGTACAGCCAGGTCAGGACAACATAAGTAGCAACGGATCGTCCCTCAGATCAAGTGAAACGAATATCTGTCTCGCCCAAATCTACTCTCCAAACCACTCACCGCACCCTAACTATTCCCCAGCAGGTAATCTTATTTTGCCTTGTTCAAAGGGGCACAGTGTGGTTACCTTGTCTCTGTATTTCTTCTACCCTATTTTTTGGGCGGTCAAGTTATGCATGGCAGTATCATGCATGCATTCGAGCAGCACCAGGCTGTGGCCAGCTGTCTATCAAGTCAGTCTCTGTCCTTCACCACTCATCTTTCTCTACATATTGCCAGCCTTGAAAATCAACACTTACACCTCTGTTATTAACTTCTTATTTACTGTGCGCAAAGGATTTATGGCAATTCCATGCTGAGTTTCTTACCCTGGTTTGTTAAATTCCCATGATGGACTTCCAGAGGGTCAGTATTTCCCATCCCTCAATGCCATACAAGTGTTGAATGTGGTGAGGACATTTCCCCACACACGAACATGGCTTAGTGTGAATATCTGTCCCTTGGGCTGTGGTTGCCTGCCAATTACGCTAACTTACAGGCGCGAGTGATCAGACAATTTTATCCTAGGTGTTTCTGACATTTTCAACGGTTTACGTTGTTTGCAGCGTATGCTGGCATGCAAATGCCAGGCTTTCTAAGCACAGTAGCACAATCCAATGCTCAGTTAGCAGCTCTGGGGCAATTTGGTCTACAAGGCCGGCATCACAGTCACCAGTATGCATATGCACCCCAATCCTACTAAGCTCAGGGGGACTAGATAGCCAGCTCTGAAGTGGGGAGCACTGTCCTTTGTACATCAAAGTGAGGAAGCCTTTACTCCCATGAGTCTCTCGCCTCTGCCGAAGGGGACGAGAGAGAGAAGCAGCAGGGTCAGGCAGACGTTTAAGGGCAAAAACCTGGCACAAATTGGAAGCTGGGTGGAGAGGATATGGGCAGGTGGCAACTTGTACTTTAGTACACAGTGCATCAGTTCTTTAGGAAATAGTTCAATAGGTGTACCCATATGCATTTCGAATGGAGGATATCATCGACGGCATCTTATCGGATGTCGGTAAGTAATCTTTTTCCCATGTGAGGCCATGGTTGGGGAACTTTGAAACTGGGTGATTATGTCAACCTTTCACTTCAGGGCCTGTGGTCCCTCAGGAGATTCAACAATAAGATATATATCATATTTGCAAGAGCAAAGGAGCTGTCTATGCTGCAGTTTGGTACCTGTTTGGAACCGTAGTATTGTGAACTGCCTGTTATCACCATTTGTTTGCTTTAATCCACTCCCATTTCTGGCTTGAGACGAATGTGCCTCACACGCATACCTGCCAAGCAATGGCCCTGCCAAGCAATGGCCTTCCACATCTCACAGGGTGGAGAGGGCTTACTTGCCTTAGTTGCATCCTAGTTTGGTCAGTGCAGGGTTTTAGTTAAATCACCAGTGATGTATGAGGGTGTTGCAGTCCAAATTGAAGGGTGCACAATTACATGAAGAACTAACGGGTGCTTTATACTACCAAGATTTATGCCTGATTTTGGGTTGAATGCCACTATTGGCTGAAACAGGCTACACTAGTTGAAATAGGGCAGAGTTTCAGTTGAAGTTGGCATCCAGGGGGTGCACTGGAATCCAAAGCAGCACAGGCACTTGCCAAGTTGTAGGAAGTGCTCTGGAGCAGTTCCAACATCTTGGGCAAGTGCCTGATCTGCTACCAGCCAACCAGAGCACAGGAAGAAGTGTGATGCAGTCAATGCACCTGCTAATTACACTGTTAATGTAGTTGATACAAGAAGAGTAACCAGGAGAGTCACGTGTGAACAGCATATGTTTCAGGCAAAACCTACTTTACATTGCAAAATTTGGATGTCCCGTTGCTTCATGCCACATCATGTCCAAGAGGTCAGCCTGATTTGTATCAGGCGGGCGCTGCTGGGATCAAGTGTAAAGAGGCCCTAAGTAGGTCGGGGGTTGGGCAATGCAAAACCAAAGAGGATTAGGGGAGGCCGTCCTTCCATTCCGAGAACAATATATCAAGCTCTATTTTCAGAACACTTGCACCTAGTCCATGATGCCAGAGGGAGCCATTGCAGGCTGAGATCATGACACTTCCAAGGCTGGGAAGGCCAATTCATACCTTGTTTACAAGGTTTAGGAGGGTGTCAGACCCCATATTCCTGTTACAAGCTCTGCCTTGGCCACATATCCAGTTCATATCAGCCACTCATCTGTCCACTAATTGCCATGCCAGCATACACTCCAGTGGATTGTTCTCAATGCAAACATGAATGTGGTTGAACTGGGGAGTCTGAATTTCATTCCGCACTCCACAATTCAACTAACTATTTGTGTAAATCCTCTATGAGAATACTCTACAGCTAGGGACCACAAACAGAAGGTAGGATGATGGCACAATGGCTCTTTTCTTTTGTAGGTAACTACACCAATTTGAACTGCCTATATCTACAGCTAGTTGTCCAGCTGAACATTTAGCAGCTCAAACCTAAGGTAGTTTGATGCTTTCTAAACAAGATGGTTCCCATAACATTTCAGAAAAATGTAGAACTTGTACTAACCGTGGGCATAGTCTTTGGACGAAAGACAGTCAAAACCATCGCACAGTTTAGGCTTACTTAGGTCTACCTCCCAAAATGTCCTCAGTGTGATCTTGATCTTGCCACGGCCCCTTCCAAGCAGAGAGAGTAAGCTTTCCCTGTTTGGTAAGAATAATCAAGTGTTTGTTTGATCAATTCTATGTGGGTTACAAATTCTACCTTGATCCATACAGAGCTGTAAAACATGAATGAAGGACGTCGGCGTGGAGTATCTCCAGTTCCTAATTCTCCATAGGTAAATACAGTGTGGTAGCTATGATTGTCCAGACTTAACCCTCACATCGAACTGTAGATACGATCTCAACAGAAGAAAATTACACAGTTCGCCGGTAATGTGTTGGAAACTATTCTCTTGTGAGACTGGTGCAATGGTTCGACTGTGCCGCTTTGACTGTGGAGGGAGCACTGACACGTCTCTTTCACCTTACGCACCACCCCCAATGTAGGATGAGGTACTGTTTCTACACCTTACTGGTTACTCAGTTGATTGGGACTGTGGAGATTGGTGCACAAACCATCCTACCCACACTGGTATCTGCAAAACTCAACGCTTGAGTTGGTGAGGCAACTTTCCTCGCTACATGTGTGCCTGCTGTCCTGTGGAGTCTCTGGGTGATGGGCGTTTTCTATGTGTTACATTTGCATATTCCTTGTTCAGCTTGAAAGTGATATCAGCACCATGTTTGGAAAAGTAAACGAGGACAAAGATTTTATTGCAACTCGCATAGCTGGAAAGCTATGATCCGTATAAAGACTGATATAGATGGCGAGTCCGGGCAATCAAAACAACATTAAGTGCGATACCCACAAGGCACACCCCAGTCATGATAATGAAGGTCAGTCGAAAACAGTGTGCTCCAATACACTCTGGTTCGTACAATGCCTTGATGGCTCGTAAGTCTGCAAGAGCATTCACACTATTACCAGTTTCATAATCATATAGAGTGCCAGCAATGATGCCTGAGAACAAGAGGGAGCCCAGTGGGCTAGCTATGAACATTGTGTTGTAAACCATGCCCAGGTGTTTAAGGCCAAACAGCTCTGATGATGTAGGTATCATTATGCTGGTGTGAACTCCAAAAGAAACCCCCAATAGGATGGAAGCCATGTATAGAGATCCTGGCATGGCTGTTGCAAACAAAAGGTGAGCCACCATCATAATGGCTTGTGCACATGCCATCCACACAGGTCTTGGAAGGGCTGCCAACCTGCAAATGAACACCAGTCAGCAGCAGTTGGGCTTGCCTACAAAGTACTGCATTATTGGCTTTTGATGGAGAGAGAGAGAGAGAGCTGTGCAAAAGCAAACTTCAAGGAGTGAGATCTGTTATTACCTGACATAATAGTCTGATATAGCACCACCTCCAAGACGACCCACAGAGTTCCAAATGCTGATCAGTGACACAAAGATGCTAACATTGGTGTATCCTTGAGCCTCCCCAAGCTGGCCAAGATTGTTGATGGCTGTTATTGCCGATCCCATACCACAAAAGAAAGTGAAAAATAGCAGCCAGAAATCTACTTTCAACACTGCCTGCCTAAGTGTGAGGTCCTCTCTTTCGCCGGGACCCTTTCTTCTATCCACCTCCTGTACGGTTGTTGCAAGGCAATTTACCAACTCAGCTGACGGGGCTGACGATGCACTCATTCTAAATTCATCTAGCTCCGGTTTCTCCCTTGAATTTGTGCTCCTGATGGTGCAATCTTGAAAGGATGCTTCCTGAGCTGAGACACCATCATTTCCTGCCAAAAGCTGCTCTTGTGTTCCATGGTCATCTCCCACAAAAGCGTCCTTTATGGATGTATGTCTTTCACATGTCAAATTACCACCTCCTGAGCAGATTAGAGGGATGCCAAGAGGTGCTGCAAGAAAGAGAAGCATCCCGCCTGCGAAAAGTTGGGTACCTAGAGTCTTGAGAGAACCAAGACCATCTAAGAGAGTTGCAGCCAACAAGTAGAGTGTGAATGCTGCAAATACAGACTGAATCCATGTAAAACTAGGTTGCTCTTTCAAGTCCTCGTTTAGAACTGCTGGGGGAACTGTTCGAATGAATGGAACTGCCAGCATGCAGACAATGGATGGACCCAGGGCTACCAGCAGCAGAAAAGATGCTGCATTGTTCTGGAAGAGGGCGTTGTAGAGCAAAGCAAATATCGCGCTACTCAAGCCATAGCTTCCCTTTAAAAGGCCTGTCACTGTGCCTCGACGGTGTGGGAAGTTGCGTATGCAAGTTACCAAACATGCTGTGTCTAGCCATGTGGAACTGTTGGCCCCCACCGCCAACAGTACACACATCTGTTGTGCCATGGCCACCACCAATGTCTGTCACATTCTCTTCGTAAACAAAGAAGCAGATGCATAGTGTCATCTCTATCTACCTTCTGGTCCTATCCTCTTGTTCCTTCCTACAAACATCTTTCAATCAAAATCCACACTGGCTCTATGAAGCAATATACATTGCCTGAAATCTTGTAACTGTAGATGAATCAAAACAGTCAGAAATTCTTGCTGTAGGTTGGGCAGCAAAGTGGTGCGCAATTCATGATGAATTGACCCCTTTGGGAGCCAGGGTAAACCGGACCCAATGTATCTGCAGTTGGTCCAATAACCACTCTTTTTGTGTCCCTCTGATGTCCCAAAACTAGTGGGACAGGAAGTCCAATGATATCGAATGTTTCCAGCCTACGTTGTGGCCTTTCTTGTTACAGTGTCCCACAGAGCCCGCCACGACAGGAGGCAGTACTCACTTTGGCTGTAGTCTTCTCTTTCACTACAGGTTTACTGCCACCCACAGCCACAGGTGCCCTGTCTGTGTTAAGGTCGGGGCCTTAAGTAGCCAACATCACGTCCCTACCCTACACACAATCTCAATGCTGTGTACCAGCACAAGCATCTTCTGGGATAAGATGATGAACCTGTGCAGATCCTGTAATGGGCTTGGAAAGTCCTTATCCAACATGTATATAACAAGAATCGCCAACCAACGAAAGGTGCACCCACTGACTCTCCTCCTAGAAGAGTGCTAACCAGTGCCCCACAAAATTTGGCATATCCAAGAGCCATCTAAAAACAAACCAAAGCTTCCCCTGCTTATCTCCATGGCCCGTCTGTTTGTTAGCGGCGGATATCGACAGGCAACAATGGTTGCTACTTCAGCTCAACCCAGACACTATCTAGACAATCAAAAACTGAAGTGCGAGTGAGAAATTGGGCAGGTGTATGAGGGTGCTGTTCCTATCCTCTTATCCTAAATTTTTCATACCTGCCAGTACGGCAAAGGAGCAATTCTCTCGCTCAACACAAGCCACACAACGCCATAGCCCACAAAGCTCTCAAGGGCACCAATGGCAAGAATTCCCCAGATTGGCATTGTGTTCGACACCAGACCTGCCAAAAGGCCTACGTTGTCACCCACATCTTTGGCAAATCCCAGAGTGTTGAGCTGTGCCTGATCGTAGCCCAGAACCTCCTTCAGTGTGGGCGAGTAAACTCCAAAGGTGTAGCCGTTCCCTGCAGTGGTCTCCACCCAGCTCGATGCCACCACTCCTATCCATCTGCTATTTCGTAACGTACCCATCACCACCTGCGCACCTCTCTTGCAATTTCCTCCCAAAGCACTGGATACCGAGGCGGCTTTGAAGGGGTCTTCTCGATTACCCAGCCACACCTTGCGAAACAGATCGAACCCAACAACCTTCTATCTGAAATAGAAAATCTTTGTGCGCTGCCTTCACTACTGTTATATTAACTTGTCCTGTGCAGAATTGTTTAAAAGATCATTCTTCTTGCAATTGTTTTTTTCTTCCTATGGATTACAAGAATCCCCCACAGGATGTATGTCTGGAAACTGCCTAGTTGAGCTCGGTGGGGCTGTGCAGTACAGAAGGGGACAAAGTAATCTCTCTACTTGCGAGCGCTGCAATGGGCTTCCGGAGCAACCAGAGACAGATACTGAGAAACTGCAGGATATGCATATGCACATTGAAATGAGAGACAGGCATGATTCGTATCAGTTCCGCAGATGTGCCTCGCTTGTTTGACAAGTTTGTTCAAAGCAGATAGCACCATGACACACAAAACTTTGGGGCACGGGTTAGGGGCCCCTTGCAATATCCAGACAATTTGTGGAGGTACTGCCCTTACATCTCTCTGGAGATGTCACAACAGTTTCTTGTTGCCTTTCAGAAAGTAGAAGAGTGTTTCCAGTGCCTACTTGAATTGTATCCTGCACTAACTTAGCAAGAACGGTTAGCACTTAAGCTGCACAGACATCTTAGTGCTATCCTTGGATTGATCATCAGGTCTGACTTTCCCATTTGATGAAACCCCGTAAGATTTTATTTACAACATGTACAATGGGTGAGCGTACATAGGATGAGAAGTTCCCAAAAAGGGGGGGGAAGGAACAAGGAACAAGAGAAGAAAACAAAAAGCTATAGTAAGCTACTCAGCTAGAGAAGACTCAACCAGAGAAGAACCAGTCCATTTGGCATGTACTGTGGCATGTACTGTGTTGTAATTACAGCACTTCTTTCTGTCTGCATGGTTTAGTATTAGATTTTGTGGGAGAGATATGTTCCCCGGCATGTTGATTGCTTGGCTCATGCAGGTGGACAGGATGAAGGGGTCCAAATCAGCTTACTACAGATGTGGAAATGAGGGTCATTTGGATTTGGAGTCTGGAAACTGAATGCAGCCTTTCCCAGACAATTCTGGGGAGCATAACTGTCTTAGCAGCTTTCAGAGTATTCCATGAAATGCAGGAGTTAAGATTGAAACCAAATGTGGTGAAATTTTGGGCCATACCCAATGCCTGAAATTGAGCGCACTCAGAAGGCCTGTGATTGCGGTTTTGGCTTTCCAGCAAGTCACTGTAAACATCTCCGCCACACTTCACAGGGCTGCAAAGACTAGAGTGTGCGTGGGTCACTTGAACAGACTCTAAAGAACACCGTGCTAGAGACTTTGAAAATACACAAATCTTTTCCAGGACAGTTTAACCCAGCCTTCACAGATGCTCTTAATTATGCACTAGCAGTGAATAGTTTTCTTTCAGTCTCAGAGTCACTAGATGATGCAGCATGCAGATGATATATGTCACTTCCAATCCGTTGAAGCTCATAATAGCAGTGGACATTGCACAGATGTCTCGTTCCTGCATGTTAACACCACCTCACATCCCCAACTATGTACCAATGGTCCGCTGATAGATTGCGTCGGACGTGCTCATTGCTCTTGCCTATTTCTCTATCCCTATTTAGCTTCTACTCCGTCTATAAAACGTAGGTTTGAAACGTATCAGCCTCGACATCAGAGCATCTTCAGACGTTGATGCATAGAGTGAATGTTATGTGCAGGCATGAAAGCGAGCCAGTAATCGTGAGAAATTTCAAACACTTTTATCAAAGGATTGTCTAGTGTATGGTTGGAGGGAGGAGACTGGCAGTTCACACCTTCAACGGCGTCTCCTGCTGCATCTGAGGTAAATTGGGAGGAGGGGTTTTAAGCTGATGCTGTTGCAAAGGCAAAACTGATTCCTGGCTCTCTCTTACCGCCTGGCTGGTTGCATCCTCTTGCACCATCTTCACAAGCTCTCGCTGCAAACGCATCAACTCGTCCTCAGCCCTCCGGAGTTTCCTCCACGTCCATGCTCCATAAATTCCCAATCCTCCTGCACTTTACACCTCTTCCTCAGAGTATGAACCCATCGCATACATGAAACCCCCCTCCTCGAAGGATTTGTGACTAAAAAACAGGTTAATAGATGATCAAACGTCAGAAGAGGATGTAGGTCTTGGTATGTTTCTCACTAAAGAGCGTCAAACACAGAGAGACAGAGAGACTCACCATACACTACGATGTAGGAGGCCCACACATACGGATATGCGTGCATATGATCTACCGTTCTCTGCCATTGCTGCTTACAAGCATCCACGAAACCAATCTGCCGATTTGGCTCCGCGAAACCGGAAGATGGCTGGCCCTCCCTCTTCTCCTCTTCCATAGCCATTTTCACCGAATAAGCGCTTGCGAAACAGTCTCACGTCCGTACTTTTGAGATTCTTTCAGGGGCTCTAGCTGGATTACGGGAAGAGGGATGCATCGACTTACACCGGACGGCTGAGAAAGAGAAAATTCGATAGCTAGGCGCAAGTAGAAGACTTGAAATCTACATAATGCTCTAAATCTATCTTGCAGAATAGGAGAAATCTACACGAGACCATATCTTGTGTAGCATGTAATTTGTGTTGTGCTTCCACAGCATGCGTCTTCCAGTGGATCATCCGGTGCCTCACGTGATACACTCCGCATTTAATTTTCATTCTGCATGTTTAGAACATCCGAGGAAGCTTCGCACAATGGGTTCCGAACATTGTTGTGAAGGAATCTGTAGATTGACATCAATGTTCTACTGTGTAGTATTTCTAGCGGAGAAACTGGGAGTTGCAGCAACCGATATTGGTGGAATCTTTCGAGGAAGCACTAGAAGGCTCAGCATTTTGCAGGATGAGGCCTGGAGATGTATGATGAACACAGAGAGCATTCTATAATATACATAGAGTACTTCATTCAAAACAAAGCTTGAGATTTGCCAAGGGAAAATACTCAGTCGAATCAATCAAGTTTTTTGAAAAGTACAATTTTATAGATCAATTTGCTTAGGTGGTGCCCTCATAAGAGTCCTCCTCTTGCACATAGAGGCTGGCTTGAGGGTGCAGGCCTGCACTCTTCAATGTGAGGTTCAATTTGTCAGGACCATACACTACGAGAGGGAAGTGGGAGACCAAGCTGTATTTGGCAGTATGGAAGTCCCCTAATGAATCCACGAAGTCATAGATTGCCTGCACCTTTGCACGACTCTCAAATCTGTGCTCCTTGCGCTCTCCAGTTGGCAACCGCACCATTACCTGAGAGAATCAAAATGAAAGAAAACATTTCATGGAACATTTTAGAGAAGTTTCTCCTTTGGAAAACATTTTCACTGCACCCATGTTCCTACTGTTCTTACTGTGCATCTCACAGTATAGAAGGAAGCCAACTAATAAGCAGACACCCAAATGTACATAACAAAAGCAGCTTACTGCATCAAGAATGTGTGCACTTACGCGCGTCACCTCCTGCCCTTCCTCAGGTTCGGCAACAAGTGCCATGGCTTTATCACGCCGGTGCTCAAGGGTTAACCCCCTCTCTGCAGCCCGAGCTGCTCTTGCCTCAGTCACACTCCTTCCAAGTTCTAATTCGGCCACCTCTCTGGCTTCCTCTTCTTGTTGTTCCAGTTCTCTCTGCCCCCTCTAAAGTAAGCATGTCAATCATACAGCTAAGTCAGGCAAACCCAAAACGCCACATTGTTGGTCATCTACATCCGATGGTCCCTAAAGTAACACTCTTTTGGTAATCAGGATACTAAATTCTTCTTCCTGTCTCCAAAGACCTCCATGTGTACATGCCAGGAGACAGCATATGAAGAAAACAACACTTGCCTGTGCGAATGCGAGTCAGAGAGAGAGAATAAGGAAACAAAAAGAGTTTATCAAATCTGTAGGGAGAGACCCCAGGGCCGGACAGGGTGAGAGGGGTTAAAAGCTACCTTCTCCATTTGGAGAGCAAGTTGGTCAGCAACATCTTGCTCATCATGAAGGTGGTGATTTAGCTTGTGCTCCTCTTCCTCAACATTGGTGGCTACCAGTGCTGCACCTTGCTCCTTGACCACTGTCTGTAGTATGTGCGTTAGCTCTGCTGCTGACCTAGGACCCTCCACCTGTGACAATTTCCTCAAATCAATACATATCAATCGTTGTGAATCCAGGATAATCAAACCCTCACAAAAACATCCAACGCCATAAGAGCAACCCATGACATCACAGGAAAGAATGTTTCCATCGCATTGTCATCTGGAAAGTTTACGAGTTCTTTACAGGATGAGAGTAGTGACACAACCAGGCATCTCCAGTTTAGCTCATATGCACTGTACATGTTATCCTCCACATTACTGCAGTGATGGTAAAGACTGAAATTCCTAGAGGCCGTTGATCCATCCGAAGCTCTAGTAAATTGTAAGAACACTCATTACACCAGCATAGTTAAGGCTGTAAAAACATTATCAAGGGAAGAGGCCCAATAGCATTCTCAAGCACCAGCTTACAGGATAGAGACACAGCTGGAAACTTGTTATATGCAGGGGGCAACGCCACCCCATCTGAGATGTCTTCTCAAGCAACAGAGAGAAAATGAAAATGTATTGTAAAAAAGATGAGGGTGCAGAGGTGCCGACAGGCCACTGCACAAAAGATCAAAGATGTGCATAAGGTGGAACACTACCAAAAACATCCAAAAAAGTATAAATTGCCAAGCAAACGTTCATGTTCAACCCTAACTTCAAACCCCTTCATAGACAGGAGATAGGCACCATCCTGCCACTTGATGTGGCTCAGCTAATTTGTGGAATTGACAATATTGTCCTTCAAAAACGTAGCTCCAGAAAGCTGGGCTTGATAGATGCTCACAGCAACCTCATTTAAATACAGATCACGACATCTACAACTCTTTGTTTGGAGTATGACTTCCGAAAGGTTAAGCCACATGGTATTCATTCAACCTGAGGTGTGATCAATGGGATCCACCCTGCCAATGACTGGTATGCACAATCCGCATTGTCAAAGCAATGCTCATACGCCCATGAGAGAGGGAAATTAAAGTAGCAAGCAAGAGCAGGCATCAATCAGCACTTGGTAAACAAATTCATTCCTTCAAGCAAATTCCAGTAATACAGCCGTGCCTCTGTGACCCTGGTCGCAACTTTCAAGTTGGACTGAAAGAAAACCTTTGATCAGAAGAGGATTGGCAGATCCAGGCTCAGTGGGCTGTGAACCAGGCTGAGCTAAAGACTCTTGTCGAGGCTGCCAACAGATAATGCACGCTCCCCTCTCCCCCCTGAAAAGACAAAGACCCCGAGCCACTGCACCCACACTTGGTCTCCCACTCTCATTCACGTCTACAACACTAACGGGAGTGACCTAAAAAGAGAACACGCAACCCTGCAACCACACATACCAATCACCTGATGACAATACATGCACTACCTAAGCAGATAATTCCAAGGAAAGTATTAAGATTTTACGAAGTTGTCAAAGTACACAACCGATGTACAAGAGAAGAAAAAAAACACTTCATTGATTTGTCACATTGATGTGGCCATGGTTTGCTCAAGGTAGTGGATCTATCTGGGTAGCATGTGAAGAATCCAAATCCCAGCCCACGTGTGGGCGGAGAGGGAGATAATTTGAACAAAACTTGGTTGTATACCTGCTGGAGGACCAGAATGCGATGGTTGGAGGATTCCGTGACAACAGCACAGAACGGGAAGGTGGATGCCCTGAAGTTGTTGCTCAATTCAAACCCTTCACTGGCCCGCACATCACCTCCCCATGCCACAAAGTTCTCATCCACAAACTGCACCACTGACTCTGCACATAGAATCCTCTCACAGAACGAGGGCGTATTTGCATGCTCTGAAGAGTGCAGATACACAAACAGAAACTTGGACTGCTGGTATGCCCGCCGCAATGCTTCCCTGAAACTAATCAGTTGGAACGCCGGGTGATGTTCCCCATACTCTTTCTCAAACCTCCTCAAGAAAGTGGCAGCTTCAGATACTGGAAGCACCGCATGGCTTTCCTCTCTTCTACCTGCTCCCGACCATCCGAATGCTCCTAACGAGTAGTTCAGAACCGCCCCCGCCATCCGCATTCCAAAACTTACAGCCCCGCACACCAGATTGTAACTTTCCACAACGATAGAGAAAGGAAGGGTCACGATCCTCCCCACAACACTACGGCCTGGGGCATCGCTATCGACCACTGAATTGTTTCCACAAGCATCTACGTATCCCTCGGCCCTCCCAAATCTTCGATTACGCTCCCTGCACCCGTCACGGTAGTAGCGCCGATCACTCACCCCCCTTCTTGCAGACCTTTCTTCAAAATATGATGGGCTTGCAGATGCTAACCCCGCTTCCTGCTCCAAAGCACAGCCACGCTCATCACCGCTCACTTCCCACTGCCTCCCATTGGCTGCAGCTTCAGCATCCAACTTCAAGCCAGCTTCATACTCCGGAATCTCCTGCGAAGCCTTGTCAATCATCGCATTGACTGCCGCATCTAGATCCCACCCATACGCTTCCAACATCTGCTGCGAGAGCAATCCATCCCGCACCCCAGTCACATCCTGAAAGTAGGAACTCTTCTCCTCGTCAATCTCCCCCAGATGACCTGCCATCTCCCCGCTCTCTTCTCACCCCCTCATCCACTACTACTTTCTTATCTTCCCCTCTCCAACACAAAATCCCCTCTTCTTCCACCTCCCTTTTCTCACAAATCTGCACCGCAATTCCTTCTCAATCTTCTCTGTTTCTCTGTCTCTCTCTGTCTCGCACAAATCGAGCTCAGAACTCAGAACTCTCGCAGTCCGCCCCACAGTCTCTTCACACACTCTCTTCTCTGCAACTGCGGACGTTATATCAAGCAGCTTAATACAACGTGTCACTCATCCAGTGGGTGCACGTCTCAGATCCACGTGGCAGATTTTAAGCGTCTGCTTTAGCTTGAATCGAGAAGCTTCGGACCAGAAGTCTGACGAACCAAAGACCGGGCCTAAAAGAGTGTGTTTGGGAGCCACTCCGATAGCCTTGGTTATAGCTTTGGAGAGTCGCCATACCTCGGCTCCTAGTTTGGGTTTGTCTCGAACCTGATCCCAGACCTAAGAAGGAGCAGGTGACATCGCATCCGAGGGAGATACATCGCGAAGGTTTGAAGAGAGAGAGTGAGGAGACGTTGAATTCGTGTTGAAAAGTCAAGATTTTTACGCGCGATTGTGACTGGGATTGTGCGCGCAGGTGGCGCTTGGGATTCGTGCATATACCCACATCTTGAAAGCGCCAGGTGGGCTCCAAATGTTGTGCTTAATCCGTGCTTGCAACGTTCTTGACCCCCCATTTTCTGAATCTTAGTACGAGAACTTTGGAATCACGAGTGACTGTTTTGGAAGTAGATTAAAGATGACAAGTGTACCGACTTTGGAGTCTAATTATTAGTGTCAGAGTGCTGGGATCTCTCTACCTGCAGCCTTGTTTTGTGGGAGTGACAGCAATTGCCTGCTTCGTTTTAGCTTGCCGGATTGGATGGGGTGATGTCGCCGGTATTCGGCTTTCGGAAGATGTGGAGTTGAAGGAATTCTGAATTCGAAGAAACTTTCTTCTTCATGGGGACATTGTATACGTAGTCGACGGCAGGCTAGCAAGCAATCTCAGCGATGGGAGTTGCGAATCCCTGGTGGGTTGGTTGGTCTGCTTGATCGTTTGGACACCATGTGTTCCATGGTCGCTGACTCATTTGTCAGTGCACCCAGAATGTACTGACACGCGCTCTGTGGAGTTTTGTAAATAAGTCTCGGGACGTTTTTCTTATTGCCTTCTGCTGCAGCTTGTTTATGCAGGGAGTGCATGGGGGGCGGATCTTCTTTGATGAGGAAATCACTTTCCTGCCTTTGTTAATGTTCAGGCTCAAGCCGTTTGCCTCAACAACCTACAACGTACATTACCTCGGGGGGTGTTGATCATATCTCTCGATGAGGGAGAGGTTCGCTTTCAACAAACTGCACTGAATGACTCAAATGGAATTGGGAGTGAAACGTTCGACAAGGAGAAATTCCTAGAGCAGTGGACGAACTAGCCAGTGAGTGATCCAAGAGGTCGAGAAATCGACTGGACAGAGTGACAGGCAAAAAATATTTAGTTGTTGAACAAGGTTCTGGGGCTTTGTTGATTAAGTAGGAGAGTCTCAGGAAGGGGAAGTGGAAACCAATAGCTGCCAGTAACCCAGCGACCTTGGAGGCGATGCCAACAGTAACGAGTAGAAAACGAGGAAGGCAAACGAAAGCGAGTTAGGCAGTTCTTGTACTCAACAAGACAGACACACAGACCCGGTGCCTCTCTAAGTGCAGTAGGGGATAGAGTGGTGCAGGTAGCTATGCAGGTGGTAGGAGCGGCCAGGAAGGCCGTCCCCACCCCTTCCACCACACCATCTGCACCAAACGGAGCAGGTGCCGCCAGCAGTGGCAGTGCTGCTGACCTGCCCATGACACGCGAACAAATACAGCGGGATCGGTACTTGAAGACCATAAAAAATCGAAAGTGTTCTGCTTGTGGCAACAATGCACGAACCCGGTAACTCTTGACACACTTGGACATGGTTGGACTGTTGAATGTCAAGAGTTAGCATTTGGCTACGTTGGGTGTATCACCCTGAGTCCCAGGGCAGGAGCATGGGAAGCATGTTAGTTTTGCGGTCTTGCGCAGGTGTTGCAAGGCAGGAGAGATGTTATGTTACTATAGGTGGAACTAGTGCAAGCTCTGACAGAGCTGAACATTTTTAAATGCATTCTGAGCAGTGGGTGGCAGAATTTCAATGTCGTAGCAAGAGTATGAGTACTGGGACACTTGCTCTGAGAGCTGGGACCCGTTGGCTCCTGGCTGGTGGTGGGGTCACAAATGAAGCATGCGATATGCAGAAATGTCAGTTGTGAAAACATTCCCCTAAACTCAATTTCTTTGTTTCATGTTGTGGGTGCAGGTGCCCTTTTCAGGCCTGCCAAACTTGCTGCATGAGGGCCAGGAACCCCTGTCCTGTCCATGGTATGTCAAATATGCAATCAGTTTCTTCCACACATTCTTCTTCATTTGGATGGATATACTTGCTTCTCTGTCTAAAGGGAGCCCTAGTCACAAGTGTGTATGAATCCTATAAATGACAAAGATGTCAATTTTCTGCTGCACCTTGAAACCATTCACTTGTGAAGCCCAGATATCTCCCCCCCAGTTCTAGCATTCCAATTTCTGGTAGAAAGCACATTACTTTAGTACCAGTGTGATGTAAGTATTCACCTGACTTAAACCCCAGGAAGTCCAGACACAAATCTTGCAAACCGAGCAGAAAGAAAATGCAGCGACAGTCACAGTACCAATGAGAGTGAGTATTCACCCAAGACTTATGCCTCAGGAGGGTCAGAGCTTTTGGGACAGTCTCAAATGCAAACCAAGCAGAAAGAAAATGCATAGACAGTCAGTCCTTCTCATGCTTTTGAATGGGGATTTTGTTGAATTCCCATTGCATCATGGAATTCATGCTAACCTCACCATAATACCCACAGGTCAGAAACACTGGTTTGTTTTACTGTACAGAGATAGGCTGCCCACTCTCCGTTTGGACTTTGGTCTGGTGCCCCAGCCTTTCCTTGAGGCCACTTGTTCAGCCCAGGCTCACCTTTTAGCCTGTGGTCTGCTGACAGTTGGTCTTGCTTCCAATTGATAGAGTGGAGGATTTGCAGGTATCTCATCTCAAACCAACTGTACCACCATCTCATTTGAAATTGGTTTCTGAATGAAAGTGGGCAGTGCAAGTCTAGAGATCCATGTAGCAGTCTCAAGGCACCAAGTTGTACGACTTGGAGGCTTCCAGCTTAGGCTTAGATATTTCCCTTGGAGACCTGTATTGAATCGTTGTTCTATGGGCCTGAACTACATAGGTTTTTTAACTGTTGAGTTGTAGAAAATATTATATTTGGTGACTGTGAAATCTTAACAACCTTGATCATTTGCCGGTTGGATTCTATGGCATTGAAACATCTGTGAAAACATCTAGACTAGTGTCTTTTTCTTCCCATTTGACAAGCTATGAAATGTGGCTACCAGCTGCATTTTTGGGGAATTCAAGTCCTCAAGAGGTCCAAGAGGTCCGGAATGTCTTCTCTCCCCACCACCACTGTTGTCACCGTCAACTGACCTTCGTTCTTTAAAACCACCTTTGTGCTCTTGCTCATATTGGCGTCAAGTTTTGAAATATCAATGTACCTCCTGACAGTGTTGATCAACCTCCTCTAGGCTTTCAGGGTTTATTCTAGAGCCTACCACACTGACTGAGACCACTAGACTTATCCATAAACAAGGATCGGAACGCTCGTAGGAACACCTCCAGGGAGAGAATGAAAGAGGTACTCGTTAGTTTATGTTTGCAGTAGCTTAAGTCGATAGAAGCTGTCTAGCTTTGGAAAGTGGAATGGAGAGGAGATGGTGGACAGGAGAGCAGAAGTTGGGTCCCCAAGTGGCCATACATCCTGTGGGCTACATCCTGCTCTGGTTTCATGGCAATCCTAGTATGGAGCTTATAGCTCTTTCTCAGCCAAACGTGTCATATGTATGAGATCGAACCTTACTGTACTTGGTCAACTGTAGCTGATTAATTTGTGTTAGGGCTATTCTGACATATGGGAAATGGGATGAATGCAATGCCATGCAGTGTACAAGCCAAACAAACAAATGACTGGTGCACCCACCTTGAATCCGCGTGATCAAAATTGGTCAGCCACTGTGAGCAGCATGTAAGTCTCTGGTGTACTTCTGCAGCATGGCCCTTTGTTTACCATTTTGTTGTCCCCAGCTATGCTGTCTTGAGCAACTTAGAGGAAATCAAATATGGGATGACGTTATGACTAAATCAATGCAAGACAGAGGTGATGCACTCATTGGCTATACCCCGTGGATGTGGGCTACCATCTAAATATCTTTTGAGAGCCAGTTGTGAGGTTAGAACCCACTAGTTAAGAGACTCAAGGCTAAAATTGTCATCCAGCTCAAGAACAGGCAGTGGTAATCTGAGGTTACCGCTGTCATGTCGACAGGATATGAGTGATTCATACAAAATCAGGTCCAGAATATTAGTGACATCATCTGTCTAAAACAGGCCCCATCATACTATCTCCTTTAGAAGAATCAGCCAGCCTATTGAAAGTATACCTTTCATGCATTTTCCAATCTCTAACCAACCTCCTTTGCAAGGTTGGGAGAAGAAAGTCATTAGACTGCAGCCACTCCTAGCTATCAAAGCGAAGGTGGAGCCTCACTTCTCCCATCCCATGGTTGGTGGTTAATGAGGAATAGCACGCTTTAAGACATGTTTCATCCTTTTGCATATAGGCATGTGTGAAGTGTGCTGGATTTGCCATATGATTTGATTCTGGATTGCTTTACTTTGTCTGATTGTTGCAGGCCTGCCTCAATGGGCTCTCCCTATATGAGACCCCCCTACGTTCCTGCATCAGCTTATCATAGCTCGCCTGGAATAACTGGCATGCGACCTCATGTTGGATATGCAACCTCAACTACACAGTCTGGTCATCATCCTCATGCAGGAGCGTCACCAAGTGCACGGCCATGGAGAGCTGTGGGTGCCACTCTCGAACAGCAGGAGTTGTACAGGTTGAAAGCTCTTAAGCTCGCTACGCAAGCTGCTCACCGGGTATGTGAAGGAGTAGAAGAGGCCTTCTCTTTCCCCATATCAACTTGTAATTGGAATGTTGGGTAGTAATATCATTCTTTGTCTAGCTAGTTACGATACTTGTGTATGAGGGAGAAAAAACGTTCTGTCTTAAATCTGAATGTCTTTGCAACAGGAAGCAGCCATGATTAATTTATGGAGATTCCAGAAATTGCGAGAGCATCTGGATGGTGAGATTGTCATCGAAGATGAAGCATTTGATCGTTACATGCACAACATGTTGTTGCTGGAGGAAGTCTTTCTGGTTAACAGGGATGCACCAGAGGAGGATTCCTCAGATGGTGAGCTAATTGTCGAAGAGGGTGTGACTCACATTGGATCCAAGGATATGGTTTGTCCGGATTCCTTCATGCTCCCAGATGGCACTCAACTGCAATGGTGGATGAATGGGGATAGGAAAGAGGCTAGCCAGCAGCGAAGGAAACGGACAGTTGAGAGGCGGTTACAGATGCTAAGTAGGGGGGAGCAAGAGACGGAGGATGTTCAGGAGTATGAAGACATGATCCAGGTAGTTGTTCTCGTTATGCACCTCTGTTGGAAATAACTCCTTCCATTTGAAAGTCATGTAGGTTTAATGTAGGTGTTTGTTGTTGGAGTTTTGTTACGTAAGGGTGAAGGAGGCCACAGTTTAGATTCACGTGACTTTTCTGAACTCCTGCAACCTGGAGCATCCTTAAAACTGATGCTCAAAGAAGACATTCATAGGCTGAGTTGTGCCAAGCAGGAGCAGAGGGTGGCATTCTCCAAGTGTTCCCGCACTTGAACCAGCCTGTTGCTTTATCTTAGATTTGACCTGCCACCTAATTGGAGATTGCTTATATTTTGAGACTGCAAATCGTTAAATTTGTCATTGTCAAAGTATTAGAACATTCAAATTGCTAAGTTAACACATTGTCATGATGGCCTGCTCATGTACTCAGTGATTGAGTCCCTAAGATGCAAAGCTGCATTACTTTGTTCGTTTTTTCCAACCCTCATCTTTCTTCTTTCTTATATTCACCAGTTCATTTGTACAACTGTGATTCAGGTAGTAGCACCTGAAGCTCAACGAGACTTGAAGCGTTTCAAGCCACAAACAAAGGAGGGAAAGGAATGTTTAGAGCGTATTGGCATGTTCCAAGCTCTTCTCCAGAAGACCAATCAGATTCAGGTTATGGCAGATGTTGATTCGTGTGTGGAGATGTATAGGCAGAGGTTTGGGCCTGGACTAGATACTCTCTTGTCTCCCTTGTCAGGGATTGTTGAGTGTGTGGGTGCTGAGGTTGGGAAAGAACATGATGTTGGCAGAGTTGTAGTGAGCACCTCGGGCTCAGAGTTTAAGGAAGAAGAGGCCAAGAATCCCTTGCTTCCAGTAGACCATCAAGCCGCACTAGATACACCATTCCCTGATAAGGAAGATGGGGTTTTAACAAGTCAAGTGAGTGAGAGTGAAACAGTTGGATTCAAGGTACATGACCTTGAGGCTGCAATAGAGGGCAAGAGGTTGACTCGAGAAGATACATCAGTTGAGCTCCAGGTACAGGACCTTGAGGCTGCAAATGAGGGCGAGAGGTCGACAGGAGGAGATACATCAGTTGGGCTCCAGTTACAGAACCTTGAGGCTGCAAATGAGGGCGAGAGGTCGACAGGAGGAGATACATCAGTTGGGTTCCAGGTACAGGACCTTGAGGCTGAAAATGAGGGCGAGAGGTTGATAGGAGAAGAGTCCTCATGTGGACTCGAGTTACAGAGGCAAGAGGCTGACCATCAAACAATTGTCAGTAAGAAAAGTGATCAGGTTTCCTCAGGTGAAGGAAGTGGTGGTTTGTCCAAGTCCGAAAAAATCACAACCACTGAAAGTAAACAACAACACGCCGGAAAGCGGCACTGGTCACAATCACAGCAAGGTGCTCTTGTAGCTTGTGGTTGGTGGAAGGTAGACCTGGATGAGAACAGTGCTCAGGCTGTCTGCCAGTCCTTTCTGAAATCAACTGAATCAGTAGAAGTGTTATGACTCCGAATATTTTTTCTACTAGGCCGGACTTCCTTTCCTCAATATCTTTCAGGGTAGCTTCAAAATTGGCTGATGAGTTTTAGTTTGTACTTATGTGTAGATCTAATCTTGTCTTCCTCTCACAAATCGGCAATCACTGATCCCTGGTTCCCATAATCCCTACTTCATCTTCATACGCAGGATGTTTTGTGACCCAAACAGAGACCAGTACATTCACCAGCCCACTCTAGGTTACAGTGAAGTTCGAACTCTTACTACTGCGGCTGAAAGTATTGTTGACTGATGTCTACAAAACCGTGAACTGGTTTCCTGTCATACAGGGAACTTGAGAAACAGTATGAGAGAGTTACATCAAAGGAAAAGAAAATTACCAAACAGAGAAGGTTAGACATGCTTCTTTAACCTAGAGTTGGAGCTTCAATGCCTAACAGGTGATATAAAATCAGTGAGTCTCCACAATCTCTCCATGAGGTGTGCTATTGAGCTTCTTTTTGCTAAATAGTTATTTGTTTATTTTCTTAAAAGGGATTCAGTTCAATGTTCTATCCCCTTTTTTTCTGGAAGCAAAATTTAAAAATTAAGGGAATAATAAATGGGAAAAGCAAGGCAAAAATGAGCCTCAATTCCCATTTAGCAGTCTTTCTTTCATGTCTACCTACTGTCATACCAGTTTGAAGAGAGGAAGACAATTACTGACACAAGCTAATTGTCTCACTTCACCCCAAAGGGCTATTTGGAATGTGGACACCATCTGTCTGTCTGTCTAATGACTGTACGACAATGCGGTTGCCCAACCCTCGGCCCAAAGACTCGAAAGTCCTTAGGTATCCACACATGAAGTGACATTCCTCAAAAGGATGGGATGTATATGATAACTCCAGAGATCTGTAGATACTGGAACTGAATCCGCAGCCAAATATTTAGGAAGTTGTAGTGATCCTGATGAAGTCCAGATCCGGATTACAAATCACTTCACTCCAGAGCAATGTGGTCTTCCAATTTGATGGTAAGGAAAATATTGTCATCTTTCAGCAATATTGTCATCTCTCACAAGCAACTAAGCAACTGGGAAAATAGGACACAGGACAAGGAACTAGATGCCGCAAGCTTGTTTCCCACTTGCAGGCATTCCAGCCACAACTCTAGGCTCATCATTGTCTTTATTCCCCATTTGTTCTCGAGACAGCTTTCCTCAAGGCACAAAAATCGGACCATATTCAATCACTATGTTTGTTCTCAACATGGGACCTTTTACTAGCTGTGGGTTCATAGGCCTGAACAGCAACAACCTCTCATGTCTTTAAGGATCAGATGTATCCCATCTTGGCCAAGCACCGGACCTAGTTACAATGCTTTTAAGAACATGAAGAAGGTTGTAAGGTTGTTTTATCCTATCTTCAGTGCCTTGATAAAATCTACTTGCAAATTATATCACAAAGAGCACACTCGAGTTCTTGGTGCTTCAACTCCACAGCAATGCTCCATTGCTAATGTCTAGAGGAAATAACTCTGTTCCTTGGCATGAAATATTTCAACAACAGGACCGAGACACTTCATTTGATGTTCACTTCAAGGCCAGTAGTGCTCCACTCCCAAGAGAAACTTCATGCAAAAATGCAAGGGTTAAGGTCTGTTGTCCTCCTTGACCTGGAATGTGATGGACTTATGTAGTTCAGTGGCTCTCCCGACCAGGACATAAGCCTCCAGAAGTGACCTCAATCAACAGTTTAGAGGCTGCTTCATGTTGCCAAGGCACACATACTTGAGCTGCATGCCATAGACCAAGCAGGAAAGAGGGGCCCCACAATTAGCTTTCCCTTGTTCATTCAACATCACGAGCAATATGCATGAGAACAAAGTACCATGACATGCTTGAGAACAACCCAAAACCCTCAGAACCCTGAACCCTAGTCAATTCATAACTTTCAGTACTAAAATCACTGAGAAAAGTAGCCAGTCAAAGAAAAGCACCTCTAGGTATTCATCAAGGCCGTACTTGGAACCCTCACGGCCCAGTCCAGACTGCTTCATTCCTCCAAATGGGGCCACCTACACAATCTCAACCCAAAGGAAGTATCAGAAAATGACAGCTGTGCTTGGGGCAAGCACTCAAAGGGCCTAATATCGCATCTAGCTGTCTTTCCCTGCTTTGGATTTTTTAATGTGGTGAGGGAGCCGGACTCTCAATAGGCCATATGTATTGATGGTCCCCTATTAAGAGAAAGTCAGAGTGGTGCTTACTAGAAGACCACCAAAAGCCTGTGCGGCTAGTTACCTCAGTTGAGATTAGGCCCTCGTTCAAACCAACCATGCCATACTCTAAAGCCTCAGCAACCTGCCAACCTCGAGAAATATTTTCTGTGAAAGCGTATGCTGCCAGGCCTGCCCGCCAGAAGGTACCATGTCAGTCTGTGCCTTGTCATCAGTCCCCTCCTGCCAGGTTGACTCACTTTAAACTCAACCTCTCTGCCTGTTCAATTATATATCAATGGGAAAGCCTACTAACCTGTGAAATCCAAGGGACCAGTATAAAACATAAAGGAAAGCCACATGAAGGAAACCAAAAAGAATGCTGTCTCATCAAAAGAACTCCCAGCATTGCTCAGGTACAGAGAGTACTGTAGACCTTCAGGGTTGCAAGGTTTCTTATAAGAGTGAAAAACAAATCAACTGTATCCTGTATAAGAGTGACCAGCCGTTATAACTCCCCAGATGTACTGAGTTTTTGGTTATGGGAAGACTCAGCCAACACATAAAAACTGAGTATACCCATCAATTAGAGGGTTGGGGATAGAGAAGCAGCAATATACCAAACTCGGTGTCATTGGCCAGCTTGATTGCCTCTTCATCTGTTTTGAAGCGCACAAGAGGTGCTACTGGACCAAATACCTCCTCCCTTGAACATCCAAACCAACCTCCACACCGTAAAACACCCATGCAAATCTTAAAGATAGTAGTTAAGATAGACCGACAACATTCCTTTACACCAACTTGAGCCCAATAACCTCCAACTCTTAAGTGGAACAAAGTACTATGCTTTGTTTGGTTCATCTTCCACCTTACTAACTGCCCAAGACCAAGCAGAGAAATCCCCACACGATATCCATCTAATGATGTCTAACTGCCTTAGCCATAGAAGTATACCTGAATATTAACATCTGGTCAGTTGAATCACCCAGAACTGTGGGTTCATAGAAGGTACGCCCAAGACTATGACGTTTGCCTCCTGTTAACAACTTTGCCCCCTGCAAAATTTCATATTTGGCATTGGGCACAGTAAGCCCCGGTTTATTCTTTGGTAATCGACCAAGTATGCCAATATGCAATCTCAAAGGAACTGCAGCAGGCCATCATCATCCCTTGTTCACCCAGTCCGGCTATATCTCAACACACATTAAGATACTCACCAATTTGCTCAGACTGACATGACGTGGTGCACACATGTCAGCATAATGTCAGACGTCACCTCACGTCCAAAAACGACTTTACTAAACTCAAGTAAGCCACACTCAGAACACTGGTTGCAGTCAAATGAAAAATTCAGTAAAATGTAAATACATTGGGACAGAAACAAACAGGATGGACCTAGGGAGAGATCTGAGTGCGAGAGGGAAAATCTGCTGGTCCCAGCCTCCAGGGCTATCTTAGGGATACCGGAGCGTGGAAGGTGGTTAGAAAGACCACCCCTGATTAGATGTGTTTCTCTTATTGTTTACCTGTCTAGATCTGCACTCCTTGGTTTACCAAGTTTGTAATTGAAGTGATTCATAAATTCAAGTCTGTTATGGGTGTTGCCCAATTTCTTTGTAAAGAATGTACTCATAAGACTTTGTTTGCCCTATTCTTTGTAACGGGAGAGACAGTGACAAATAGGAAAGACTACATGTCCACAGAAAGATGAGAGGGAGGGAGAGCGAGATCTAAGTCTTGCCCCTTTCAAAACATTAAAAAAGAGAAAAATAAAAAATAATTACGGAAAAACCACCAACTCTCCATACATAGCACCATGCATTTCTTGTCAGTGGAGATGCATGGTCATTTTGTGTCCACTTTCTATCAGGACAAGAAACAGTAACAGAGAGTTAATTCCATGTACCTTCGCAAGAGCATCTTGCACATGATTTTCCACCTGCACAATGTAGCAACAATCCTTAGCAATGAGGGTACGCATACTTGTTGACAGATAAGCACACAAAAAACACTGTCAGTACCGCTTGCTGCATTACTTGTTGGACACAGTGGGACAAACCTGTCCCATCCAAACTTTGATGATAGTCCAGCAGCTCAGAAGTGAACATGCAACCATGAACCAAATCCTCAATACAACAACAACCACTGAACTAAGGAAATAAGAATAGAATACTAAAGCTCAAAAGCCTTCAGCATACTTCATACTACGTCCTCCAAGCTTTATATGATTAAGCGAAAACCAAATAAAATGCACCTTTTTCACTGCTGCGTCGTTGATCAATGGACCCTAGCCACAGAGCAACAAATATGATGTTAACAAACTGCCATAATTAACCATCCAAGTTTCTGTTCTGCACTTCAAGCTGCACTTGCACCAGAACAAATGATGGGGCAGGGAGTAACCTGTGTTACACCTTCCTCTAACCCGTTTCCCACTCGTAGCTGCAAAACCGCTTTTGAAAAGGCCTCTGAAAACTTGTCATAGATGCCTGTTTTCCCACCCCACCAAGCCCTTAGCATAAGCTTGCTGTAGTTTTGTGGCCATAGATCTTGTGCCTGATTTTGACAAAGATCACAGAGCATGTACTCACAAGATGTTGCAAAGATGAAAGAAAAAGACAAGGACAAATTTAACAGAGTAAATCAAACAGTGCAACTACACTGTAGAGAATGTACTTATAAGACATTGTTTATCGTAGCCTTGTGGCCATAGACCCCACCCACTTTGGATCGAACAAGAGGGAACAGATACTACCTTTGTGAGCGGCTCACTCCAGTAGTGGGACTTACCTTGATCTAAACAATTAGGTTGGGCTTTCCAGATTTCCTCTACAAATTCCTGACACAAGTTGAATCTGCTGTATGTGAGCCCAGCAATTAGACCCCAACAGGGCCAGGGCTTCAGGCTCAGACTCGAGATTTTGAAAGTCGGTGAACAGAGGTGCAGGGACTATGTTTTTGATCGTCCTGAAGAGGGTTGCTCTCTGATGAGATATTCTGGTTGTATCTGAAAATGGATATTGTCTTCAGACCGCCTGCACATTGGGCATTGACAATCTCCTTTTCCTCTCTGCATCTGTTTCTTGTTCAAAGGTAGGACTCCCTGCCGAGGATAGGTCAGCCATTCAGGTCGGCCCTTCAGGTTAAGGTCTGACCGCTGTCTCTCTGCCAGCGTTCTCTAGAACAACTAACGTGGCTGTTTGGGGTGAATTTGGCATACCGCCCTTTAAGATCTCGGCATGATGAGCTCAAGGTCGGATAGTGGGGTCAGTAGAATTGCATGCCCAGTACCAGATACCCTAGGATAATTGACTCTGTTTCTTGGAAGTACACAGGCTGAGAGAGAGAGAGAGAGAGAGAGAGAGAGAGTGGGGGCGGGGGGGCAAGAGAGGCGAGATATTTTCTGAGTCCTTACCATCTTGGACCAGAATTCGATTGATGCAAACACATGTTTGTCCGGTGTTTCGGTATTTGCCTGCCAGCTGCGCTTGCCAGCATGCCCATGCAAGGTATAGCATCAGGATAATGAAGACCGTGCAGGTCTCACAGAGATCCACTCAACAGGGACCCACTGATTTCAAGTTGATGGTTATTTTGAGTCGATCTCCAATCCATTAAATCATTGATGTGATATTTTCTTATGCTGAGAGGAAGCTGCGAGCAAGCGAGCAAGTTGGATGCGTGAAGACACCCTACTTTTTACGGGGCGCAAGAGAGCCAAGAGTGTGCACGTGGCAAAAATATATCCTTACCAGACTTCACAACAACTAGAGGACCGACTAATAAGAGGTGGTGACATAATCCAATTTTTCACCCCTGAAATTCCATCTGTCAGGCTCTGAGGAATTCACAAGAGTGAAGGCAGCACCACACAAGAGCACGAGCCCCTGCTTACCGTGCCCTTGACTGCTAGCTCCAAATTGGCATCATCAAAGATAATGCAAGGTGCATTTCCTCCCAGCTCCAGAGACATCTGCATTCCCGTTGCCAGCCAACTCAATTCAGACCCAAGAAAACACAATCTTTAACAGGGTAGGAGGAAGAATCTTAACTACAAAACCCCACAGACCTTTTTTACGGTGCCTGCAGCTCCAGCCATAAGTATTTTTCCAACTGCCGTGGATCCTGTGAATGTAATTTTTCGCACCTGCACAGCCGACTATTTGTATTGAATGACACGTTGGATTTTCAGCCTACACAAATTTATACATCTAAATTCTCCTTTAAGTCCCTCACTGCTAGCTCTCGTCCATTTCTGCAGATAATACAGTACATCTGCTTTAGATTTAAATCAAAGCCCTTAGCATTGCTCAATCCATCCTGATTAATAAAAATCACAGCAAAATTCCGCACATCCAAGCTTCTCAGCAAAGGCTTCAGCGATTTGCAGCTTGTCTGACATGAACATTGCAATACTGTACCTGGCTGCTTGCCATAAAGGCTGCACCAATTTGTACAGGGTCCCCAATAATCAGATTCAGCACACCCTGGCACATCACAATGAACTCCTGATCAGGTAAACCTCCAGGGGTACCTGCATAACTACATAAAGGGATGCATCAAAGCAAAATGATTCTGGGTTGATTCTGGGTGTCCAGAAGTCTACATGATACGTATGACCCAAATAGACTTGATCCTGTTCCACTACCTGACTTGCATGTAGTAAACTGTTGAGTTTCAGTGCCTTTTAATACTACATCCTGGTCCAGTCTCCTCATCTTAGCATTTCCTATGACCTTGGATTAAATGGAGGAATGCCTTCCTTAGAATGATTAGACGGATGTAACTTGGTTCTAATAAAGACCATAACACCTGCAGAATGTAAGAAAATTGGATATGAAAGTACAGGAGGGATGCCGGCTTGAAGGGCAAGTTCACCAGCAGCCAACGCTGTCAAGGGAGTAAGCTCCGAAGGCTTGACTATAATTGTACACCCCGCAGCCAGTGCTGGGGCCACCTGCTTCAAACTCCCAACCATCCATGTTCAGTGTGCTGATGCAAGGATGCACAACCCAACCAGTCTTTGGCCAGGCCTTCCAAGCACTAAGATGACTCAACAGCTCAGATACAAGTCTCAGCATTTTCAGAATAAGTTAACACCACCAACAATGTCTACAATACACAAGGAAGACCATCCAGTTTCACCAAGTAAAACATATACAATGGTACTTTACTATGTGAAGTCTTGACCATGTTACATGAGGGTGAGATAAAAACCTTGCGAGTAATCATTGCAAGAGGGAAATTCCAGGGTGTGATAGCACCCACAACTCCAACCGGCTACCCACACATACAGTCAGCAGTGAGTAACCCACTACTGCTTAGTTCTCTTTTCATGCAGATGTAGCCATGCTTTTGGTCTCCTAGGAAAGCAGATCAATCTCTTTTGTAAAAGGAAACTATAGTAAGTTCAAAATTTTCATCAATCAACAACTTGTTGTCTCAACAGGACAGTAAAGAGGTGTGTCCCTACAGGGTTGTCCTACATGTTTGAGCACGAATATCCTCTTATCAGAGACAGGAGATGGAATGATGTCCCCATACATACGCTTTGCTTCTTCAGCGTAAAGCTCCACAAAACCTGCACTGTACACAACCTGCACGCGGGAACTTTAGCACTGTCAAATATTTCAACCAACCCCAACTGTATCTGCAGACCTATCTCTCGTGAATCAATTTCAATAAACCACATCCTCTCAGCACGAAAACAATGAGAAAATCAAGCTTTTTGGATGTGAAACTAATCTAGGGACATTGAGCACCTCTCCAACTGCCTCAGGAAGAGGCTTTCCTTGCTCCTGTGTCATAATTTGAGCGAGGTCATCTTTGTGTGCAATCAGCAAATCATACCTGCACTCCGATATGATGAGCACCAATGAGATGGAAAGATAGAATGGGTAATAGAGCAGCTGATCAGTAATTCCAACAATAGGAGTGAACGTTTGGCATTAATAAGGGGTCACCTGCCTTGTCTCTTCTTATCGTTCCTACCCTCCCTACCCTTACTGCTCTGTTGAACCTGGAAGCATTGGTGCATAGCAAGAAGCACAATCCCATATGTACATCTATTGATTACCGATCGAATTGGTGACGTGGTGGCTTTACCATCTGCGCAGAATCTTGCTTCGATCTGCAGCTGTTCTTTGACTCCAAGCTGTAGGAGGACACCCAGTTCTGAAATTTGTCAGGAATCCGCAGCCAAAGCTAAATATGCTGGAGAAATCCCAGTCATCCAACTTTATGCTCAGATGGAACTGGCAGCATCATCAGAGTGAAAACAATAGCAGGTACCTGGAAAAGCGTCAGAGGCAGCCTCAATAGCCTGTAGTGTCTCTGTACCACCCATGAAGGGCACATTCACAAGCAGTTCACCTGTTGCTGGATTATGCACCTGTCCAACGCCCACCCAATCCATCTCAATGCGACTTGTGCATAGATGACACCAAATTTGCATTAAGCAGCTTGGCTGACCACTCGATTTGAACATCCCCAGAAAAAAAACCTTCCACGATGGTGGAGAGAATTAACTCAGCAGATGTAATTCATACTGTAAGATTCAGAGAGAAAATCACAGTTCATATGCTAGAGAGATCTCTAACCAACTACCTCCATGTACCTGAAAGAGGGAGATAGGTGGAAGGGTGAGGACATTTTCTCTTAAGGAAAGAGTAGGGGAGATGAGCAAACCCTTCATACACCCCATCTGTACTATAAGGTGCCATTATTTCACTACCTGGTTCCGTTCCATGTGTGTGTACTGCCCAGGACACGAGAAGCTAGTTTTCAGCAGTATCGTGCACTATCAAAAATGGCACTATCATGGTCGAGCCACTTCAATAGAGCTTAACAGAATCTATGAGACTCTGATTGATACATACTGGCACAGTGCGCCCATCATGAGAATCAGTCCATCGGCCTCCGATCAGTGCTTGACTGCGCAGCAATTTGATGTCACGCACGTGTGAAACTGTACCCATCTGCGGACGTGAACTGCTGCTCAGTTCTCATAGAGACCACTCTGCCAACTTCCGTAATCGATACTGCAGCCTTCCTATCAAAAACCTGACCTACCTATGTTGAAATAGGAGGGGACCCCACAGCAACTCCCATCCTTGCCAGTATTCTCAAAATTGGGGAGCTCACTTCTAACATTACTGCACTGCTCTACTTGCATGCATCTGCTAATTCTCACTCTTCTCTAAATAACAGAATGCTTTCATAACCGAACATGAGAACCCAACTTCTGGCACCATAGACACATCACAGCCCACAAGAACGACATTGCACAGAGGGTACACGCGCGGGGAGCATGAGCTAAATCACCTGGCGACCTCCGAGCAGAGGTAGCAGCAGTTTAGTGAAAACGCGCATTAGCATAGCGCGTTCTGGCTGCCAGCTGAGTGGAGACTCGAGAGATGGCAGGCCAGTAAAACTTTACAGCGGGGTGATCGCTGTGATATGAAGATGATCTCCAGGTCTGAACACTGTAGTCAAGACCCAATTGTGTGGTTGCTCCCGCAGGAACTGCCGCCCTCCACAGACCGAGTCGTTTGTCGTCTGTTTGTGTCTGTTTGTGAATGAGCTTCCAACCTCTCCACCTATATTTCCTGTACTGGAAAAGCTTCGAAGAGACTATTTTTTTGCACTGGATTGGGGAAGCCACAGTGGTACTTCTTTGCTTCTTTGCTCATTCTTTGCTTGTTGCCTTTTCTAGCTTCCTCAGACTTTTCTAGTTTGTTGAAGAATCTCTCTTGAAGGAGAGGAGGCAAACACTCAACTCCATTACACTAAATGGACAGGCAGGGACACCACTAAGTTGCTGAAAGCAAGATGCAGAGAAGGGGCGACAAGCACCTCACCCCCTTGCATATGTTGATGGGAAAGTTCTCAACCAGTATAATTTCAGTACCCCGTGATCGCAGGTTTTTGATGTAATACAAACAAGGAAACATCACTCACAAGGATTACAGGCCCCGGTATTAGATTTGTCAGAGACACTAACAACAGCTTGAAAGTGAAATCAAATGTGTTATTGCTTCTCTGGGGACCAGCAGCACAGATTTCAGAGTGTTCCTTAAGCTACAGCAGCAAAAAATGGCCTCCATGACTTTCGAGCAGAATAAGAATGTCGACAGCCTCCCTGCTCCCGGTTCCGGTTAGTGGCGGTTCCTGACCCACTAAGAACCGCCGGTTCCGCCACCTCCTTCTCATGATTTACTCTGCTTCTACAAAATGGCGGAACTGCAGTCCATTACAGGAAACAATCCCATGACTTATGTTGTTTTAGATTACAGTGTCTGATATCAAAGAACGGCAGTTCATCGTCCATTGTCCTACCAGAGTGGCACTACCAGTAACCTCTGCCCCGACTGCGACCCCCACGCCAACCACCCCTGCCCCCAGCCCTGGTGCCTCGTGATAGGCCAGCTAGTGCTCTGCTCACAGGTTCCCTCGAACCTACACCATCCCCTCGTCCCCTTTTTGGTGCTGTGGCCCCGCCTCCATTTATTGCTGTTGCTCCCCGCTTCACCCTTCAGTTGTCAGAGCCCACACATCTGTCAGTACCAAGAAACTCAAGAGTACACACTGAGTGTAAACTCATACACCAACATAAGCTCCAATAACCCACTGCATGGTCACATGATTTTAAGCCTGTCAGCCATAGCCAGCAAGCACACCGATGACAAATGTCCAGCCCTATATGAATGATTCATAATCAGCTTACTCAGAAAACCTCCACATACCAACACTTCCCAGGCACTTCCGTAAGAAGAGAGAGAAGAGCCCACATAACAATGCCACCCTTTCCTTCAGACACAACCACTAAAATGCCTAAAACATCTTACCCTGTGGCAGCGTTGGCAGGTGTCACAACATTTTTGGAAAATTCCTTCCACGAAAGATTGATTATCTTCTTGTCCCCAAAGAATGCAGGTGCTTTCTGATGTAACGGCTGCCAACAGCAGGAACATAAAATCTCAGCAACAATGCCAAGAGAGAGAGAATACTTTGCTTCCAACGAACAAGCCAGAATGAAAGCAGGGCCTTTCTAATGTTATGGCTGCCAACAGCAGGAACAAACAATCTCCAGCAACAGTGCCAAGCAAGAGAGTACTTTGCTTCCAAGAAACAGACTGTGATGGAACATAGTGCAATAACCAGACCTGCGTCAAGGTCAGAACGTTGTTACAAGTGCGGAGTCCAGTGTGTGTACTCTGTTTCTTTGCTTTCTGTGTATGCCACTGACCCAGACATCAGCTATTCTTCCACAGACACAGAAATCAAATTATTAACCGTGAAAACTGAAGAGATGACACCCATCTATAAAGTTCATGCCAAAGCTCATGTCATAACAAACGGCTACCAGCCAAATCACACTGCATGCAATAAAAGTAATCCCATTGCCGGTTAGACTTCTACATATCTAAATACTGTGCATGTACACACCATTAATTATGGAAACCAAGCTGACAGCTCAGACCTAGCAGGTATCAACAAGGTTTTAACCACACCAATAACAACTTACAACAACAGCTTTCGCAGCATCGTTTTTAGCAGCAGACATGGCCTTGTTGAGCTCTGACATTCCCTGCGCTAGCTTCTTATTGGTCGTCTTTGCCAACTCCTCCACTACTGTCAATCTACACACTCCCAACATAAAAAATTTACCAAATCTTTCATAGACCACGGAAATATCTTTGGCAAGGAAGAGAGAGATAACCCAGGTCAAATTTTTTACCAACCAAACACCTTGAAGACAAGGGTCGCAAGCCAAGAGGACCCACCCTAGCAGGGCCAGGGGTTGAAGGAACACACCAGGCACAGACAGACTAAGGGCATGTCCCAGGAAAGACAACCCCCACCTAAGGAAAAGAGACAAAAAGACAAAAACCAAGACCAGTTCCCCAAATGTGGCAGCAGAGGGATAAGACTAGAACCAAGAACCGACCGGAGAGGGTCAACACAGACAATAGAATCAGCCAGGAAAACAAGATCCATGCACCACGAAGAACGGCAAAAGCCAGCAAAGAAGGCGTCCAATGCATCCTACCAATCAATGCGGGAAGAGATGCATCACTTGACAGAGGATGAATCAAATGAATAATGGCCTTTATATCCCTAAGTATTTAACCTAGCAAGCAAGGCCTCAGGTTTGGCCTCCTTCACTCTCAAGAGAGCTTGCTGCAAGATGGAACACGCTCTTCTGGCGGCATTCATCATTTCGAACCAGATGCTGATAGGCCCCGTCATGACCTGCTCATTCTGCAACAGAAGCAGCATCTGGCTTTCCAGATATGCCAAAGGGTGTACGCCCTTATGCCAGTCATTCTTCTTCCAGTGACATCAGACATATTGAGGATCCTGAACTCGTAGGAACCCAGAGGGAAAGGGCCCAGATTTGTTTGGCTTTTGGGCAGAAGAGTAGGCACTGCTCCCAGAGTTTCTATGAGGCCCGCTCCACAACCTTTGCACAAAAGAGAGCTTCCTATCCTCAGCCATTTCCTCTGCATAAAACTCTGAGGGCGATTTGCCAGAGAAAGGCTCTTATCTTTCTGGGCCTCGATGGAGACCATGTGTTTCCAAATGACGGAACAGTTGGTTTCGGATAGGGCCCAGCCACCAGTTCGAAGAGAGAGTAGCAAACAATCTAGTGTTAGCTGCAACTTGCATGCGAGCTTGGGATTGTATTCAGAAAGGGGATATATGCTGTTCTCCTTGAGCAGTAATAGTACTCCAAAACCCCTCATCAGGATCCCAATCCAGCTTCTTCATAGGACATCCGCCAAACCAGAGCAGCTCGTTATGCGACTTTTTCTGCCCACATACATGGATCTTTCAAGGGTAGGAGGGTTGCATTTGATGAATTCCTTGTGAGGAGAACACTCCCAGATTCTCACTTCCTCCAGCTTTGCAAGGGGGAGGGGGCCAGTGGGGCCTTTGTAGCTCATAACATTCTTGGCGAAATCTCAAATTGCCAGCCCCAGCCATTCTTCCTGTCGGGTTTCTCAAATGGACAAGGATTGAGAATTATGACCATCCTTCCAAATGCAAGAAGAATTGGGAGAGGTTGCTCACAACCGTAGAGAAGGGTGTCGGGGTCTCTCTCTCACTCTATCTCTCTCTCTCTTGGCTCCTGCAGCTACCGGAGCTAAAAAATACCACGAAAGAAACTCAATTTTTAATGTGTGGTCAGGGACCCTCAGTAAACCAAAGAGCTGCTCGTCCCTTGCCTTTCAGTGAAGTCTTTAAAGAGCTCCGTAAAGTCCTCTCCTAACCGGTCTGAAGGTTGGCCCGTCACTATTTTGAACCCACATAAGCTGTTGGTGGTATTGGGTGTCTGCAGACCCACACACGACCCAGGATCACCCAATTATTAGCATGTGACTAGAAGGATTAAGGCTAAGCCCTGTAGCAAAGTGCTTCTGTATTACAGTACACCTTGTGCCATCCACTGCACCATATCAACACCTAAATGCGATTGTTCTTATATGTAGGAACTTTTGACCAACATTATTATAAATGAATGGGAGCAAGTGTATGCTACCAAACCTGGCATGGCCAGTCAAAAGAACACAATACACTAGCTAGACTGACCTGCCTCTGTTTCAAAGATTCAAAAATGCAGACAGAGTAACAAAAGGAATGCAACCTTGTGAGCTAGAAAACAAAATACTTGCTAGACTGACCTGTAACTGTTTCAAAGGATCAAAGATGCAGAGAGGATAACAGAAGGAATGTAACCTTGTGAGCTAATTGATGGAACATATACAGCAGACACTCCACATACGTAAAATTCAACTCCTCTCCACTCTTCCTGCGTGGCATGTACTTCTGCAAGCATGTTTGTCTGTATGAGATGTAGCAATTTGCATCAATCTGTGGAGGCAGTTCAGAAAATACACGAGAAATCAAGAGAAAAAAGCCAAATTTGTCTAGAAAAACCATTTCTAAGAGAGGGTGACGTTTGGACCACAGAATTTATTGGAGCACAGGTACAGCAGGAGAGAACAACATGGCCAATTTACCTTGAGAAGTGTCACAATAGTGGGAAGGAGCTGACGAGCATCGGGTGCAGATGTGAATGGCGAACTCTCAGCTAGATTTTTGAGCAGGTCCAACTTCCTATCCTCGGGAAGCTGCAATCACTCTTGCTATGTGAGGTAAACCCGATAATCCAAGCGTTAACCTTGCATGCTTTAGAAAGTGCACTTCAACTTTATTCCACAGCCAATAATGTAATTTACCTTGTCAAAGACAGGAAGAAGGCGCTTATTGAGGTAATTGAGAAACTTGCTGTTAGAAGCCCCAAGCTGCACATGAAACAAGCTCCGAATCAGATAACAATTACAGGCTCTAGGAAACCTTGCTTCAGCACTCTGGCCAACTGGAATCAAGCCTGCAATTCACTGCTGTCCTTCTGTCATACCTTAACATGCTGAGAACGAAAGATATTTTGTCTGAGACAGAAGTGACTGAAATATTACAGAGATCATCATCAAAAACATGCCATGAAGGATCGAGTGATACCGGGAAAAAGGAGAGAGCCATATTCAAGCAGGACATCAGACGGTCAATGTGGTCTGTATCTGATATCTGCACAGGGGACACACCGGCCGAGTATGTCATCCTTCCTAGCAATATTCCTCTGCTTCGCAGAATTGAAGAAAATATTACTTGACAAAAAGATCCAACCCTTTACTTGAAAGGATCCAGTTTGAAAGTGCACCACACGGACTACACCTACACCAAACCTCTGAGAAGGAATGACCTAAAAGGGAGAAAATGTGGTTGCTTCTCTTTTCTCAGACGTGTTCAGAAAGTGATCCAGCAGTGCAATGACCAATATCAGGGTCCATGCCTCAGGAGCCGAGAGGTTGTCATCATTGAAATCCACATATGCCCTTGTGATTATTTACCCTAAACCCCCACCAATTCTTTCCCTCACTCAAAAGAGGAGGAAAGTCAATGAACGTGTATGTCCTCTCGACAACAACAGCAAGGCAGGGAGGAATGTTCACACACAGTGAAGAGGGCATCCAGATCAGCTTGACCCTCCACAATCTCCAGTAACTCCTGCACACGTTCTGGGGGGGCCTCGTCTCCAAAAAGCTTCAAGCTCTTGAGAAAGTCCATGAACATCTTGAACTCAGCTCCTGTCACATCTTGAAGACTCTGCATGACGAAACAATGCCAAATCCGGTGCTAAAACAACCACTCAGCTGCAGTTGTCCCTATGCACCAAGAACGACAGATACATTCTCTTCCATAAGAGGAGAAAGAGGTGGCTTGGAGGATAAAATCAGACACAATAAAATTGAAGAGAGGAGCGGCATAAGAAACCTTCTAATGAGATCAGCTTCTGTCACATCTTGAAGACTCTGCATGACGAAACAATGCTGCAGTAGCCCCTATGCACCAAGAACGACAGACACATTCTCTTCCATAGAGGAGAAAGATGTGGCTTGGAGGATAAAATCAGACCCAATAAAATTGAAGAGAGGATCGGCACAAGGAACCTTCTTAATGAGATTGGTGATGTGCCTCTCCATCTCATCCTGAGGTCGCAGTATCTCTTCTTTGACTGGAAACACCTGCGTTTTGTCGTACACCTCATTTACAAGTCCTACGAGACTTACATCACATACATGTAAGTCACTTGAAAAATAACCAAAAGAAGTACCGACACAGTAAGAATTTCATGTGACGAGCACAAACATGGTTCTCTGACCAGCTCCTTCAAGCAACAATTCACCACATCACTGTTGATAACATGCTTGCTGAAGGGACACTACATAAAAGGTGAGAGAGCACATACTTTCTCTCTAACAAATATAAGAACCTTCTCCCGTATGTTCTCATCTGGGTTTTCAATGTGCTTGAACAATGCTGTCAATGATTCTGCAATAAGTACAATCCCCCATCAGCCAATTCCACCCAATCTTCCGAACTTGAACCAGCATTGTGCTTGAGCACCTCTATAAAAGTCTAGCGCGAGATGGAATGAACTTCAGAACAACATCAGCATTGGACAATAAGGTGTGCTTCACTCTCATAATGACTGCTGTCAATCAGCCACAGAATAATCTGCTATGGTTTACCTTTGGTGTCCTGCAGCAGCACTGACATAAGTGCCTTTTGCACAGCATCTCGCTCCAAGCCCTCCTCTGTCACCAGCACCCTGGAAAGTTTAGCATGACAACAATAAACGACAAAAATTTGGGCTCACCAAAATTCACATAACTGATAGTAGGAGAGGATGTTGGCACACACCTGCAAGGAGAAGCTGGCCCAACACATCTGCAATCTTGGGCAAATGCTCCAGAGTGTCCTTGGATAACAAAGGTAGCCCACGAATGGCCTGTACCCGAATCTGAGCTCCCCCATGCATATGTTCAATACTCTCTTCTGTTCTGAATGTCTCCCAGTCTACACAGACAACAACCACTATTTTTCTCCCTTCTTCTCTCTCACTCCCACCTGCCCTTCCAACCTCACCTTCATCTGAATGCTTGTGAATTTCAATGAGACCATTCCATGGAACCCTAACTTACCAGCACTAGCTGCTACCTAAGGAACCTTCCCACCAAGGTGGATGAGAACCCGCAGGAACACAAACTACAGCCAAGCATTTGTATTCATTTGGCTGGCATACTACAGCAATAATGCACATCGCAACGTTCAGCAACTACTGCTTGCTCTAAACACTACATTTCAAAAACTGGGTGAAAAAGGCACCATAATTTAAAGCCTCTAGCCCTCAGACATTTCTTATAGACTACAACATTATACAATCATCCTTCCAAACTTCATACGAAGGTAGTGCTGTTGCCACTGAAAGATAATGTCAATATTCTGGCAAACTGCGGCGTTCCAGTAACAATACGTTCTAGTGCCCGAACAAGAATGACGTCATCAGCACAAATAAGCATGCCAGAAATCGACCAAAACATGTTAACAACCCTTTGTTTTGGTCAACGGCCTAAAGCCAAAACCTTGTACACTGAAGGTACTAAAACCTCCAACAGCCACTTCTGACTTAAACACGTGCACAAGCAGGAGACTGTAGACCCCGCCTAAATGAATTCGTGCCAGCCTTCTCCAGGCCCTTCTAACAAAAACCTCAAAACCTAAGAAACTGATAAATGCTCACCCCCAATTCATCTTCCTCGCACAAATCCATCTGGGCGTTGATAGCATCAGACGAAAGATTGGGAAAATGCTTGAAGAAGCGTGGAATGAGCTGTGCAGCTAGTTGCTTTTCCTTACTGCTGCCCCTTGCCGCTGATATTATGCCCACATACTCGGCCTCGTTCTGCCCCATCTCACACCAAGCAGGTCTTTCGGTAAGCTACAAACACTACACAACAAGAAATGACATACCTCTCCCTCCCTCGCTCAGCCAGTGCAGGCAGATGTAATGCAATATACCTTGGACTTGTCAGCCGATTCGTTGAGACGGTCTCCATACTCGTACAGCTTCTCAATCGTAGCGGATGCATCCTGGGGTGCAGCCATTAGAGCACAGCAGGTAGAATGTTCCAGCAGAGCAGCCTACATACGCTTCCGATCACGGCCCTCGCACATCACACCACACAACACAACAGCGCAGCAGGCTCGCTCGCAGCCAAACTACACTCGGGCCTTCTTCTCCCTTGCGCTCATACTAGGTATATAGCCAGGTACCTTCCCACCTAAATTCAGGTACCTCGCTGAATCGGTAGGTACCAGTGTTTGGACCAGTATATATGGTCAGACTTGAGTATTCAGTAAAGGTATGATAAGTGGTATGAAGAACCATACCCTACTGGTATGAAAGAACATTATACCCAGGTGCATAACCTATTGGGGTGGATATTGAGTTAAGGATTTACTCGTCGATATCAGACCGGATTGGCCTGGGTTGTCGCCGTTGTTACACTACCTGTGATATGAACCGGTTACAAGCGGCGATGGTGCTCAGTATATATATATATATATTTGACGCCTCCTGAAGGAAGCGTAAATTATGGTGTCTCCTCACCCCTGAGGAGTTACTGCTTTTTGCTAGGAAGGTGGATACCTTTGTGACACCAAGGGTGGATTGAACCCACAACCACTTCCGAGGTGGTATGTGCCTATTACCACTGGGGCTACAACTTGGTTGTCTGAAGCTGGTAGCGTGTGAGCACTCATGTGAGCACAAGGGCATATTCCCCAAATTTTCGAGAAATTTCCACAGCAAAATGAAATTGACAAAATTAACAATTATGCAAAACTAACACATAAAGGACAAGTAGCCCCTATACCTGATGAACATGTTACCCTATAGGCGTGGCTTTTTCTCCATAAGAGGCAGGAGAGTGGGTGGTGAGGCTTCATCTCAACTTTAAGGTCCTTTCCCTTGCAAAATTTAACCAAATTAAAAAAATAAAATTCTGAGCCTTTTGTTCCTTTCTAAGAAAATAAATTAAGAATATTTTTATCTCCCATCTATTGGGCGAAGGGGCTCCAAAATGAATGAACCTAAGTACATAGGTACCTACTACCTACTTTAGAGTATTTAATGTACCTTTCCTCGATACGTATTTGTGAATTTAATACTTGTACTCGTATGGTCGATTTCGTATGCATTGAGCATGTATGGGTATGCCCATGCATGGTAGGGCGCTTGAAAATTTGGCGCCACTGGGAAGCAGGTGGTGTGCGAGAGACAGACAGAGAGACAGACAGAGAAGAGAATTGAGAGGGAGAGGGAGAGGGAGAGGGAGAGGGAGATGGGGAGGACGAAGAAGGGAGGGGGGAGCGGGCTGGAGGGAATGAAAGCATGCTACAAGGCTGCCAAGAGTAGCGGGGATCGGGAAGAGGAGGCCAAGTGGGCCAACCAGATAGGGCACGCCTACAAGGAGCGGGGGGAGTATGTGGAGGCGCTCACCTGGCTGAGGCTGGATTACGACATCTCACTGAAGCGAAAACCTGTAGATGGAGGGCCGATGATAAACATAATGCCATCCTGCCAATCGCTGGGAGAGGTGTATCTGCGGCTGGAGGATTTCGATGAAGCTCTTGTGTATCAGGTATTCAAGCTCAGGCAGTGGTTTTTGTAGTTGCGTAGGTGCTGTGCACAATGCTGACAGGGTGCGTGCATGGGATGGCAGCAAAGGCACTTAGACCTGGCGACGGAGGCGAAGGATGTGCTGGAGCAACAGCGAGCCAGCACACAGCTGGGGCGCACCTACATGGACATGTACGAGCAGCGGGAGTGCCCGTGGGCTCTATCGAGAGCCAAGGAGAATTTATACATGTCTCTTAACCTTGCCCGCTCACTGAAGGCCAATCCACCTCCTGATAAGAGTTCATCCTCCTTTTTGGAGGAGCTGGTGGATGCGATCAATAACCTGGGGATGTTTAAAATGTTGAGAGAGGAGCCGCAGGCGGCGTGCGAGGTGTTGCTGGAGGGGCTACAATTGTGTGACGAGGAGGAAGTAGGCGAGAATGACGCCACGCGCTCGCGCTTGCACCACAACCTGGGCCGCCTCTACGGGGAACAGCGCCAGTGGGAACTTGCCCTCCGTCACACAGAAAAGGACATTAGTATCTGTCGCGTGCTACCACATCCGCAGGGGGAGGCCAAGGGGCTCATCAACCTTGGTCAGTTGCACTTCAAGTGTCAGCGCTACACTGAGGCCCTGCAGTGCTACAGCAATGCACTGAGGATAGCACAGAAGCTGCAGGATGAAGATCATCTAGCCAGCGATGCACAAACAAACATCGAGGTTGTGCAGGAGGCCATTGAAAAAATGCAGGTTTTTAAAAGGGCCATGGAGCAGCATGTTAGTTTACAGAAGAAGGTGGATGCAGCTAAAGGCTCTGCCTCGGAACGAAGCCTGTATCTGCAAGAGTTTAAAGCTCTGAAAGACCTCCTTTCAAAAGCATTTGAGCTTCAAGCGTATGATCAGGTGTGGTTGGTGCCCTCTACCTTCTTGTTTGAAGGAGAAAGAAAAATTAAGCTTAGAGCAGAAGGAACATCATTGTCTACCTCTCTTCTGGACTCAAATGTTACATTTCGGTAATGAACAGCGACCCATTTTAGATCTGATTGTCCTAGCCGATTGAATCTGGAGCTGTCTGTTGCTTGTGAACATGGTAATGTGCAGCTCTGATGTGCTGATTGCAAATGTCTTACTGCTCTTGCTCTCTGATTGTCAAAGCTGATGCTTACATCAGTTCATACTAGTAGATAAGTTGCCGTTCACTGCCTATAATGTAATATATTGATGGCAGCCTGTGGTTTGTGTACTGGACTTGAAGTACTCATTGTACACCTAGAAACCCAAGAGCTGATGCTGGTGCTCTGGCTGTTTACACTGTACTAGGACATCCGAGTCATGTTTGTGCTTGTGAATTTTTCATCAGGCCTGTTGTTGATGCCAAGCTCACAGTAAACAATGGCTTTTGAACACATGAAACTTGTGATTTCTCCTCTGTGGGGCTCCAATGTACGCAGCACTCTCACAAAGTATGTTTGCAGCATCTGAGGTTGGCAAAACGGTTGAAGAATGTGGTGACATTTTTGGGAGATATGGAGAAATTAGGTGATACCTTGGGTACAATAGGTGAGGCGTACGATCATCTTCGCAATCATGAAAAGGCCAAGAAGTGGCATCATCGGAGCTGGCAGGTCTCCAAGAGATTGGAACACTTAGAGGTGAGGATCTAACTGCTACTGGTGCAAGTCTTGTATGGTGCTACTCTCCTCTTCAGCACTTACATGCCCTTCTTTCTGATGGCAGGGGCAGGCGGTTGCTAAAATAAACTATGCCAACGCCTTGGATGCCTCTGGAGACTGGAATGGTGCATTGCAGGCCTTTCAAGATGCTTATGCGTAAGGCCTCTACTTTCTGACCTCTGTTGTTGCATGAGAGTCCCAGCAAAGATTGTTGGAAGATTATTGCTACAGCTACTGTGTAGAACTTCCATCTCACTTTTCTGTTCAGTACGTCTTCTCTTTCCTTCGTTCATTAAGCTCTGAGAGCTTCTTGTGGGTGTTCTTAAGTTCCTTTCTATTCTTCAGCGGTTCTCCAATAGCATTATAGATTAGACAACATTATGCCTGCTTGTGCTGGTGCATCTGTGAGAATCATCTGCTGCTTGGCTGTGGCTTCCAGTTACCCTTCTTTCTCTTTCTCTCATGGCCACCTATGTTCCTTTGTTTTCATCAATTGCACTCCCACATTGTTTGTCATGTATCCCCTCTCTTTGTTTGTAGTTGGGGCATTTAATTCCCTTAACTTGACTTGGAGTAGGTTTGTATGAATGCAGTTACTTACATTCAGAGCAATTGGGCAATTTTTTCTTCACTTCCCATCTTTCAATGAGTATCCGCCGCTGGGCAGTGCATGTGTACTTAGTTCCAGTTTCTTATGGCATGGCAGGATTGCAAAGGGCTCACACCTGCTTTCTCAGGAATTGATAGCCCTGGAAAATATCCATTACTGCTATGTTGTGCGCCTGGAACGTCTCAACAAGGCAAGGTACAGCACCTGGCAAACTACTTGTAGCGTTCTCAAGCTGGGGATTCGAGTCGACTTTTGCAGGAGTCTCATTTAATGTTACTGAAGGAACTTTCATCCTTCGTAGTATTGGATGCTGGGAGTTATGACTGGTGGACTCTATTGTGGAGCATGGCTGTAGGAAATTGGAGCCAGAGCTTGAGAGACTGAAGCAGCTGAAGGAGGAACAATTGAATAAGGATGGAGAGAATAGCCGGTGCTCAGAGACTGACAGTGAGGCTGAGACTGATTGTGCCCACCCTGGTTCAGATGAGAACATGCAGGAAAATGAACCTTTTACCCCCAGTAGTAGGTCAACTTTACTGGAAAGAAGAAACACGAGATCTAATGACAAGACTTTGCTAGGCAACAAGCAGCAGGACTACGCTGCAACCAGGCCTAGAGCTGAGAATGGTGGCAGCAAAGCAACGAAATCACGGACACCCCTTCACCGCAAACGCTCTCGCATTGTGGTGTCTGATGAGGAAGAAAGTGGTGATCTATTGGAGAGTGAAAGTCCCCGACATCTTTCTAAGAGAAAAGGACGAATAAAGAGTGCCACAACTGCTGGTGAGGCACCTGTACAGTTGGGTTTTCTAAGTGCAACAAAAAGGAAGGCAGGGTCTGCTGGCAAAAGAGTACCAGCCACTTTGGAGGCTCAAACATTTACTCTCAGCTCTGATGATGACGAGCCCCTTGTACTGCTGAGGAATCCAACATGTATTGATTCAGATGTGTGTGCAGTGTTTGACTCCCCTCCTCTGTCACCCATACAGAACTGCATGGTGACTCCTAGTGATCGGCCTCCGAGTGGTGGTCAAGGCCTGCTGCACGGAACGGCAGTGCAGCAAGAGGCTGGAAAGAGCTCCAGACCCAGGAGCAAAATTGGTGTGGAGGATGCTGCATTAGCTGCTGATTCTAATCAAGGGGAAGCTCTCCCATTGTCCAGCAAATCTACCAAGCCATTGGATCCGAGCAACTTAGGGGGCTCGTCTGGCAAGGTTGGGATATTGCCAGGCAAGTGCATGGATGTGATGAACCCACCTGACATTCCACCTGTTGCAAAGTCTGATAAACTGTTACAAGTCATGATCTTTCCTCACAACAAGACTGGGCTGCATAGTCTGCGAACTCGCGCACAGCATGAGATCTCCAAAGCATCTGCGGATGTAATAAATAGCGTGGACATTAGTAATTTGAAGGAGGACATGGCGTTATCTCACTTGACTCCAGCTCAACGGAAACGAGACAATCCCCTTGAGTTTGTCACTCCACGTCGAGGGCTAGAAGTTGTGGAGGGCGATGTGGCAGAAGGTAATTTAGGAATGTCTGAATGTGGAATTTTTGTGGAAGATTCTCATATTGATATCCACCAGTCAACTTCGACCAATCATGCTGCTGCTAGTTCCCACAATATCGGTTCTCTGATGGAGTTGAACTTCCCAGAGGTGAGTTTCGTTAAAAAAAACCATCAATGTCTCTGATTTTGCAGAGCATCCTCAGCTTCATTACTACACTCTATGGATCTTTAGTGACAAATTTCATTCTTACATATGCATATGCACACACATCTACAGAGGTAACTTCTGCTACTGAACTAGGCCTTCATCACTACTTTTCCCTCCCCTCTTTCCCATCTTCTCATCCTCCCCTCCTACCAGACCTCCTACTACCCTAATGTAGTGAGCACATTTTCTCCAGCACAAGGCTTTAGGGACATCCAAACACCCTTCCCTTCTTTTGTTTCTTTCCTTCCTCTTTGAGCTTACCACAAATGCCATAAAAAAATTTCTCTTTCTTTGTTCTTGGGCTGCTTGCTAGGGCCCCAATCTCTCTTTGTTTCATGCTTTCTCTTGTCCCATAAGCTCTTCGAGCTTTTACGGACGTTACAAAGTTTCATTTCATTCCATCGCTTCCCTTCTTTTTTTCAGGTCAAGGTGGGGCAAGAGAGGGTGGGGTTGGAGGGGGGGGGAGGGGGCTGTCCTTGGAGAACAGTTTGTGATCTGTTACAGCTATCATGTGCACATGCAGTGGAGGAGCAGATGACTAATTAGTGGTATGGATGTTGTGAAGGTGCCTCTGATTGTGCCGGTCAGCATTAACAATCAGACATTGCGAGTGATTCTGAGGAAGTCGGATGGTTCACGTTCAATGAGGACAATTGGTTGGCTGATGGATGAAATACTTCAGCTTTATGCCTGCGACACTTCAGCAGGTACCAAGGTTGTATTTTAGGTAACTCAATTGAGGATAGCATCCACTTTATGTTGCAGATTGATGTTAAAGTGGGAGGTCCTCTTTACTTCACAATGAATGATACCACACCTCATTCCACTTAGAATCATGATGACTGTCTACAGCTATGGCCATCCTTGGCTGTGAGTCATAGGATGTATCAGAAGAGGATTGATGCTAGAAAACTGTATGTAAGGCTGGAAGGTTTCTGTTAAAGGTTCTTCTCCCTACTGAAGTGAGCCTTCAGTGATGGTAGTGCATCCTTACTTTCTGCTCTTTATTTTCCCCTTAATTCTAAACCACCTTTCTCCACCATTTTCAAGAACATGTGGAGCCATCATAGCAGGAACAGTTCCAATAAGTGCTCTGTCTCCTGAACCCCATCACCCTCATCCTCCTCTTTGGTGGCTTCTCTTCTAGTGCTGGGTGAGAGTTATTTATTCCAGGTTGAACTTTTGGCAGCACTACACTGGTAGTCGGGCCAACCTCTGCCAGTCGTCTAGAAAGTCTGCCTGCTGAAGTTCAGCTTCCTGGCTAGATGCTGTTGCCCTCCAAAACAGTTGAAGTATATGCAGGTCCTAGTAAAATTGAAAGCATCAATTTTATTCTAATATCCTGGATGTGGAAAGGAATTCCTTGTAGGCATGTTGAGGTTTGCAATTCCTTGTAACATGACTCCACTTCCAATGACCACTGAGATTGAGGGAAAGGATCTCTCAGCTAACTGAGGCAGGCATTGATGATGAGGCACAATGTATGTGGTTGCAGGTAAAAAGCCTGTCAGTTTGAGACTAGAGTTCAAAGGAGCCTTACTCAAGCCTGTCCAAATTGCTACGGAAGTCCTGCATGACATAACAGCTGAAGACAAGGTTGAAGCCATTATCCAAGGTTTGTCAGGATTTCTCGTGTTCATCACCTGAGGTGCAGGAAACTCTCATAACCAAACAGCCGTGACTGTTTAATGCTTGATTGTTAATAAAATTGCTATTTAGGTTGAGAAATGATTGTTCGCCACTCAAACGCTGAGGTGAGGGCAGAACAACTATGGATGCTATATAGATTTGACTGCAATATTCTTGTATTGCTGTATTTGGCACAGGTTGGGTGCCCATGCCATTGGTGGAGCGGTATGAGGCTAACTGTGCTGCCGGCCGCAGTAGTATTAATTCTGCCCTGGTCACCAAGCTGAATAATCTCAAGGTAGTGTGGATAGCTCGATCCCTTGTATGATTGTCAAAAAGCCATAATAGTACACTACAATATGTCAATCAGAGCAACTGAGCAGTGCATTTATGTGCAGGGCTCCTATGAGGAGGTGGATGCATCAGGATGCAAGCTGCATGATGCTGCTGCTCAGCCCTTAATTGCTGCCTTGCATGAGAGTGATGCCGTCTCTGTTCTGGACCTGTCTCATAACTTTCTAGGTCAGCCTACTCCTGGACCTTGCGTTGCAGGTTAAGGGAGAAAGAAACTGCAGAGAGGTAATTACTCCAAGAGAGATGCAAGAAATATTGTATGGCATGCTCCATAGATGTAGCAGCCTCACAGGTCTTTTCATATCTGTCTCCAACTGTGATTGATTGAACGCAAACTAGAATGTGCAATTGACATGATTGGTTGCTGACATGCAGGCAATGGAACAGTGCATGCAATCCAGGAGATGATAGCAGCCACCAATCACAGTGATCTAGGGCTTACCTTGGATCTGCACCACAACCAGTTGGGTGCTGGCTCTCTCATGCAGGTCCATGTCTTAATTTCTAGTCTCCTTTGAGTGGACAAATAATTTAGCTTATTTCAGTGGAACATTTAATAAAAACCTGCAATCTTCCTGTTAAGGACAAGCAAATCCCACCAAGATGGTCCTGCTGCTCTTTATTTATCTTCTTTTCCAGAATGAAAGTAGTTGATTCAATAAAAGCTGGAGGAGTTGCTCAGGTCAGAATAGGTTGGACATTAACTTCAACCCTGTATTTTAACAGATTTGTCGGTGTCCTGTGACACTGTCTCGGCTCGAAGTTCTTAAATTGTCAGGCAACCGCCTCACAGATGCAGCTGCCCGCCATCTGGCTGTTATTCTTGCAGAAAATAAAGGCAAGAATGCCACCTAGACAATCATAACTTCACTTGTTCCTCCTCGTTTATCAGGGATCTTATCTTTGTACAGGATATGTATTTCTGTGTAGGGTTGTATTTCTCACTGTTAGTTACATGGGGAGATCAATCTGGACATGAGAGTACTCTTAGGGTGTCAAAAAAGTTACATTGCAAGTCTTAACTTGCTCTCCATTCAGTTTAGTAGATCTATGGTGGTTGGTACTTCATTGTAAATATCTCCTGTTTGTAGGGCAGGTTGTGATCTGTTAAGTGTTTGAACTGCAAGTTTAAGATTAAGCATGACATGGTGGGACCTGTGGGGAGTTGGTGGCTCAGCCTTGGCAACCTTGGAAGTGGAAGCATGTGGACTTACGACACGCACCATACAGCAAATTGGTAGCTCCCTGCAGCCTGGGTCTGCTCTTGTCAAACTTTCAATTGGTAAGTTGTTTGATCACTTGGTCAACTCCAGGTTCACATCCACTTATTACGTTAATGCTGAAGGAAGTAAACTCAACAAGCTTATTGAGTAGTCTGATGCTATGCAGGTGAGAACAATCCTATCGCAGGCAATGCAATGGCTCTCCTACTTCAGAAGCTTTCCACCCTTAGTAGGTATGAAGCAGTCTCACCTGTTTGTCAGAAATGATCTCATGTTCCTTGTATTTGGGGTTGACTTTAATTTCCATTGCTTTCCAGCTTCACTGAACTTGACATACGAAGGGTGGAGCTTGATCAAAAAGGAGTGGTGGCCATAACAACTCTCCTGCGCACATCATCAAGTATATCTGTAATGAATATGGCAGGATGCGACATTCAGAATGTAAAAATTCTTGTCTTTAACTTTTGTTGCTTGTTGTTGTCTCATTCCAATAAAGAGAAGGGGATTGATGACAAGTGAGAGTTAGTGAAGGGATAGATGGATGTGATACTATCGCTGAATTTTTCTTGCAATCAGCTAGACCTCCATCATAAGACATTTTCTGTGTCTCATCCTTCTCAATAATGACAAGGACTAAAATAGTTGGAGGGCGTTTGCTATGCAGCACAATGCACAGGTCATGTGCCAAGGCATGGATGGTCCCTCTTTGCAGCTTTCAAAGCTGGACCTGTCACAGTGTGGCTTTAGCCTGGAGCCAGCTGTAAAGTTATGCGCACAGGTCATGGCAACCCAAGGTCTTGCCTTTCTCAATCTCAGCAACAACGATCTCAACCAGCAGGTTCCTATCCGCCCCTTTTTTTTGTCAGCCAGGTTATCCTTGGAATCTGCTGTGGTAGTTGTTGCTAAAGCCCCTGGAGCTGTATGGGTTTGGAAGTCTCTGTGAAGGTGGCTAACACAGCTTTTTGTGAATGTAGGCTGCGGAAGTGCTTGCACTGACACTTGCCAAAGGAGGATGCCGCTTGAAGTCCCTCTTTTTAAACAACTGTAAACTTGGGCACAGTGGTGTTCTCACTATCCTGAGTCCCCTTCAAGGCTTGTTCTGCACCCTTCACCAAAAGCTAGCATTGAACTGTTGCATTGGTAGCCCTGATGAATGACTTTTTTGCTGTGTGATTTCATTAAAATTTCCTCCATGGGATTTGCAGGGAATTCCTTGCTCTGGGAGCTCCATATGGCTGGAAACTTTAGACCTGAACCGCAGGAAAGCCTGCTCAGGGCAGCGGCGTTGCCTCAAATAGATCACAGACGACCTGCAGACAGTAGCAACATAAGTTACAAGCAACAGCAAGGGCATCCACTCAACCATGCTGGTGCAGCCAGTGCGCTGTCTTCCGAGCTTGCCAGTGTGGAAGATGTGGACAAGAGGAGGTGTGCAGTGCCTGTGCCCAAAGCCACCGTCGATAACGGTGCAGGGTCCTCCATGAGTCATGATAAGCATTCCACTGCTAACTGTGATACTGCAACTCAGAATTTCGAACATGAGTCTGGCAGACACGGAGACAAGCCTCTTGAATTGAAGCAGAGCAGTCTTGAAGTTTGTGACCACAACAGCAGCGACAGAACCTGTACCCAAGACAATGACAGGCAGGATGTGTTTCGAGGGCTGCAACAGAATCTCGAGAGTCAGCCTGCAGAGGTTATTAGTGAAGTCGGTACAGGAGTTTGCACTATAAATGCCAATGACATAGTCTCAAGACTTGACGACCCAACCATGCAGGAACTAGTGGCAAGTATTTTACGGGCACAAGGCCTTCGCTGCCTGGATCTGAGTGACAATGGTTTCACTTCTAAGGATTTGCAGCAGTTGAGTGTGGCCTGGGGCGCTCGTCTAACTGGAATCACTTCACAACAACAAATAACAGCTCACTTGTTCGTGCCGGATGGCAGGCGTTGCTCTGCCTATGCCACTTGTTGTTCTAACCACTAGCCATGCTGTAGGGCACGGTAGAAATGCCTGATCACAGTTAAGTTAGCAGCTAGCTGACCTCCCTAACAAAGTTGGTGTGTTCTCTTCTCCTTGTTCTCATATCTTCAAATGAGCTTGCAAAATGCAGCCAGCCCAAACTGGTCGACCAAACCTCCAAAAGGTTTGGGAATAATTTCCTGGACTATTGGCAGGAGAACAATGTTGTCTCTTCATCCTACATCCACACTTAATGTTTCCACACTCCCCCATACCGTTCTTGTGTATCGGCAGTTGTGTCATCAACAATGTCTTGCCTACAGAAAGGTGCCCACTGCCCACCTTCTCTTATCAATTTTGCTACCTTACTCGTGTACACACTGAACTACTATCAAAATCGACCAAGTTACTTTTGAAATGGACGTTACTTTGAAAGTGTGCATTTTCTCCCCACTCTCATGAAACGACCTGATTTGCATTCATTCAGAATGTTGCTTTCAAGCTAAATGTATCAAAATACTTCAATCTTTTATTTTTGGAATCATGCTTTCAAGTTACATATATATATGGCCTTTCTTCTCTTTAATAGTGCATATATGTGGTCTGATGCATAACATGAGCTGATTGTTGTTCAAGGGGCCAATTGAGGCTCCACTATTCACTGAAGTCGAAGTTGATGAGAAAATCAGATCAGTTTACTTTCATACAATTCCCTGTAGCATTGAGCCATGGTTGATCACCTGTTGCCATGCACACAAGTCAAAATTCATGTACAAGACATGTCCAATCCTCTCCCTCCTGGGTATAACTGCCTCGGCATGAGATGTCCTATCAGTATGATGGCAACCCAGTATTTGCATGATCAAGCAAGTCACATTCACAATTGCCCTTTCAAGTGATGGTCATCACTGCCATGGGTGTGCCCAAGAACAATCAAATGCGCAGAGGCGAGCGTACAAGCCTCTACCCTGTTTAATGAGATCTTAACCCTTCAGTGTACAAGCTGCCATACATACGACACGTCCTCAACCTTCATTGTTTACAGAGAAGAAAAGAACCTCAGGGGAAGACAAAACTTCCTAAGAAATGGTACCAAGATATTCCAAAACCTCCTGCTTTTGCTCACTACTTTGGCAAGCCTCCATGAGGGCAGTCCTGGATTTTTGATCAGCAGTGCAGCCAGCGGCAAGCATCTCCTTAAAATACGTGAAGGCAGAATCAAATTTGGCCTCTTGGCCAAAGTTGCGCACCAGGACAGTGTAGATGGTCTGATTGGGCTTAATGCCAGCACCCTGCATCCTCCTAAAGGTGCGCAGCAGTGCCTCTGTATTTCGCACACTCGCATAGCCTAACATCAGGGTGCCAAAGGTCACCACATTTGGCTGTATTCCTTCCTTCTTCATTCTCAAAAGTAGTTTCTCTGCCTTCGCCATATCTCCCACATTTACGTATGCAGCCATTAGGGTTGTATACGAGTGTATATCTGGCCGACACCTGCTTTGCACAGGGGCATTTTCACATCAAAAAACGCTGAACCTCAAAAGTTTTATGTTGTTCAAGCATCACCTGTCCCCAAAGAAATAACCACAAAAGGATTGACAGTGACACATGTGAAATACCTGTCCTTAGCCATCTTCTTGAAGACAGTCTCCGCCCCCTCTAATTCTTTGGCTTTTGCATATGCATCCAGCAGAGCATTGTAGGTTATCCTTGTAGGCCTACAGGCAAATTAGCATATTGCACATCAGAAGGGCTGGCGCAGGAATTCATGATGAACTAGAATGTGGATATGGTCTCCTGTAGTCAAGGGAACAGATGATCTCAGATCCTTCAAATAAATCACAAAAGCACCACACATTAAAGTCTCCCAAAAGTGTTCACCTAACAGCTGAACACACCCCTGGAACAAGGATTAGTGGAAAGACAGCCCATTAAAATTGGAATGAAGGAACTGAGACAACTGTTTCACCTGATTCCAGAAGCAACCATCTCCCGAAACACAGCCTGTGCCTCCTCGACTCGCCTAGACTTGGAATACACGTTGATCAAGGCGGTATATGTGACAACGTCAGGCTTGATGCTGGCAAGCTGCATCTGAGAGCAGGGGCAGAGCGACCTGTCAGATTACCATCAACCTTTATCAGCTTCCTATGCCCCCCACGCTTATTATCTCTGTGTTGAACCGCTTTCCGGCAAGTGATGAATCGCCAATAAGCGATTCAAACGACCCTCACCATCTCTAAGTGTCAGGGAAATATGATTAAAAAGTGTGAACGTACAGATAAAAGATCTGGCACTCTATCACCCAAGCCTATGGCAAGCCGACCCTCCGCAGAAAATAATTACGACTGCGGCACTAGACAGTGTAACTGCCAAGGCCAAGTCAACGCGTCTGCTGGAGAGGCTGAATAGGTCAGCAGTTTCCTAGCAGTTCTGAATTGGTTGATGGCTATTATCATGTTCAATAGCTGGATGCCTAAGGAGAATATTGTTATCATTAGCTCAGCCATATTAGCTCAGCCATTATCATTAGCTCAACCAAATCCTGTTGGGTGAGTTCTCACTCACCTATGTGCAAATAGAAAAGGAAAAGATTCCCTTCCACAATCCCATGCACTACGAATATAGATAACTCAATCATCATTGCCCCTGCCATTACCAGTCCACATAGCAGAGTCCCAGATCCTGTAATGCTAATACTATCCCATTTTCCATCTTGTTGACTCTTCAGAAAGCATATTCCATCCTATTGAACCAAATACAAGCATTTGAAGTCTCCCTTCTACAGACTGAGATGGTTCCACTTGGAGTACCTGACGTAGGACTGCCTCAGCATCGGGAACACTCTTCTGGGAAGACATTAAGCTGTTGAAAGTGACAGATGATGGAAGCAGCCCCAAACCCTTCATTTCACGAAGCAGAGCCTGTGCTTCCGCCACCTTCCCTGACTTCCCATATGAATGGATCATGTAATTGTACAACCTTTCATCTGGTTTCAATGTATCCCCTTGGGTCATGCTTGTAAATATCCTGCCAGCTTCCTCAGATTTTCCACCCTGCAAACACAAGTGGATGCTTTGTTAACATCATGCATGTCATAGCACAACATTGAAGGAGTTCTGAAACAACACCAGACAAAAATCTGCTCCAATGGCTTCAAGGGGGTTAGGATTATATTCTAACACCATATTCTAGCACCAAGAACTCCGCAAGCTTTCTAACATAGATCACAGGAATACCTCGTGCAACAGCCTAATATATGTTTGATATGTGGCTAAGGTTGGTGCTGGGCCTGATTCAAGCATTTGTTTGAAGATAGATTCAGCCTTGTCATACAAGCCCTTTTGAGCATATGCCTCAATCAGGGACGTGTGAGGTGCCACTGTGGGTGCCACCCCTGCATCACGCATCTGCGATAACACAATCTCTGCTTTCTCTGGCTCACCCTGCTTTCCATAAGCTGCAACCAGTAGATTCTGGTCCTCGAGACCAAACTTCCACCACTCTTGCTCCCTTAACCACTCGAGTACCTGCAATAAGTACCCAATAGGTTTGAAGCAGTTCAATACAACATAACTAAGGTCCTTACAACTCACTCTAGAAAACCCATCTATTGCTCTAAAGACTGGATGACTGGAATAATCAAGACCAAACAAAATAACAACATGCCCAAGAGCATAAGTCCATGATACTCTGACTTAAGCTATCTGGTGCGCCCCCACCCCGCCACAAGCTGCACATCCTTTAACCTCCAATACCCCTTATAAGCTGTTGTCTACCGACAGACATGTTACTCACATCAATCACTGTTGCCCACAACTGAAGCTGCTTAAGCCGCACAAGAGTGCCCACAACAGTCTTCTTGGACAGTTTGCCTGCCTCCCTGTGACTACTCAAAACTGCAATTGCGGATCCTGCCGCTGCAATTTCCTTCATCATCTTCTCCCATCGGAGCTGACTTTTAGATTCTCTAATACTGGACTCTTCCAGCTGCTTCACCCTTTTTGGTACAATGGCAACCGAGGCCTTCAATTCTGCCATTCCTCGCAAACTTTGTTCTGGTGGGGCTTCGTTCAGTAGGAGAGCCCGCATGAGCAGCCGTTTAGAGATAAAAATAGGGGTGTCCCTAACACCCTTTGATTGCTGCTTCCAGCTGGATTCCAGTGGTTGATGGCCATATAACCTGCATGGATGACAGATACTCAAAACAACATTATACTACTCCTTGCTATTGACAGATGAAGTCCAGAAGAAGGTGAAATTGCCGTCCAAATTCACGAGCAATAACCAACAAATACAAATTTTCAGGCAAATCGAGAACGGTTAGATATCAGAAGTGGCAGAGCTACGAGTAAATACTTGGACTCATCCTAAATGTGCATAGAGGCACGTACACACCTTGTCTGAGGACAACATAAGTGCAGAAGTTGAAGTGTGGCCATCTTTCTCCCCTACTGCATAAAGAGACAACAGTGGTCAAAGAATATACTTTGAGGCGATCTTAGTCGGCATACCGAATCATTAACCCTGAGTCAGACAGGTTTTCTAGAAAGCACAGACCATCCCAGACAACGAATCTAAGAGCTGGACGAAAAAAGTGCAAGGGCGCTATAGTTGCAAGCCGATGCTAGCGGAGCTAAGATTTTAGCAACTAAACATCAATTATCAACCATCACAATCAAAACCCACGACACTGTGAAACGAGACAAACAGGCTGGCACCAATCCAAGGACATTGTACATGCAATCAAAGCGTTCAATCTTTAAGCTACATTCAGTTCTATAACCCCTGGAGAGCATCACTCCGCCGGACACAGAGAAGATGAGCTCATTCCAGCACCCGAGCTCTCTTTCCGCGGAGCACCTTGGTGTTGAGCTGAGAAACGACTGCGGGCTGCAGGAAATGGACAAATAACTCCAACAAACAGAAACCAACTTGAAACGCGTGATCTTACCTGGTATGCACCCTCTCCGAAGCCTGCGGAATTGAATCTGCAGCGGCACTGCGCTGCGCTACACACCCACCGACGCCGAGCGCAGATCAGGCCAGCACGTCACAAGTCACAACTTCACAACGTCAGCTCCTCAGCCCTAAAACTAACCCTAAACTACCTTTTCGAAAACAAATTATTTTGTTTTTAACCCTGTTCATCAAATTAAAGAGAGGAAAGAATATAAGCAGCCGCTCCCAGGTTTCCTTTAAATAATAATAATAATAATTACTCTTGTAGACTGGTTTCAATTCTTTTTCTTTTTTCCTATCTCAAAAACTTTTATTTTTAAAAAAAAGTGTTTTTTACTGGCAGTTAAACAAACTTTACTTTACTTTTACTTGCTTTATGTTATTTACCGTATGTAATTGCTCATTCTAATAGGCATGACTCAGGCACACCAATGACTGTATTGGGACCCCAAAAAAAAAAAAAAAAAAACTAAAATTCAACCTTCATACTCTTTAAGTTCATCAGCCATCCATACACAATGTGTGCAGAGTTGGAAGCCATGTAATAAAAATCTGCTTGAAGTTTTTTTATTTTGTCTGTTAAAACACATGGTGAGTCCGGGCAGCCGGCCCCTACATAGTTTATAGAACCTCACCGGACCGCAACTTGTGCAGGTTAAAATCGCTATCATCAACGCTGCGCAACTCAGACGCAGCCCCTAATTAGAAAGTTGATCGCACAATAGCAGCTAAACCGCATGTTCGCTCCTTGAGGAGTGGTGGCCTGATCGGCCTCATGCGTTACTTTCCTCTCCTCAGTAACAGTGAAAGTGTCACTTTTTTTGGCAGACCTACCAAACCTTGCTTTAGACGCTATAATAACGACCTCGGAGCATCGGAGAGATAAGACACAAAAACCATGCCCCAACGGTGCACATTACAATCCACATGGATGAACCATACAAACTTATTCCTACCTACCAGATGCACAAGCCCCCCAAATTTGGGGAGATTCCACCGTGTAGTTTGGGAGATTATAACATTTGAAGATGGTGCATTTTTTGGAAAATAGGAAAATAAAATAAAATAAAATAAAATAAATCATATTTGACCAAGCAAAAAATCCATGATCCCAAATTTTCCTGGGAGAAAAAGTGCTATATTCTAGTGAAGTGCAGAAACCCAAACCCTCACACCAAATTTCACCCCAATCTGCCAAAATGAAGGAGGGGGTGCTTTGTATGTGACTGGAATGGGGGTCCAAAAAGAGAATTTGCAGAGGAAATGTTAGAGGTCCCATTAGGAATTCCAATGGTCAGTACCTCATACTATGCCAAGAACTACACAAGCCTGCCCAAGAGTTTCCCAAAAATTCCCTAAATTCCATTTGGATGTGGGATTTTGTGAAATTTTCCGGTCAGGCAATCGCTGGCCGGAATTTTGACTGAATCCGGCGACGTTTTCCGGGTCACGTCGACGTTTCCCAATATTTGCCAGGGCCAGCTCATTTGAGCCGTCCCGGTGTTCCTCGGCATTTTGGGGAGGGCCTCATAAGCACCCGACTCCAATTGTCGGGTTCCTTCTTCGAGGACTCGTCAACTACCACCAAACACGGTGAAAACAGCAGACAGGGGACAAGCACAACAAGCAAGCTTACACATTGAACTGAGGGGGAGTCGAACCCCCCGATCTGTCCTCATATGCAGACAATTCCCCCCCGCACCCCCCACCCAACACACACACACACACCCACTGATCTATCCGCCATGTCGTGAGGCCAGCGTAGCAGCATCAAACACCTGTAGATGCGGTTCCCACCTACACCTACACACTCATCGACCCCGGAGTTGATGTGCCTCACGCCAACAATTGCCAAGACACAGGAATGCATCCTCGTATTGGGGACAGCAATAGTAGGTACGCTGCCCACAGCGGATGCACACACGACGAAGCGAGCTGTGCAACGATGAATGCCAGCGGGAAGGCTCTGTCGCCAACACGGACGCATGAACCGGGCGCACAGGTAGCCTGGCAAGAGCTCTAAGAGCGTGTGCCAAGGCCAGCGAGAACTCCAGATGGGTCATCCCATGCAACCCCCTCGCTCGCATGTGATGGACATGCAAGATGTAAGAATTGACAATCGTGGTGTCCACAAGGAAAAAAAAACACTTTATGCCACCATTTGTGAGTCTTCAGCTGCATGCTATATGCAACTCGCATCTGGTCCTGTACATCTACACCACACATGTAAGTTTGGTATCGAACATGCATTGGAACAGAAGGCACCTGCACCCTGGCATTCCCCACAAATCTTCGCACCATCACAGGTGAATTTGGGCCAGATGCTGGTCAAGATGCAGATGGCACCATGAACACGTCTTTCTTATCCTACCACAAACAAGCAGCAACTTGTCGGCTGCGGTGCATATGCCACCATGTGTCCCCTTGCTTAGTAATCTTGGACTTGGACAATTGCGTCAAAGAAGGGGCAATCCCTTTCTATTGACCCTGACAGTGTCAGTGGCCCATGTCCCAAGCAAAGCCATGTCATACAACAACCTTGGTGATGTGAAGTAATTGTCAGTCACCACCACATGGCCGAGTCCATGCAATGGAGACACTATCCTCATGACCACATTATATCCTTCATTTTTGCCAGACTTCTCCCTCATGCCCTCAGGGCCCCCATTCTTGCCACAGTAGACATCAAAATCATACACATAGCTACTGACTGCATCTACAAGGGCCCACACTTTAATGCCCCACTTGCATGGCTTTCTAGGCATATACTTTCGTATAGCACAATACTAATTACCTTTGTACCTTATCATAATTTCATCAACTGTCAGCAATTTGTGCAGGTTCCAATGCCGTTTGCAAGCACTGGCAATGTCTTCACAGGCCCATCTTACTTTCCCAATTTTGTCAAACGCAGGACTGCTACGATCAGACACCAGCGTCGAGTTATCCACCAAATGCAAGCAACGCAAAATTGCTTCATAACGATCTCTTGTCGTGACCTTCTTAATCATAGAGCATGCAAAGAATACCTCACTCTGCTGCCAGTAGCAGTGGCTGTTTGGCAGCCTTCTTATCCCCATGAACAAACACACACCAAGCCAGGCCAGCACCTCTGGCACAACCAATGGGCTCCACGAAGCACCACCTCGAGTTCCAGACGTCACTCTCTCCACCGAGTAATGATTGGTCTCCTGAAAAATTCGCAGCAGGGTTGCGGGGGACCAGAATAACTTGAAAAACAATTCCATAGGGGAACAATTCCCAAAAATCTGTTGTGCAGCATAGGCCCACGTGGCGGACCAGTGGAGAATCTCTCTATCACTGCAGAAGGTAGTTTCAACTTTGCACTCCTAATTCGTAGGAGCGAACAAAGCGGCAAAGGCCTCTTCACTCACCTCCTCCACGTCCTCCAAAGGCCCATTACTCTCCCAGTCCATTTCCTCACATGAATCGCCCTCATATCCCTCCCTAGGAACCATCTCCACATCCCCATTTTCACAATCCAACAAGTCTAAACCACTAGCATCCAAATTGGGCCCCGCATGAGAAGAGCCCTGCAAATTCAAAGACAACGCACGCAGGGAGACCTGCAGGAGTTAGCGGCAAACACACAGTCACCCGCGGTGAATTGCAATTGTGTGCTACCGCCCCAGTGCACCCCGCATCACTTCTTCTCCTCACACTCTTCTCCTCACATGTGGTCGATGAGGAGGCGAATTGTCCTTGCCCGCAGGCCTTTCCCACTTCTGGCGCGGTGCATCCCTCATTTGTTTCACTGTCCTCATCTGGCCAGATATCCTCTCTGAGCACAACATTCACAACCTCACTAAAGCCCTCTTTATCACATTCTTCCCTTCTCTCTTTCCACCCCAAAATCAAACTAACATGCCTTCTAAACGCAAAGCAAAAATTCACATGACGCGGAATATGCTTCGGCCACCGCTGCGCGCGCAGAGGCAGAGGCAAAGAAAGCAAGTACTCCTCACACATCAGACCCAAAATGTCCCTCAATTGCCCATCAGTACAGTGCTGCTCAATCAACACCCACTGAGTGAGCAAATCAACAACCCTGAGAGAGAGAGAGAGAGAGAGAGAGAGAGAGAAGACTCCGGCCGAAGCCGGCGTAACTAAGAGCCATTTCGTCTCACGGCTACTACCCCCTTTCGAGAGTGGGCCCTATAAAGAAACAGGTGTCCATGGGACACCGGGTAACCAGGGGGAAGTGGTAGATAGGATAGCGGTGCCTAGGGTACCGAGGGTACTATGGGGTACCGAAGAGGGATTAGACTCGAGTTGCCACTTATCGTTAATGATAGTTGTTAGGGAGCGAAGCGCATTGAGGTGAATAGCCTTAAAGCATTTGTGGATCGGGGGGATAGGAATTTTAAGATTATTGTGTAACGCATTTATACTGGCAGTATGAATACCACCTCTAGTTCCGGCTGTGATGACCGAAAGGGGGCCGGTGCGCCAACCACGCTGTGCAGGGTGAATGAGGACAGATACACAGGAGGCTTACGTTGGTGTCCCATGTATGGAGCGTAGCAAAATTTGAGTGTTTGTCGGATTTGCGTGTCAGTGGCAGTCTTGGTGCACTGCCAGAAGTAGTTTGATAACTTATGGTGAAGAACTGTAGATTGTGTCCATTTTTGGATATGGGCTTTGGTGTGGCTGGTAGATGCTAAGGTTTGTTTGTTTGCTTCTCGTATGAGAATGGTTTGCAGATGACGTATAGGCTTGGTGGTTGGGGGTTCTGGTACTGGATGAATTAGCCAGAATGGGTGGGTATGAGCAATATGGATGGGGTCGGCCGTGGGATCCAGTGGGGGTTTGGCAGCCCCCGACTGGGCGAGGAGGTATGTCTTATCATTGCCGGTGATACCCGTATGGGAGCGAACTTTGATAAAATGTATGGGGTAACCGCACGGTTGATGATATCTGTGATGAGGTTTCGATCGGGGTGATGAGGTGGCAGGAGTGGCTGGAGAGGTGGTTGCGAAGAAGAAATAGTGAGGTAAGGCTGTCTGTGAAAATGTAGTATGGGGTGGGGGAGGGTAGCTGGGAGAGTGCTTCAAAGATTGCCATAAGCTCAGCGCGTAATATAGTGGTTGGGCCTAGAAGTCTAAGAGTCACGACCCCTTGGTTATTAGCAGCATGATAAATGTCATAGCCGGCGTTAGGCTTGCATTAGAGCCGGATTGGGAGCCGTTTGTATAGTGGAAGTGGGAGGGAGGGAATTTGAGCGGCATGCGTTGATGGGAGATCGGTGGATCAGGAGAAGGGTGCGAGAGGGGCAGGAGAATGGCACCGTAACGCCCTTATCCAGGCCTTGCTTCGGTTGACTCATGGAAACAGGTAGGGTGAGGAGCTAGGTGGACTGAATGGGTGGGGATGTGTGGTGGGGGTAATGGAAACTTTCATCCCCTATGTGCGTACGAGTAAGTGGTGTAAGGTAAAGGGGAGGCTAATGGGCATGGAGATAGGAGAGGTGTTGGACAAGCAATAATGACGTAATCGTGGATTCCAAACGTCGGAGGTATTTAGGGGAGGGGGGGATGTACTCGTATAGTAGCTGGCACGGGAGGGGGGTCACTATATGTATTTTTTCCATATCACGTGCGTACAAAGGTATATTTATACTAGGCTATATTTTTAAAATTTTGCATTTTTTTCCACCTTATCTTTAGGTAATATTGTAAAACCCTTTGTTTTTTCTAACACCCTATTTTTTATAATTATTTTTTTGTAACAATTAATTAGACCATATTTTAAATTGTCCTTTTGAATAATTACAAAATTTCAAAGCATGTACACAAACAAATACATTCCATATAACATAAGTCAAATGTCGGACCCAAGAAAAAGTTTAATTTTCATTAGCCACGAACTCATTCAAAGCCGCAGCATCACTTGTGACATGGTTTTAGTCATGGTTATCTAGAATTACCTACTTCTAGTTAACTAGGACATTTTAGATATTTATATTTATATTTTGTGTGTTGGGACTTCATTTGGTCTCACATGCCAAGTGAGGTGTCAAGCCTCACTTGAGACATGGAGATAGGTTTTCCCCTTGTGAGTGTTGAGGAGGCTCATCTTCTTGTAGTTGAGCCTTCATGAGCTTCTCTCACCTCCATAGCTCTAGGTATTGAGAGGGAGTGTGTTGAGGGCTTTGTAGGGTGATTCCTTTAGCAAAGGTGCCCTTGGCTTGACTTAGTTTATGTGATATAGTGGATTTCACTTGGAAGGACTAGGGCTTGTTCTTCATGTGATTGCTTCATGCTTTGAGAGCTTTCATTGTCTTCTACTTCTCTCATTTCTCATCTCTTATCACTACAAGAAGATCACCTTATGCTTGTGAGTGCGGAGTGTAAGGATTAGTTTTGCACTTGTATTTTAAAGAGGTTGAGAGCTAGGAGAATTTAGCTCTTGTATCACAAGGCTTGCAAGGGGTTGCAAGGAAAGGTGCTCGAGTATTGCATGTACCAAGGAGTTGGAGAGCTTGAGAAGAAAGCTCTTGAGTCACAAGATTTTGCAAGGATTGTAAGGAGGAAGTCTTGTGTGTGTGGAAGCATGGATTCTAGGGTTTGAGAATCCTTTGTATGCATATGGAGTCGATGGTGTGCGCCATGGCTTGTGGAGAGTGACTAAAGGTTTGTTAATGCTCATTTCACTATTAAGCAAGTTCAAAGTGTGGATGTTGTGGAAGAGAAGCCAATGAGCTATATATGCTTGGGCTTGAAGACAACAAGGGCAAGCACTTGTAGAGCACTAAGAAGCTCAAGAGGTTTTGAAAGGGAGCATGTGAAGAAATCTTCCAATCATGGTGGTGTGGAGCCAAGCTTAGGGTGCCATTGGAAGGGCTTGGAGAACATGTGGTGGGAAATCCTTGAAGGGAAATCATCATTCAATGTATGCATAGCTTCACCCTAACTATGTAATGTGACAAGAGGGGAAGACAATACTTGGCTATTCATGCTCTTGGTAGTGCGAGCTTTGTGGTGGATAGTTGACCAAGCAAGTGGTGCATGTGTGGAGCATGCTTGCTTGAGTTTGTAAGTTCAAGTTTGAGAAGGGGAGCTCTTGAACTAGCAAGAGGTGAAGGCCGTTGAGATCCATTTATGTGTGAAGTGGAGAGGTGTTGATTTATGTTATGATGAAGGAGAGCAACACATAGGCCAAGAGGTCATGGAACATGCATTCAAATGACCACGGGGAGCACATGGATGATGGATTGGTGCAAGACCCCAAATGAGGCATATGGCGTGAGAGTGGGATCCAAGGCGGATTGCTTGGGAGCATTATTGTAAGTGACAAGTATTGCTCCTACACATTGAGATAATTTGTGTTGATTTGGAGCAATTGTCAAGTGATGAGGAGACAAATGCATGATTGCTCGTCAATGGAGATATGGTAGTTTGCAATCAAATCCCAAGGACTAGAAGGGGGATTGATTTGGTGGACAATGACTTGCAAGTTGAGTTGGACCACTCTTGGTTGCACATTGGGGTGGAAGAGAGCAAAAAGATGTCTCTTATGACCACCTAGAGACCATATTTTTGCTTGAGTAGAAGTATAGAAGTCGAGGACTTGCATTCTAGCTCTTCATTACAAACCCTAGTAGTGTATGCTCAGACTATACCTCTGTTAGTATACCAAACAGGAGCTTGTCCCTTTGACTATACCTCTGTTGAGGTATCACCATATGTGAACCCTAATGTGAGACTATACCTCTGTTAGTATACCAAATAAGAGCTTGTCCATTTTACTATACCTCTATTGAGGTATCACCATATGTGAACCCTAATCAGCTCAGACTATACCTCTGTTAGTATACCAAATAGGAGCTTGTCCCTTTTACTATACCTCTGTTGAGGTATCACCATATGTGGACCCTAATCAGCTCAGACTATACCTCTGTTAGTATACCAAACAGAACCCTCATTTTCAGACTATACCTCTGTAAAGGTATCATCAACATAAGGGACCCTAGCAACCTAGACTATACCTCTGTTAAGGTATCAACAGTGAAAGGACTTAGTGAAATTTAAGGGTCTTTGGAGGATTGTTTGGAAGATATTTGAGGGCCCTTGGAGGAGTATTTGGAGGATATTTGGGGTCCTTGGAGGAGTGTTTGGAGGATCTTTGGGGTCCTTGGAGGACCCTTCGAGGAGTTTTGGTGGACAATGTTGAAGAGCTCTTGAAGGATTGATTGAGGGATATTGAAGGATACTTGCCACGGCCATACAAGCGAGTGGATAGAGACAGGAGGGAGAGTGGTGGGATGAGAGCATTCTGGGGTTAGGAATTGCTTTAGTTTCTCTTCTCCATAGTCTTTCACCCTCTCTGTAGACCAAAACCTTTCCGTAGGTGGAGGCAAGAGTCAGTCCGGGTTTGGGCTGGGGTGTCCTTGCAGGAGCGACACTGTGGAGTGTTTCTGGTGTGGGGGAGTTGCTGTCTTGATTTTCTTGTGTTTGGATCCCCTCCACACCTACATGCTTGACTGTGCGCCATGTTAGCTTTGTGTGGGCACTTGTTTTCATAGGAGGTTGGTCCGGATTTGATCACCGGCCAATCCTAGAGTATGCTGTCGGTGGTGAGGCTGGAGTGATGACCAACAAGACCACCAGTGTTTCTTCTATGGTGAGGCTGGGTTGATGACCAGCAGACCATAGGAGTGCTTGCGGTGGATGCAGGTACAGGTACAGGTCTACGTTAGAAACCAATTATTCCTGCTTGAACCAGTAGCCGCAACAGGTTCTTTACCCGGTTACCTTGTAGAAAGTGGGGATTAGAGACAGGTTGACAACCGGTTGGGTTGTGAGTTTTCATCACGGAGGTGCCACCAGCTGCTGAGGGGAGTGCCGGTATGAGCACCAGCGATACTAGTGGGTACACAAGACAAAGTGTGCGGTTTAGGCCACTTTCACCTTCAGTGTCTTCTGAGGAAGGTTCAGACTCGGAGTCAGGAGGATTCTCGCCGAGGGTGCAAGTAATTTCCGTGCCATTGTTGTGGGACACGATGGAGGAGATGTATGGAGCTACCAAGGGGCCACGTAGGTACTCTGGAGCTGTGGGCACCATCGAGCTTGATGACTTTATACAAGAGTTTGACAGTTGGTGTGATTTGCAGCAAACGCGCAATCCACAACTGTTTACGCCCTTTATGGCGTGGAAGGGGCTATTCCAGCACCTTGAGGGGCCGCCCATGGATGATTACCATGAATTTAGGCGAGGACATATGGTGGAGATTGAGGAGTGGCGAGAGTATTGGTCACCTAACTATATCTCAATCACTAGAGGCACAAAGGCAGCGGTGACACCAGCAGCTACACAAACATCTCCAACTACAAGCACTAGTAGTGGAACAAGTAGTGCCAGTACTTCTGCAGGTGGTACCAGTTCAAAAGGTGCTACTACTCCTCCTGCCACGACTACAACACATGTGCCTAGATTCAACCCGGTGGTGGAGTTCTTCCAGGAGTTGCGGAGGAACTACCAAGGTGTACGGACAAAGAAACTGCGAAGTTTGCAAGACTTCCAGCGCAAATCCAGTAAGAGCTTGTGAGAGGCCTACACTCGTATGAGGCGCTTGATAAGTGTGAACCAAGGGGTTACTGAAGCTCAGGCAGTCCGGTTCTGGTATGGAATTTTGGACAAGGAGCTCAGGAGAAGGGTGCAGGATGCATCCCTGTTACAAGCGGCCCAACTCACATTAGCGGATGTGTTTCTGCTGGCTGAGCGGATTGAGCTCAATATGGTGGAGGAGCGAGTTGTTACCATTGGATTTGGCAAGGACATGCCTGCACGAGGCGCAGCTGCCAGCCAACAGGTACAAGGGACTGCCCAACAGCGTGGTCAGGGGGGCAAGGTTGTCCAACTCAAATTCCATGGAGCTTACAGGGGACCTCAGGTGCAGAGGCCAGTAACAGCAACCAGGGGTGGTATGTTGGACATGTGGAGGACCCCATGTCAAGAAAGATTGCCCAGAAAGTGGCAAATGGAGCCTTATCCCTTCCAGATACAGATATCTTTGGGAGGATCAGAGCAGGCTCGGGGCATGACACGGCGTGAATTGGCCATTATACTACAGCCGGATCATCCTATAGATGGCTTAGTGATGCGAGCCAAGGCCATTGTGCAAAACGCGGTCTCTTACGATGTCCTCGTTGGTGGGGCAGTGTTGTATCCCATGGGCTTTACCCTGGATTTTTGGGAGGAGTCAGCATCCTCAGGCCTGGATGGCAGTCAGGGGATGGTCATCGTATACAGCTCCCTGTGACTTTCATTGGGGGTGTTGCTGCTGCCCAACGGGGCAAGATGCCAACACTAGCAGCCTTCACAACTGCAGTTAGTTGGCCTGGAGAGTTGTTGGAGGGCAATGCCCATGCAGAGGATGTGTCACCTCCAGCAGAGCAGGATGACATGCATGGTATGGCGGAGTTGCCTGCCATGGTTGCTCACACTCCATTGTGGGGTACGAGCAAGGATTTGCAGCAGGCTACTGATAGACGGGTGCAACAAGCCTAGGTAGAGGCCTTTGTACCGTCAAGAGAGGAGGAGAGTGCGGTGATTGCACCAGGACCACCTCAGTTGTCGCCATTGGACACCACACCTCTTGTGTGGCAGTGCCTGGATGAAGGCATATGTCTTCTGGACTTGTTTGGCGGGATTAGCAGTGGATTGGCTGGAGTGCTGCAGGCGGGTGTACGAGTTCGACGTTATCTATATGTGGAGAGGGATGAGACTGCACGACGCGTCTCACTGCGCCATGTTGCTCAGTTGGTGCAGCAGTACCCTGATTTGTTGCCAGTGTCTGCAGTTCGTGGATACCAACAAGCCTTGCCAGCAGACATCTCCTTGCTAGGGGCGCATGATTTGGAGCGGATTGGCCCTGCCAAGGGCTTTCATCAGCTGGGTATGGCAATGGGTTACAAGACTTAAGGTCACGCCTGTTTTGGGAGATGTTGAGGGTCCTGCGCTATTTACAGCTTCAGCAGATAGACTCTCCGGCATATATCTTGGAGAATGTGCCATTGATGGGTGATTCTCGGGCCAAGGTGATGGCCAGTGTACATCAAGTGCGGTCTTGGCTTGGGTCAGCAGTGTTGCTGGATGCAGCTGCAGTGGGGTCACGGGCTTATCGCCCACGACTATGGTGGACCAACTTGATGCCACCTGCATTGCTCAAGCGTGCATTTGATGGGGGTGCAACGGCCACCAAACCTGACGAAGGATAGCAATTTGGACATAGGGAGGCAGTCTAAGCGTGTGAGACACGATGACCGATCACCTTTGGCAGTGGTCAATAAGGTGGGCCACCCACGAGCAACATTGCCTACACTGCTCAGCTTTCCAGGATCTCATGCTTTCCGGGATGGTGGACCTGGCCTCTTGTGGGATAGCCAGTTGCAGCAGTTAGTGGAGCCCAATGCTGACGAGCACGAGCGGGCAATGGGTTTCACCAATGGTACCACGGCGGTGCCATCTTTTTCTGAGGCATCACGTCGTCAGGTGTTGGGGCAAACAATGGATCTCAATTGCTTGACCTGGATTATCAGCTTGGCTATGGCTGAGCAGCACAGAGTACAGAGTATACTTCCCTTGATGGTCTCCCTGCCTACTGAGACGGTACAGGCAGCGAGTGGGGGCGAACAGGTGAGGACCACGAGGTGCAGGCCGCATCCATGGCACACGTGGGAGGTGCTCGAGGTTCAAAAGGAGTTGGCAGCCAAGGCGGCCGTGATGGATAAGGTTGGGGATTTTTCTCGGGTTGAGGAGGTCCTCAATGATGGGATGATGGGGCAGGATGAGACATTGTCACTGACAGAGGAGGCAGTGGTCACTGCTCAAGAGGTTGCAACATAGCAACCACGGGACGCGTCTTCTACCTCTAAGCCTGCTGGACTCAAGGTTGCAGTCACGGATGACAACTGGGAGCCTGATGTTGGACCTATAGTCACCGGAGGAGAAAGACGACGTATACGGCAGTTCTTGAGGGCTTATAGGAACTGCTTTGCCTTCAATTTGAAGGACTTAGGAGCACTGAAGGGTCAAGAGATTCGCATTGAATTGGCTACTGACACGCCAATCTTTCGGAGACCCTATAGATACAGTGACATGGAGAGGTCCTTGATTCAGATGAGAACTCAGGACCTTTGGGAGGCTGGTTTGGTGGAGCTATCTGGGGGAGAGTATGCTTCAGCCACAGTGATGCCAGCCAAGAAGGATGTCTATGGCAATTGGACGGAGAGACGTATGTGCGGTGATTACCGGCCTGTAAATCGTCAGACCAAGTCCGATAGGTATGTCATGCCGACACCAGAGGAGATCTTTGATGCCATTGGGCATGCCAAGGTCTTTAGCACTTTGGATTTACGATCCGGATATCACCAGTTGCCGATCAATGAAGCGGATAAGCAGAAGACGACATTCTGGGGGATCAATGAGCACGGGAATGATTGCCTATACCAGTGGCGGTTCTTACCATTTGGGCTTAAGAACGCTCCGGCAGAGTTTCAGAGAGTCATGGACATGATTCTAGCAGGGGTGGAGTTTGCTCGGTGCTACATAGATGACATCATCATCTTTAGTGCTACGGTGGAGGAGCATGAGAGACACCTTCAGGTGATATTTGAGCGCTTGAGGGCGCACGGATTGAAGTTACATCCGGGGAAGTGCAAGTTTTTCCACAACCAAATTGAGTATCTGGGTCACATGATATATCCTGGAGGATTGGGGGTACAGCAGACTAAGGTAGAGTCCATTGCACAGATTCCACGCCCCATGTGAGCCGAGTTCGAGCTTTCATGGGGTTAGCAAACTATTATAGACGGTTTGTTAAGGGATTTAGTGCCATTGCAAAGGCTCTAACCAAACTGACCAAGGTGGACCAGGAGTGGCAGTGGGAAGATGAGCAAGAACAATCTTTTCAAGAGCTCAAGGCGAGGATGACCTCGGCGCCCATCTTGAGACGACCTATCAGGGGCCGTCCTTTTCAGCTGCATACAGATTGGAGCATGCTGGGGCTTGGAGCGGTGCTCACACAGGTGGATGATGAGGGAAGAGAGTTCGTAGTGGCTTATGCTAGCCGCTTGAACAACGCTGCAGAATCTAAGTATAGCTCATATGAGGGAGAATGCTTAGCTGTAGTGTGAGCCGTGGCACACTTCAGGTGCTATCTATACGACAATCTCTTCACCCTTGTCACGGATCACCAACCACTCAAGTGGTTGATGGAGTCAGACAAGCTTACGGGGAAGCTTGCACGGTGGGCACTCATCCTTTAAGAGTATGACTTTCAGGTTGTGCATCGACCGGGTTTGGTCAATCGGGATGCAGATGGGTTGAGTCGCAATCCATGCACGAGCCAGCAGGATGATACTGGAGCTCGGTGGCATGGTGAGACGGACGAGGAGATGGTGCCCGGATGGTATGCATTTGCATTTCTGTGTATCTTTGCAGCGAAAGACCAGGTTGGACCTACAACAACGATGACTGTAGATCGAGTGTCTGAGGACCCTGAGGCCAACAATGAGCAAGGTGCCGCCAAAGATATACATGAGGATTCAGTTGTGTTGGACCACCTCCGCACTGGAGACACGACAACCACTGTGACTGCCAAGGAGAGGGATCGGATCCTACAACAAGCCAAGAGGTTCAAGTGGGAAGGGACACGGCTACTCCAAGTGTGGGAGGATGGTCGAGTGAGGATTGTGCCTCACCCAACACAGCGGGCACGGTTATTGCTTCATGCTTTGAGAGCTTTCATTGTCTTTTACTTCTCTCATTTCTCATCTCTTATCATTGTGGTAGAGCTTTCTAGGATTGTGTGCTTAGATTGTGTGGTGGACAACGATGTATGTTGTGGCACGATGCTTAGGTGCACGACACTTGGATCTGAAGATTATAAGTTTTGAGATGGTTCAAATGTCATAGTCATTGTTGAGATTATGGTATCAACATCAATCCACTGTGTATCACTGGAATCATATTTGAACTTCAGGTGACCTCTACCTGATTTCATCCTGATGGATTAGAGTTGGATGAAATATGATAAACCTCACAAAGATGGATACATTATATTGTAGATAAAACCCTTTATTACATTAACTTTTAAAGTAAAACTCTGGATTTTTGGTGACCCTTCTTTTAAAAAATTGGGTAAAAGGATATTGCCCTACCATGTTTTTTAAGTAATTTTTTTCTACATTTTACCTCAAAAAAAAAAATAACACCCTATATTTGTTCTCACGTGGTTTTGAAAATATGGGGAGTGACCCCCCAAGGTAGCTGGTCAGTGGTTCAAAGGTGGATATAAGGGTAACGCCAGGAGGGAGTTGTAGGAGAACCCTTGTGGTGTGGCTCATTTAGCTCGGGGCTTATCGTGCGTGAAGAACGCACGGGGAACTTCCCCCTTTGCCATGTCAATAAGCTGGTTTTACGTTTTACCTATTATGTCAACCATTGCCTTTATCTCTTACCTATCATATCAACCGCAGCTTTCTAAATCATCCGCGGTCTTTTCTGCGCTTTGTGCTTGCAGTGTCTAGTTCGAAGTGCGCTACAACTTTCCTATCTTTTCTCTTTCAGTCCCGAATTCCTTTTCAATCCTAATTCCTATTCAATTGTTTTTTTATTCTGTCAGGATGGCTAGAGATCAATGTGGTTGTCCAAGTTTTGACTTTTGACCTCGACATTTCTCACGATGATTGCCTTACAAATTCTACCATTGCTCATGTAATGAATTCTACCATTGTTTCTTCGGTTAATTCTACCGTCGCTCAAGTGATTTACGGAAGCTCATCTAGTCAAAACAATGATGAAACTGCACTTGCCCATGTTGATCTGGTCTCCTGTATTGCTATTTCTGTCGACGCTCCACTTGTACTGTTGAGCCAAGTTTACCATCTGAGAGCATTCCACGTCTGGATGTTGAGCCTTCTTCTCTCTTCTGGTCCTTCCTACAACACTGTAGATACTTTTGAAGAGGAGATGGATAAGGATATAGCTCACCAGTTTACACATTCACTCCGACATGCTGCCATTGTTTCCAACCCTCGTTTCAGGAGATTGACCCAACGGAACTCGATAATGTCAATTATGGTGGCAGATGAAGGAGCAAGGCATCCGAAATCTGGGCTAGAAAAGCTTTGATAATTGGAGGCTATATAGAGGTTTGTCAGTTGAGAGAAGTATGGAAGAACTTTATGAGGGCGAACCTGATCTTCATAGCTTCATTGACATGCTTTGTCAATTTACTCTACAAGTTAGAAAGAGAGACGGTACACTTTATCCTCCCGGCAGTGTGCAAGGAGCAATTGATCGGATTATCATGGGTCACATGGAAAAGCAAGCTGTCGTGATAGGTATAGCATGTACGTCATTTGCCATTTTGAGGCCAGATAAGCGGTACGCCCGAGTGAAACTCGCCGGTGATGAGACCATCCCCACCGGTGGCTCTGTATGTGGGTACATCAAGTGTTTTTTATTGAGGCATGTGCAGAGCGCTCAAGAAGATGGGGTGCCTGCTGCTGGATTGCTCCCCACCGGTTGCACGGCAAACCTCACGCCACCCTCCCGCTCAACCTCTCGCTCGCCAGCGTCTCACTTGTGGGATGATCGCCTGACTCCAGATGCGCACTGGACTCGTCTGACGTTGACTTGCGTGAGCCATAACGGGCCCGGAAGGACACGGCAAGGTCCGGGTCCGGTTCCAATTTGGAGCGCACCGAACGTATGAACTATGAACGTTGCTAAGCAGGTAGCTGCTGACGTGTGAGGGTGGGTCCCGGAATTGTCCAAAAACCCAAAAATTGCTCTCGTCCTTTAGGGGTCAAGGTGATAATTTATATCCTACCGGAAATCATGCCCAACCAGATGAGAATCCGAGGAGGAGAAGACAAAGAGAACCTGACAGAAGGTAGATATATGGAGTGCAGGATTATAACAGGGGCATTTTTTCTCATTCTCAAAATAAATATATGACGCCTCCCAAGAAGAAACGTAGACTATGGTGTCTCCTTTTTTTAGAAGCATTTTAAGGAAACCTGGGAGCAACAGCCCACAATTCAGGCCTTTGAGGAGGGGGAAATCTAACACCCTTCCATTTATGGGCCATGGAGGCACACACGACGAACAACATCCAGATAGAACACCACGAACAATCCCCACATGGGGCAGGGCAGGGGGTTTGAACCCCAAACTACCAAGGCGACACATTGTGCACTTACCAGCTGAGCTACCAGCCGATGTGCATCTCTTCATCCCAAGGGACTTGCGACTAGTGCCTTCCATTCCATTGGAAGGTGATATTTTGAACCCTAAAAATTACCTATGCACAATCTCCAACCATTGGACAATGTGCTTAGTGCTTTCCATTCTCCCACTAAGTTCCTAAGTACCCAAATACAGATTTACAAGTATAGCTAACCAATTTGTGAGGGGTCAAACAAAATGCTATCAATAGCCATTTGCAATCTTGCTTGAAGTTGGATACTTTGGCGGCTTTGATATGAGTGTCATTATGCGGGATTTAATTGGAGAATATGGATTGGAGGGCAGTGTTTGGAATGTGGCACAACCGTAGTTGCAATACTTTAACCATCAAAAACCGATGTTGTCCTTCGGGGGCTGGATTTGAGCCACAATACTCTCTCAAGGAATTTTCCTGAGCTGCACTTGGCAATTTGTTCTGCTTGATCTGTCTTGTGTCTCGACCAATTCCTTCCTCGCTTTTTAATGAGTGTGATGAAATCGATTCACACACTTGGCATCCAGCTGACTTTCAGGCTCCAAACAAACCACACTCAGGAAGTGTTTGAAACTTATAGGCTTGGATTTCACTTTTCTAATGGTATGCAAGGGAAGCCTTTGTGCTGGTTAAACCCCTAGTGTATACTAAGCAAACCGTGCCACACACCCCTTTTTACCTCATCAATCGGACCTGGATTGAAGAGGCTCCAACAGGAAGTTTGCAGTACAGATTTAGCATCAGCATATTGCAAGCGATTCCATCCGTGCGAAAGGGGGGGGGGAGAAGCTGCAGGCCTACAATTCACTGCGTCTCAGGATGGGTATTGGTGGGTGGCCCTTCATGGGACCACCCTTCGTTCAGAGCGGTTGTGGTCTTGAGCAACTTCGAGGGGCAGCCATACAATATGTTACCAATCCCGACCATATTCCTCCCACCTCTAGTTACTCAAGGAATAATCCAACCCTACCATTTGGCAATTGGATTCTTATTGCCTATGTTACTATTACCTATGTTACGAGAATTTGAGGGTGAGTGAAATTGCAATGGTTCACAACCAGGCAAAAATGATTTTATAATATCCTGTGATGCAAGGCCATGGAACTGTGTACATGTTCCTCTCTATCTTTAGTCTGGATCAATCATTTTTAAATGTTAATTGAACCAACCCGCTTTGCCCTTAGGGGGTTTACCTACTCAAAGCAATGAAGGATGCAGACACTCTCACACCTTTCCAGAAAAACCAGGCATTCAATAAATTTGGAGATAACCTTCAGTGCCCTTTTTCACCAGTAATCCCCACAAGAACAAACCCCATCTTCGAAGTGGTGAAAGCGATTAGCGTCCCTTACAACAATTGCTCGGCCAACAATCTTTGAGATGAACTTGGTGGCGGTGTGACAGTCACCACATACCCGAAGATTCTTGATGATACGGAGAGGCGTCCCAGGGGCTGTGCTGATCAACCCAAAACCAATGGCCAGCTTCTCACTGTGGTAGCAAAGAGAAAATTCCTTTTGGTCCTCTCCCACATCATGCAATACAAAGCGCGTGTCAGGCACATACCCTGCATCCTTCATCTGCCCAGACAATCTTCTCAGCTCAGCATGGATTTCCTCAATTTTTGGATGCAATTTGTCATCTACAACAAAGGTGTGCACCCTGTTGCTGACCTCAATGCAGCAGCAACCTGGATCCTTTCTAACCCCTCTGACCTGCATCATTTTTCTCATCTTTGCAGTATCGTCCCATCTGCCAGCAGCAGCATAGATGTTTGATAACAACACGTAAGAAGCGGCGTCCTGTTCATCCCACTGGAGAATATATGTTGCCGCACGCTCAGCCATCTCCACATTGCAATGAATTCTGCAGGCACCAAGCAAGGCCCTCCACACCGCAGCATTTGGTCTCATTGGCATTTTGTTAATGAAGTCCTCTGCCTCATCTAATCGCCCTGCACGTCCAAGAAGGTCCACCATGCAGCCGAAGTGTTCCACAGCTGGAGTAATTCCATGCTCTTGACTCAGGGAGTCAAAATAGTATCTGCCTTCATCCACTAGGCCAGCATGGCTACATGCAGAGAGAACACATATAAAAGTGACACTGTCCAGCTTCAAGCCTTCCATTTGCATTTCTTCCAATAGTTGCAGGGCCTCCATATCACAACCATGCTGGGCATATCCTGCGATCATCGAACTCCAGGACACCACATTTCGTTCAGCCATATTGTCGAAGACTCCCTTTGCATCTTTGATGCTCCCGCATTTAGCATACATGTTCACAAGGGTAGAGTTCAGAATGACATCTGGTACAATTCCAGCTTTGACAATGTCACCATGCACCTCTTTGCCCTTTTCCAGGGCTGCCAGGCTCGCACACGCATTGCAAATGCAAATAAATGTGACCTGGTCGGGATTCACCCCTTCCAGCATCATTTGCTCATAGGTCTCCACAGCCTCCAACCCACACCCAAGCTTGGCATATCCTGCAATCATTGTGTTCCAGGACACCACATCTCGTTCACCCATATTGTCAAAAACTCCCTTTGCATCTTTGATGCTCCTGCCTTTGGCATACATGTCCACGAGGGTATTGTTCAGAATGACACCTGGTGCAATTCCAGCTTTGCTGATATCACCATGCACCTCTTTGCCCTTTTCCAGGAATGCCAGGCTTGCACATGCATTGCAAACGCAAATGAACGTGACCTGGTTGGGCTTCACCCCTTCCCCCATCATTTGCTCATAGGTCTCCAAAGCCTCCATCCCACGCCCATGCTGGGCATATCCAGCGATCATTGTGTTCCAGGACACCACATCTCGTTCAGCCATATTCTCAAACACTCCCTTTGCATCCTCGATGCTCCCGCATTTGGCATACATGTCCACCAGGGCAGTGTTCAGAATGACATCTGGTACAACTCTAGCTTTGATGATGTCACCATGGACCTCTTTGCCCTTTTCCAGGGCTGCCAGACTTGCGCACGCATTGCAAATGCAAACGAATGTGAGCTGGTCTGGCTTCACCCCTTCCCGCATCATTTGCTCATAGGTCTCCAAAGCCTCCATCCCATACCCATGCTGCACACATCCTGCCATCATCGCAGTCCATGACACCACATTTCGTTCAGCCATACTGTCGAACACTCTCTTTGCATCCTTGGGGCTCCCGCATTTGGCATACATATCCACCAGGGTATTGTTCAGTATGACATCTGGTACAATTCCAGCTTTGATGATGTCACCATGGACCTCTTTGCCCTTTTCCAGGGCTGCCAGGCTTGCACACGCCTTGCAAATGCAAATGAATGTAACCTGGTCTGGCTTCTCCCCTCCCCGTATCATTTGCTCATAGGTCTCCAAGGCCTCCATTCCACAACCATGCTGGGCATATCCTGTGATCATTGCATTCCAAGACACCACATCTCGTTGGACCATATTGTCGAACACTCCCTTTGCATCCTTGATACTCCCACACTTTGCATACATGTTCATCAGGACAGTGTTTAGAATGACATCTGGTACAATTCCAGCTGTGATGATGTCACCGTGGACCTTTCTGGCCTTTTCCAGGGCTGCCACGCTCGCACATGCATTGCAAACGCAAATGAATGTGACCCGGTCTGGCTTCACCCCTTCCCCCATCATTCGATCATAAGTCTCCAAAGCGTTCTTACCACACCCATGCTTGGTAAATCCTGCCATCATTATATTCCACGTGATTAAGTCTCGTTCAGGCATTTCGCTGAACACTTGGTGTGCATCCAAGATGCTCCCGCATTTGACATACATGTTGACAAGGGTGTTGTGTAGAAAAACGTTTGGCTTGAATCCACTCTGGATAATGTGAGCGTGCACCTGCTTTCCTGCTTCCAGCAGTTTCTTTTTTATGCACTTATGCAAGAGACAGACATAAGTGTCTGAATCTGCTGAAAAGCCTCCTTGGTTTAAAATCTGTAAGGCCTCTTTCAGTTGTCCTGCCTCACATAGTGTCCTCACATGCCCAAAAGTGCCAGAAGAGGTCTTGTGGACTCCCTCTCTTGGTCCTCTTTTGGAACCTGTGGTCATGGTGGAGGTGAATAATGTTATAAACTGCGCCTCCGCCGCTGCTTCCAGTTGAACACAGCTATTGATCCGCAGGGGATCATAGGTACTCATGTGCTTGAAATCCAGCACTGTCGGATTAATCTGGACCCACACTCCATCCCTGTACGTTCAGCTATCCCAGCCTTCGCACCAATAATGCATCCCCTTGCTGCTAGCGCCTGACAATCACAGCCTTACATTTGTTCTAGCAAACACCCCAACCCTACTATCACACACTAGTTCTTATGCTATCTTGTTCCCAAGACTTGAAAACGTGCGGGGGAGAGAGAGAGGATGACAATTTGCTGTCATCTGCTTCTCTACATAATTAAACAGGCATTCACCTTTTTGCCTTGATTGTCCTGCCATTGACTGGGGTCTGAAAAATATTCCTTCCAAAGCTTCTCCGCATCTCTGGTTTCTATCTTTGGATATTTGCCTGTTGTCACATTGGCAGTAACATATCAAAACACTCCAAATCACCATATATTCACACGATGACCTAACTTGTAGAATTCAACATGAAAACTAGGGATGACTCTGATAGGAGCACAAAAGGCACAAATCTGTTGAAGAAGGTGCCCTCACCACATTGTCCTTGACCTTGTGTTATGAAAGCAGCTAGCTTTTCTTTCACCCAAGAAGGATTCAACCAACCATCAACCCAAAGGACCTCTTGTGTGTGCTGATTGTGTCTGTAGTTGGGTGATCTCGGAATAGTCTGTGAGAACCACCACGCTGGAGCTGAGCAGCCATAGATTTGGAGACAGCCACCTAAGACCAAGCTAACCCTCTCCTGTACCTTTGCAAAAACATGAGGAAAAAGAACAAATCATGATACTGACAGGAAGAACCCACTTTTGCAGAACCAACAAACTTCTCCCTATTGTACATTAAGAAAGCCACACCTTGCCATTGTGGTTGTCCCACCATTGTGAAGGATCTTTAAAAAACTCATGCCAGCGCTGCTCCATGCTCCAGGGTAGACCTTCATGCCCAAAATTGTCTACAGAATCAACACTTTGACACTTTTTTTTTTTTTTTTTTTTTTTTTTGGGGAGTGCTAGTGAAGCTTTCAACAGCATTCATGCAAGTCACTGGGCTCCATTGGACTCTACACAATGAGGCACATATATAGAAACTTAGACATATGCTAAATAAGCTTGGGCATGACAAGGCTGCCCCTCTCATCAGGTCACAGTGAGTATGACTCACTTTCAAGATTTGAAGGTGCTCGACCATCTACGCCAGAATCAGAACTGCACTCTGATAACTTTCCACCACCAGGCTGTTCTTGATCTTGTGGCACTGCAAATAGTTTTTCTTTCACCCAAGGAGGATTGAACCAAACCTCAATCCAGAAGACCTCTTGGCTGAGCTGCTTATGTCTGTTGTCTGGAGATTTTGGATTGGTCTGTGAAAACGACCAGGGAGCAGCTGAGCAGCCACAGTCTCAACCCTCCCAAGTAACTTGCGAACTCCAGGGAAAAGACCTTGCGCATCCTACTTTCATGCCCTGCTTATGAAACACAACCTACGACACTGACAGTAAGGGTAGTTTCTGCAGAGCAAACCGAGATTCTAACTTCACTCAACAACTATGGGTACAATCTAGTCCACACAATACTACCATACCAGAGTACAGTCAAACCTAAAATTCCTTCACATCCTACATGGAGAAAGCTCACCTTGTCAACGCTGCAGTCCCACCATTGTGAAGGATCTTCAAGGACATCCTGCCAGCGCTGTTCCATGCTCCAGCATTGACCTACGTGCCAGATATTCCAACTATCAGCCTTGTCTAACTATCAGCTTTCTTGCATCTTTGCCCAGAGTATGTTCATTTACGCTGAATTGCTCAAAAGACAATTCCAAGCGTGGATCCTATAGCGCATACAACACAACACAGCCACCCCAAGCAAAGAACCGCAAAGTGTTTCATGTTATCACCTACTGTGAATGGCATCCCTTAAGGTTGGCGAGGCGCCATAGCCACCACATGAAAAGGACTTCGTCCCCGGCGCATTGCCCAGGGGGATGCCGCTTCCAACTCCACAGCCCAGCCCCTTCATCCGCTGCAAGACCCGACGCCTCTCGCATGACCGCCACGAGAGCAGAGGGCCTGGGGTATGGAGTCGGCATGCGCGGTCAGGAGAACGCCGGAAGCCGCTGCCATCCCCGCCAGTGAGTGAGAAAGAGGCAGAAAATATTTGTCGGTCTGTACTTCCAACGCAGGTGCAAGCAACAGCAGGCTCCTCTAAACATGGCAAACGATGTTCCAGCTTCAAGGATCGCGCATACGTGTGGACCATCATTTGCTCCTGCATTTCTTACTTCTCCAAAACATCACCAGAAGGAGAGAATGCAGATTTCAGCACATGTCGAAATGCACCTCCCTTCTGCCATATCTTCACCGTCGTCCCGGTCGTCGAGTGACCTCTGCTTGCCTCCTCCCACCTGCAATCTCGTCTGAGCAGAGAGCGAGAGAACCCTAACCCTAACCCTAGTTTCACGATTTTCTTACATCAGTAGGAGAATTGTCATCCACTTGTCTCTCTCTCTTAAGGACGACTTTTAGGGTTTGTCTTCTCTCTCTGTTTGTCAGTGTGTTCTTGCCTGTGTTGTGTGCAACTCGCCATGGCTCGTAATGAGGAGAAGGCGCAGTCTATGCTCAGCAGGTTCTTGCAAGCCAAGAACGAGGAGAAGAAAAAGCCGAAGGAGAGGCGGCCCTTCTTGGCTTCGGAATGCCGGGATCTGGCAGACGCGGACAAATGGAGGCAGCAAATTATCAGGGAAATCGGGCGCAAAGTCATGGACATTCAGAATCCTGGCCTTGGGGAGCATCGCCTGAGAGATTTGAACGATGAGATAAATAAGCTGATTAGAGAGAAAGGTCACTGGGAGGCAAGGATCCTGGAGCTAGGCGGCCCGAATTATGCCAAAACCGGGCCCAAGATCACCGATGCTGAGGGCAAGGAGGTGAGTTAAAATTTCAGTCGTCCAACTGTTAAAGCTCTTGAGAGCGTTGTTTTAAAATGTTAGCAAGTGCATATCGTGTTTGAAACTTTTGTCACGCGTACAATGTCAGGTGGATGCAGCAAGTGGAAAGGGCATGGGTTACAAGTACTTTGGGGCAGCAAAGCAGCTTCCAGGTGTGAAAGAACTATTTGAGGCTCCTCCGGAGCTAAAGAAGAAAAGGAATAGATATGAGATGTACCAGCGGATTGATTTGGATTACTATGGATATCGTGATGACGAAGATGGTGTGCTTGAAAAGCTCGAACAAGTTGCAGAGCAGCAAATGCGTGCCAAAGCTATTGAAGAATGGCAAAGAATTGAAGCTGTTAAAAACGAAGCTCGCAAGGCTGTGAAATCTGGGGAGGTAAACCGAAATTGACTCTGAACCTGAAGCTTTAGCAGAGCCTTCAGCTTTCCAATGAAATCCTAGATAAAAACAAATGGATGTCACTGTGATCTCCTGCAGATTTAATGAGGGTAGTTTGCTTGGCTCTCCAACACATGGGGATCGAGAGACCCAACAGTAGTAAGGGTGGTTGAGGAGTTCTATCGTAGCAAGCTACTGCTGTCTTTTCGTATGAGACTCAGTTGATTCTCACACATTTTGATTTTTTTCCCTTACTAACTGTCAAAACAATTTTTGCAATGAAAGGGATAGGTTGGCTGTTGGGGCACCGACACTGACAGTGCAGAAACCATCTGACAGCTTTTAAGGGTTTAGGGTTTAAGGTTTATGTGTTCCATGAGGAGTTTATATCAATGTTTGCCCCTCTAATCTCATTTATGTTGGTGCACCTTGGACCATAGATTGTCACTGTTAAGCCTCTGATGCGCGAACAAGACGACGATTTTGATGATGAGATTGATGGAGAAGAAGAGGAGAGGCCCAAGCAACGTGAGTTTGTTGCTCATGTGCCCCTCCCCGACGGAAAAGAGATTGAGCGGATGGTTGTGCAGAAGAAGAAGCTGGAGCTCTTGAGTAAGTATGCAAGTGAGGACCTAGTGGAAGAGGACACTGAAGCAAAGGAGCTTCTTAATATCCATGAGTGAGGCAGTTCTGTTTCAGCCTTCATTGGCTCTTCTTCAACTTGGCCTTCTTACAGTTGAGAATATTGCCAACATTGATCGAGATGCTGCTGCCAACATCTTAAGGTACTTTGTATGCTATGTTGAGTGAATTTCAAAGTGCTACTCTTGAGGGGCTGCTTGTAAGTTGGAATCCTGAGTTATGGACATTTGTGGTGTATAGACAAAGAAATGTGAGAGAAAGACTGTACCATTGCAGTGATTGAAATGGTCCACAATTGTCTGTGTCAAAACTCTTCGGCCTTGGTGAAAAAACAATAGGCAAGGCCCTAGGGGTTGTGTTTTTTTCCCTGTTCTATGCGAGGGAAGGCGGAAAACACCTTCCCTCACATGTAATACCAATTTGGTGGCAGGTGGTGATATCTTGCAGGTTGCTGGTACGACTAAGAGAAATGGAGGTGGCTAGCAGGAAAAACGTGGTTTGATGTACATTCCATAGATCCCTCTCTTCTTTTGGTTCACATGTATTTTAGTTTTTGCTTTGCATTTGACATATTCATGGTCAAGAGAGTTACATTGTCTCTCTACCAGGTCTGTATTCTTGCACCAAGAATGACAGCTGCAAGTTCATATTATTGCGGCATTGACGAAATTAAAAACTTTGTGTGCTTTATGTCTGCAAGGTCTCCCATTGTATGGAACAAGGAGGTCATATTGACGAAAAAGTTGAAGTTATGTCATCTTGCTGCTAAGTGAGCCGCAAGTAGGTGCTATCCAGAATTCACAGAGTGTCACCAGGTGGCCCACCCTTTTTCCGGTCCATTCAAATCAGGCATAGAACCCATGGCCCTACAGGCTCAACTGTGCAATCATAGCCAGGTGGTCCCCTCAGCCTGGGCAGAATCAAACAGTCATTCATTCCCTTTTTGTGGGACAATGCTCCAGGGTTACATGTACCAACTAGTCGCAGGACCTATATGTATCCCATGCATCTGTTGGGCAGGTAATAATAGTATAGGCAGGTAGACTTGAGTTGGGCAAACTTTAGTTGTCCAGTTGGGATGATTGATAAAGTGAGTCTACTCCTTGGACAGGTATGTCAGTTCGACTTCCCAGGGATACAATGCCATGTACAGTGTACATTTCACAACGTTAGTACAAAGCACCAATTGCACTGAAACCCATAAGCATGGTGTCAGCTAGGCCTACTCCATCAAGCCTGTGGTGGGCAGTCTGAACTTTAACTGCATTTGAGAAGTAATGTAGAGTGATGCGACTTAATAAAGTTAGTATAAAGCAGCCTTTGCCTGTTCAAAATGAGGCCACCGTTATAATTTTTGAAGCTACTGTCACAGGAATAGGTTGTCATACCAGCTTGGAAATATGGCTGGTTTTACACGCATTTCTTTAATGAATATGATGTTTGCAGGAATGTTGTTCTTTACATTATGCGAAAGAATAAGCTATCATGTAATTGAGCTTTAAGTCAAATATGCAGTTGGGAAACATTATGGAAAAACGAATCAATGCCAAATAGAGTTGGCAGTTTCTGTGAAACTAAGACTCCTAGAAACCAGTGTGTTTCATCCCCTAGGGATGGGGCCCAGTGTTTCACCTCTTTCACGTTTCTCTGTGGACCATGCTTTTTGGGCTAGCCCCACCACACTGTTAAGGCACGGCTTCGTTCTAGGTGTTGTCTCATAGCCAGGTGCCTCTGCATCAAAGGAAGGAATGAAGGACTTGTTACCTTTCCCTGGGCGGTTGGGCCCATCTACTACACAGACAATAGTACAACTGTTGAAAGCTGGACAAAATGCAGTCGGTTGGGTGTCCCAACTACCAATGCCTGATAGAGTGTGCCCTTGTAATTGCATTGTATATGCTGCTGATGTACTCACAAAAGCACCCAACTGCCTTTTGGCCCATGAAAAGTCACACTTCCCTGTTCAGTGACTGATTCTACAGTCAGCTATTGCACTTTTAAATTTGCTCCTTTGTTATCTGTGGGAGCTGAACTTACACCCCTTCAATGGAGGTCCTTCCACTCAAAGGAGGTCACATCACACAGAAATGTTACTTTCATGGGCCAAAAAGGCAGTTGGGTTCAAAATTAGTGGATTCAAATTGTATAGGTCATAGGGTTACATTGCTAAGGTTTGGGTATGCACTATGCACATGTTCTTGATTTTTGGTCGAGTATTGCGGTGGGGGTGGGTATTATACCCGGTTAACAAATATCTAGAAACAAATCATGGCTTCAGTTATTATTTCATACAAGTTTCATTATAGATTTGCGTAGGTTGATACTTGATACTCGCCCAATGCTGGTATTTACCTTTCAAACGGAAAGCAGTAGCCTTTACAAAAGCCTAAAGGCTAACAAGATTTTGCAACGTTCTTTTTTCTTGTTTCTCTAATTGAGTCATTCTTGAGCCCTTGTGGGCCCATTCAAAAAGCAAAGGAAAAAGAAAGAAGGCTTTCATAGTAAAGGTGACTTCATACTGTGGACCAAGAAAAGACCCACTCAAAAAATGCAATGATTCTATTGGTTGAGGGTAAATGTTTGTCATATTGGTTTTAGACTAAGGACAAAGACCAAGAAAATTAAAAATGATAAGGTTGATTAGTTTATTATGATGGAGAATCTTTTGTCTAGGACCAAACAAGGGACCCTTATGGCTTGAAGGGGCCACTTTTTGAACCCTAGACAAGTTTGGAAACATGACGCATTTTCTTAGACATCAAAAGAGTACATAGAGAGAAGAGTCCGGCCGAAGCCGGCGTAACTAAGAGCCACTTCGCCTCACGGCTACTGCCCCCTTTGGGGGGTAGGTGCTATAAAGAGTACATACCAAGATAACAGGATTTGAATATGTTATTTTGTTGCGCGGGTCCGGGTTTAGAAGCCGGGTACCCGGCGGGTTAGGATCCGGGTTACCCGGACCCGGACCCGTGCAATCACAAAAACCCCCGGTTCATTTCTAAAATGAACCCGGAACGGGACCCGTCTGCTGGGTCTAGAACCCGTTAAACCCGTTACCCGCGGGCCAATGTAGGGGGTCAGGGTCCGGGTCTTAATTTTAGATGGGGCATGCGGGGTCCACCTTAGATCCGGTAGGTTTTGTCATATGTGTGGAGGGGACGAGCAGCAATAGGCCACTGCAGCAGCCAACCCCACCACGTTATAGCCCAGTGGTAATGCCCACATACCACCTCAAAAGCGGTTGTGGGTTCAATCCACGGAGTGGTGTCACAAAGTTGACCATAATTTACACCTCCCAAAGGAGGCGTCATATATTATTATTAGGCCAGATCCCACACATCCATGCTATAGTGATCTACCCTTGAGGCATATTCCTATTCTTAACATGTTTAAAGAATTGAAAAATAGAAAATGGAACTCAAACTTCTATTTTAATTCTTATTCGTGGTATACATATTCATATTCATGGTATATTTTGAAGGAATGTCTCTTAAAATAAAATTTATTATTAGGATTTAAATTTTTTTCCAGCCAAAAATAATTTTATCCCTAATTAATCTTATTTTTCTAATTTATTTAATCAATAAATTAGGACCCGGATCTGAACCCGTGAACCCGCTAATATTTCCCAACAACTACCCGGACCCTAACCTGAGTCCGTGTTGACAAACCCGGACCCGGATTTTCCAAATTTCAAAAACCCGGATCCGGATCCGGACCCGGACTTGGCTCCGAAAAAAAACCCGCACCCGGACCCGGCGGGTTCCTTAAAAAGGCAGAACCCGCACAACACTGGTATGTACTCTTTTCCTTCTTCCCTTGGGTAGTGTCTCTTTAGCTTTGTGCCCAGCACCTCATGGCCTAAGTTATTTGACCCCAAGGGCTACGACCTTCCGGCGGGAAGGTGGACATCTTTGTGACACAAATCGGTGAGTGAACCCACAACCACTTCCCAAGTGGTATGTTCACTGTATATAACTTGGTTGTCAACTATAATTAAGGGGCCTGAGTTGTGAGTGGTCGCTACTAGGCTCATGGGCGTCTCCTTTTCTGAGAAAAATATAAAAGATGAATATAATGTTTTTGAAAGTTGAGTTGTCTTTACAATATGAATATTTTAATACAATCCTAGCAACAAAAGCACACAAACAAGCGCAGCCTCGCTTGCCCACACTAAAACCCACATCCAAAATTGGACACAATCCCATCATTCTACCATAAGCTCTTTAACTACTTCAAAAGCAGCTACAGATGCCCAAATAAGACAAACACTCAAATTTAGATATGCATAATATATGGGACACCAGCTTAAAACATCTCTTTTGACCCCACATATACCCATCCCCATTCTGTCCCTTGTGCACCACTTCCCAATTGCTCCAGATCTCTGACCCACCTACTAAGCCATTGCACCCGCCATATTATACAATGACTAACTAGAGCCTAACTAGGCTCCATGGCAAATCCACAAACTATTCATGAAACACACTAACACTCTTATTACTCTCTAATTAATGCCGACACTTACCAAGGACGACCATGACCATTAGACTTCCCACATGGTTGTTGCCATGTCACTGGCCTATGACACCATGCAACTGCCGAGCCAAACTATGCCTAGACATACTATTAGTCATAGGGCTACCTATCAATGCTAACCCTCTCAATCGCGCCATCCACTTTATCAAATTCACCTACTGTCATGATCGATATCCAAAAGCAACCATCCTAACTAAACGCGACAAGTATGCCCCCATTTGCAATCAGAAGACAGGGTTGGAACAAGTCTGGCCCCTTAAGAGTCATCAGAGCCGGAACAAAATGTAACATCAACAATGTTAGCTTGCATGCCTTGCACAAATAACTTCAAAACACCTATCACTACTATCCACCAGTGCTTTAAAGCCATACATCATATTGCCATCCAATCCCTTACATCCATCATCACCAACAAATGCAAACTTGAACACACTTAGAGATTCCGTAACTTGGCGCTCCAGTGCCTCACACCCCTATAAAGGGTGGGCAGTAGCCGCTAGGCAAAGTGGCTCTTAGTTACACCGGCTTTGGCCGGAGTTAGGGGGATTTTTTTTTGAATATGTATATATATATATACTCAGAAAGGGAAGTTGTAATATGGATCTAAGGACCAAGATTTCAAAAGGTGTGTCCTTGTTCTCGAGCCCTCAATTGCGCTTGCTTAGCCATTTTTCCAACTTAAAAAATAAAAAATCTAGGAAAGAAAACAACGAAACTTAGCTCATTCAATGGATAGAGGGGAGGAAATGGACAAGGCCAAGCTTGTCACCGAGAAAGAGACTCGGAAGCAGCCATTCTTTTAGTGGCGAATAATCACCAAATTTCGACCTCAAAAACTAGAATAAAAAATTCTGTAGCAAATTTTCATGGATGTATCAAACTTCTCCAAATAAAAAAATAAAAGATGGATGAATTTTCCAAATGTGGATGATATCAATGGAGGAAAATATATAAAGGGATGATTCTATCCAAATTTGGATGAACAGAATATGTATCTAGTTCCTGCAAAACTCAGTGCTACTTTTCAGATTTCCGAAAAAACCCGCTGCTCGGAAGGGACAGAAAACTAAAAATCTGATTTAGAGTAGAACCAAAATTTAGAGGGAAAAAAAAAGGCAGGTACTGCCCCTTAAGACTGTATGCAGCCACCGTACACTACACAGACATATCCTACTTAGATATTCTTAAGACTTAGATCTTCTTTGAGCAATCGTCCTGAAACTTACCTCCAAGAAGGTAATTCAAGTGTCGGTAATGATAAAACATGAGACAGGGAGGCGAACGTGGCGGGGTTGGTGCATGCGGTTCTCGCTCGGACATGTCTCATGAATGCTTGGCAGGATCCATGGGTGCCACACTCCCACGCATTCTATAAAGCGCTTGCCTTTTTCACGTGACTCCGCTTTATGCTCCAGTGGGCTGTCCACCCCTCGGCCAGGCTCTCATTTAGACTGGCCCAGGAAGGTGCAGCTGTGTAGCTTCACGGATCTTTGAGTGATATTACTTCTTATTACTCGGGAGCTGTGTCAGACTGCAGTTTGTTGCAGTCTTGTTTCCGATCTGGGACTCGCTGTTTGAGGCTGCTGAGCTGAATCCAGACTTGGCCAGTTGTAGCGATGGTGAACGCAACGTTGAACCAGGCTGTTTGCCAGCATCCGCTCCCAGCTGAGGATGAGGTACTCATCTTACTGCGTTTGCATCTCTCTCTCTTTTGCTAGTCAATGTTGGGTAGCCAGTTTAGACACACCCGAAGACTTTGGGCGTCTAGAGTGGGCGTGTCGAATCTTGCGGAAAGTGTTATAATTGAGAAGAAGGTGAGTAGCATCTTAACGTTCGGATCAATGATCGAAGGTAATAGCTAGACGGAGAGGAGATACGATTGAGGAGGTAAATTAACTGACCGCTGTTTTTTGGGACAGATTCTCGTGGAAGAGAAGAATGTAGGGAAGTTCGTGACTTTGAATCGCCCGCGTGTGCTGAATTGCCTCAACGTATCCATGGTAATGAGATAAGGGCTTGTCTTTTCGGTTGTTCATATCATCCCATTTGATTCGCGAATTACTTGCTGCCCACTGAGAGACCACCATCTTTTTGTTTTGTGTGAGGATTTTACTAACTACACTCTAATGTGTGCGGACAGGTACAAACCCTCATTGCGCTGTACGAGAAGTGGGAAGAAGATGAGAATGTGCACTTCATACTGTTGAAGGTTTATATCTGCACTTCCTTTGCTGTCTACAATCACTTTTATTCGCCCAAGTGCTTCTGAATGCCAGCTGCTTTTTGGGAATAAGGTGCAAGTATCTAACATTTCTTGCGAAATCAGGGCGCAGGGCGAGTGTTCTGTGCCGGGGGTGATCTTCGCATGTTCTACAACCTGGGAAAGACAAGTACGTGGCGTTTGCTCTCCCTTGATTGCTTTCCGAATGTATTTCATACGAACTTCGGTCATATGTTTCTCGCATAATCACATGGCCTAAATTTCTCGCATTGCCCCAGCCCATGCCGCACCTGTCCTGCATGTTGCTTTCTTCTCTAAGTTCTCAAGGCAGAAGCCTGTCAATATTTAGATCGAGTAGGTTTCATGGAAGAATGGAGTTGTATTTTGAGTTGATCAGGTCTGTTGTTATGCCGCAGATGAATCATGGACGGAGGTTGTGTACTCTAAGTACTGGCTTGATTATCATGTGGCCACATATAAGAAACCCCTGGTGATCCTTCAGACATGCCTTTTGGGTCTTAATGGATTGTGGGTTTTGGGGTTAGTCATACTTTGAATGTCATGTCATTGGGACAGAGCAGGAGAGTGGAGAGTGAGAGAGGGTTGTGTTTGGGCTCTTAAATATAATGTGTATTTGGGATAGAGATTTCAGTAATTCTCTGTAGCTGCATTTTAATCAGAAGAAACCTACTGGATTGTATCGTCAGCAATTCTGCAATTGGGCATATGGTTTCCTGTTGTAACATGTTTCATTTATTTCTGTTGAGCTTTTATCATCTATACAGGTGAATATAGGAAGAAAAGGGATAGGTGGTGTGGGCATGGTGCAGGTCTCCCCTTGAGAGAGAGAGAATGTACTCATAAGACGTTGTTTGCCGTAGCCTTGTGGCCATTGACCCCGCGTCCAGTTTGAACGGAACATAAAGGGACAGAACCTACCTCAGTCAGGGAGTGACGTCGGTAGTAACCTCAGAGAGAACGAGAGAGAGAGAGATAGTGTAACAGTCGCTGATGGTTCATTGAATAATGAAGAACAATGGACAGAAAATTGCATCAAAAGACTCATTGCTTGAATCAAGGAGATTTAGTTTTTCCTGGGGATTGCCCCTTTTCCAGCTTGTACGGAAAGAGCGAATGAGGGTGCATTGAAACTAATCATGTTTGTGGGGAGTGCTGCAGATAGCTATATGGCATGGACTGGTGATGGGAGGTGGAGCAGGACTGACAGTGCCTGGGATGTTTGCAGTTGCCACTGAAAAAACTGTAAGGCCAAATGCTGTTAAATTTTCCTGCACTTACTTAATTTCATCAATCTCTCCATTCACAGGGTTCCATTTAGTTAGAAGTTTGGGATATCTGGTGCTTTGTTGTTTCAAGGATGGAGTGGTGAAAATGAATAGGTGTCTTAAATTCTTGTCTGTTTTAGTTCTATGAGATCTCTTAATTCTTGGTTGGAAGTGTTAAATGTCCCGTCTGATTGATTAGTGGATTGAACAGGTGTTTTCGATGCCTGAAGCAGCCCTGGGTCTTCATACCGACTGTGGTTCCTCCTACTGGCTTTCCCGTCTCCCTGGTCGTCTTGGTATGTTCTCTCTTTCTTGTGTGGACCATTGCATTCAATTTTGCATCCTGGCATGCACTCCCAGTTTTATGAACATGTTGCATGTCAGGAAATTAGTCTGCTGGTTTCTACCCCCTTACAGAGAGAGAGATATGATGATTGTTTGTGACTTCAAAGATCTTATGCAATATTCTGGACACTGTTAGCTTATGTGAAGATGGAATTTGCAGGAGAGTTTTTGGCCCTAACTGGGCAACGCCTGGATGGACGTGACATGCTTGCTTGCGGCCTTGCAACACATTTTGTTCCTTTGAAGGTCCACTTCAGTAACTCTTACCCTATAGAGTGAAACAATGCTGTTGTCCCTTCTGCTTTGTGTCCGAGTGAATATGTTCCTTAGCATCTCATGTTTGGACATGGTAAAATGACACAGGTTCTGCCTGCATCAAAGGTATCAAATACCAATGATTAGCCTGTCAACAATATATGAGGGATACGAATGGGAAACGGTTAAGTCACGAAGCTGAAAACTGCGGAAGAGATGTAGACATTGGATGCTGTCTTATGATTGTCCATTTCCCTGAAATACAAGCCACAACGTCCACATTCAGTTGGATCTGCCACTAATTTGTCTGTGTGAATTTACATGGTCACTCTACTAGTTGGAAGGTCCCTCGGATAGGGAGGTCCTGAGACGACAACACCATCAGGGTGTCACACTCATGCTTAGTATACAGGACTGGTGTAGGGGTAGTACGGCTTAGTGTAGCTAACGGGCTGTTGGATATGCATTGGGATGACAGAATTTACCAGAGCTTGAAGAGCGCCTTTCTCAGTTGACCAGTGGGGAGCCAGCTGCTATAAGAGCAATTCTCGATGATCTCAGCACCCCGGTCTCACCCACAGAAAGTAGCATTCTCCGTAGGTGTGTTTTCTGCCTTGAGAGTGCTTTACTGGTAATTTGTGCAGTAGTACTGCTGAACTGGATTGTAGGGATTTTTGCAAGTCATGTAAAGTGCGTAGTTGACTTTCAGAACTCACGTTACATAGTTTCAAACAATAGTGGAGAAATTGTGCATAGTAGTACAACAGCAGAGTTATTATAGAGGAAATCATTTCATTTCATTTCCTGTTGCTGGGAAATCACCATCATGTGCTTGGGCAGGCAAGCTACAATTGACAACATTTTCTCGAAAAACAGTGTGGAAGAGATACTGGCAGCTCTTGTAAGGACACTCTCTTTATGAGCCATTTACTTTTGGAGACTTTTGATCATGTTTGGTATTTGCATGCACTGGTTGAATCAGATAGAAAATCAACCGTAACATCTGCGACCGATGACATTAGCACGAAATCAGACCACTTAATGAAAGGTTACGTCTACGAAAGTACATTGAGTTGACATCTGCTTCCATTTTCTCTGGGCTATCCAATATGACTAACCTACTGTACCTGTCACTGCAAAGCATGTGCAGATGCATCACGAAAGCATGCCTTACTCACTTGGGTATTGATGTACGTCTGCTGTTACATGTTTACAGGACGCACAGAAGAATGAGACAGGCGAGGAATGGATCAGAGATGTGATTAAAACATTGAGAAGATCATCTCCAACTGGCTTGGGAGTCACTTGCAAATCGGTAGAGTACATGCTACTCATCTCATGTTCCAACATTAGCAGCTTGTGGAACGAACCCTCCTTCATTACTTAGAGGTAGGAATCTCCAGATGGTGGAAGGAGTGGTTCACCCAGAAAGCAATAGTGAGCTTGCAACCTGAAATTCTGAGGTAGAGAGAAACTTGGCATCCTGTGATTGCTGACATGGCCTGACTTCGATTGCAAAGTGTCCAATAGTGTCAGACCACATTGCCCTCAGGGAATTTCTTGTCACCTTTCAGGACAGGGCCGAAGTGACACTTCACAGTATTACTGGCTGGATAATCTAACTTGACTAAGTCATCTAGTAATCAAAGCTTTTACCATTTGCTCAACACAATGTGGCTGCCTACAGATCCGGCTGGCACGCAAACAGACACTGGCTGAGGGCTTACAGCGGGAGTACCGACTAACAATCAACGCCCTGAGGGGAACCATTTCAGAGGACCTGTATGAGGTATGTTTACATGGTAACTCTCAATCGAGCTTCCATCTGAGTCTGAAGAAAGAGGACTATTCCCCTAGTGATGGACGATGATATTAAGGCAAGGATACCCTTATGGCCATTGATGGAGTGCAGGCATTGGTCTCCGCTTTAAGGTAGTTAGAGAACCAAGAACAATACCTTGGCTGGAAATAAAGCTTCGTCAGATCTAACAAATGCACTGGTGAATGGTCCCTACTTTCATCTCCACCTCATCATTTTCCAGCATTTTGTATGGAGTGTGGTTTAGGGATAGCACATGAACATATTGTTTCGAACTTTCATTCTCTAGCTTAACCTACTTAATGATGGCTCACATCACATGAGAAGGTGGTCGCTTGTTTGACTAGAACTATCCAATCACCATGCTGCCGGTGGAACTTTGCAGGGTATCAGGGCAATTGTGGTTGAAAAAGACAACTCTCCCATGGTTAGTCTTGTATTTTTTTCAGCAACCGACCATTACTATTGTCACATATGCCTTGATAGCTGAGTCTTTCAAGAAGCACCTTCTTTTCTATCAAAGTAATTATAGACAAGATGCCCAACATCATGGGGCTACATCTTCAGTGCTGCAATCAGGTGACGACAGTGGAAGTCGAATAGCTATAGACAGTGGGTTGATTTTGGATAATCAATGGTCAAATCTCTCCACTATTGTGTAGACTTGGGTAGCCTCCAAGGGTTGATGCTGTGGAAATCTGTTGATTTTCATGCTTGTCCCATCACTGTCTTAATGATAGTGATCCTGTTGACTGGAGTCTGACTCTTGCACATCATCTTTGTCGCAATGGTGGGGTTGTGTGCAGTGGAAACCAGCCACATTGCAGGAAGTGGACCCTGAAAACTTGGACTTGGTATTTCAACCATTCGAAGAGAAAGATGAATTGCATCTTCCAGTAGAGGAGCCCAGGTTTGTCCTCGCCTCCCATTTTTTTTTGTAGACAAGCAAAGCAAAAGTTTGCACAATAGAACAACATATAACATATGCTCCTGTGAATCTGCTCACACCTATTGAAGGAGACATTAACCACCTTCATGTTATCCCACGTGTAGACTGTTATGACAACACAACATTCGACCTGTATGTTGATCATTGAAGTGATGCTGAAACTGCTGAGTTTCTATTGCAGATGGAGATTCAAGTATCAGAAGGCTTAAAAGAAGGTTAGAGGAATTTCAAAGCAAGTACTGGACACAAAATATACAGAAATTCCTGTGACATGCACCGAGCAGTGTGGGACGATTGCAGTTCAAACAAAACACAATGTGCAGAAGGTTGCCCCCAATCTGCAAATACTTGTATCTGTGGTGATGGTGTGAAAGTTATTACCTTGCAAGGGCATAGCTGTTGGTGGGAGGCATGCCGCGTTGTGGCAAGGTTTGCAGCAATTTTTTCGGTAAAAGTTGTGCTAATGGTGATCTGCGCTGGCACGATGTACAGCATAAGACTATTAATTGACCTCTCACTGCCGCAAGACTGTCTTAGTCCTATCACCGTGGTGAACCTGACCTGACCTAGTTGCTCTAAAATGCAACAGTGCATGTTCGAGCTAAATATTAGGCACACTTTCAAAATAGCTCTAATCTGTATCGACCATTGATGTCTATTTTATTATCTATCATGTCATTTTCAATCTTCATGTGTTTGGATGATTGTTGGGTGTTAATAATTTATTTTTGATATCTACCTTGGTAGGGAGAGGATCTCTTTGACTAGCGAGGGTGGGTCTCTAAAATGATCAGTGATGAAAACATTGTATAAGTCGTAACACTGTTACTACATGGCATACATCTCAGCAATCAATATGTGTATATTAGTATAGCATAGTTCAACTATATCAGCAAGTTCTCATCACTGCTATAGCTCCATGTTTCGGTTACTTGCACAAGGAAAGTTGAGTGTGTAGCAAGATATGATGGTCTTCAGGTTGTCGACGACTCTTGAGTAACAAACCTTCAATATCCTCACATGCTACACATGGTAATTGAGAGATTGTACTCATAAGACGTTGTTTGCCTTAGCCTTGTCGCCATTGACCCCGCGCCCAGTTTGAGGGGGAACAAAAGGGACAGAACCTACCTCTGTCAGGGGCTTACGTTGGTAGTAAGACTTACATTCATATATAGAATTAATCCGGCTTTTCCAGATATCCTCTAGAAATCCCTTCACACAAGCATCAATCTGCTGTGTGTGATTTGCCCAAAAACTAGGCCTTAGGAGGGCCTGGGCTTTTGGCTCAGCCTCGAGACTTTCAAAGTTGGTAAACAGGGGTACAGGCACAATTCCCTTGATAGATTTGAAGAGAGCGTCTCTTTGGTGAGAGAACCCCAGACAGTGTATCAGAAAATGAATACTGTCTTCAGATTGCCCACACAACGGGCAATTGCACTCTCCCTTTCCTCTCTGCTTCTGTTTGTTGTTCAAAGGTAGGCTTCCTGCCCTGAGTTTAATTTCAGTCTAATGCCGAGAGTGGGTAGACCCTTGAGGTCATCCAAGATGTCCTCCCCCATGTCACTGACTGGAAACAAGTTCAGGGAAGTTTTCTGCCTAACTTCATTTTCATCAGACAATCTCATGGCAACAGACATGGCTTTGGACACTACAGCCTCTAAGTCAGATTTATCCAGCAGGGTCAAGACTTGTGGATCCAGGTCCAGGTCCTTGAGAATCTCTTCTACTCTCTTCTGCCAGGACTTAGCCTGTTTGACAGGGCGGTCCTGTTTCCAAGATATAGAGTCGATTAACTTAGGATATCTGGTGTTGGACATGTGTTGCAAGTGACCCCACCATCTGACCTTGAATTCATCTCGTCCGGAGCTTAAGGACGGAATGCCAAACTCACCCCGAACAGCCACATTGGCTGTTTTGGAGCATGCTGCTGACATACACTCCTTAAGCACCCCCACTTTGAATGGATTCTAGAGACTTAGCCTGGTTGGAGTTATCAACCCATATTGCAGATCCGTACTCCAAGGCGGGTCTAATAACGCGACAAAGCATGGTTTTCTTAACCTCAGAGTTGACCCCTCTGCAGTGGAAAAATCTAGTGAGCCCCAGAGCTTTGCCCTTGCCAGTTTGAACAACTTTCCGGATATGTGCATCCCAATTACAATTGGAGGAAAACTCAACGCCCAGGTAAGTGTAGGAAGGGAGGACCGGGATCTCTTGGCTACCCCACTGCCACTTAAGATCACTTCCTCCCTCTCCTCTGTCGTTGAAAGCTACCACTGCACATTTGCTGACATTAGCCTCTAGCCCCCAAAGATCAAAGTATCTCTTCGCGCAATCAATCAACTCCTGGAGATTGGTTGGAGTCTCCCCTATGCCTGCGAAGTCATCCGCAAACATAAGGGCTGGTATGGTGGTATCACCCACCCTTAACCCAAATCCCTCACTTTCCACATCCTCGAGGAGTTGATTGATGAAAACATTGAAGAGCAGAGGGGAGAGAGTACATCCTTGAGCTACACCTTGGTCTATGTCAAAGAAGTTGGACATCTGTCCGTTAACAGTGACACAGCTTTTGGTGTGAGCATACAAGTTGTGGACAACTCTCCACATCTTTCCCTTGATCCCACCAGACCAGAGGCGGAACCATAGGCCATCTCTCCACACTAAGCCTTTTTGACATCCAGGAAAAAAACATAAGTGGGTTTCCCTTCTTTTTTCCTTCCCTGGATAATCTGGCTTAGAGTGAAGATATGATCCACACAGCCGCTGTTTCGCCGAAAGCCAGCTTGGCCTTCGTGGGAACGACCTCCAGATCAACCTCGAGACGAGTACTTACCAACACTGGTTTGGACCCAGCCACCTAGTAAGCAAGGGCCTTTGTGCCCTGACATATCCAGCCACCGAAGGCAGAGAGCTACAAATCAGTTTCCCAATATCCAGACAGATGGTAAGAAACCCTTCACTTCATTGTTGCAAATTTTGAGACTGGATGTCCCAATGTGGGTACAAAACATGAAGGCCACACCTACATGAGGCCTTTGTCCTTCCACCTGCTGCAAATGTGACTGCAACATTTCAGCACATATGCTAAGGGCAATACTGATTCCCTTCTTAAATTGCTAATCTTGGTCGTAAGTACCGCAATGATTAGATATGCAACTATATACCCCACACAATACAATCTATTCCCATGGTGTGACTATTCTACCATTACTCTGCGTCACTCTCATTGAAAAAGTAAGCCACCAAGTTCATATGACGGAGAGACAGTAACTGGCACAGGTCAAGATTGACAACCAGTTAAAGCAAGTGGCAGACAAACACAGGGGGCATAGAGACTCCGTGCGCTGAGATCTCATATGAACTCACACCCTCTTCTCCATGGGGGGGTCCTCATTTTGTGGAGCACAAGAGTCTCTCAGGTGGTGTGTACAGGGACAACAGATACATCCCCTTCTTTCCCTCTTCCTCATTGGTCCCTGAGTATATGAGTCCCTTGGGTGGTGTCTTCTGGAACAACAGATACATCAACTTCTTTCCTATCTGCAGCACTTTCTTCACCATGGTCTCTCTCAGGCTGCCCTTCCATGGATTGTGAGCTGTCTAACTCAAAAGAGTAGTCCGTTGTGGTGTCTGCAAACTCAGATGAAGGCTTAACCCCACCTTCATCTAGGCTATCATGGATCTGCATCCTATCAAACAGGTCTTGATCATTGTCCAACACATTTGTTCTTTTCTCCTCCAGAGACTCTTCTGTCCCAGTAGGTTGCTCACGTTCCTTACCCAAGACAATAGACAGAGAGTGGTCTGTTGATCTAATGGCGCTTTCAAGGATTGCAGCCGCCCTTGATCCAACACCACTAGCCCCAGCATCCTTAAGATCGAGTAGGGGCAGAGAAGCCTGACTTCTTCCAGGCAACCCTGAACCTTCCACAGCTTTGCAAAGTGCAACATACTTGAGCACAAGCTCTTTGTAATCAGTGAGTAAAACCTCCACATCTCTCACTCTCAAATCTCCAGCGCTGGCATAAAGATAGGGGTAGTCCCTTTCCAGTTGCCCAGTCCGATCAGCGTCCAAAATCTCTGGGAATGCTGCAGCTTCGAGCTTTGCAACTGATGGTGCCCCCTTCTCCAATATACTCTCCTTTGGACTGCTAGGAATAGTTGTAGCAGCAGCTACTGCTGTGGCAGCAGGCAATACTCTGGAGTCAATCTGGTCTTCCCTTTGTACAGTCAAGCCAGGGCCGGTTTCAACTCCACCGGATGTCTCTGCGACTTTCGAAACCACTTCTGTTGAGGGATTGTTATCTACGTTGGTCCGCAGTCTCTCTGTTGGTATAGATGGCGGTGAATATGCCTTTGTTCTCTCTAAGGCAGCTGTAGCTGCCTGCATTCGCTTCTCAAACTCGCTGTGGTCCATTGAGAGAGACTTGGCTTCCAAGTTGTCAATAAAAGATTCAGCTGAGACAAGGTTGGTGTAGAAATAAGCAGCCTCAGACACTAGCCTTGAGTGGTGGCGATAACGTGAAATGTAAAGAAGATTAGAGTGAAGCTGTGGCGGATTGGCCTGCAAGAGATGATCAATCATTAGAAGAAAGTTCAGCCATATTAGGGCCACAGCCTACCCAATGAAAGTTTGAGAAGAGCTAAGCTCTAAAGATAGCGGACATGGCCATAGCTGGTATGGTCTCATATGCCTATGGGAAGAATGCACGGAACTGCATGAAACTCTGGTCATATGAAAAGATGTGAACTGGGCTACTCAATGTATAATTGCCTGAAGAGAGTATTCTCACCCAGATTTCTGCCTAATGCTTCTGGCTAAGCAACCCAAAGTATGAGTTAATTAGATAGAATTCCTTTATGGCTGGTTTGAAAAGAATAGGTTTTGAAAGAAGAAATTATATCAACAAGTAGTCATATTCAGAGAATAAATGTGAAATGCCTTCCACTCTCAACTCATCCTAGGGTCAAGTTCCTATTCAATTTCGTAAAATATTGCTGGTTCGGAACACATTTTCAAAAATGAGAGCAGAAAATCCTCCGAGGAAATGCGCATATGTGCAATACGTCAAGGTAGATGAGTAACCTACTTTGATTACAACATATATGAGCACAGGGAGAAAGTCGTCGGCGCCCGGGGGATTCTCTTTGGTGGCAATGGACACATTGAGTAGGAGGTTGTTGATGACCCGGCAGCAATTTAGAATGCATACAAGCTTATCCCGTGGGGCTTTGTAGGTGTTGATTTTCTGTAGCTCCTTCTGGGCCAGCTGTCCAACACAAAATGGGAAGCAAATTCTCACCTTAATATGAAAGCAAACAGCGCAAGCAGTAGTGATAACAGGTCGACTGATGATGGCCACAGCTAACACAAAAGATGGACTACTGTGAATCTAGAGCTTTGTAGTGACAAGCATTTGCTTTACAGGAAGAGACTACAAAACCACGTACAAGCCATGACGATTCATTCTGGAAGTTTGGAGGGATGTCAAGATGCTCTGGCCGAATAAATTCTTGCAACATTCCCATCTTCTCTGACAGTCTTTGATCGTGCTCAGCATCTTCTGGAAGGGATGCAAAGGCTCTGGCAAACAGTTTTGTCATCAAGTATTTTTCCAAACCCTGCATACAGGAGTGCCACTGAGTGATTGACCAACCCTAAGGTCTTTCTTAGCCTTTTTTTGAACTAGTCTAGGCAGTAGAGACTGCAGATGCAGTGCAACATCTACATCAACATACTAAGTGGAGCGGGACAGCCAGAGAGAGTGGTTATGGACTTCTTCCTTTGATTGTTTGGCTAAGCCATAGCCTGGAAGATGACAGAATGCACCACCTAAGCTGATGACAAATGAGCAAGTCGATCAAAGTTTCACAAGATTGAATTGCCTGCTTTAACAGCTTCAGAAACAAACAAAAGTGGTACAAAATAGGATGACATGATGAGAGACAAACCTCGCCAGCACTCTCAAGCTCCTCTTCAGTAGCATTCAGAAAGAGAGGATGGGTATGGAAGGCCGATTCAGTGGTGCTGAGAAATCTCTGGACACTCTCACTGTCTGACTCGGGATCAGGCGCATTGCTCAGAAACTCCACAATGAAACTGCATACAGGATTATATGTTAACACCCTCCTGGGATTGCTACTAAGAAATATTTCACACATAAATGCATGGCGTATACATACGGAAAATAACAACCAACCAATTCAAGCTGCAGGCACCAAGTGGCTTCCATGCAAACCCCGCCTGTTTATCTACAGGAGCTAGATCCATCAGTACTAGGCCACAGCCTTAGGTTAATAGATTTCCTCCAGTTACTGTTGTGTATGTTTGTTAGGCACGCAGCCAGATTTTACTCATCGGAGGATGCCTTTTGTGGCATTAATATGCTCATTCACCTTCTCAACAGTCGAGATCTTTGGCGAAAATGTTCTTATCGCTCCCTTCGTCACAACTACGAACAGACCTTCTGGCCCGGGCAATTTTCTTCCCAACAGGCCCTCTCCTGAGCTCTCTACCAGACCTATCCTATACTCCATAATATGTTCTTCGCAAGTTGGTAGCATCAGTAGTTGGACAATTTCAAAATGTATGGAGAACATGGCTTTTCACGAACTACCTTAAGTTCAGAATTTCTTTGGCGCAAATCTGTAACCGGAGCAATTAGTGACACTGTGGAGAGGATATCGGGATACACCAAGGCACAGTACATCTTTCTAAGACACAAATCTCAAGGACAGAATTTCCGAAATCCTTGACAAACTCTGCTGTCAACTGGTGTTGACTGCATTTTGAGTAATTCTGTCTTGCATAGAAACAAAAAAAATTCATCGTACTTGCTGCTACTTGACAAAGGAACATATAATTTATACCGCGATTCACACAATAGATTGGAATCCCCTCGCAGGAAGCAATCAATTGCATGGGGATGCTACCTTGTTGTCCGAGGGTGGGCTGACATTAGTACCAACCTTATATAGTCTCACAAACCAGAGAGAGAGAGAGAGAGAGAACCTCTTGATAGAACGGACGAGGTCAGCAGCTTGGGGATGGCGCATGCGATCCAGAAAGTCATGGAAAGTGAGAGGTGCGGTGGCCGCGTTGAACATGTCCACATTCTCCATAGCTCCGCAAACTGAAGTCCAGCCCTCACTTCCTTCTCCAACGTTTCATCATCGGTGCGCCTTGCTGCATCCCATCCATTCATCGTCGCACCTTCATCTTCCTCTCCACAGAATCTCGAGCATTATCACTGATCCCTCGACTTACACACATCAGAACGCGTATATATGTTGTTCGATCTATGTAACAGAAGCACAGTTTTCTTCCTCTTCTTCTCTGCGGATCTTCAAAGCCATGCTGCACACCATTTTTCTTGGATCACAGCCTCGAAGCTCTGCGCGATGGGACCCGCATCCTCGTTCGCCGACGGAGCCATAGCTCCATCTCTGCACTTCCGTCGGCCTCCCTCCTAACGACGGCGTTCTTCCGTCCCATGTCCTCGTTCGTCGACGGAGCCATCGCTCCATCTCTGCACTTCCGTCGGCCTTCGTCCTAACGACGGCGTCTTTCCGTCCTTGGGGATGGACGAAGGGGTTCTGTTCATCCAAAGCTTCTCCAGAGGACGGATCACGTGCTCCACGAGGCTGTCTCGTTTCAGTCCTCTGAATCCCTCTCTCTCTCTCTCTCTCTCTTTGAGAGCAGGACGAGCAGTCACAAAGAGAGGGGCAGGGATGGCGTCAATGCTCCAAGCTGCTCCGGTGACATTCCTCCAGGTATCAGCTTCATTTATTTTCGTTGGAAGACTTGATTTTGCGACTGTGATGAATGGTAGCGGGACTTCATGTTTCTCGTGATTTGAGGTGAGGTGAGGTGAGGGAAGGGAAATACAGGCAAACGGAATTTATTTTTCGTACCCAGAGCTTGAAAGTGCTGGAGGTGTGAGGCGGGGGGGAGAGAGTGTGTGTGTGCTGTGCAGATGTGTTTGAATTGTTTTTGGAATCCTGAATACACTTAAGTAGGTTACAAGCTGAGGTTCAGATGTCCGCTTACCTTGCGGCGGGTGTCAGCTGATTTTAGCGGAGGATCAACAAAAGAAAATCGGTAGATCGCTTCCAGTGGTCAATGCGTTAAATACCAACTCAAGCACTGGCTGCAAATGGTCTACAGTAGAATGGTCAGGACTGGGATGGATTTCTGTGTCCACGTTCCCTACTTTCCAAACCAACCGCTAATTCTAACGTTTAAGCTGCTTGCATGTTTAAATTGTCATTACAAAGTGTGCCTAGCGTAGTGATTCGAAGGGAGACGATAAGCAAGGGGTCGGTCACCAAAACGCCATGTAGTGAGGTAGGTTGAAATTCGCTCCAGAGAAGAGTTGCAAGCGAAACTGCCAGACAGGAGTGTGTTGTATACGTGTGAGTGCAGGGGTTTAGTGGGTTGAGGCCTTCTTCAGCCAGACAGCCTCAGTCTTTTACAAGGGTATGTGCTTCGAGAAGGCACTCTTATGGCGGTATCCATGCGTTCTTCAATCTTGGGGATGAACCACTTGTAAAGGAAGCTTTGAAGGTATGTCGCTGATGCTTACTCTCTTTTTCAAGCCTCGTCTTGGTACACTGTGTACATAGCCTGGAGGAATACTGGATTCCAGCCATGGTTTTCCCTATAATGGGATAAGTTGCTGTCCATATGAACAGACGTATGTGGTCTGAGAGCTTTTTCCCAAAAGTATGTTTTGAAGGCTCAAATTCTAAGACCCTTTAAGTTGGAAGTGATACTGAGGTTGGGATTCATTCTAGAGATGGATTCTAGAGATGGTTTAATCGAAGCTTAATTCGTACCTCTTGGCCAGAAGTGCTAACGTCTTCAATGTCTCAGTGGTCTATGAAGTAATTTGAGGATGTTTTGATGCATGGACGAAATGATGGAATTCTTTTGAGTCTAAATCTCCAAAGAATAGACATAGTCTCTCTTGAAGTAGACAGGCAGGGTTCAATTCATTCTCAATACCACACTACACAGCATTAGAGCGGCAGCCAAAAACTTTGCTGAAAAGCTTTGGAAGTTATTTTATTCCAGCCTCTTCACTACTAGTGCTACGAACAGTACTAACCCAAAATATCATGTCATTCAATGCAGGAGCCAGTCGCTTTTCTGGGCGGAGTTTTTGCAGGTTTGCTACGGCTGGATCTGAATGAGGAGCCATTGCGCGATTGGGTGGCCCGGACTGCTGAAGCTGCAGGCATTGACACTGTGGAGCCTTCTTCTGCCGAACAATTGGAGTCCACCCCTGAAGAAATTCAAATTGATTGACACTCCTTGAGGTACTACTGACGAAATGCAGTGGTGTCATCAGCTGGAGTGACTTGTTTCACAAAAATGTAACTCGAGATAGAATGGACTATATTCTAGGGACCATATTCCGCTGTTTGTGCTTATGGGTTACAAAAGGATTGATTAGCTAGATCTAGTTCTGACAAAGGAAGGCAGGCGAACCATGCATGACACTGGCTGTTGGCCCAAGGTGGAAGTGTGCAGTGGCTTGTTGTTGCAGCCTTCTCAACCCTGTGAACCATGCTTTATCTTGATGGTCTCCGTATTGCAGCCCACTCTTTTCTCAACTTGGAGTCCTCCATCAGACCCAATGCATCACCTTTCAATCAGGAAGGTTCAATTCCAAGAATCCAAATCAGTGACTAGTAAATAATATTTCTCAATTAATGGAGTAGATGTGAATATGGAGCTGTTGCAAACTTTGAAAGAAGAGAGCAAACCAGAAAAGTATTGCATCCCTGAAAATCAACCAACGAATTGTCTCATGTCCACACATGTAAACACAGTTGGAAATTGGAAATGATGGTACATCTGCCCCAACTGACCTCTGTGTGATCAATGAGAGGAAGTGGGGTATCCAGCTTTGTTTCTTGTTCCTGGCAGGGGTTTCTTTCTTCAGCCGCTTTACAAAGGTAGTACAGGCAATTCACGACTCCGTGCACACAACATGCAGAATGAATGGGAAGTAGTGGAGGTCGTCCAGAAATCCACCTTGCCTATGTGGTTACAGCTCGTTGCTTGAGAGCTTGCAAGAGAAATTCAACACTTGTCTCACTTCCACCTTTCAAAATGAAAGGCACTAGTCTTTTAGGTGAAGAGTCACCATAGCTTACACTTTCGCTAATTCAGCAAAAGTCCACATTTTTTTTCATCCTATGGTTGCGAGTAGATGCAAAGCACATGCAGGATCATTACACAGAGTGCATACTTGGAGGAGTATCCAAGCTTATTTGGGATTGTCAGTTTCTCAGAGTGTTTGTCATTTGAAGGACCCAATCATATGTACACTCTTGCCCATGGGGTGAGGACGTGAGGACCCTAACACCTAACACTTACATGTCACATGACTTAGTTTTTCACACCATTCTGATGCATCTTGCATACATCCAAGCAAGCAATTGGGTAGTTGTTTCTACTCGCTCACTAGATGTGCTCCACTTCCAAACTCACAATGGAACATCCAACATCTCAGTTACAACACCAAAAATTAGACTCAATTTTATATCATGCAAACATTCAGTGACGGAAGTCCTTCAGCCCAATCATCATACTTACTTGGAGCACTTCTAAGCTTCATATACACCAAGTCACTCGCATCAGGAACGTGCTAGTAATACAACCTCCACAAGTATCTACCATGTCATATAGATATACCTGGAAGAGTGAAACATTGTACAGACATCAGAGCTGAGCTGCAATGTTCAAAAAGATCAGACTTAGGAAGAAGGCAAACGTAAGAGAGCACCAGAAATCCGACACCCCCATGTTACTAGTGCAGTCGCCTCAGAGTGTAAACAGAATGCTCAAGATATTGTCAACTTCATCTGCTAGGTACCCAATGATGTGATAATCTGAGCTTGGGCTATCCAGAAATATCACATGGGACCCATCATTGACGTCCACTGTTACATCCTTCCGGATTTCTGGAAGGGCGAAGTTTGCAGTGGCGTAGGTTTGGCCATCTTCCATTTGGACAGAGAACGGTGCTCCATAAGGGGGTTCTCCATCATACAGTGATGCGAATGTTGATGGGTCAGTTAAGAGAACTGAGACGTTAAAACTAAGCGAATCATTGAATAAACAGATGGCAGGACTCGCAGTGTCACAGGAGAGAGCGAGCACAAATAGCCCTGCTAGCACCACCTGCATCCCTTTCATGGCTGCAGTCTGTTGTATCCGCCCTTGCAAAGAAGAGAGAACAGAGAAAGAGAGGGTATATTGGCGACTCCGGTACTCCCGATTTGTAGAGTCTGTATCTGGGTATCATGGACTAGCTGACAGATGTAAATAAAGAGAAAGAAACAGGTCCATTCGACTTGTAGGACGCCCGGAGGAACACAAGTAGAACAGAGTACCACAGAGCCAGTGTTTAAGAGCGAGCGAGAGAACGGTGAAGGCCTGTTATGTTACTTGCTTTTGAAAGTACAGTACCAGAAAACATCTGGTAGGGAGAAGGTAGGTGGATCCAGCAAGTGTTCTACACATGCTTGCTTCAGCTATTTGCTGCACAGTTATTGCGGTACTGCAAAATGGTGGGGAACTTATCAGCAACTGATATTTTGTAACATTTTCCACTGAAGCCCATAGACCACACCGGTACATAATTTGTTCGGGACCGCTCTACTCACAATAGCATTCCTGAGGGACTAGACTACAATGTTGGAACTCAAAGTGAACAGTGTAACTCATTATCTTCAGCTTTACTGCCGCTCTCTCTTTGGCCATACCAGCCATCATTCTCCTCTCCCTGGTTTGTGTGCAGCTCCTGCCAGCTGCCAAACTTTGGCTTGATGTATAGTCTCTCATGAAGACAGATATCCAGACCGCATTTCCTCGTGAGGTATCTGTACTTTCTGAGATTTACCTGGTCGCAACCTGATATAGCATTCTGCTACAGCAGAAAACCTAGAATTCAGTAGCCCCAAGCACTAGTTGCTGCTCACTTCCATACTATTTCTATTTGACATTAGGGGCAAACATGGCTACAAGAGGATTAGAATAGTTAGTACAGAATTACAGAGGTGAACAAAGATAAACAATTCATCTTGAAGGAAGTATGGAACAGCAAAACCAGAACATGGCTTCTCCATTTGACAGCAATCGCACTGGAAAATGTGGTTTGGGTAAAGATCTAATCTTCACATGAAATGTGACACATTCACCCATATTGGAGAACAACATGCAATAGTGAAGATAAAAAGAATTGAATACAATCCCTACATTGCCAACACAGCTCATGCGACAATAGCACAACACTCACCATTGTCTTTGCCTGCTCACATGGCAGAGCCTGCAGCAAGGCCATTGGCTCTGAAAACCTGCAATAGGAGCCCTAGAGGGAATGGATCTACTCTACTACGAGTTGCATTAGAATTAATCCCTTTCATGAGTAGGCCATACAGAACCTGAACTTCCCCTTAAATGCACATCTCCACCGCAAGAGCCAGCACTAATCTCAATGATGGGAAAACCACCCTTGATTTAAATTTCTAGCAAAATTTATGTACCCGACAAGCTTTGGAAATCTCAAATTTACAGCAATCCTTGAAAAATTCCAACTTCTGGAACATGCCATAACCCTGTTGAACATATGATACATTTAACGAACATGCTACCAAAACCGCATATAACTGTCCAACAGTCTTTTCTCATAACGAGTCTCCTTCGATCTCTTCCTCTTCTTCCTCCTGAAATGAGGTTGGTCCTTCACTGAGCCCAGAACATAAAATTTCTTTTGCCCCCTCCATCACTGCTGCCTTTGCGGCCCCAATGTTGGCCAAGGTCGGCTCTGATTGACGGCTGACCCCTGCTAGGGTTTTCTTTCCAGGCATCTTTTGTCGAAGATGGATAAGGTCCAGGTACTTATCCAACTGCCTGTGATCTTTTACCTTTCTCAGTACCTCAGGGCTTGAAGATGCATACACTCCCCCCCTGGCAACAATCTCTCGTACACGACCACCCACTTCACCAAGAGGGGTCCTTTCAGTGATTGACTGGTCCCTTCTGAGAAATTTATCCTTCCCTTTTCCAGCAGTTGAATATTGGCCAAACTCAACACATGGGACAGTACAGGGCAGCACAGCTGTCCTGGAGTATGGGCGAGAAGAAACTTCTTTTCCCCCCGAAGGTCCGAAGGACGTTTCATCGTGAGAAATGGAACTGGGTTCTATGTTTTCGAGCTCAGCAAACGCATCGTTTTCATACTCTTTATCCGCCGATTGCTGCTTCCGAAGAAGCTCCCGAATTGCTCGACTTGCTTGCAACAGCACATGCTTACCCCCGGCAGGCCTCCCCCTCCCAACTAAAATAGTCTCTGCCGATGCACCTCGGGAGTCCATGCCTTTAACTTCAGTGCAGAACCGTCGGGGCCGCGGTTGAGGAACAGGAGGGGTTGGATGCGCCGAATAAACTTCGTTAAAACACTCCTTCGCTGTCTTTCCAGGAACCTACACAAGACACCTCTATTGAACTAATTAGCTTATAGTGTAGACAGAAACAGGGGTAAGGGCATCCAAGGATTATAACCACAGCATAGAGGTAAGGCATCACATTGGTACCTGTTGGGCTATTTCCCGCCAGAAGGTGGGGCCTGGCTGAGCAATCGCATACGCTCTCTTTAGTGCTGAGTGCTGCTCCCTCGTCCATCCGCCTTCTTCACTGCCACTGAGGTCTCCAGAGTTGATTTCCCGGCCTTTTCGTTTCCTCCTCATTCTTCCTCTCGCTCCCCACTTCTCGGTAAACTTCTTGTCTGACTTCCTGCCTGCCTGCCTATCTCTTACTTCCCTCCGTGCAAAACCCTCCTCAAGAAGGGCACATCATCCGCCATAACCTCTACCTCTGTCTGTCATCTCTCTCAAATCAACCACCCTTGCACAATCCCTCTCTGTTCCAACCCATTGATTCGCCAAGCATACACCATGAAACGATCTGGCCAAGCACCACGACACCCACATTCACCAAAAGAACGAGCCTGGAAAACGAGAAACACAACGCATTTGAATGCCACGTCGCATTCATCCAGTAACGGACTTTTCATCTACAGAGGCCAAATTAGGGTTTCTCTTCTCTCAATGAGAAGAAGCCCTACTTCTGGAAGTAAGAACTGACTAGAAAATTTCCTTTGTATTGATTTGTGCCCATGTAAAGCAAAGTCCATCATGGCCCTCTTTGAGTCTGTGGGAGGCTACTTACTGACCAGCAGCAGGTCCATAGGCCCCACACCCACTTTGGATGGAGCAGAAAAGGGGCAGAGACACACACAGAGGGAGAGGGAGAGCTACAGAATGTAATTATTAGTCTTGTGCTTGGCCATGACACAAATGTTGTAGTCTTGTGGGCTATGGCCTTAAAAGTGACACATAGTACCTCGGTTTTTGACAACTCTCACAGCTGATGAGTTTGTGTGATTGATCAGAAACCTATTCATCATTTTACAGAAACAGTGACAGAGTGGAAGTATTGCACTGTCTATCTAATGAGAAAGAAACTTTATACATCCACTGGAAGGTCCAACAGCTTGTGGGACAAAGAAAGAGAAGGAAACGATGGGGCACCCAATCAGTAACCTATTCATCATTTCACAGAGACAGTGACAGAGTGGAAGTATTGCACCGTCTATCTAATGAGAAAGAAACTTTATAACATCCACTGGAAGGTCCAACAGCTTATGGGACAAAGAAAGAGAAGGAAATGGTGGGGCACCCAACGACCAACCACCATAACCATGAAACTACATTTCAACCTCGGGTGATGCTCCAATATGGAGAGCCGCATGTAAATACGCTGGAAGACATTTCTGATCTTCTTAATGAAAATTTACATCAAGGAGTGGTTGTCCCTAACAGGGCAGGAGTAGCAACCATGAGTCATATGACGCTAATACTCCTGTGCAGAGGCAGATACTTGGAAGAGCATCTACTATAAGTAGTTTGTTGTAACAACTCACAGATATCGGCTACTGTGTTTCCTGCCATGCAAATTTTCAGGCCTCATATGTTCGCGGTCATTAGGTCCTAACCAACAAAACAGAGTATACAGCCACTCAACTATCCCCACAGTTGGAACCACTGTCCCTTGTCCAAAAATACCTCTAGCAGACATGTTCAATGATCCTAACTTGGTGTCAAATTTGATCCATTTTAAAGTATGGTTGACAGACTATGGGGAGAAGCTAATTTGGAGTCTCTTTGTCTCCAGAGCTTGTACCTCCAAGCAAAATGAGCACTCGAAATTGGTGGCCACAGACATGGCATGTTTTAGATGGTGGCATCATATCTGAATGTCGTTAGAACAAAAAGCCTTTTTGTTACTCTGTACATCCCTTCGCATATTGCTTTTGGTTGGAGGTAGAGAGGATTTGTTTTGAAACTCTGCTACACATTGGAGAGACCTGGATGGCCCGGGCTCCCTGCAATAGCTACTGGGAATGATTTTATTGGCACAGTGCATCCTTCGATGACCAAGAATTGACGTAGTTGGAGGTGGACTACGCCCGGGTTACATCCTTTAGTAGTAACTAGTAACCCATTGTATTAGCTGGATGTGTGTTCACCTTTCACAAAGACTGTATTATATTGTCGCGTCACCAACAGAAGATGACAAGTGGCCCAGTGCCCCAGCAATACACTCACAGTCATACTCCATGACTTTAATCCAGTTCTCGAAGTCGCCTATTTCCTGTATATGCATCACAGATACCGTGAGAAAGTTAGGTGGCTTTGGACGAGAAGCAACACCCATTACTAAATTTCTGCTTGTGCACACCATCTTTCTCCTTCTTGAGGGGTGTATGATATTGAGAACGACCCCCTTAGGACCCAGCTTTGCCACTTAAGATTTGCATGAGAAAATGAAGAACCTGTCGACATTGAAGTGCTAGGATAAGGACATGGCCGAAAGAAGAGTGGCATTCCAGCTGGTTTGCTTGGGGGAAAGTAAAACCCAGCTGTGCAGTGTGTTAGCATATATTGTACAAGCACAATAATATCCTCGCAAGCTTCCTCGAAAATATGAACCTCCGTTTCAGCCACCAGCACCTTCTGCCTGAGAGAGCAATTCGCAGAACTAAACAGCCACTCTGCTTTGCGGTTCATATGCAGATAAAATCTTCAGTGTATATCTAGTTCTGGAAAAGAATACCAGTGTTCATCAGAGCAAAGCAGAGTGAGAGTTCTATGCAAAGGCAATAGACCTGTTTGAGGAGGAGAAAAAGAAATGGACAACTAACCTTCAGAGCAGTATCAAACGTATGGATAACATTGAGCCACTGCGCAGTTTGCTTCACAAAGCGCTGCACTGTGACGCCCAATGCACGTGCCTCCACTTCTATTCTCTTCTCATTAATGAATGCTTCTTGCACACCCCCATTCACACTCTCCACCAGCAGATCTGAGACGACAGTAGCAGCCGCCAATGCCTCCTTTTTCGCTGTCTCTGCACCAAAATGGAAGTCCATGCAAAGAACTCTTTAGATTGACGTACGATTGTAAAACCCCGCTACAACTCCAGACACTTTGTGTAGCGAAGCAGTTAACAAGGACGTAAAGTTGGTTGTATCTAAGAGACGACCAAAAATGAATGTGTGAGAGAGAGAGAGACAGAGAAAAAGAGAAGACGTTCTCGGAGAAGGAAAATTGGTGACAGTAATGCTGACTCATATCACAAAACGTACAATAAGTCACCAAGGGAGAGGTGCCCTGAAGATAGATTGTTTGTATAGTAGATTACCAAAAACGAATGTGTGTATGGGTTTGTGTGTGTGTGTGAGAGAGAGAGAGAGAGAGAGATGTGTGTATGGGTCTTTTTTTTGTGTGTGTGAGAGAGAGAGAAAGAGAGAGAACAGACCGACACGTTCTCGGAGAAGGGCAGATTTGTGAGAGTGATCCTGAATCATATGAGCAAACACCGCCTCCAGCTCCGCCATCGCCACCTCGCAATCTTGTCAAACCCAAAACCCAGCAAACTGAAACGTCAATTCCATGTCAAAGACATGAAATCACCCACAAGTACAACACGGGAACCCAAAGATGCCCAGCACAGATCCAGGGCGCGGATGTGTAAGTACCCAACTAAACCACGGTTGCAAAAGCTCTCGTGCTCAGATCGGAGGATTAGCATAAAACAACCATTATTAAAAAGCAACCATTGAGATTTTTTTAATTTATAATTTTCTTCCTCTATTCTGCTGGAGAACGGAACTGGAGCTCAACAACGAGAGGAAGGAGACGGAAGGAAGAAGGGCAGGAAGATAAAGAGCCATGTCGTGGAGGTGCAAGCTGTCGCGCGTAGTGCAAGAACTGCGCATCCATTTGTGCCAATCCTCCCCCTCCGGCAATTCCACTCGGTACTTTTTGGTCTCTCTTTTGGGCTCTCTTTTGGGCTCTCTTTTGGGCTCGTGTGCTTTGCTTGTTAACCCCATCTGCTGTTAGGGTTGTTCCTGGGGGCTACATTCGGTGGCGATGGAAAAGATGGTTCTGGTGTGTAGGGTAGTATTTTGATTTCACGATTCATTGTCGCTTGCCCATCTGTGGCTGGACCATTACATCTGTGTCTGGATCGTTACATCTGTGTCTGGATCCTTATAATTCTTCGTTTCATCTCCCCGTGGGCTGGATGAGCAGTTCGACAATTAGCAGTATACGTGACATGAAATATTACATGTATGCCAGCATTCAGATGAAACCCTGTAAGACTTTATTTACAACATGTACAATGGGTGAACGTACATTCGGGGTCTATCGTGTTGCCCGGGAAGAATGTTGTCAGTCCCAGCGGTTGGTTTCCCTTCAGTGTAGGGTTGGATATTGGCTATGGAAATTGTCGAATATTTCGAAACAGTCGTGCTCCATCTGATTAGGTTGAAAAGTTTGAGCATAATTGCTGTCTTTCTTGTCAGGGAATTCATTTCCAGAAACTACGGGGATTTGAAGGCGCTCAACCCATCACTCCCAATTCTGATCCGGGAGTGCAGTGGCGTCCAGCCCCGCCTGTGGGCTCGCTATGGTACATCCATATCCTCCTTTGTTAGGTGGCAGATAAAACCAGATCTGACAGTGGTCTCTATAGCTATTGTAGATTGAGAGTGCTCCATTTGTTGTGAACCCTTTAACTAGTTCCAAGAAGAATGTGATATTGCGCCAACTGCATAGTCAGCATTGCAAAGTCAATCTTCAAGGTGTCAATGATTGCAGAGGAGAGGCTAGATCTCGTTTTTATTGTGTCTCCACCTTGTGCTCCCCTTCTTCCCTCTTCACCTACCTTGCGCCTGTGGTACTTAAACTTTTCAGCAGCAGTTTCTCCTTATGCATCCATGGGAATGCCAGCTAATGAGTGAATATGTCATTTGAGAACGGTTTTCATTTTTGTCGAAGCAGATTATGGAGTGGAGAAAAGTATTGCACTGGATGGTCTGACAGAGCAGGAAATCACTACTAAACTGGAGGAGCTGGTGAAACTTGGTGCCCCTGAAAAGAGGTTTACTCCTGATTTCTGATTCCCCATACAAAATTGTAGGTGCACATTGACCAGGCCAGATCCACATCTCATGGGAAACAGGATTGGGAAAGAAAATTTCTTGGTAAGCAATGGCTGTCAGTGAATGTCAAACCCTTGCTGGATTTGATAGACAATTTTTAGGAAAGTACTGAAGGGACTAATGTTGCTGTGCCTGGATGACTGGTTTTGGAATGGCAGGTAGCCTGGTTCTTTGGCATTCTATTGTGTGCCCTGGAGGTGATCTACAATGTGACCGCCACTTGCACTTTCGAGTGTCGACATTGACGCATTGAATTGTCAAGCGAAACTATCTGTACTGTCAAGCTTTTAATAACAAGATTACTGACCTGTTCCTTACGGCAAACACACTTTCGTGCCCACTTTCTGTGTATATGCTTGTCCCAAATGCACACTAAGACATTGCATGTGCAAATCACTTGGCAAGAAGTGAAGTTCTCCAAGATTTCAAAGTCATACCACATGGCATTAACAAACAGGATAGGAATGTCCTGCAGTGTGACCTGATCTTTGTCTGGCTGATTTATGGGTTCGAGTGAGTACTATAGAGATTGCATTGGCGTGCTCATTTTATGCTCTTTTTTCTGGATTAGATAATTTTGTCCACCAATTAAAGGCCGCATGCTGATTCATCATACTCATTTTTTAACCTGGCTTGTTGAGGTCCCATTGTACCTTTGTGATCCCTGTTGAGCTGCTGGCCATTTCTTTGGCTCTCAGAAGGTAGAGGAAAGGCATTGCAGCTCTACTCTATGTCTTGCAGTGTGTGAGTCAGTATGTGGTTTAACCAGATGGTGAGCATTAGCAGCAGCCAGGAGTGGCCGTTCATGACTTAAAAACTTCAGTCATTTTTCATTGTGATTACACCTAGGGGACCCCACACAGAGCTTTATCTCTGGCCTTTACTTCTTTTTTGAAAGAAGTGTTCATACAAGAGGAAGCCCCACAGCGATTTCGTCTTGTGAGGGTGTTTTTTGCAGGCGGTCTTCACCCTAAATGCACCCCCCAAAAAGCATGGAGACAAGCTTTTGGTTCTGCTCTTCTGCGTAACTCGAGTTGATGGATGTATCTTCTGAGTCATGGATGAGAAGGGACATTGCATCACACCTGCCATTTTCTTGGAGCTTTTCTCTCTGGCACTTTTTCTGGAGCTTTCATAAGATTCCTTGAATGACTTGTTGATTGACTTGGAGGAATATATCAGTCTTGGCCGGGAATGGCATCTGGACATGCATATCCGGCGGTTATTTGCCGGTTATGCACATATGCACAACCGGAAAGTGTAGCCCCCGCAGGAACCGGCTATGGAGGAGGTTGGGTGGAGTGTGAGCATGCTCACTCGGCCTTATGAATATTCTCCAACGAAACTAAAATTGAGAAATTAAAAACTTTGCGGAACTTTTTTTAACTGCTCACATAGGCCCTCAGAGCATCACTTAAGAAACAAGTAACACCTATACACGATAAACATGTTACCCTATAGGCGTGGGGTTTCCTCACGTTATGCGAGCTGGATACCCCAGAGAAACAAAAGTCGTGGTTTTCAGTCCGGGTATCGGCAGTTTAAGCCCTAGAAAAGTTATTTTTGCACTGAGAAATAAATCTGAAGGTACTCATATGCACCGTACTGTGCCTGTTAACATGTAATTCCTATGACCGCGGTTTGAAAACATTTAACCCCTATGACCGTGGGTTGTGCTCACGTCGTGCTCACGTGAGCATGCTCACGTCGTGCTCACGTGAGCATGCTCACGTCGTGCTCACAGGATGCTCACAGGATATCAACCCCCTAGAAGGGAACCGGCAAGAGCCATCGAGCTTCCCGGCTAGAGAACCGGCATCGTGATTCTAAGGATGTTATACCCAGAGCAAGATCCGGAGCAAGATCCGGAGCAAATGTGGATGTCGTAGAGGCGGTTCTAGATAATATAGGTCATGTAGGGGTTGGTGATGGTAGTTAAGAACATTACATATGGACAGATCCTGAGGGGAATGTTATGTCTTACTAGTTACAATACATTTACAATGGTTAGGGAGAATGTCCAAGTAGATAGGAAATTAATTAGTTGGGCATTTGGCTAAAATAATAGTTGTAAGCTGTAAGCTTAGTGTATTACAAGGGCAGAGCCCCCAGAGATAGATGGGTTGAACATTTGAAAATCAGATCCACGGGCCAACACAATACGAGTGGCTTACCACCAGGGCACAGCCCTCTCTTGTGTAGTTTTACATACATACATAAAAAGTCTAGAAAAGGTAAAAGAATAAAAATGGATGAATCCCATAACCGGTACCATGGAACCGGCATTTTTTAAGCTGACATAACCAGTAGATTGAGAACCGGACAAAAGAAAATTCATGTGTTTAATGAGAACCTATAACCGAGATGTTTTTTAAACTGTCCTATTGGTATACCCTGCCCCGGCCATCCATTTTTTTCAAAGAGTAGGCTATAACCGGCTGATTAAAGCTGGTTATTATGTTTATTGATGAGGTTTTGAATAAAGGTTTAACAGCTAACGAAATTGCTCCTAGGGATACTCTGTCTACACGGCCCACAAAAAAAGTAATTAAAATGGACGGCTACATGTCTGGAAGGAATAACAGAATGTGCACAATCATCGTGTGAGCTTTCTCCGCGATATTCTCTGCTCGTTCTTCAACAGTGTTCTAGAGACCTCAGTCAACAGATTTCACTGAAGAGCTGCGATAACAAAGCATCTTCGTACGAGATGAGGCAAGATGGCTTCCTCTGAAGCTGAGTCCTTCTCTGAGTCCTTCTCTGATACGATTTCGCTTTTTTGGGCCGAAAACTGGCTAAGTCCCAACATTGTCTGGAAACGATGTCTGGAAAAATGGCGCCGAATTTCCAGTTACATGGCCCAGAACTGCCCAACATTTGTGCAATGCCCGGCACCATGTACCGAAATTCGCGCCACATTTCCAAATTTTGGGCTTACACTTCAATGAAGTTGGGACCTATAACCGCGACATTCGGCACCATTTTTCGCCGGAGTCACCTATTACCGCGCAATACGTCGCCGATTTTTCTGCTTGCGGAACCTATTACCGCGAAATTCGGCGCCATTTTTGCAAATGTCACTCGGAATTCGCATGAGCGGAAGACGAAATATCATGAGCACGGCTCTCAAAACTACAATTTCTACTTCAAACAATGAATATTATATTGGTTTTTCTGATACATCCCATTAAAATAATGTTTTTAATGTTTTTTATTTGCAGAATTTGTACTTCTGCTCATGAAAACCGATTGTGTTACTACTCCGTTCATGCCGCTCATGCCGCTCATGCTCATGAAATAGCTAACCTCCTTAATCCAATTTAGGCTTGGCTCCTTATCAACTTCTCCTTCCACTTGCCTCACATAAAGCAAAAACTCAGGCTCATGTGGCTCCTCCACGGCCCACTCATTTGCCGTTAATAGGTTTATTCGCCTGCCCACTCGGTTGGACATATCCAACACCCCTAAAACTTCGCTACCATTCCCACATGGCAGCGTGACTACTCTTTTGCGGCCATCTATGACCGCTTCGGATTTGCTCAGGAACGACATCCCCAAAATGAGATCCACTCCATCAATCTCGCAAATGGTGAAGTTCTCACGTCCCTCCCACCTCCCCAGCTGAACATCGAACGCCACCCTCGTCGCCAGTTGTGGTTCTCCCTTGGCAGAACGCACTTCAATAGAGGCCCCCACGTCACTTATCGGGAGTCCCAGCTTCCGTGCCGTTGCCGATGTCATGAAGGAGTGCGACGCTCCTATGTCCACCAACAACAACACATTAGTTCCGGAAATTACCCCGCTCACGAACATCAACTGACTCCCTTTACGCAAAGCTCTCGTCTCCTGATACAACTCACAAGTGTAGTTGCCTACCTTGCAAGTCTTTGCGACCACCACCTCCACCAAGTGGCTGATGGAGTCTTCGGATAGCTCCGTATCCTCCGGGTCATGTTCAACTGTCGGGGTTTCGGGCACTTCTTGGCCATGTACCCGGGCTCCCCGCAATTAAAGCACACTCCATCAAAGGTCGCCTTCTGCCCGCCATAAGCCGTCGCACCTGATCTCGGAGCACCGCAGCCTATCACAGCCTATCACAGTCTATCACAACTCGACACAGTCCGACACAGCCAGTCACAGCTCGACACACTCACAACCCGACACGGTTCGGCACGGCCTGTCACAACATTCACAGGGAATGGTTATTATTGGCAGGGAACGACTGTGTGGGAACGACATCTGCAGAGGGAACGTGCATTCTGTCTTGAATGACAGTTAGTTAGTTAGGTGGTTAGAATAACTTGCAGATAGATTAGGCAGAGTAGCAGCAACGGGGGGACACTTTAAGGATCACGACTTGGTCATCAGGGAGTGGAGGACGATCTTGAGCAGAAGGATGGAGAGCGCAGTAGAGGAGGAGACACGATCTGTTGATGCTTGATGAATGCAAGCTGTAGAGTTGTAGTGTAGAGCAGATTAGAGACACCATGGCAACGGCCTGATACTTGATAGATATTAATCTGATACATACTTCATACTCACACTGTGTAGAGAGACCTGAGTGAAGCTGTGGAATGAATGGATGAGTGGATGGAACCTGGTAGATTGTTGAAGCAATCTGATACTTAATTATAGGCAGGAAGGTAACTTGTTAACATGAATGCGAGAAGGAATACAAAACGGAAGCACCCCCATGATACACTAGCTGTAGGTCATGACTGATTGTTCTGAGCGGGCTGAGTGCTTAGAGATTTCCAACTCTTCTATCTTGGAGTTCCCACCTCGGATAGCGAAGGGATGGGTGAGTAAAAACCGCTTGACATTTGGCGACCATACTGGGGAACTGGGTCAAGAACAACTAGATGTAACAGGCATCTGGTGGGATCATGGTGGTTGGAGAATCAAAGAATTTGATGTGAATCAAATTCCCTGTGGAACTGAGAAAGAAAGATTGTCCAAACAATTCTTTCACAGGTTTTTGGACTTGCCAGACGGTTGCAAAGAAAACATTCTTAAGAGAGTGCATGATGTTGATCGTGAGCGGCGTCTGGAGAAAGGAGTGATAAAGATTTATCAAGTGGCCTGTAGAGGGAGAGCAAGTTGGTTACCAACACTGGTTTATGTGATAGCATTGCTATCCATTAAACGAGTGGAGTTTGAAAGCTGGGAGGAACGGAAGGTGAATGTTTACACTCACATGCATGAAGAATTTGTACTAGTAAAGGATTCCCAAGGATATCCTGTGGATCAAACTTACACCAAGAACAACTTTTTAGACGTGCCTGCCATATGGTTATATGGTAACGGAGTCTTCTAGTATAGCCAAGGGTGCATTAAAGCTTGAAAGAAATCCAGGCATATACGAGAGATACTACATAAGAGAGTTTTGGTTATTGCCTCATTAAAGATATGAAAGACATGGGACATGAGTGATGAAAGAGAAGCTAGACTCCACAGATATTCAGCAAAAAGATAAAGTTATTTGAAAGCTAATTATCCATATCTTTGGGAGAGAGGAATAGACATAGGGGAATCATCTGGACCTCTCACACCATTAAGACCAGAGAGTACATCACCCATACCGGAAGAACCAGAGTTGGATGCCACTCCTTCTTATCGTTTACAAGAAAGATTAAGGGATTTGATACAGGAAGAAGATCAGCCACGAGGGGAAAGATCTGAGGTACATCCCTGGATTAAAGATTTGACAGAAATCTTTTATCAGAGTTGGCATGGAACACCAAAAGCAGGAACTCCAGTTTCTGAATCACAAGACAAAGAAGGAGAGGAAGATGTGGCAGAGCCAACGGAGAGTTCAGACTCTCCAACACCACTTCAGTTGAGTTATATGAGTGAGGAAGAAGAAATCCAAGAGAAGAACTTGGAAGATGAAAACAGAGAGAAGAATTTGGAAGATGAAGAGTATGAAGAGGTAGACCCAATAGTTGAGGTTGAGACTACAACCAAGACATCCCAACCTGTTGGACCTGGATCAAGTGGAGTACTTGGATCACAAGCCAACAAAGGTGTCAGCTCAGGGGGATCAGGCGGGCAGCTTGGATCTGGCTCTGGGGGGACAGGGAGTGTGGGAAGTAGTGCAACTGTAGCTGGGGATACTGTAAATACAGAAGGGCCAGTAGCAGGGAGTGCTCAGGGGCCAACACCTTGTGAGAGTTCCACCACTACAACAGCAGGTCCTCAAGGACCAGCACCAACAAGAGGATCAGCACCTGTCAGTGGGGAGGGTGTAGGGCCACAGATGGCAGTACCTCCAACACGGCAAAACCACATTTTCCAATATATGCAGGAAAAGGGGATCCTGATGTACACATCAGCCAATTTGAGCACATGTGTATTGTGAACAATGAGAATGGCGATGATGCCAAGATGAGACTGTTTCCTTGTTCATTTATCAAGAAAGCAAGTGAATGATATGCAAGGTTTCCTAATAATTATTTCCTAACCTGGAATGGCCTTAGTACGGCATTCCGAAACAGGTTCAGGACAAGCAAAGCTGAGGATGAAGTGTATGGGAGTTTACAACAATTAAGGCAGATGTTTTTCATCTTGAGAAGGATGAATGACGGGCCAGACAGGGGAAAACCCTGCGCAACCCTAATGTCTTTCTTTTTGCGCTGCTGCTGTACCAGCACCAGGGTTACAGAAGACCTGGTTTGTGAGTGGACTAAGACCTGAATTACAAAAGAAAGTGGATATGCTACCCCATAATACAGTGGAAGAGGCCTTCGAAACAGCCAACAAAATTGAGCAATTGGGAATGCTCAGGAGAGATAAGAGGGATGATGAGGACTCTGAAGATGAATCAGATGAGGAAGAAGAGCAAGAGCTCAAGAGGAAGAGTAAGAAGAAGGAAAAGTTGAAGAGGGATAACTATGAGAAAAGACTGGAAGAAATCTTGAAAAAGTATGCCACAGAGGCTGCAACACATAGGAGGAAGGGTGTTTGGTGTGCAAAATGCCAGAATGAAGGCCATACCACAGCTGAATGCCACATGAAGGAGAAACACTGTACTATTTGTAAAATGGATAACCATTCTACTGATAATTGTTATTACAACAGAAGGACAGCTGCAAGAGAACCTAGGCAAGTGAGGGTGCATCAAGTGCAACCCCAGCCAAGAAGAAACAATGATCAGGACCACTATGGTAGGCCTGGTGGATATAACAATGATATGGCAGGGAGAGGTAATACAAGAGGGAATTGCCAAGGCAAGCCCAGAGGCAACTATCAGGGTAATCCAAGGGGGAATTACCAGCCAGGGAATCAGGATTATAGAAATAATCCCAGAATAGACCAAGGGCGAGGACCCAATGGAGAAGAACTGTGTTACTATTGTAACCAGGCAGGTCATCGCAAAGCCGCCTGTCCATTCTGGATCAGACACCAAAATGAGATGAGAGCTCCTGTGAATGAGGGCCCAGTGGTGGCAGCTCACATGGTTAGGCCATGTTTTGTACCAGAAGTAAGTACAATGATAGTTACCAGAAGCAAAGCTAAACTAATACCTCCAGTGGATGAGGAAGAAGATGTTTATGAAGATGGCAGTGATGTGCCTGAAGATGATGAGGCTTGGAGAGATGAGAAGGAACTGCACAAGGAAGTGGCTGATACCATAAGGGAGATGCAGAAGTATACTGATATCCCTATGGCAGATTCTTCTGACTCTGAAAGAGAAGATGAAGAAGGTGAAGAGAAAGTGAAGCAGGAGGCTTCACAGGTGCAGGATAATAAAGGGACTCTGGCTGAACTAATATGCCAGTCCAAAGCTGAGATTACCATTGGATAGCTATTGGCTGTGGCACCTCATTGTAGGCACAGGTTGTATCAAGCAATCAATCAGATTGCTCATGTGACACAGAACACAGACCTGAACAGCAAGGTGACAAGTTATAATGTGAAGCCTGAAGGGCAAGAAACAGTCATAGACTTTGACGATTCTATACCAGTAATCCAATTGAGAATTGGAAGCATAGACTTGACTGATGTACTGATAGATGGAGGCTCAGGAGTAAATATTACGACAGACCAAATAAGGCAGAAGCTTGGTCTAAGTAACATGAAACCAGCCCCATTCACAGTAACAATGGCAGATCAAAAGAGTGTACAGCCATTAGGCTTGATAAGAGGAGTAAAGATACAGATTCAGAAGATGATCTTTAAGATTACAATGACTGTGTTGAAAATGGATGATGTCATGGAAGCTTACTCCTTATTGATGGGTCGACCATGGCTGAAACAGGCCACGGTATTCCATGACTGGAATTCCCAGTTACTGACTGTGCATGATGGGAAGCACAAGATACAGGTCACCACTAAGAAATCTAGTAGGCTACCTGCTACCAGAAGACCTCGTGGAGGCAGAGAGTATGACTGGAGGGGAGGACTTGATGAGGAGCAGGAAGCTACCCTGTTTGCTACACACCCAGAGTGGGAGCAGGTTGCAGAAATGCAACTGGGAGGCCTGAGTTGCTTTAAAGGTATCTGATGTGGTGCAGTAACAGCAACACCAATTGAGGGGGAAACAAGTAGTTACCCACCACATTTCTATGAGGAAAGAGAGGAAGAAATAGAAATCCTAGAAGAACCAGCCACTGTGAGTTTACAGGATGAAGTAGTGGCTGGATGGACAATCACATCTGAAGAGCAGGTGAGAGAAGTGAATGTGGGAACTGAAGAATGGTGAAAGTAGGGGCTGACTTGGAGCCAGAATTCTTTGAGGAAGCTAAGAGCCTGTTTATCAAATACAAAGACGTATTTGCTTGGAGCTATGAGGATCTGAAAGGGATACCACCTGAGATCTGCCAGCATAAGATTGAACTGGAACCAGGGTCAGTACCGATTAAACAGGCAAGGTACAGGGATGAATCCTAACTATGCACATAAGGCTAGGGAAGAGATCAAGAAGCTAGCTGAGGCTAAGTTCATATACCCGATAGAGTATACAACTTGGCTATCACCCATTGTGATAGTTCCCAAGAAGAATGGCAAACTGAGAGTTTGTGTGAACTATAAGAAGTTGAATGATTGTACAAAGAAAGATCCATTTCCTTTGCCATTCATAGAGTCTTTACTGGACACTGTGGCAGGCCACGAGATGTACTCATTCATGGATGGCTTCAATGGGTATAACCAAGTGCAAGTAGCGGAAGAAGACCAGGGAAAGACAGCTTTCATCACAGACTGGGGTGCTTATGCATACAAAGTCATGCCTTTTGGACTTTGTAATGCACCAGCAACTTTTCAAAGAGTGATAAGTGAATCCTTCCATGAGTATCTGGATGATTTCATGCAAGTTGATAACGGCTATGCTATGAGGGCCAGACAGCGAGGGTCACAACGGGACATACCGGGTGGTGATTGGTGTACACTACCTGGTCACGGGCAGAAAAGGCTAAGTACGCGGTACTTAGCAAATGGTGGAACAAGGGTACATTACCACGGGAGCAGTAGTGGGTAGTGTAGTGACTGTGGGTCGTGAACCACATTATCACACGGCCACGTTAGCATCGGCTTTAACCAATAGAGGGAGTAGTGGACCGTTTACCACTATGGCTCACGACCACTACAACGAGACACTTTTTTAGCAAACCTTTTAGGATGCGTAGGCAGTTAGGCAAACGGTCATTAACGACCGCAGGCTGTAACGGCTCTTTCGAGCATAGTATAAAAAGGTTGCACGCAACTTAGAAGAGGAGCAGTATGAGTATCAATGATCAGTGTGTATTCAGTGTGTACTTCTGTGATGATGTGACAAACTCTAAAGTAAAGCCATGCTATTCGAAGTATCTCTGTGCAGAGTGAACGTGAGATGGAGAGAATGTGTATTATGAGAGAACGTGAGATGGTGAGAATGTGTATCATCTCAGAATAGTTCTTGTTTTGTCTTGACTACCATTTGCTTGTATAAACAAAGAAGCTTCAGTCCTTTCGACTAAGATCTTTTATGCCAAAGAGACTGTAGGTTGGGCTTAATCAATAGGATTAAGCAGCCTATAGGGATATGGATTCATACGACGTTCATGGTTTAGCTATCCTTAAAACGATTACTTCGTAATCGTTTCTGAAAGCATACCGTCGGACAACCTCTGTTGCATGTCTTAGGAAATGGGCAGTAGTGTTGATAGCCTGTTTTGTCTAAGTCATAAATCAGCGGTTAACATTTGGCGACCATATTGGGGACTAACGGTATGTTGAGTTCAAGTGAACTCAAGGAAGGATGGTTACTCAGTGATTTCTTGAAATCACAAAAGAACGAGTCAACGGAAGCAGAGGAATGGAAAGCATTCCTGAAAAAATTTCATGGCTTACCAATAGCAATCACTACAACAGATGAGCGTTTTTATGACTTCACATATGACTATTTTTTTAGTCTTATATGCGTTCATGACTACATCACTCTGTAGTGAAAAAAGCCCTGTCATAGCGACTAGTCTTTAGGACTGTGTTTTGCAAGTCATATCCATGACTGCTTGCGTGGCACCTGGAGTCCTGCTGCAGAGAGGGTTGCAGTCACAACTATATGACTAATATATGACTACATTGTCTGTTGAGTGCTGCCTACATGGAGAGGCTTCAGCGGGACACGTGCGCCACTGCACAAGCGACACGTCATGCATTCGTCAGGGGATGACTATATGTCTGCAAAGTGATGCCTACATGGAGTGGCGACGGATGGACACGTGCGCCACTGCGAATTTGACATGTCACGACTTCTTGCCATGATCATATGACTACATGTCTGCACAGTGATGCCTACATGGAGAGGCGCTAGCGAGACACGTGAACTATGGCAGATTTCACACGTGGTGACTACATGACTCGCTCATATGACTACAGGGATGTTTACATGGAGAGATATTAGCGGGACACCTGTTGCACTTGAGATGTGACATGTGGCACACAGACAAAATATATGACTAGCATATATGACTACGAATCTTTACACGTGGTGAAAATATGGATAAAGAATGTCGTGTCATATACTGCTACGTGTTCTGGTTTGAGCAAGAGTGATGCCACGTGTCATCAAGATTGTTTTCCTAAATAGTTTCTATATTTAATGTTCATATTTTAATTTTTAATGTTCATATTTTAAATTTTTAGTTTTCATTTAATATTTAAAAGAACAGGGAGATTGCAGCCTTGGATTTTTTTTTAATGGTATTTTTTAATATTATTATTTAAAATGAAAGTGAATTAAATGATTTAAAATCTTCATTACATGGTGAAATTCCAACATGAAAACAGAATGGATCCCTCCTGCATACTATCAACCACAAGGAGAATGAAAATAGTCAAGTACAGGCAATACAAGCCCTATAAATCACATTACAAAAATCCAAATGAGACCAATATCCCAATGGACACCTCAAAAGCCACAAGGTCAAAAAATCCATGCCTCAAAAGGCCCAGCCAAAAACAAGTAAGCCCACACATGGGCTGAATTGTTGTAGCTAGTATGTTTTAGTGCTATTAGAATCAAGAACTCTGTTAAACAGTGCAATACTGACTATCCCTTCCGCAGCTCCATAAGTTTCAGTAACTTTAGACTCCAAAGTGTTGTCTGGCCAACCACCTGCCCCAACTCGGTCTGTTTCCTAACACCATTCACATATGGTAGAGGGGTGTTACTGACACATGCCTCTTTGATGTACACACAGGCATAATCAAGGGGCACAGCAGGGTACCTGTAACCCACCACAGCACCTTGAAGAGCAACAATCAGCCCTACTCCACATTTCTTGCGTTTGGAGTTCACATCCAACAACCGAACCTCGTCACCCACCCTGAACTGTGATCCCAACTCCACACAAAAAAGAACACGATGTGAAAACCCATGACATACACACGATTAGGACACTCAACATTTGCGAGTTAAAGAGAGCCCCAAGGTTGGAAAAAATATAACAGACAAGACAACGGCCTGGACTTACTCCATTTGCAGTCTCCAGTGGTGGTGAGACCTCTTTTGGGGGGCTACTCGCCGGCTCGACACTCTTGCCCCTCGTCTGTACCGGCTTGTCGACAATATCACCTTTTTGTCACAAGTTCCTGTGTCACAGACCAGAGATCAACCAGGAAAGCAATGAGCAAACAGGAATAGTGAATAGAAACAAAATCCAAGTATGAATCAAACAAAAAAAACCAACATGAAAAGCTGCAAAGAAAACCTAGCATTAATCAAGCAACCGAGGAGAAGCATCCAGGAAAGCAATGCAATGAATGAACCCACAAAAATGTAGCCTCTGGAGCACTGTCAGAATGTTTGTACCTTCACAGTAGCAGTGTTGTATGGTTGTTGTCCGAAAACAGGCTGAGACTCCAAAAACTTGGGAATACTGGCAGCTTTCGATGCCTTCCACAAGAAAGGCCACAACACCTCTGTTAGATACTCATCAGTTGGTGAATCTGGTTGCACCTTCCATGGCTCTGGAAAAATCCCACTGAAGGGAGGATTGTTTGCCGCCTTTCTTGGTGTGTCATCAACAAGAACAATGTCCTCATAAGTCCATTCTGGCCAGTCTGCCCACACTGTAGACAAGTTCTTGAAATATAATGGCTTTGAATCAGACCCCTTACGGCATGGGAGGACTGGATCCTCGTCACAGTGAAGGGCATCCCACTGGAAAACCAGGTTAGTGTGGGCTGCAAAAATATAGTCCACCATTGGGAAGAAGTTGCGAGCTTGGCAACAAGACCACACCGCCACTCAAAGTGTTCAAAACACTTTTGCAAAAAGTCATAACAGCGTGGTCTCAAAACTACCATCTTCTTGCCACACATCTTCCCCACAAAACCTTTGGGAAGGGATGCAGGCCCATTAGCAGAATGAAAAGATTCACAACAGACCATTTAAGTCCAGAATTAGTAAATGCTTCCTCGTTGGTCCAGGAAGTAAACTGACATTTGGCTTCAACATGTGAGCAAGAGAAATTAAAGCAACCTGCTTGTTTGTTTTGTCCCCGTCTGCATCTTCCTCCCCATCTAAACTCCCACATACCTGCATACCAGAATCCGGTGTGCCCGGCGGCCGCTGTCACCATTGCCCCTGGACTGCTACTGCCTTTGTACGTGGCAAGGGCTGAATTTCCACGTGTACCTCACAGCTGGCCTTCCCTGTATCCTGCTGCTGCTCGGTCAAATTCAAAAGATCATCAGTGACAGGAAGACATAAGGGCTTAGAGTGAGCACCAGTTACCGTCTGAAATTGGGATTCCAAACATTTTGATACTGTCACAGCAGACGTATCCATCGTAGATGTCACTGGTCCTGCGCCTGGTAGATTAATCCCCAATCTCGTCACAATGGCTTTCTGGTACTCAATCATACTCTGCATCTGTAATTTTAATTCTGCCATGTCACGTCCTTGTGATTCCACCAGTTTGTCCAAGCCATCCATCCTGCCAACTACTGTAGAATATGCGAGACTTCCCTCCTGCCAATCCATGAAAACTTGCCCAAGTATGAATCAAACCCAAAAAACCTAGCATGAACAACCATTGGAAAGAAAACCCAGGCCAAAAGCCGTGAAAAAAACCCTAGCAACCTATGATGCAGCAACCACTCTAGCAAACGTGGAAAACACACTTACCGCCTGTCACTCCAGCTGACAACCGTGACACTGAACCCTCTTGAATTTCATATAATGTAGGAGGGCACCCTGATAGTGTTTCCTACAAATTAATCCATGCCACAAACAAACCCATGCCACAAGTCAGTAAGCAATGTGAGGGCTGACTATATACACATAGCAATTCAATGAGGAACAAAAATACAGAGTCGTGATGATGCCACTTACCAAGCGTGCTTCCACCATTGCCTTCCCACCACGGCCAGTCTTGGTAGGATTCAGAATTGCACCATTTGCCTTCTTCATGTTGCCCGACACTTTGTGGAACACCTCTGTCTGCCAGTAACTTACAAGCTTGTTCCATACCTCGTCAGATACAGTAATGGGTTTCCCCTTACCACCCAACCACGCAGTGTGTGCTTCATAACGCTGGCTCTTCATTATTCTGCCAATTGTTTGTTTTAGTGGAAGTCTTTTAACTCGTGCGGCGTATATGAAAATAGCTTAGCCAGGTGATCTCTGATTTCGTATACAACTTCATCAGGTTGGTTGTTGATGGCAAGGGAACAATCTAGCTTGCGATAAGCCTGTCCTTTAAGGGCAGCGTGCCATACATTCCGGGTCTGACCATACGGGGCTCCTTTGAGGTTCGTCAAAATCACCGTGGGAGGAAGACCTGCAGCTATTCTCTCTTCCTTGACCTTGGCAGCTTCAATTTTGGCTGAGCTATTAGCCCTCCTTAAAGCATTGGTTCTATCATTCTTTGAAACGGCACCCTCCCCTCCTTCAGAGACCTCCGTGCGCTCAGGAGAATTCAAAGCAGGATCCTGCCAAGTAGGGACTGGTGGCCATGGTTGTTGGCCAGAAGGCCGAGGACCATACTGGCCATACTGTCCATAAGCAGGAGGATATTCCGGTGGCCTGCCACCCCATAGCTATTAGGGGGTGGCAAATATGGTGGAGGAGGATACTGGCCATACTGCCATATGGAGGAGCACCATATTGACCCTGACCATACTGAGTGCCAGACTGTGGGTACTGAGGCATACCATAATAAGGTGGGGGTACTGGTGGCACAGAACCCACAACGGGAGAGTTAGGGCCACCTCCTGCGTTCTTGTGGGCGCCATCTCCATTGCTAGCAGCAGGGATCGTGGATCCAGTGCTTGTGCTTGCCCTGAAAAGAAATTCCCCCAGTACAATGTGGGTGATTACACATACATATAGGCAGCAAGCAGCAAATCCTTGAATTCAGGCAAAACAAACTGGAAGCACATATCATTTGTAAAGACAAGATTACCCAAAACTCAGTATGATCTTGGGCAGTAAATCTCCCAAATTTGATTGGCCCCAATGATGTCCTCCCAGTACTTTTGAGCCCTCTTAGGTATGGGGTGTTCCTGAAATCCATAGCAAAGAATTCAAATGGACAAACCTGATGGGTCCATGAGAAGTATCCCTCCAGTTTTTACTGATATTCTGGTGCATAAGTAACCCAAGTATCTCTATAAGTAGCCATTGTAGCTTAGTACCAGGACGTTGGTTTCATGGGGCAAAGAATTTGAACACACCTGAAGTCTACATTGGCCTGACATCATGCCTTTGGCACTTCAACTTGTCTAGTGGAAATCATGTGATTGTGCCTTGGTTGACCCCTGCATTGTCCAACTTCCCTGTCTTGACAGACATACCCTATCTCTTCGTGATTTACCAAAAACATACATAATTAGAATCATGGTCATTGTGAAGAACTATAACTCACAGACGGAGAAGGTTTCGTAGTGTAGATGATGGGCGTTTTTGTCCTGCGACATGAGCATGGGCATGTTCTCCTCGGCTTGCGTGGCATCCGCCGACGACGCACTCGCCTCGCACTGGCGTGGGAGGAGTGGATCGTCCTCATCGTCCTCAGAAGAGCCCTCATGCAAAATCGTAGTCTGTTCATCGTCTTCAGTCTGGCACTTTGCCTTGCAGGACCTTGATCCCTACATTTTTCCTTCGGAGGCGTGGCTTGCGAGGGCGATTCGCTCCCGCAAGCCTGCACAAACACCTCCATGACCTCCTCTCAACAATCACAAACAAATGTAAGCATACATACCCTAATACTCTTAAGCCTACGCTGAACCACAGCCGCACCCTACCAGGACGTAATGCCTGCCCACGAATGACGGCGACATCTCCCGCCTAATGACACACCCTCCTCAAACCTAATCGTCACTCACTGCATGTTGTTTGCCTCTCTGTTTGTACAAGTCGCAGCTACTCGCCCCCATTTGTGCTATGAAGCTTATGATCGCTGTAGGAAGGTTAGAGGATAAGGCAAATCGCAAGTTTAGTGGGTGGGTATCCAAAGTCAGGAACTAAACTCACCCATCTATCGACTGCTTGAACGTTGCTTCCACCTCCTTTATGGCAGCAATCCGGCGCTCTCGGAACTTCTCGTACTCAGTGAGAGGGACTGTCACTTCGAAGACCTTCCGCTTCACCATGGACACTCAGAAACGATACTTATAGTATACTATAGATATAGAAATAGCACATTGGCAGCTGGTGCAAAACTAGAGACAATGCACTGTGCGTAGCATGCAAAGAGGGAAGGGGTGACGTTCAAAGCATGTACAGTGCAGGTGGCGAACGGATGCGTAGGCGTAGAATAGATGACCGTCTATGGCGAATGGAAGAAGCTTATGCCACAAGGAATGGGCATACAAAAATGCTATGCAACTGCGATGAGTGTCATGGAGGAAAAGTACTCTTGTTGGAAACAGTGAGGAATCATTACATGATACACGGGAGGGATCCTCTTCTCCAACGCTGTTCTCTTCCGGTAAGATCGCCACTTTCCCTTCAGCACTTTAGTTTGAATTTTGAATGCAACGATCCTCTTCTCCACATGTCGACATTTCGTTGGGTGATTGTAGTCAAGAAGTCATAAGATACAGACGTGAGTATGACTACGCCACTTCCGTTATCACTTTAATTAATGCACATGTCGTGTTTTCATTGGTCATGTGTAGTCATGTAGTCATATATGTTCATAATATGAACAAGTGTCACATCGTTGTTGGTCCACTCACAAGATGACTATTGGGATGCAGGGATGTGAATATTCAGATGATGAAGACGAAGGCCCTGCGGCACAGCGGGAGCCCAATGTCACAGAGAACGCAGATGAGAGTGGTGGATTGGAGGTAGAAATGCAGCGTGCATTGCAGGAAGCGTTTCTCTTTGCAGATGCAAACAGAGAGGACCCCATTCATGGTGGAACCGATCACACATTTGCCGATCATGACGATGATCTCGACGATTCCGGAGACAATGAATTTGATGAGAATGCTCACCTGCACGTTGATCCCGAGTATGATAAACTCTTCCGAGCGTCGCAATGTCCACTTTTTGAAGGGTGCTCCATCAGCCGGCTGCAAGCAACTTTGACGTTGCTGAACGCATGCACTACCCACAAGTGCACCAATGCATTTGTGGATGAGCTTCTGGGATTGTTGCGTAAGAGTTTTTTGCCTAAAGAGAATTCATTGCCGAAAACTCACTATGAAGCAAAAACCATGATTGCCAAGATGGGATTGCAGTACACGATGATTCATGCCTGTGAGCGTGGTTGTGTACTCTTCCGTGGGGAGTATGAGAATGTAGACATTTGCCCAGTGTGCCGCAGTTCCCGTTACATTCCAGGTCGTGGAAGTGTGCCCAAGAAAGTATTGCGACACTTCCCTGTCATTCCAAGGTTGAAACGTATGTACCGATGTAAATCGATCGCTAACCTCATGACATGGCACGACAGACATAAGAGCCAGGATGGGTTGGTTCGACATCCAGCTGATAGCAAAGCATGGAGACACATTGACACCACATTTGCGGATTTTGCTGCAGAGCCACGATCTCTGCGATTTGGATTGGCCTTAGACGGTGTAAATCCCTACGGAGCTCAATCCACAAGTTGGAGCACATGGCCCGTTCTCTTGGTCAATTACAATCTGCCTCCGTGGTTAATGACCAAAAAGTTCTTTGTCATGTTAGCGCTACTGATTCCTGGTAAGGAGTCTGTTACCTCGGACAACGTAGATGTTTACCTGATGCCCCTAGTGGAAGAGCTATTGGAACTATGGAGAGGGATTGCAGCTCATGATGTTTCCCGTCCTCGTGGTCAACGCGAATTCACACTGAGGGCAGTGTTGATGTGGTCAATCCATGACTACCCTGCATATGGCTTGCTCTCAGGTCAAGTGACGAAAGGTTATGCTGGTTGTCCAGCTTGTGGACCCGGGGTGACTTCACAGCAGTTACACACATGTGGAAAAATTGTTTTCCTAGGCCACCGAAGATTTTTGGCCCGCAATCATCCATATAGAAGGTCAAGAATGTTCAATGGCGCTACTGAGCATGGAACTCCTCCAAAAACGCAGACTGGAACACAAATCAAGGACCTTGCAACAGCTCGCACTGCATGGGTGGAAAACGGAGGGACGCCAGATAGCAGGACAGACCCAGCAAAAACTCATGGAGTTAAGCGATTGTCAATTTTATATGTCTTACCTTATTGGGAGGTAATTCCTTCATGGCCTTTAAATTGGCTGTGTACATTTTTGCGTTTTCTGTTTAAATTGTGATGAGTAAATGCTCAATTGCTTATGTGTTCATTTTGTAGGGTCTCCTCATCCGCCACACGTTTGACGCAATGCATTGCGAGAAGAACTTGGCTGAAAATATTATTAAAACTATCTTTGGTGAGAAAGACACATTGAAAGTTCGCCGTGATTTGGAGCTACTTGGGATGCGCCCGGAATTGTGGCTACAACGTGATCCTGACAGAGCAGATACGTTAATTATGCCTCCTGCCCCTTATGTCCTCACTGAGGCTGAGTTACAAGTCTTTCTGGAGATTGTGCAGAACTTGAAAGTGCCAACAGGCTACGCATCAGCTTTCAAAAAGCATGTGGTGAAGAAGAAGTTGTCAGGCATGAAATCACATGACTATCATGTGCTCATGCAGCAAATTATACCGCTTGCTATCCGTGGGCTCATGCCAAGTGGTCCTCGAAGGGCCATTTTGCGAGTATGTCGTGTATTTAAGAAGTTGTGTGCAAAAGTGGTGAATCCTGTAGAGTATGAGGAATTGAGAACTGAAGCAGTTCTCACTCTGTGTCTTATAGAGAAGGAGTTCCCACCATCATTTTTTGATGTGATGACACATCTGGTTGTTCACCTAGTGGATGAGTTGTACTTATGCGGGCCCGTAGCATCTCGTTGGATGTACCCCATGGAGCGGGCAATGAAAGATATGAAGGGCTACGTAAGAAACATGGCAAGGCCCGAGGGGAGCATGGCAGAAGGATACCAATTTGAAGAAGCATTGGGTTTTTGCACAGAGTATATGGCAGGATTTGATGGAAGTGTACGAAGGGTGTGGGATGCAGATGAGGCAGAATCTGTGGAACGTGAAGTTGTGGAAGGAAGTTCTAAAGCCCGAAAATTGAATGACCTGTGTGATATTGTACATGAGTACATCATTCAGAACCATCCTCGTCTATCAGTCATGTTGGGGTAAGAAATCTACTTCATTGACATTCAGATTTCCAAGTTTTAGTCATTTATCATTAGTTGGCATATGGCGTCTTTTCAAATCTCCCACGCCACCTCTGTCAATCTCCTGGCTGACCCTCGGATTGTGACAGGATATATGAAGCAGAGTCCACACGGATAGAAGCCAGACGACGCTTGTTTCGTGAGGAGCAAGGGCTGGAAGGCATGAGCAATCCCACGGCAATTCAGTACCCTCCTGATTTGCATCCTTGTCCTCCATTTGCTGTTTGGCTCCCTCAAGGTGTACGGGATCATCTCTCAATTCAATCAGATGGGCTTGATCCTACAACACGTGAGGAATTACTGGATCTTTCAAGGCCTCCATCATTTACTGCCCTGTCATTCAAGAGTATGACAGCGTATGGTAACCATTACAGGGTTACATCCCCCGGCATGAACACAACAAGTATGGTGTCTTTTGATTGTGGAGTCTCATCTGTTTTCCAGCACCAGCCCATTACCAACAATTCAGGCAATGACATGGAGGAACCTACAAGATATGTGGGTCTTATAAGGGAGATTTTGCAAATTGACTATGGCCAAACACAGCCTATAGTGTTTTTGTGTTCGTGGGTACGGGCGAGTCGCGTGGGTCGTCAACCTATGTCAATGAAGCAGGATGATGCTGGCTTCACACTTGTCAATTTTAACCGTATGCTTCCACCTTCTGAGCAACCTTTTGTGTTTCCTGGCCAGGTTGATCAAGTGTTTTTTTCTGATTGTGTGAAGGAGCCGGGGTGGAAAGTCGTCCTGGAGAAGAGCCCCCGAGCACGTAGAGTGGTCTGCGACATATCAATTGATAATGATGATGTGGCGGAAGTGGAAGGATTGTTAGCCCCACAAAGACTAGAGGAGACTGTGGTTACTGATGGCCCAACATGCAGCCGAGCGGTACCGGTTACTCCAGAGCAGGTGGCCTCCTTGTACCTCCGAGCACCCCGTATACGTGGTGATGATGTTCAGCCAACCCTTGGAGAAGATGAAGTCTGTGATGAAGACAGTGATACATGTAGTGACCCAGACATAGATGAGGATGATGAAGATTAGATATGCGCGATTTGTGCACTCCAGTTATAGACCATGCATGATAGTTTAAGGTGGTAACACTCCCTTCGCATTCCCATTAAGATATCATGCTTGGACACTGGATTTTATGATCAATTATGGAGTGCTTTCCTTTCAGCACCCTTTATTCATTTGTTGTTGCAATTGGCTTTGGACCAACCCGTGCTGGTACCATTGCCATGGGTTCTGCCTGCAATGTTTTCTTGCCATGGATTCGGCACACGCCACGAAAGGCCATCCAGACCATCCTCTGGAAATGCTCCAATGTTGTTTCAAACATCTCCACATTGCAATGGATACAACACTGACATTAGATGAGTGAAAGTGAGACTAGACCTCCAGCCAGCCGGCTTTCCCACATCAAATTGAAGGGGATCTGTAGATTATAGATAACGGCTGTTGCCTTCTCAATGTCTTTTCCAATGACCTCTGCAATGAACTGGGGTATAAGATCCTTCAAATCACAAGTTTGAGCATCACGCACAAGCCACTTACGGGGATAGAGTTTCCAATGCGAACCATTGGTCTTTTATTGATAGCATTGTTGTAAAATACATGGACCAACATGGTCAATTTCGGGAATGACATATAGTACGCTTTCATGTACTATGTAAGCATGCAACTATGTACCAGTGACGTGGCTTGTTCGCCACTTAACCTGTTTGCCCATTCAGCCAGCTCCACATTGTCATGGATTTTGCATGCTGGATTGTGAGGCCATCCACACCGTCCTCTGGAAATGCTATCATGGGGTTTCAGCTATGTCCACATTTCCCTGGATTATGCCTGCACGAAGCAAGGCCAACTGCATTCAGCACCCTCCACTTTATTATAGTATTGCAGCAACATTCAAAGCACTTCAATTTGTATCCATCGAAAACATCTAGGCTGGAAAAAGACATTGTTGCAGCAGAACTTAGGAAAGTACTTCTCCCCTTCCACTACACACGTGAAATGAAAGAAGCCAACCAACAGCATACCAGCCAAGAAAATATGAAACCAGCCAAGAAAAGAGCCAATATATGCAGTGAAGGTCGACACTAAATGAAACTTATCCAACACTTACATTAGAGGAGGGAAGCTAAGTCTTACCTCCATAAGCTTGCCCACATCAAATTTGGGAGCTTTCAGAATTTCTCCTTTCCGGTTGAATGAACTTGGCTACAAGATCCTTCAAATCGCAAGTTTGAGCTTCACACACAATGAACTTGCAGGGATTGAGCTTCCAATGCGAACCAGGAGTCTTATATTGATAGCATTGTTGTAAAACACATGGACCAACAATGACAGTCTCTGGAATGACATATAGTACAGTAATGACATATAGTACAGCATGTCGCTTCCAGTTGACCATCTACCCATGTAGGTTTCTTGTACCTATCCTTCCACAGGGAATCATAGGTAATGTGGAGCTTGAAATCCAGCCCTCTTGGATGAATGTGGACCCACACTCTATCCCTGCTCCTTCAGCTATCCATGCCTCTGACAGCCTACAATTCTACCAGCAAACACCCCAACCATACTGGTGTGGAGTTCTTCCCCAAAACACCCCAACCCTACTTATCACAATCTGAAATGCATCTGCTTCTCTCTGTAGTCCAACAGGCATTCGCCTTTTTGTCTCCATTGTCCCACCATTGGGGTCGGAAAGTGTTCACCCCACCGCTTCTCCTCACCTCTATTATATGTTTTTGGATACTTCCCTGCTGCCACACTGGCAGTAACTTGCCAAAGTCACTCCAAACCACCACAGATGTACCCAACGACCTAACTTACAGAATTCAATATGCATCTTGCGGCCGAGTCTGATGAGAGGGCAACACAGGCTGAAATAGGTTGAAGAAGAAGGTGCCCTACCACATTGTCCTTGACCTGTCCTGACCCATGGAGGATTTGACCGATGACCTCTTGTGTGTGCTGCTTGTGTCTGTAGTCAGGTAATGTCGGATTGGTCTGTCAGATCAAACCACTACGGCGTAGATGAGTAGTCAAAGATTGAAACACGCTTGCTAAGACCAAGCTGACTGTCCCAAGAACGGCGAGCTCGCTTGTACTCGTCTCGTCTGGTCTCCTCCTCCTCTCCTCCTTCGTGCATCATTTGCTCAACGCCTCCATCTCATGCCCCTGCATATCCTGCTATCATCGCGTTCCATCCCTCAGCTATGTGGTGTGGCGCAGGAGACAAAAAGACGCCAAGTCCCAGCCCTCCTTTCTGTTCACGATTACACTAATGGACAACCTTATTAGCAAAAATTTTAACTTTTTTAAACCTAATGGGCAACCTTATTTGCATTATATGTGCCTTCAAAATGACACGTGTAGTGATGTAGTCGTATAAATAGAGCTCTGAAACCATCTTCAGTCATGGAGTCATGAGATTCCATGAAACGTCGTCCACGTGTAGTCAAACATATCACACTAGTCATATAAACCATCCCTGTCATCATGGTCAACAATGTTTGACCAATGCTCCCTAACTTTCCGGAGTCATGTAGTGATATCCATTACTACAAAGTCATAAAACTAAAACTGTAATGCATTTCAACGCTCTGTAGTCATGTACCTAGTGCAGTTTTTATGACTCCGCCAAACCCGTAGTCCTAAAAACGCTCATATCTTGTAGTGAATACAGCAGAAGATCTTTCTTTCAATTCCGAAAGAAGATGACAAATGGGGATTAAAGGGAGGAGTGATCAGTATTACACGAGCACCTTGGGAATGTAGAATCAGAAGTGAAGAATGGTTGTCCCATCTAGCTTTATTGATTACTCTAATCCCAATCAGAAAAGTTTGCTACACTAGTTATATTTTCATGGAAGGATGTTCAAATTATGAATATTGTCATATGATCATAGAAGCAGTGGAGTACTGCCAAAGACTTGTTACAAGTTAGATACACTGAGAAAGACAAATGGTATTATTGTGCCCATTAAAAGATTGGTGATCAATCAGTAAAGGGAAAATTAAGTCGTAATACAGATTTTGGCAAGATAGGATAAATCTTGGAGAAAGGGTAGAGACCACTATAATTTTTCTTTACTGACATACCAAGACTGATTAAAGGGTGCTGAAAATGAATTATGTATGTGATGTGGGAATGAATGAGGAAATTAAAGACAAAGCTAAACAAGACAGAGCTGAAAGAATAGAGAAATATGCTGCAAAAAGGGAAGCTCGGTTGAGAAAAGAGTTCCCAGAATTACAAAACTTGAATATTATTCAAGGTGACGGTGATAAACCAGAAGATCAGGAAATCGGATCGTTGGAAAGTGGGAACACTACTCCAGAAGGAGTTGCCAGTAATGCACTTGATGAATGGTTACCACAAGAAAGATCTGAAGGACCCTCTACAGTAACAAGTCCAAATCGAGGCTTTGCTGATATATTGGAAGAAAGATTTGAGAATATTCTGAGTGAAGAAGGTGAAAGAAGTGAAACTACTTCTCCAGAAAGGATAACCAGGACTGCACTCAAAGCTTTTAAAGATTCATTAAGCTTAGTAGGGACAGCAGCTGGAAGACGACTATCATTGGGACAAGGGCCTCCTAGCTTTGAATCATTGTTTGGAAGACAAACACCAACAACACCACTAGCCTTGACAATCCCAACACCACCACAGTCAGCAACAGCGGGACCATCCTAGTTTGGACAACCAGTTGCACCAGCCGTACCAATGGCTTTAGCAGCAAGCAAAACTAGACCGCCGTTCCCTTCATATGATGGGAAATCTGATCCGGATATCCATCTTAATCAATTTGAGAACATGTGCACCATTTACAATGAAGCAACAGACCAGGAAAAGATCCGATTATTTCCTTGTTCAATGGCCAGGAAAGGCATTGAATGGTTGGCAACCTTTCCAGCCAATCACTTTGCAAATTGGGCGGATATGAAAACCGCGTTTCAAGAAAGATATAGATCCAACAAATCCACATCTGAAATCTTCACAGGAAGCTCCGAGTTGGCCCGGTGGCCAGTTTGGGAGTTAGACGCGCGCATCGAAGCGAGTAACTATGACTTAAAGGGGGAGTTATCAAAGTGAGGTGCACAACACTTCGTATCAGAGCCTAGAGTTCAGTATGTGATCGTCCTTGAGATTGGCCTTACCACGGTGTTGGGCAAGACCAAGCGAAAGCGGAATGGTCCGAAAGCCGATGGTCCTAGTGAGCCCGGTGAGGGCGACGCGTCACCGGAGCGGCAATTTACGCTTCTGAAAGCGAGGCCGCTCAAGAGCAGGAGGAATTTGAGGAGCCGAAGCCTGAGGACTTCCCAAAGGCTCCGTCGGATCAACAGATGCCTCCTATGCCAGCAGCCTTTTGGGAAGGGTTTTTGGCGCAGTTTGGTGGGGCGCAAAAGGATGTCATGAAGGCGGCCAATGCCACTTCCACTAAGGCAAAGTTTAAGGTGAAGCCTAAGGAACCCGACACCTTCTAGGGCGTCCAAAATTGGAAGGCGCTCAACACCTGGCTCTTGGAGCTAGAACAATACTTCCGAATGGCCAAGTTAAGTGACGAGGATCGGGTGGAAGTGGCACCCACCTACTTGAGGGGCTATGCTCAACAATGGTGGCAGAAACGCCTTTATAACCAAGGGCCAAACCGAGAGACCTTGAGCTGGAGTGGGTTCAAGGAACTAATGAAAAAACAATCTGTGCCCCTCGACGCGTCCTGGCTCGCCCGGGACAAGATGAGGAACTTGAAGCAAACGGATGACATTCGGGGATATGTTCAGGATTTCAAAGTCGCAGATATGGCAGAACAAAAAATGGTCTTCAACTTTGTGGCGGGACTGGCCCCATGGGCCAGGCGGAAGTTGGAGGAGAGGCCACCAAAGACTTTGAACGAGGCAATTGAATGGGTTGAATGCTTCTTGGATGTCCCTAGGGGCAAAAGACAGAGCTGTACGGAGCTAAACCATAAGAAGGTCCGGCGGGAGGGTGACTCCTTCCGAAACTGTATAAGGCTGTGTCAGGCTGTGACAAGCTGGATAAGGCTGTGTCAGACTGTGACAAGCTGTGTCAAACTGTGTCAAACTGTGTAAGGTTGTGACTGACTGTGTAAGCCTGTCTACTACCCCTAAGGCCTGTGTTGGTCCAAGTCTACCATCCGTAAGTCTGTGCAAAAATTAAGGGTACCCCACAAAACCCGTAAAACTGTCTAAGTCCCAGACAGCCCTCTAACAGTGAGGCTATTAGTGAAGAAATAGTATGGGGGGGGGGGAGGGGGGGGGGAGGCATCAAGTAGGGAGAGAGTTTTTGAGGAGCAGCTGTTGGCGACATTCTTGCAGGCAAAGACCTTTGTATTTCATTTGCTAGTAGAGGAGGTACAGACATTGATGGCACCAGGAGAGACTGCATCAATTCCCCAACAACCACCTCATGGAGACAACATGGATACCATATCACTGGTGACACAAAGGCAACCTGCTGTTTGGAATGATCTTTCTCTCAATGCACCCAAAACTCCTACTGAACATTCATTTAGTGATGTTATAAATCTGCCCCTTAACCAAATTCCCTATGTCATGGATCTGGTTTGGAAACAATTGACTCTTCCCAAGTCCCTGGGACACTATTACCATCTTATGCGCCACTGGTTGCCTTTGGCAACTCGACACCAAGTTTTTGAGTCTGATAAGCCCATGGAGGATCATCATTTGCGCAGTGTTGGAATGAGGCAGGGACGATGCTTAAGGAACTGCTTGCCTTCCAGGTAATTCGGGGTTTCATATCCACCAAGACTAGGGAGGTAGCTAACATTGTTACGGGCTGTGGCACTTATTATGCTGCTTGTTTAATCCTATGATACCACTTAGAGCGACAAAAAGTGCAGCAGAGGTACCTATCTTATTCCACTGGGGATCACTGGATTTTACCTCCAATTCCAGAACACATATTTCATGATGTGCGCACCATGCTCCAGCTTGATACATAGTTTTGTTACTGGTTCACTTGCGCCCAGACATATTTAAGGAATATAGTCGGGGATCAACACCATATTTTCACCAAGGGGCATGCGGCCAGAAGATGGCTTGAGAACTCCAAGCAGTTAGGCAAGCCACCCAATTACACAGAAGGAGAACTCAGTGCATATACTACACTAGCCAGACAGATGGTACAACAAGTCTTAACAGATCATCTACCAGACATGGTGGGCATTCATGGGTTACCAGTCTTACTTCCTGTTCTTCAGAAGAAAGTCAAGAGCCAGAAGGGCCAGCAGAGGGACAATGAATCAGATACCAATGGTTCTTCCAATAAGAACACATTTGACATGGAGGCCCACTATGACGAGGTCATAGCAGACAAGCAACGCCAAGGTTCACCTATTGGACTCCCCAAACCTCCAATTTAGACGGGGCAATCTGCTCCAATGAGCAGGCAGACCTCTCCACCGGCTAAAGACAAGGCTCGGGCTTGTACACAGAGCCCGTGCAAGGACTCTCAGAAGCACACAGGTGCCCGCTCACAGAGGTATGCTGACCCCAAGAAGTAAACCGTGGGGGCACGACTTTTTGAGAGAGGAGGGGATAATGTTACAAGGTTGCTGAGCACTTAGACGATTTGCAGGTTCTTGCGGGTACTCTTATTTTTGCGCAGTCATGAGCCTTCATGGCTCTACAACCATGAACTACCATAGGCCTCATGGTGTGACCTTTACGAGCCCATGAACCCTCATGGTGCTGCGGACATGAGTCTCCATGAGCCCTCATGGTGCGGGGGCATGAGACTTCATGACTTCATGACTCTAGGGCATGAGTCCACACATGCCCTCATGGCACTGCTACAACGGGCGATCATGAGCACTCATGACGCGACAGTCATGAGCGATCATGACTCAACGACCATGAGCCAGTACAAGCGACCATGAACGCCACTAATTCTCGTTCCAACTCCTGCCGTTCATTGTCGTATGCTAGGGCCAAGGTTTACATAGACGATTGTGCCACAATTTTAGGGGGGAGTTTTTGTTGTGGTAGTAGCTCCATATCTCTGATCAGTATTGTAGTCACGGACTTCAAGGTATAAAAGGAGTTTCTGTTTTTTGGCCAAAGGATCTGAGGGTGGGATAGCAGATGAAGTAAATGCATCTTTATAACAGTATCAATTGATCATGCGCACCTGGAAAGTCCAAACTGTGAAACGAACGTGGGGTTGGCTTACAAGGATGAATGTGTATGATATCCAAAAAATTGTCATCAAACACTCGTTCATTTACATTTATTTGTCTGAGATTGTGCGCCAGATGGCCCCATATTTTTTATTCCACGGTGCCACGGTTCTGATGGCATAGGCATTGTCTGAGGCTGAGCAGTCAGACCAGCTAATTGTTTATATGTAATGTTATATTCATCTATAATATATGTCGCTGTTATTTTCAATTATTGAAACCGTTCAAATAAACGACACGTCGTTCATTTTGGGCGACACACGTCAGACATCGATAACTACATTGCAGACGAACAGCTATCCACTAATGGCTGGCAGGTGCACTAATGAGGGAACGACATTTGTGTAACGGTCACGCGAGAGGGAATCCGATGCTTCTAGAGACAATCCCCAACGCAAGCAACTCCGCAAGAAATCGAGAGTCACTTTGGCTTTCTAGTTTCCGCACTTAGAGGGGGAGAGGTAGTCAAGCTGGAGAGGGTTCCTTCTACGATACGAAAGAGAAGGAAGTCACTTTATTTTACTTCCCTTAGAGAGAAACTCAGAGCAAGAGAGCAAATGACGAGGTGTCGTTTGATGGAGAACCCAGGGCCACGGCAGTAGGTGAATGCGGAGACTGCAACACAAGAGCAGACCGACAATGAGGCAGCATATGTCACACAGTCAGAGAGAACAGTGAGCGTTGGAAACCAGACTGTGGAAGCAGAGATGCTTCGCAGGGAAACTGAAGGAGGTGGAAGTCCGGGGAACGCTGAACCGAGACAAGGTCTACAAACCCTAGAGCAGACAGAAATTCCAGCAGATGTGAGAGGGAAGAGGAAAGCTGCAGAAGGGGATCCAAATTCAAAACCTTAGAAGGCGCCAGTAAGTGTTCTCTACCTTCCATTTCCTATTTACAGATCTACGAAGAGAGTGAGTGCAATGTCCTAGAAAGTGATGGTCGGTACCGACCATCACTATGAAGCCATGTTGATTTGCTTTGTACTCCTCTGTTTATGGTTTTCCACACCAGCAGTTTGTGACTGGCGGTACCGCCATTCACTGTTCTTCAGATCATAGAGTCAGTCTGATTGCCTTTCAAGCACTCCTTCTCTTTCATTCTGTAGCAGGAACCTGTGATTGTCGACAACGTCATTCTCTTTCTTTTTCAAAACTCTCATTATGATACAACAGAAAGTGAGTGTCGTTGCCGACATTAACTATGATCCAGTATTGACTTACACCAAACGCAATGCATTCCATTCTAGTGTAGTGCGAGTGTCGTTAACGCCATTCGATTCTCCTCATGAGCTTCTTGAACCTGTATGCATGGAGAGAGAGTGACGGTCGGCATATTCAGTCATATAGTGTTGCATTGCATTTTCTCTATTTCAGGTTGAGCAGATTAGGGAAGTGGAATGGCGGTACCGCCAATCACTTTTTTTGAGACCATACTGTAGATTCACGTAGAGTATCGATTGCGAAGTACATTCCAGACAGACAAGAAATAGTGATTGTTTGTGAAGATAAGATCATCAAAATGGAGTCTCTCTGACTTATCTGCACTCACTTTCTGCCCTAAACTAGAGTGAGTGTCGGTGCCGCCAATCACTGAGACATATATTTCATTACACCAAACCGATCCAGTAGGTCCTTCAAATGTAATGTTTTTCGATTGTCGTTAACGCCGTTCGCTAATGCTCAGATCCTCTCTGTACCTGTTTGCCCAGAAACATAGTGATTGTCAGTACTGACCATCACTATGTAGTCACACTGTTTTGGTTTGCATTCGTCTGGATCAGCTTTGTTTGTGTAGATGGTTGTGAATGTCGGTGCCGCCATTCACTGTTATTTGAGACGAGACAGACTGATGGTCGGTACCGACATTCACTATTTGCACATAACTCACTGTTTGATTGACATGGCGTCATGCAGAAAACTGTGAAGTCGAAGCAGACAGGAACAGAGGCAAAAGGTTCTGGAGATGGGGACGAGTTTGCCAAGAGCTCCGAGAATAGCGATGAAGCAGATGAACGTGAAGTGCACTACCTTGACAAGGTGAAAGAACTTATGTCATTCCAGAAGGTAAACTCTCAGGAGGTTATTAGGGACATGCTCGTCTCTGGAGGGCGTCTGGACATCCCACTATGCCGGATGATATCTATGCCTGTTGTGCGTCCTCCTCTTTCCCATGACATTACAAAATTGGAAACTGATTTCGTGCATGGATATAGACTTGGTGCACAAGTTTTTTATGTGTCACTGACGGATACAAATGGAAAAAACACATTAGTGTCTCCTGAGATCACAGATATTTGGGATGAGTGCTGGAAGGATGTTAATGAGGAGTTCGAGCTGGGCCTCATGATGGGAAGAAACACCCAACAATTCTGCAACCACATGTTCTACGTCTGGGACAGCAACCACCGATTGCTGGCATGGATGGGATACATTCAGAAACATCATGCGAAAGACAAAGACAAACATGTTGCTGTAGAGGCAATGGTTTTGGATCCTGGAAACGACATCGCTAGGCTTCTTACAGCTATGCACGACGTGAACAAGTAAGTCATCATTGAGACTCCATTGCCTCTCCAACGTCTTGTTAATCCCACCAAAAAACGATGTTTCCCAATGCATTGTTTCCAATCTTTTTGCAGATCGATAGAGAAATCGCATGTGACAACGAGCTTGGTCCACACACTGTTCCGAATTCAGAGGATTGGTCTGATGAAGCTGTATGATTTTCGCACAGTACTCCACCCCGATATAATCAAGAAGTGTGAAACATGAAGAGTTGCAGACACTTGGTATTCTTTGACTCGAGAGGATCAAGACAAGGAGAAAAGGTTGTGGTGGCTGCTTGTACATGTATGCGGTAAGGCTGAGCCTGTACTCAGTTGTCTTTCTGAATACATGTTTGTATTTTGTTTTGTACTCATCCCTATTTTGATCAATGTAGCAAGAACTGGCAGAGGCAGCTGAGAAGGGGAAATCCAAATACTACCGCACTACAACAGAGGAACTTACACTACAATACACCCTATGTAATTTCGACGATTTAGTTTGATGCTGGCGTCGACTGTTGTCACTTTCGACTGTTCTAACCATTTTGCAGGCAAAATTTATATTAAAATATTCGAAGTGCTAGACAATCGCGAAAATTTTGACTGTAGTGAGAGACTTTGACTATCTAAAGTGAGCTGACTGAGACAACCACTTAAGCACGTGTAATCACAATATATAAATTATATAGCAATATATATATATATGGATAATAAGAAGTAAAAACATTTAACTATTTTTTTACTGACCCATCACATTAATATTAAACTAATCGTGTGCTGGTTAATGTTAGTGAAACAAAACAACTGAATTATGTGAACGAATGATAAACAAAATGCCTTGCTGGCAGCTATTGGATGAACGTATCAAACATAATTTTGAATGATTCAAAGGTACCAGGTGCGGAGAAAGAGATAGTGAAGGCCAATGTGGCATCTCATGGAGGCCTGTCTTCAGAGGGGGTCCCTTCAAAGCGGGTTCTGCAAGGCCTTGGAAAGATTTGTAGTCACACAGAAAAATAGTAGTAAGGGGGTTGAAAAGGTCTTAGACAGATTTGGTCTTGGGCAGAAAGAGGGAATAATGGCTGAATGAGGAGGGGTGAATGCTCTAGTGGATGAAGATATGGTGGAAGGGATTGAAGAATTCCGGCACACTGGGGAAGATTTGTCCGAGGAGTTCACCCAGGGGAAAGGGCAGTGGGAAGGGTGTGGAATGCGGAGTTTCTGGGCAGTGCTTCGTAGGGAGAACGGGCCTTGAGGAAAGTGCGTAGAGCTGGGGGGCCAGGTATGTTCTGCTCGGCCATTGCTAGCTAGCCCTTTCCTCTTCTGGTTGGGTTCAGCTCTCTTGGATATGGGCAATCATATAGGCTTGATTTTGCAGTTCTTTGTTTGTTTGTTGCACATTGTTGTTCCGCAATCTCCTTTTGCTTTCCGTGTACATTTCGGAGTTCCTTTCTCTGTCCCCCTCTCTCTCTCTGCCCATTATGAAGTTAGGCAGAAAACTTTCCTGAATTTGTTTCCAGTCTGTGCCATGGGGGAGGACATCATGGATGACCTCAAGGGTCTACCAACACTCAGCACTAGACTGAAATTTAAACTCGGCAGGAAGCCTACCTTCGAACAGCAAACAGAAGGAAAGGGAGTGCAATTGCCCTATGTGTGGGCAACCTGAAGACAATAGTCATTTTCTGATTCATTGTCCGGGGTTCTCTCACCAGAGAGATGCTCTCTTCAAATCTATCAAGGGGATTGTGCCTGTACCTCTGTTTACTAACTTTGAAAGTCTCGAGGCTGAGCCAAAAGCCCAGGCCCTTTTGGGGCCTAATCATCAGCCCCTGACCAAGGTAGGTTCTGTCCCTTTGTGTTCCGTTCAAACTGGGTGTGGGGTCAATGGCCACAAGGCTACGGCAAACCAACGTCTTATGAGTACATTCTCTCTGCCCATTCCAACCTTGTTTGTCTGTGGCAGGTGGATATTAGTGTGGAATATCCAATTTGTCCCCCTATTTTCCAGCTTCATTTATTGTGAGGACATGTGATTGATGTGGATTTGCCACCAGCACCAGGTGGTATGCTGGATGTTACTGAAGGTGCGTTAAACAAGGCAAACACCAGCATTGACCACTGCTTCAATGACCTACATGCCATCGAAGTTGAGGTAACCTTTGATGTGTTGGGTCGATTATGTGGGTAATATGAAGATCAAACAGAAGGATCTATTTTGGCTCTTTTGATCAGATTTCCATGTTGATGATGCTCTTTGATCGTCATGTTGATTTAAAGCATGAGCTGGTAGTGGGATGCAGCCATGCTGTCAGCGAAGGACTCAGTACAGCGGACTTTTCCAGGGAGAAGGTGTGTTGGTTTGCATTGTTAGAGGAAAGGGTCGACGGAAAATGATTGCCTGGTCTCTTGAAGGTGGTACTACAGTTCTTAGTCTCCTGTTTTTTATCTACAGCTGGGGTTTGTGGACTTTATGTGGTGTCACCACCTCCTGGACACGGTTACCAGAAGTTTGTAATGCAAGTCTGGTGTATATCGCCCAGCCTCAATCCATCTCCTTACTTTCTTTGATTGGAGGACCACATTGTGGCCACCAGGGTGCTGGCCACACATTGGTTGCAAACCCATTTGCCTCTTCGAGAACCAGACCATGGGAGATCGCTGTCTGAATACCTTAATTCTGGTGCTCGGCTTTGCATTCGAGCTCCTTGTGTATCTTATGTTCTTATGTTCAGTTGATGCATCTGATGGGCTTCACCATATGTAGAGATGATGCATTCTATTTTGCCAATTTGTGCAACGTTTAACAATGTCACTGATTGGGTCAGGTGGCCTGTATGGAGTGAAATTACTATGATGTCTACATAGGGCTGACGTCTCGGAAATTTCGAATGAGGTTGAACAGGCAAGGTTGCAGATGCTGCACTCAAGTGGTGTTTTGTGTTTGTGATTTCTTCTTTCTGATCTGTTTTTCATGATTTCAAATTGTTTTTCAGAGCACTTTTTGGCCATTCTATCCGATCACCTTCGAAATGGTGGTTTGTAGTTTACTTTATGTTTCAAGGGTTCATACTCATGTTAAAATGTTCCTTGGGATCACCAACAACATAATTAAACCCTCTGATGTTGTTTCGGCAGTGGCCACTTCGTCCACGCCTATTTCTCCCTCCTCCTCCTCCGAAGAACAACATATGCTCTCAATGCCCTGTGGTCTGGGTCCCCCTCTCTTTGCTCCCTTCTGAAGCTTGTTCCTCAACAGGAAGAGAAGCGGCTGCCTCTCCTCTGTGCAATTGAAACACTGCCCTAAGCTGTCCTCCCCTCAAGGTCTAACAAGTTTCCTACCAATCATTCCATTAAGGGTAGTGCATTCCCTTTCTTCTGCTAGCAGCTCTCCGTATACCTCAACACCAGGATCACCCATTGGTAGAGACGAGGAATGGACGGCAGCCGTCTAGGGAAGTGCTCTTGAAGGTTTAGGAGAGATCTTGCAATTTCAATTGTGAAGTTCATTGTTCATCTTGCCAACACGGCAAGTGATTACATCTCTCTCTATGCCGGATGCCTCCAGCTTGCTCTGCACCTAAAACATCTCCGCACCTAAAACGTTTTGTGTTTGTGTTATAGTAACGTCGATTGACGGTATGTGAAATCCTTTTGTGGAGGGATGCTACATGTATACGTAACCACGAATCCACATGTTATATGGTCCACATGTGCAATGCCCACATGTCCATGTGCTGCAATGCCCACTTGCTATCATGTCCCCTCGCAGTGATTTTTGGACACGTCTCCTTTACAATCCACATAATTGTCGCTGCCATTTGAATTGTGGACGGCACCATAAGTGAGTGCGAAGGATGTGGCCTGCACTTCCTGGCATTTAGATGTGCAGAATGGCATTGGATATGTAAAAATCAGGTGTGGAGTATTCTGTCGCTCTTAAGACTAATTCTCAGTCAGTAGCTCAGTTGGTAAAGTGCACTGAGTGCCACCCAGATGATTTTGGGGTCAAATCCTGCTACTTGAGGGGTGTGGTGCGCTCTTCTCCCCCTTCCCTGCGCAGCATGGGAAAGCCTGCGCGGGCAAGGTTATTGTGAAAGAGGTTATTTTCTCCTCTCACTATTAAGGGGCCTGATTGTGAGCTGTCGCTCCCAGGTGTTTCCCTATAAAATAAATAAATAATTCTTAGGTCGAATCAGCCACCCAAGGTGTACTCCCGAATCGGCTTGGATGGCCGATTATGCACCCAGGATGGCAGAGTATGCAACTACCCAGGTAATGTTATCAGCCATCACCCCATCCCTCATCCCTGAAGCTCACCCTGGTTTGTATCCTCCACGAATATGGGCAATCAATATGGGATAATTCAACCCCAATCAGTTTGCGCCAGGGTAGCCTCCACGAATATGGGCAATCAATATGGGATAATTCAACCCCAATCAGTTTGCCCCAGGGTAGCGGCGAGAATACTCCACAACCTGCTTTTTACACCGGTGAAGGGGCCGGGTAGGGCCGACTCTGCCCTCTCGCCCAGTGCCACTTACAAGGCAGAATCAGTCCTACCGGCCGTTTTCTAGTGCATACGACTAGTACATCTAACGGTAGGATCGACAATCTAATCTTGGTTCAATGGGATGGGCGGTTTGTTAACGGAAGAATACAATGAATGTACATGCCAGCCGAAAATTCCGGTTCTGATGTGAAAATAATAGTGTGCACTCAATTTCAAGCACCAAACCTAGAAAATCGTAACATAGACATGACTTTTTTCATTGAGAGGCTGCAGCCATTTGCAATGTCATCATGGTTCGGCGCATGGCCTTTCCAATGTCAGAATACCGCAACATTCTCTGAGAGCATATGTCAATTCAATGTATCTATCCATGTAATCTTCATTATATACTTGTTCTTGACATGCACACATGCTGTGCATAGCAACGTCATTCCATGGTCTTGTCCTCCTCACATCAGAGTGTGCACTATTTGTTTCTTCTGCCTCCTTGCCTCCCACTACAACACACCATGGTTTTCACGATGATCAGAGCTTCACTATAGGCATCACTATTGACATTTCTCACTATATCTGTTACTATGTAGTTGAAAAGTGCAACCAGGGCATGTGAGTAGTGACGCATTTCACTACCACTAGCAAATGTTTCACTACATAGTTAGTTCGTCTGACATCCTAATTCAAAATATGACATATGTAATTTATAATATATATTATTCATATTTATTTGTCATTAACTAATAGTGAAATGTTTTACTATAACCGCTGACAAAACCAAGACAATGGAAGATAATAGGAATAATGTAAGAACTTAATGCACACGTGCAAACACTGACAAGATGGTACGCCGGTTTCTGGCATGTCAAATCTTCCCCACCCTCTCTTGAGAGTGACATGGAACCAAGGAGTGTCAACTCCAGTTGGGGTTACATTGGGTTACACGACGAGGTGTGTAACTCCACTTGGGGTTACATCGGGTTACACGACGAGGTGTGTAACTCCACTCGGGATTACAGAGAATGGAGTAATGGAGTATAACTCCAGTCGGTGTAACCCACACTTGGTCTTGAAATTTGACTAAGTCCAATTTAGTTAGTTATAAAATGGACTAACCAGAGTTACATGAGAAACCGAGGTTACATAGGGTTACACCGATTGGAGGGTTACACCACCGGGGTTACACTACAAGCGCCTCCCAACAAGAATTGAACCCTACACCTCGCCGCCTGCAACCCTATCACCTTACCATCATGCTACCCACCACAGCTTGCAACCCACTTCGATTTTTAAGTATTCAGTAGTGAAACCGAGGTAAGAGGGGGTGGGGAGGATTTGATAGGGGCCCCGCCAGAGGAGCCCAAGCCGCCGGAATTCGGCGAAAGTACCGTCAAAATACACGCGTCCATTAAGTTCTTACATTATTCATATTGTCTTCCCAAGACAATGGTATGGTATTTCACTTTCATTATCGAATGTTTGTCTACTTGATTTCTTTAGGATACGTTGTCATTGACAGCTGTACCTATGAAAAAATATATAACTAGTAGTGGAATATCTTACTATAACCTATGACACAACTAGGATAAGGCCCCGGCCGCACCTGCCGGTTAGCTAGCAGGCCACTAGCCGCAGCTAGCGCGCCGGCTAGCTAGCAGGTCTGGCAGGAACCTCGACGGCGGCCGCACCTGGCTACTAACAAACCGTCGCGCGACAGTTTGTTAGCAGGAGCGCAAAAAAAAATAAAAATCGGGTTGCCCGCCCGTCTTCCCGCGGCTATGGTGGACGGAGCCCGTGGGAGTGCTTGACGACCCAGGCCCTGCCGCGTTCAGACTGCTGTTCCAGTGGAAGGTCAGTTTGAGATACTTGTGCTATCTTTTGTCAGTGACAAGCGATCACCAACTGCGAAAGGCTGCAGGGAAGAGGGAGCTGTGGTGCTTGGTTCCTGTAGAGTTCACAACGATTTGATGCTAGAAGACAGCAAAAGGCCTTCCTGAGTCACAAAGGTGAGATTTTTTTCTGGAATTGCTCCATGCAGGTTTCTCCCTGTTTTGACAGGCATGCTTGGCTGGTCGATCCCTTTTGAAATGTCTTTCAATGTCTGATGATGCTTAAACATCATCAATGCCTCGACCTTTTGGTCTTGAAGAGCCTGTTCAAGTTTATGTGTCCAGTGGAGGGAACACAATGATATTGCACAAGCTCCTTCTGGCCCACCAGCTGCTGCACACAAGCCCTTTGCAGAAGAGACTGTTTTACAGACAACTCTGATCTGTCCAAACTCTACGTTTTATCCATTGCGTTTGTTCAAATAGTTGGAGGGCCTCCCTACCACACCCATGCTGAGCATAGCCTGCAATAATGATACTCCATGAGACTACATTTTCATTTACATTTTCATGCTCCATACTGTGGATCAAGCTAAGTTAGTGATGTATGATATCCATCTTGAGATGTGTTCTCAAGCATTGGAATGCTCATATCTACAGGGTTCATTGTCAAAGTTGGAGTCATAGAAGATGCCAATCTAAATAATGCCCTAGTAGAGGTGTTGCTGGTTCTTGAGTTCAGACTTCAATATGACAAACGAATTGGCTATTGCCATGGGAGAGATTCTTGTCTTTATACAGTTCATGCTCGATCAGGCTCCAGAGTTGTTTGGGATGAGACGCCCACAAGAGGCACGACCGACTCTGCTTCGTCATGATATTGACCTAGCCAAGGAGGACGATCCAGATATGTTACTCCTTGCATGTAGGAGTTTTTTGCAGCGCCAGTTCTGGACCATTAGGAACTACAAGCCGAGAGGTGGTGTGTCTTCAGGGATGTGGGTCAAGCACAGATCGAGAGCTTGGTTTGAGGACTTTCTTTTGCAATATGATGACGAGAGATGGCTGCAGATTATGAAGATGAGTGCAGGCACATTCGATTGGTTGTGCAATGCCCTTGCACCGGTTATACAGATGCAGGATACTAGGTACCGGAGGAGCTTACCTATACCGATGAGAGTAGGGGCAGTGCTTTATAAACTACTGTGGGCAGCCACAACAATAGAAATTACCGAGGCTTTTGGAATTGGTTGTTCAACTCTGTATGAGCTTTTGCGACAAGTGGTCCCTGCCATTATCTCTGTCCTGGGTCACCACCTGCAGTGGCAAGGAGGTGAGACTCTCAAGAAATCGATGCTTGAAAACGAGAAGAGATCAAGGATTCCGAATGTTGTTGGTGCAATTGATTGTACATAGATCAGAATCAAGGCCCCCAACAATGACAGCAAATTTGATTACAGGAACAGAAATGGTTACTATTCAATGGTTCTACAAGGGGTCGTGGATCCAGATGCAAAGTTTGTAGATATCTATGTTGGAGAGCCCGGCAGTATGAACGACTCTAGGGTGTTACGGAACTCCCCCCTTTTCTATCCTGCGTCACAGGGCACTCTTTTGCGTGGTGAGAATATCATTCTTGACAATGGACACGAGATCCCATCACTCCTTATTGGTGATGCAGTCTACCCTGCCCTCCCCTAGCTCATCCCTAGTTACAAAAGAGCTCCCAATGCTCCAGTCCTCTCTAGAGCCAAAACCGTCTTCAATCACCAATTGTCAAAGGCAAGAATTTTCTTGGAGATTGCCTTTGGTCGAATGAAAGGTACCTTCAAAGAGGTGGGTTGGAGGAGCAAACTCGACATTGATTTCTTGCCCCAGGTTATTCATGCCTGCTGCATCCTATATAATCTTTTGGTTGATTTCAAGGAAGTTGACTTCGAGGGCATCTACAATGAGATGGATGCCAAGAGATCTATGCTCACACCAAAAGTTGTGTCACTGTTAACGGACAGAAGTCCAACTTCTTTGACATAGACCAAGGTGTAGCTCAAGGATGTACTCTCTCCCCTCTGCTCTTCAATGTTTTCATCAATCAACTCCTCGAGGATGTGGAAAATGAAGGATTTGGGTTAAGGGTGGGTGATACCACCATGCCAGCCCTTATGTTTGCGGATGACTTTGCAGGCATAGGGGAGACTCCAACCAATCTCCAGGAGTTGATTGATTGCGCGAAGAGATACTTTGATCTTTGGGGGCTAGAGGCTAATGTCAGCAAATGTGCAGTGGTAGCATTCAACGACAGAGGAGAGGGAGGAAGTGATCTTAAGTGGCAGTGGGGTAGCCGAGAGATCCCGGTCATCCAAGATGTCCACCCCCATGTCACTGACTGGAAACAAGTTCAGGGAAGTTCTCTGCCTAACTTCATTTTCATCAGACAATCTCATGGCAACAGACATGGCTTCAGACACTACAGCCTCTAAGTCAGATTTATCCAGCAGGGTCAAGGCTTGCGGATCCAATCATCCGCAAACATAAGGGCTGGTTTCCAGTCAGTGACATGGGGGAGGACATCTTGGATGACCTCAAGGGTCTACCCACTCTCGGCACTAGACTGAAATTTAAACTCGGGGCAGGAAGCCTACCTTTGAACAACAAACAGAAGCAGAGAGGAAAGGGAGAGTGCAAGTGCCCGCTGTGTGGGCAATCTAAAGACAGTATTTACTTTCTGATACACTGTCCGGGATTCTCTCACCAAGGAGACGCTCTCTTCAATTCTATCAAGGGAATTGTGCCTGTACCCCTGTTTACCAACTTTGAAAGTCTCGAGGCTGAGCCAAAAGCCCAGGCCCTCCTGAGGCCTAGTTTTTGGGCAAATCACACACAGCAGATTGATGCTTGTGTGAAGGGTTTTCTAGAGGATATCTAGAAAACCCGGATTAATTCCTTATATGATGGTAAGTCTTACTACCAACGTCAGCCCCTGACGGAGGTAGGTTCTGTTCCTTTTGTTCCCACTCAAACTAGGCGCGGGGTCAATGGCCACAAGGCTACGGCAAACAACGTCTTATGAGTACAATCTGTTTTGGCAAGTTTGGACCTCATCAGTTTTTAAGTCAATCACACCATCCCTGGACATTTCACTATCTGCTATCGTTCTTGGCTTGGATGTTTGCTTCAGATATTGTAAGCCAGCCACTAAGTAGACCCAACAATGATGTTCATTGTCATTTAACCCACTTTAATGGCAAAGTGACAATAAATCAATACAACCGGACAACCACCTGTACATATACAACATGGCAATTGACCCAACACCTCTCAAACAGAAGAAACCAACAACAAGCCTAGCCAACAGCTGCCCAAAGACTGAGCGTGGATCAATTCCTCAATTCAAGCCTGATGCCAATAGTGGAGACCACAAGAACAACAGGAGGGAAGCCCATTGCACCAGCCACAAAGCACTCCATGTGGAAAGCACAAAGCACTATGTAAATGGCACTCACTGAATTGCGAACGAGTTGCATTGACTGAGCTGCGGTCGCCGGTGACTTGCTCGCGCCCGCCCCGCGCTCCTTGCTGTGCAGTCACCCACCCCATGAATACACAAACAACCAAAAACAAAACACAAAACAAGAAAGAACAAGAATAGAAGGAGATGGATTGAGAGAGATGATGAAAGAGAGGGAGGCAGAGAGAGAGGGAAGAGGGGCAGGGAGGGAGAAAGGGAGAGATCGCAGGGAAGGGGAGTCGCTGCATACCTCTGTTGCGCGCAAGATCGACTGCCCGATTTTTAGTCGGTGACCGCGATTTACCACCTTGGGGGAGGACGTGCTAAATTTCGGAGGAACCCCTACGTCAGCTTTAACAGCAGCTAGGAGCCCGCTAACTAGCGGGGGTTGTAACGGGCAAGTGCGGCCGTCACCACGCCGTTAACGGCTGGTAGCTAGCTTAGCAAGCCGCTTAGCAGCCAGGTGCGGCCGGGGCGTAAGGCCGGTATAATATTTCACTATCACTATCATCCTCATTACCCTCATCATCTGTAATATCCACCGTGGTCTTTGTCTGATGATCCGGAGTCGAGTGTGGAGATGGATCACCGCCAGTGGGAATAATAAGAATGGAACTGCAAGGAAGAGGATGAGGGGGACTCTCATAAAGAGGGTCGGTCTCCTGAGGAGGAGAACCAAGAACAAGAGTATGAGGGAAACTCTGAGGAACATGAGGAAGAGGGTTGTTTTCCTCTGGATAAGGACCAAGAAGACTTGAAAAAATAAATAAATAAATAAAATAAAAATCCTTTGAAGTAAGAGGGTCGGGTGTCTGAATTGTTGTGTCAGCAGTGTCAATGCCAATACTCATGGCGTGCCCATCTGGATCTCCATCACCATGATCCGGATGATCATCATCTGACAAAGAAAAACTACCATCGCTCCCATGAGAAACTGACAAACATTTCATATGCATGTAGGCCTTTACTGTCTTTCTTGTGTTTTCCTCTCTTGCACCCTCAATTAGTCTCCATTTGGTCGTAGCCTTGGAAACACGGGCTTCCATCTTTGTCTTGTTCATACCTGCAACAATATTTCAATACTTTTAGTATTGAACTTCAAATCAATGGGTACATACATAGATAATATCTACTACACTTTGTTGATACACATAAATAAATAAATAACATTCAAATATGGATATACCTCTAACGTTTTTTCTCGTGTTGATGGTATTCAAAGGAAAGTTGCAATGCTTATGTGCGGTAGTCAAAGTTGTCGTCCCATGCATGTTTATTCCAAGCATTTTGCATCTATCGTTGCAAGGTTTTGGGACTTCTTCAATTTCTTGAAGAGATCCATCATGTAAGCTTGATTCTGGACTTCCCTCGACACTCGAATTTTGTTGAACCTACATAGGCACAACCACCACAAAATGATTCATATTTTGATTCAATGACATTGGTTCATTGATTTGATGCCTTTAGAAGCTTACACATAAGCTTTGTTAATCTAATATGAATTCTACCAACATTCTATAGCCACATGAAGAGCAAAATAATGAAGTGGAGTGGAATGGCATATGACATACCTCAAAATGTTCATAAAATGATGAATTTTGAAGTGATTCTCTCCAGCTTGTGTCACGGGGTAGGGGAGGGGGGTAGGGGCGGGTAGGGCGGGGGTGTGATTCGGTTGCTGGTGGGGCCACCAAGAGTCCGAGCCTAGGTAGGCTGGGGCGGAGGCTGGCAAGGTGTTGGCGGGCCTGTGCCATGGATTTGAGGTTTTGCCACTTTGATCCCAAGGAAATTCGCCATTTGGCTCGTGAAGGGGGGTGGGGGGGGGGGGGGGGGCACACGTGCCCCAGGCATGTGGGGCCTCAGAGTGGTGTAGGTGGGGGGACAAGGGAGCCACCGTCATTACGACGTGGCTACCGAAAATTCGCGGGCCTTCTCCACAGCGCCCTGCAGTCTATCTCATTTAACCACTCAAGGAGAAGGAAACCAACATACTATGGCCATGTCAACAAGCCTCCGCAGTGAACAAAATTATCAAAATGCAACTGCATTCAAGAGATAAAGACCTAAACACAAATACATAGTGACAATGAGGAGACTACAGGAAGGAGAACTGCCATTAAACCATAATCTAGAAGCACCAAAGAGTAGGATCAAGTAAAGAGTTCCATCCCATACCCTCGTGGATTACAAATCAGCTCATGAACCATGTGACAGATCTGATAAGAATCACCTACTGAATCAAGCACTCTTCCCATACTTTTAAGGGCTACCAGGTTTGCACACGCATTGGGCTATGTGGTTGGGCTGCACTTGAAAAGCCTATGTGTCCCTTGCCCCGGCCCTGGTGTTCATATCACCTAATCATTAACCCCCCAGGCTACAACCATATTGTTAACCCCTAAAGGACGAGCTAACTTTTGGGAGTTTTCCCAAAAAGTGGGCCATACCCTCCATTGTTGAGCTGTAACTTCCTACCCCCTTACATCCAGCTGGATGGACCGTTCCATTTCATCCCTACCTACTACATGAAGGTCCTCAGGAAATTGTAGCACTTTTGACCGTTCCATTTAGTAGATTATAACAAAAGAAAATTGGCCAAGTTGACACCATGAACAAAAAAAAAGAGGAAAATTTGCTTTGACCATGCAAGTTTGGTGATTTTACATTTTTTTTTCTTGAAGAAATGGCCTCCAGACTCCGGATAAGGGGCAACCAACATGTCATCTCCCAGAATCTCAGACCAAAATGCCAAAAAATATGGGGGGGGCTGCTTTTGGTGTGAAATCTTGGGGGGTAAATTATCTTGTTTTGGCTTCTTTCCCAAGTACACCCCTGAGGTGACCTTTTTTTTCCAATTCCTTTGGTAAGTAAGTGCACAGTAACATTTCATGTGCCTTGTCCAAAATTCTTGGCATTATGATAAATTTTCAGCTCTAGATGTTATCTTGAACATTGCCCATTTGACTGCCACATAGGCAGGTCAATGGTGCTCTAACACTGGATTTCCTGAAACCCTGGCACTTTGCAAAATTCTAGGGAGCAGAGCTTTTATGTTTTTTTGGCGCTGTAAATTCCCACGTGTGCTCCTTTGTCGCGTCGTCCTTTAGGGGTTAAGTACTCCCTTTACATTTGCGTTGTATCAAACAAACTAATAAGTACATAAAAATTAACTAATACAACATCGAACAGAAAAGTACCTTAGTTTCTTCTAGGGGTCATCATCACTTGAAGACCCATGGTTTGAATCAGACATGTCATCTCTCTCTAATTCCTCCCTAGGAATTGGCAAGGGGGTGAGAGCAGCAGCGGCTTTAATCATCGTCATTGTGTGGCCCTCGTCAGTTTGCAAAGGTTCATGATCATCCTCGTCAACTATGTTGGAGCCTTCTAAGGAAGGCGTATCATCGTAGTCCTCTCAAAGGAGACTCCCCAAAACCTCAGCAATGACGCTTCGAGACTAGGGGTCCTTGTGCTCCAACCAAGACTTGTTGTATCATCAGCAAAAAAAACTTGCTCCACTTGTGAGGGAAAAATAAAGGGCTGATCGTTTTCAGGAAACGTACAAGTAAAGTCCACCAGGATGAAATCGTACTCGTCTTTCTTCATGGTGGCATTTCGACCCACCATGTTGGCCTTCACCCAAGTACACTTGAATAAAATAGGCTGCAATGTGCCATAGTGTAACTGTAAAATCTGATTAATGACCCTAACATATTGAAGAGACGCCCTCACTGGATTGGAATCGGACGCACTACTCATACTGTCTTGTTGAAAGATAGAACATACCCCACTATCAAAAATCACATGGGCTTGTCCATGAGAATGCCTCACCCTATAGTGGTGGTTTCCATAGGCCCTCATATTAGGATATGACTTCACTATGAAAGAGGGGGGTACACTAAACCTCACCACATCCAAATCCACATCCTCCCTTACTGATTGTGCGTTTGCTAAAGCATGGGGGACTCCTGGAATGGGGGTGGTAATTGGAGGTGTGGAGGGTAATTCACACAAGGCTGTCTTCCATGACGACGAAGACCACAGTGATGTGCTAGGAAGGCTTCCCTACCAGCAACCATTCCTTCTTTCTCAGTTTTGTATACTCTGCACATTATTTTCTCCTCTCACTATAATTTAATGATGAGCAATCGCTCCTATGTTTAATTAGTAAATAAGATTTATTTATTTATTTTTATTTTTATTTTTTTTCGGTTAACAGGGTTGGAGCCCTGGTTAACTTTATTCAGAAATATTTTTGGTGGGCGAGGCCCTTACATAGATGGTTATTGGGAGGGAAAAAATTAAACCCTCTGATTACGCCATAAGGCACACACACCGTAGTCAGTGAATCGGAGCCTAACCACTCATGATGAGTAATAACGAACTGTCCGGCCTGAGGCCTTTTTGCGTAATGCTGCTAAGTGATGGTGATCCCACCGGATTCGATAATGTATGTTCCTCAAAACCATAGCTGCTAGAATAAAAAACTAGCTACGGTTAGGCCTGCTTCAGCGGATTGCTTGCCTGGCGGACTTAGCGGAAGCTGAGTCTGGAGGCCTTTGATGATTGCTTAATGTGCTTCCAGTTGGGGTTGTTGCAGATAATTCCAGGTTGGGGCTGTTGCAGATAATCCCATTCCGCCCCTAGGTCGCAATGAAGGTAGAGTGTAGCTGGGTAGTTTGGTGGTCCGATCGTGCTCTCTCGATATCTGCACATAGTTTTTTCCACGCTTTCCTGGATTCAATTTGCATGTCCATGTAGATTTTTGTGAGGAGTGAGGAAGTTCTAGTTGTTTTTGCATTGAAAGTTTTTTCGCATCTTATTTTCCAGAGGTGCTAGAGCGTAGCGCTTCTAAGAGTATCGTAAACTGGGCAGCGATTGGCTTTTGTTTTTGTTGCTGGTCGTAATTCAGCAGAATGGCCGCCGGGGTGAGGTTTATGTGCCCCCAGGTTCTGTAGAAGCTTGCGACGAGGGGCCAGACTGCTGCTGGTCCGTGACAGTGAAGCAGGCAGTGCTCTACTGTTTCTATTACGGCAGCCGAACAACATTTGCAGATGAGGGCAGCATCAAATCCCAACCATTCCCCTACTTTTATTGCCATGTTTGCTATTTGCCAGAGAAACGCTGCTACCTTGGCTGGTCTTGTTTTGTTCCAGATTGTCCCCTAGATGGAGTTCCAGTTTTCAATTTGGAAGTTCATGTGACTCCATCTCTCGTTCCATTTACCCAATAGGGGCTGGGGGTTCAGCATTGCCGATTATGCGTTTTTGGTTGTGTACTCAAAGAATGGCTTGGGGGATGGCTTGAAATTCCAATGCCACTCTTTGGGATCCATGTCCAGATCTTGTAGGGGTCTCCCACCAATCCAAACAAATGTTTGACTGGCCAGCCAACTTATCAAGGAAGTGGTGAGCGGTGGGAGAGGGTTCATCTCCTTAGCTAGGGATGACCACCAGCAGACCCTTATGGGGGTGTGGGTCAAACGAGGGGTAGGTAGGAGTTGACGGTTTTGAAGGGTAAGCCTCATGGAGTTCACTTCGCAGTGAAAGTGATATCCGGAGAATTGGTAATCGGTTTTTTCGGTGACAAACAGAATGGTAATAGTGCTGTTGATTATTCCCAGCGTCCAGAAAGTGTCATTGGGCATTACTGGGCCTTTAATAAGGTTAGGTAGCCACAGTGCTGACACTGATCGGAGAATGGTATCGTATGACTTGGTGGCTCTGGCTGCACCTACAGAGGCTGCAATTTGGTCTTTTGACCGGAAGCTGGCATTCGACCAGATGTGTTTGACCTTGTGAATGCCATTTACCTCCCAGGCAGACCATTTGCGAGCCTGATTTTTGTGATCTGTATATTGGATATTGGTATTGAGAAACAGGGATTGGCGGAGGGTTTCTTTGAACGATTCCGGGTCTGATTTTGTAAGATAGGGCCTGAGCTTGGCCCATGCCTGCCAGATTGCCGTCCACAGAGGGGATCCGACTTGTTTATGTTTGAAGCCATTTACCATCCATCTGTAAGAAGGGCTCCAGATAATCGTCTTCAGCGGAGAGGCCAAGGCAATGGTTTCCAGGCCCCTCCTTCTGGTCCTATAAATCTGGGGATCCATTTCGCTAGAAGTGCAGTAAACTGAGTTTGTGGGTCTATAATGCCCAGTCCCCCTTTCTTCTTTGGTAGGCATATCTGCTTCCACGACACCTGTGGCCTTTTTTTCTCCGAGGGGTGCTTTGCCCCCCAGACAAAGTTGTGCAAGAGCTTTTTCATTTCATTCACTTGCATTTCGTTGGGCCTCCATGCTGAGGCGAAATACCATTGGCCAGCTGATAGGACCTGATTGGCTACCAGCACCCTACCAGTTAAAGACAAATGGTAGCTGCCCCAATGAGCCAGCTTGGTTTTAAATTTGGCTTGCGTTGCCTCAAAAATTTGTTGATCCGATAGATCTATGCCATACGTATAACCTAGCAAGGTTGTTGATTGCCCTAGTTCCAGCCAGCTAAGACCTTTATCTTGTCCCCAAATTGGGTCAACTCCCAGAGTTGAGGCTGAGGTCTCTCCCACCAAAAGGGCACACGTTTTGCCCCAGTTAACCTTGAATCCAGAGGCCTGGCAAAATGCTTGCAGTAAACTGCTGGCATTATCTAGATTGGAGTGTGTGGCCTGTAAAGCTAGGAACGTATCGTCTACGAACATGGATTCTTTAATTTGTTGATGCTGTCTAGTGAAGTGATTTGTAATATGAAGACCGGTGAAGTGGTGGCTTGCCTCCATCATATGGCCCAGCGTGTCTACTGCTATTATGAAGAGGAAGGGGAAAGGGGGGCACCCTTGGCGTACCGACCGGAGCAGTGGAAATGACTTGGATGGATGCCCGTTGAGGAGAGCCCTGCTGGACGAACCCATCAATAGTGTTTGAACCCTTGAGCAGAACTTCTGGGAAATTCCCATCCTGTGGAGTGCCCCGAGTAGGAAGGACCACTCTACTCTATCGAATGCCTTTTCAAAGTCAAGAAGGAGCATTGCAAGTTGGTTTTTTTTGCAAAGACAGGAATTTCCTGGGCTAACATCAAGTTATCTAGTATATATCTGCCCTTGATGAAGCCAGTTTGGCTGGGTCTAATGATAACTGGGAGGTGGGGCTGCAGGCGGATTGCCAAGGCTTTGGCAATTATCTTGTAGGCCACGTTCAGCAGGGTTATGGGTCTATAATTTCCAATGTTTTCATAGCGCAAGACCTTTCAAATGACTTTAATTTATTAAAATGATAAAAAAAAATGCTTTCTACTTGTTAGCACATAAGGGTTTAGGGTTAACAGTGGGGGGAGGGTTAGGTACAGAACAGTTGCTGTGGCAAAGTTGGAGAAAGGAGTGGATTGCGGATGGTTGCGTACTGAATTTGGCAGGTTGTTGCAATTTTGTCATGGATTTGGTGATGGAGTGAGCTGTGAGAGGCTCTGGACACCGTCAATGTGGTAACTCTCAAAGCGGGGGAAGCGCAGGTGGTTGCAGCATGATAGAAGGCACTGGTCCAGAGATTGGTCTTGCAAATGAAAACAGTGGCTCGGCCTCGACCTTGCATGGAGAGGTTGAAGGAACAGTTGCAAACTTCGACGATGGGTCTGCTGCCGCCTCACCTGAGCCAGCCAGCCCCATTTCGCACAATGTGAGGATAATTCTCCGCCAGATGGGAAGGCGCTGCTTTTTTGTTCACTCTCAGTTTTGTGTTGCCCTGTACCATCGCTCTTCTCACGTCTTAGGCAGAGTGTTGATTACTTAGGGTGGATATGAAAGGAACTCTGCTTTGTCATATTTTATTGTAGGAACGGCGTGCGCGGGAGCGTATTGAATCAAATCCATACGATGTGGAGGCATGGACTCTTCTCTGCAACGAAGCTCAAGTATCATTACTCACCCTTACTTCCAACTCAAGACGTGTTATTGTATTTTGTATCGATTGCTTGGTTTTGGCGGTATTGATTCCTTTGCAGTGAAGCTCAACTACAGATTCATGAATTGCTTATAGAAAACAGTTGCCGTGTATCCACTTTTATTTTATTTTTTCATTCTTACCACTATTACAATGCTATCGCTGTAGCACTTCGGGTCAGCCAGCTCTAGGTTCGAAAAAGTCTTTCTTGCTCGGTCAATGCCAGCCATGGCGTCAGGTTTGAAATGCCGGGGTTCAGCAGATTAGGCACTTGTAATCTCCATTTTTCTGGGCACAGTCTTACAAGTTTTGATTCCTGGTCCAATGAGGATCAGTGCAGTAACGGAGCCTTGAATGAGAGCAGAGCGCTTGTGGTAGCTGATTTTTTGTCAGACGATTTTTTTTTGTTGACAGGGCTATGAGCATCATATGACCTAGCATTTAGGTTTTATTCTCAGGTTTAGCAAGCACATTTAGGCAGTCATTTGAAACATTGAAACTTGCTCAGTGGAAAATGTGCACTGCTTGGTGACAGAGGGCAAGCCGCAAGGCTCCCAAGTTTTGGTGTGGTTAGGTCATTGCTTTGATGGAGTCTACATGGAACTTACCGCTTGCACAAGGATTCAGATGCAGACATGGTAATCTGTAGAACGCCTTCCCTACCGGTCGTTGCTCATCAACAGCATCATACCATGAAAAACACTGAAGTTGGGAGGCAGTAAAGTCTGAGGGTCTTCTGGCTCATGATACTATTGGACCTTGCAGTCTCACTGACACATCACCCGCCTCTGTCACAAGTTCACATACTGTGCGTTTCATTTGCTGACCACACCTTGTGTAAACCTGACTTCAGGCTCAGTACACCCAGCTCTCAAACGACTTGTCCTTTGTCGCCAAAATGTACGGCCCTTTGGTTTAGAGTGTATGCACATGAGAGCACAGTCGTGTTCATCCCTGTCACAATGTGATTTTCCCCTCCTTTTTGAAATGGTTGAGTTTCCCCAGCAGAGCTCCCGTATTTTCTTGGCCTTGCAGGTTTCAATGTTTGTCCTCTGATGTCACATAGGATGGGATGGTGGACAGGCACTGCCAATTGCAAGGGCTGCTCCAATTTTTGAACAACTGCTTTCCATCTTCCCAACAGCGGTATTCTTGACTTTCCCAATTCCCTGTTTGGGTGCTTTAGCTGTTGAAGCTTTGATGGGATACATAATTGTCTGTGTTTAAAAGAGGATCTGGTCTTGTTGGTGTAATCCTTGTACATCATAGCTGTCTCTTCTTCTGGCATCTCTGGGTTGCCGGCTCAAGGGACCTATGAATCGAGCTCCCCCAAACTGAGGGCTAAAATGCGCAGGCAAGGTATTGGAGAACGTACGTGGAGGCACATATGGCTGCAAATGACGATGATGCAGTGAAGCAGATATTTAGCCGGTGTCTCCTCCACTGCCTCAATGTGGACCTCTGGTAAGCTTCTCTCTTTTTTTTAGGTTTCTTCACCTTATTGACATGTTTTGGAGTGCCTCTTTTTTGCTTTCCTGCAGGTGGAAGATATTAGTCAATAGAATTGCAATTCTACACATTCTGATGGGTGGCGTAGCTTGAACTCTGCTTTTTAGAGTGCATGTGTCGCTTTCTAAGGCTATGAGGAAAGTGCTTCTTGGAAGTGATCTCCTCAAGGTTCTTTGTCCGCATGCTTGATGTTGCGAGGGTGTAGTTCACAACTATTTTTTATTTGCAATTTTTCAGCATGTCTCCTTGCATACCAATGCCTGTTGCAAGCATGAAGTGATCCTATTGGTGCTTGCTGTTCAAACTTGCACGTTCATGTTTCTGATTTTGACAGCCCTCACAGTATCTTCACTAAGGCATGCCTGTAGTGCATTGTGCTGTTCTTTCTGATGAGACATCACGAGGTATAGGTTCAAATTTTTTCATCACTTGCATTTGGTGTGTGAATGACTCTGCCAAAGTTCTTCCATCATCTTCTCTCACAAGTTCCTGCATGGTATGCTGTGGGACACAAACTCCAATGTGATGAGTTTTCATCGTATGCTGTCTTCGATTGCATTGCATCTTCTGCCGCTTGAAGTCTTTCCTTCTTTTGTGTGTTTCCATGCAGATTGGTTGTGATTCCCTCTATCTTTGTGCATACCTGCAATCTGTTTGTTTGGAGAAGTGCTGTGCTGCCCCCTCATGTATAATCTAAATTTGTCCTCTCTGGGGCAAATTTAAGTTGTTTTCTCTTTGGAAGCAGGATTAGCTGAACTGACAATTTGGTGTGCTTCAATGGTAGAGTTCTTTGTATTTGCACAGAACACATGTGAGCAAAGATATATATGAAAGGGAGAGGTAGAGGGAGGATAGCAAGACTCAGTTTTCTATCTGTTTGTGCCACATACATACGGCTGGGGTCGTGCAAACTGAGAGAGAGACTGCAGGCAGGGTGCATAGGAAAATTGATGGTGAATAGGGTGGTTTAATTGAGACAGTTTGAACATTGAATCTAGGGGCCTGTTAATGGATGGTACAGGAGGTCTTATTTACGGTACATGCGTAAAGTGAACGACAGCAGAGGCCCTGAAGGGTGTGACGAAATGAAGAAGGCGTTTGAGTTTATGCTTGGTCATATTGGTGCGTCCTTCACAGCATTGTCTTGAGAGTTCACTTCTTTAGTCTCTGTTGCATGCAATATCTTCATTGGCTTTGCCCCTAAAATATTTTACTTCCTTCCTCTCTGGATATCGGCACATCATGTCAGGTGCCTACCATGGTTTCTACCACCCTCTCTAATGCTTGTGCTGTCAAGCTGCTTGTTGTTTTCTGATTGCTGTGGGACCTTTCTTCCCAAAGTGTTTTAAAAGCTGAGAGGTACATGACTGTATCTCATTGAGGTGAGAATGGTCAACGGTTGACTTACCTGCAAAGGTGAAATTGTCCACATATTTTAGAAGTAAAACCACTTCCACTGCCAGTGATTTTTCAACCTGCACATTTTTCTGAAGAAGACTTGACTATCCACTACCCAAACAAATGTGTCGGTTACCTTTCACTTTTTCTTCTCGGAAGTGTCTAGGGTATATTGTGCAACTTTGGTCTATGCTTAAGAATGTTGTTTGGAGTTGACCCAGAAGGCTGTGCTGATGAATTTTTATTTTGTGTGCCAAGCAGCTTGACTACTTATTTTGCTTGTAGTGGAGGTCTTGGTCTGCAATGCTGGTGGGATTGCTGGTGTGCTAGGGTGTTTGTGCTAGTTTGTGTTTTTGTCAAGTAGTGCCTCTAATGAGACTCTTTACTTCATGCATGTCAATCTAGTCTGCGACCAGTGTTGCAGTCTCGGATTAGACTGTCCGTACATGATTCTAATGCAGGACATTTGGAGGGACATTTGTCCGGAAAGTTGGCTTTCTTATTCTCACTGTCATTTTTCCCTTGAATCACCAGTGTTGTCTCTAGTTTGTAAAAGTTGAAGGGACTATCCACTGATTGTGATGTGGATGTTGGGACAGGTGATGACATCGGAGCAGGGCCTGTTTGGCTTGAGTACATTTCCTTTCTAAAAGCAGCTCCGGTATGTTACTTTCTTCATATCCTCGTTGTTCTTGTGGAATACCCTACATGAAATGGTAATTTTCTTTGAGGTTATCAAGGGCTCTCATAGGTCACAGAGCAGCTTTAAATTTGCAGTTCATGGTTAAGGTGGAACAATGGAGAAGTATCTGTCTCTGTAAATGTTTTCTGGCTACATATGGCATTCTCCACAGGAGTGGGTGGATGAACAAAGTCCAGGTTCATTATATCTTATGCCAACATGGCAAGCCTCCTTGTTGGGAAAGAAAATTGGATCCTAAGTAGACATATAAGCTAGAAGTTTGCAAGGGTTTCTTCTTGAGAGATTGTCCTTCAGTTTAACCCAATGCAATGGAGGGAGGAACATATGCTATCAGCAAAGACTTTCAGGACTCAAGTTGACTTTTAGATGAGTTATGGATAATATATTGTGATGACTTTTTTTTTCCCTAGTATATTTTGTTTAATCTCATTTCACTGTTGCATGCTTTTCGGAAGAAATTTGCAAGAATAGGAGTGAACCAACTAGCTAATTGACCTATTGTCACAGGTGTAACCGCAAACAGAGTTTTAAAGTATCACATCCGGAATTCCACATGTCACATCCAGAATTCCTGTAACTGGCAGTAGGTGGCTTTCTTGAGACCTCGGATAACTAGCATAGAAACCAAACTGCTGATATCAAGGTTGGGTGGAGGGTAATGAGCAGTCAGCGACTTCTCTAGAAGAGTCCCAACAGATGTCTGCAGTGCGGAAAGCGTACCAGAAGGCGATACTAGCCCCTATTCACCTGGTGGAGCAAATCTGGAAGGAATATGAGAATTTTGAGAATTCTGTCAGCCGTGTCCTGGTATGCTGATTCCCCTATTTTGAGTCTATAATAATATAGCTACCATTTGTGGTCTATAAACAAGGTTCAATAATTTTGAGTTCCCACATCGGCACGCACTTGGGTGGTTCATAAGGGAGTTTTATCGTCTTCTCACACACCACAGTCCCCAAGTTGTTTGCAACTCAATTGTTTCTGACTTTATTGGACATTGTGGATGTCCATGGTTGTGTGAGCGGTTGCATGGAGGGATTGCTTTCGCATCCACTTGTGCATCTCCATTTGACCTATTGCAGGTGGTGGGTGTGAATTGGCTGAGATCAATTGCTTCTATCCATGCAAAGCATCAAGTTCTACGGCTGTTATCTGAAGGGCTGAACTTACTTATGCAGGCAAAAGGTCTCTTGGCAGAATACCAACCCAAGCATTTCAGTGCCAGGGCTGTCTATAGGGAGCGCAAGAAACTCTGTGAGCGTATTGATGCAAACCTGCTTGCAGTACCCGTCACAGGCTCCTCCAAAGCAAGTTTTCATCCCTTACTTCACTTCACTAAGATCATGACCTGCATCTTATGGACACTGCTTAAGAAGCCATTTGTTACACCGGACTGTCACCTTATGCATAGGGAAAATCTTTCCTGTCTCAAGTCAGTGCGGTAGATATATACAAATATGTGCAAGAGATTTAATCCTAATATTTAGGAGTCATCTGTCTGCTCATGTGTCCACTGATTGGTTGTTGACTACATACTGAATATGGTTCCCTTCTATGATGGCCAGTATGATAAGGACAGATATTTCGCATTTGGTCCCCATGTCATGAGGGTAGATGCAGCCAGCCGAAACAAAGAGAACATAGTCACTTCATTGCAGGACTGCACACTGCCTACTAATTTGGGCAACCCACTAAATTGACATGGCTTGGCATCTACTTCCTCTGTGACCTTTGATTTTTCCTGCATTAGGCTGGGTGTTGGGTGAACAATCTAGTTCAAGCGCAGATTATGTTAGTTTGATCTTCTTATTCATGAAACAGGAAGTATGGGGTTTGTGATGAAAGCTTGTCTGACCAGATCTTGGAGTTCACTTCTTAGCATCTCTTGCGCAGCAATTGGTAGAATGTGAAAAACATTTCCTGACCTCTACTTTGACCCCCTTGTAGACCCTATGTGACTTCTGGTGCACTGGCAGGTTGCTGTAACCTGAATGTTTCTGGGTGGGCTCATGAGAGTTCATTGTTGAAGGCTTGTTCATTAACAACAATGATAAACTGTCATAAGTAAAGAAATATCTGTTGGAAAGCTTGTGCTTGTGGTAGTCCAGGTAGTCTGAGGGAGACTTTCCTCATCAAGTCTGTGCCTTACTGGTGTCAATTTGACAAGGTGCTGATAGAGCTCTAATGAAGTTACGAATCTTGCCATCGTGCAGGAGGAGCAGCAGTGTCTCGCCTGGAAGCAGCTGTTGGCATTTGAGAAGTAAGTGCCTGCCAGAGTGTAAAATGCAGCCACATATCAATATCAGTGTAGGACATTGATATGCACGGAGTCCCCTTTGTTTGATGTAATATTAGAGGAGTCCATATGCACTTACATCAACCCAGTTATCCACTTCTGCCAGTGGTTGGACTCTTGGGACTCCGGTGGACTGTTCAATTGTGTTGTTGAAGTACCTATATAACTTTTATTTCATTAATCCTCTTAGCTGATGTGCAATTTCTAAACATGGAAGTGCTTATGATTGCAGAGGGAATCCTCAAAGGCTGGATCCAGCAGGCCTCACAAAGCGTGTGGCGTTTACATACGAGCAGGTACTTCACCTATTATATATTACTATGGGCTTGTTAGTACCAGTCTAGTGTAGACCTTGTTTAGAGATTTGTACAGGTTGGGATTGTAGTTTACCCCTGCTTGTATATGTGCTACAATTGCATTTTCAAACCAAGGCAGGGTTGCTTGCAACTGTCTGATGGATAGCTTACTGATTGGGGTCTTGTGGTGCACATGTGCAGTGCCTGATGTCTCTGTATCATTATCCAGATATATGGTTTGATTATGCCAATTGGCATTCTCAGAATGGCTCTCCTGACTCTGCTGCTGTTGTGTTTCAGCGTGCACTCAAGGCTCTGCCAGGTGCATTCAGTCTGTTCTTTCCCCAGCCTTGGATGAGAGGTTTTTAAAGTATGGCAGTTTATACTTTAGCCTTTCACTGTCATCTACTGGCTAACCGGACAGAATTGAGCTGACTGTTGGCAAGGTTTTCTCTCTTTTTCTCTCTGTGTCTCTCAGACTGGCAAGGGCAAAGCTCTGGGGCTCACTAAATTTTTCCACTGCAGAGGGGTCAACTCTGAGGTTAAGAAAACCATGCTTTGTCGCGTTATTAGACCTGCCTTGGAGTACGGATCTGCTATATGGGTTGATAACTCCAACCAGGCTAAGTCTCTAGAATCCATTCAAGTGGGGGTGCTTAAGGAGTGTATGTCAGTATGCTCCAAAACAGCCAATGTGGCTGTTCGGGGTGAGTTTGGCATTCCGTCCTTAAGCTCCCGACGAGATGAATTCAAGGTCAGATGGTGGGGTCAGCTGCAACATATGCCCAACACCAGATATCCTAAATTAATCGACTCTATATCTTGGAAACAGGACCGCCCTGTCAAACAGGCTAAGTCCTGGCAGAAGAGAGTAGAAGAGATCCTCAAGGACCTGGACCTGGATCCGCAAGTCTTGACCCTGCTGGATAAATCTGACTTAGAGGCTGTAGTGTCCTCAGCCATGTCTGTTGCCATGAGATTGTCTGATGAAAATGAAGTTAGGCAGAAAACTTCCCTGAACTTGTTTCCAGTCTGTGACATGGGGGAGGACATCTTGGATGACCTCAAGGGTCTACCCACTCTCGGCACTAGACTGAAATTTAAACTCAGGGCAGGAAGCCTACCTTTGAACAGCAAACAGAAGCAGAGAGGAAAGGGAGAGTGCAATTGCCCGTTGTGTGGGCAATCTGAAGACAGTATTCATTTTCTGATACACTGTCCGGGGTTCTCTCACCAAAGAGACGCTCTGTTCAAATCTATTAAGGGAATTGTGCCTGTACCCCTGTTTACCAACTTTGAAAGTCTCGAGGCTGAGCCAAAAGCCCAGGCCCTCCTGAGGCCTAGTTTTTGGGCAAATCACACACAGCAGATTGATGCTTGTGTGAAGGGATTTCTAGAGGATATCTGGAAAACCCGGATTAATTCTTTATATGGAGGTAAGTCTTACTACCAACGTCAGCCCCTGATAGAGGTAGGTTCTGTCCCTTTGTTCCCGCTCAAACTGGGCGCGGGGTCAATGGCCACAAGGCTACGGCAAACAACGTCTTATGAGTACAATCTGTGTGTCTCTCAGAAAATTGACAATAAGGGTGGGGAGTTTACCTTTGAACAAAAAACAGATGCAGAGAGGAAAGGGAGATTGTCCATGCCCGATGTGTGGTTGGAAGACAATATCCATTTTCTGATGCAATGTCCAGGGTATTCTCATCAGAGAATGACAGGACCATCGAGAACATAGTCCCCTGCACCTCTGTTCACCAACTTGCAAAATCTCCAGGCTGAGCCTGAAACCTGGGCCCTGTTTGGGTCCAATTAATGGACAGATCACACACAGTAGACTGATGCTTATGTGAAGGTCTTTCTAGAGGAAATCTGGAAAGCCCGAACGTACCGCGGTATGTCCCACTACTGGAGGGGGCCCCTCCCGAGGTTGTGTCTGTTCCCGTATTGCCCAGAATGGGCGTGGGATTTATGCCCACAAGGCTACGGCAAACAGGTCTCATGAATACATTCTGTGTCTCTGTCTGTTTGTCTCACACTTCAAGGAAGTGTGAACAACCCCAGATCAAATTACTTAAACAAATCACCCCTTCTCAACCTTGACAAGCGATGAGATGCCAACCGTGGGGGATAAATACACACCAAAGTGAATACAGACCCACCATCCTAGATAATGCAATCCTAGAAGGGAGGGAGAAGCCACACATTTGTCAGAAACCTCTCAAAGTCATTTTCTGAGTGCTGAACCTAAGTCGCATGTGGCCCTGCAAGTGGGCAATTTAGACCTAGCTTAGCGGACCAGCCAGTGACAGTGCCCAGATGGAACCAAGGCACCAGCAGGGATTAAAGCAGCCAGGAAATCAAGTGAGCGTCTCTCTCTTCAAACTAAAGCCCTGGTGGGTGTGAACCCCACAAAAAGCTCTGGGAGGGTTAATCTCCCCGAGGGTCAATGGCTGTAAGGCTATGGCAAGCCAATGTTTGCATGGAACGGCATGAGGACATTACCTCTTTTAAACTTTCCTAAAGCCTTGGCCCTGTCAGGGTCTAATTGCTGGGCAGCTCAGACACAGCAGATGGATGCTTGTGTGAAGGGTTTTCTAGAGGAAATCTGGAAAGCCTGAACCAAGTGTTCATGCCAAGGTAATTACCACTACTGGAGTGAGCCCCTTCCAAAGGTAGTGTCTGTTGGCTCTCGCTCTGCCCTAACTGGGCACAGGGTCTCTCTTTCTCTCTCTCACACACACACACACAAGCTCACTCCCTCTCTTTTTTCCTTCTGTCTGTCCTTCTGTTTGTTACCTTTTTTTTCAGTCTGTTTTTACAACTGCTGCCAAACCAAGGATATTGTTGCTGTGATGGAATCAATATTTTCTTTCTAGCATCATTCCCTGGAATGGTCCGCTGTGTGTGAGACATATGACAATATCTCTGGGGAGACATCCATAAGTGGCTAGTCCTCTGCATCTTAGAGGGCTGCGATATCTGAAATTGGTGCCGACTCCCCTTTGTCTGATTGCCGGTTTTTGAACATTCGACATGCTCTGGGTTGAGGGTTTAGTGCAAGACACAATCAATGAGTATATTCTCTGATTATTCCTATTTTCAATGGCGTTTCTTATTCTGTAGTTGTTTGGTGGCTAGTTCAGCTGTGTAGTAGGCTCTTCTGCTGTTTGTATTCTGAGAAATATGGTGGAAATGACAGACAGAGCAGTGTTACATTATGCATACGCTGAGTTTGAGGAAGCTCGTGGTGGAATCAAGGTTTGTTTGTAATCATTCAGACACTGCTTTTAATGGGTGATAGCTGGTGTCCTGGGTGAGCGTTCATTGATAGTTGTGATTGCCCTATGCTTGCATGGTTTTACTTGTCCATTGGGCTTAAGGGAAACTCTGATACTCTCTACATGGGCATGTGCTGGCAGGATGCTAAAAGAGTGTATGAAGCACTCATAAGCAATGACAGTACTGCAAATGCTCTAGCATACATTCAGGTATGCAGGTCATTGAGGATGTTTGGCTTTCCTGTTAATGGTTGTGCATGTAAATCGTCTGTATGTCTGGGTTTGGATGGTTGTTGTTGATATCTAATATTCTCAAGATTCTGCAGCTCAAAAGAGTTTTTTCTCTCTCAGTTTGTTAAGTTACCTTTTTCACAAGACAAGCTCTCCCTTGATTAGTTTCTTTAACAATTTCAAGACTGCTCTTCCAACTCTTGAAAGGTATATAGGTAGTGCTTCATCTTTTGGTCTTTCCAAATCATTTTAATCCGTTTTTGAAGTCACAATTTAAGCTGACTTTAGACTGTCAGGTCCTTCTTTGTTCTTCTGCTGCATGTTCCTTTATTCTGCTGAAATTCTTTTTTGGCTTAGTCTCCCTGTTACATTGGAGAAAGACGATAGGCACTCAGTCTACCCACTGTAAGGAGCTGATGAAGTCAGGGGGGGGTTTTTGTAGCTATTCAAGAGATCGTTAAATTGCCTTGTCCTCTGAGATTGACTATCTTAAATTCAAGGCTGAAGTCTTTTATTATTCTTTTTATGTTTGTTGTTCAATGTCCTTTCAAAGGGCAGTCACTGTTGCCTTGGATATTTCAATTGGGCCCCTTTAAAATGTGGAAGTCTAGAGTCTCCTCTTGCTTCATATTTGACGGTTTGGTTCAGTTCAGTTGATATGTGTTGTTTCTTTGTAGCTCAAAAAGCATTGATATAAGGTTCTTGCTATTTTTGTCGCCTTGATACATCTTTCTTTGGAGTTCAGTGCTGCCTTCAAGCAGCTCGATGACATGCAATCGATTGATGCAGTTGATGCGTTTTGTGAGGAGAACAGAAGGTGTTGATCCGGCCCGCAAAATCTTCTTGGAGGCTCGCAAGGCACCTGCATGCACCTATCATGTCTATGTGGCTTCTGCTATAATGGAACTCTGTGTTGACAAAGATCCCAAGGTAGAGCACCGATGACATAGTTTGATCTTGGTGATCCAGGCTAGCAACAGGCATATGGGTAGCTCTCTTATACCACAATTAAGGCTTAGGAGTTCATCTATGTTGGGCTGGCATGTCCCACAGATCACTATCCAGCTATGGTTTGCTAACTGGAGACTTTTGCCAGGGTAGACATCAACACCTGTCGCTTGCCTGAAGGTGTCCTGATTAAAGCAGTCCATATGAATCAGAAAGGAATATACTTCTTTTTGCCTCCTAGGTACTGGAAGGAGGTGCCTATTGCATCAGCCTGGATGTGCAAAGTAGGAACTTGCACCCTTGCATGCAGACAGACAGCTGAATGTGGAGGGCATAGGAAAACAGGCGGTTGGCATGGGGGATGCAAAGAGAATTGCTTGCAGACTACAGTTTGAAGCTGTCACATAGGAATTTTGGTAACCACAAATTTGACTTTGGGTACATTAATTTTATACGTGTATTCTCTGACATGGCAACAAAATCCCCAAAAATCTGTGTTCCTTGGATTTTTTTCCATGTATGTACTTCCTTGGTGTGTACTTATTTCTCTTTGCTACTATTTTGAGCTTTTTGGCCTTTTGTTCTATGCAGGTTGCACGTAATATCTTTGAGTTGGGGCTTAAGAAGTACATTCATGAGCCAACTTATGTTCTAGAGTGAGTACACCAAAGACTTGAAGTTTTGTCATGTTTTGTCATGTAAATACTGTAATCAATGGATTGGAGTCTGTTCGCTTTTTCTCTGTTCTCTTATGAGCAAAGTGACATAAATGGTGAAGTGTTACCCTCTGTTAGACATGCATTGGTAGCTTTTCTGATAATTCATCTGGCACAGGTATGCTGATTTTTTGTGTCGAATGAATGACGACCGAAATGTACGTGTACTTTTTGAGCGTGCTCTCAGTGTTCTTCCACCAGATGAGTCTGCTGAGGTGTGCAGCCTCCTTTCTTCCTTTTTCTCTTGTCAAAGTTGGGCATGTTGGAAAACCACTGGCATGTGGGCGGGCTAGGGATTGAACCTAGGACCTCCCCCATTCCGGTGGGGTGCTCTACTACTGAGCTACCCGTTCTCAAAGTGTCGCGCCTTGACACCTCCAACTCTCCCCCTCAAGGCATAGCCCTTATTGCTAATGCCCACCACCACAACCTTGGCTCTGACACCATGCTGGAAAATCACTGGCATGTGGTCGGGCTAGGGATTGAACCTAGGACCTCCCCCATTCCGGTGGGGTGCTCTACCACTGAGCTACCCGTCCTCTTCTGTTCTCAAAGTGTCGTGCAAGGGCTATAGCCTTGACACCTCCAATATATGCATTTAGTTCTCCAGAGATAACAAACCTAGAGGAGGTTGCTGATATCTCACAACCAATATTTAGCTGATTGCTCTCAAAGGCTGGTTCCTGTCCAAACATTTGCATGCTTCTGTTGCCTTTTGTGCGACCTGTGGCTTACAGAATTGTCTACTGAGACTGTCCTTGGGCACAAGATTAGAATGCATAATAACATTTATTCATTTTTTTGTTACCGTTTGAAAGAAATCCATGTTGCTGTCATACTAATGTGTGGGTGAGGCAGGTTTGGAACCGCTTCATGGCATTTGAGCAAACCTATGGAGACCTTGCCAGCATACTAAAGGTACATTAGTGTGGTTGCTGTGGACATGATACGGTATCCTCTCAGTGTTGCTTTGTTTTACGTGGTCAGTACTAGTTTGTTAGCCCTCTTTTGTACAAGTTCTCTATCAGCCTCAGTATGAAAGGGTAGGGACAGTCCTACTTGAGTGGAATTTGATGCTGAATAGATTCTAGGAGGACTGGAATGCTTCTTTGACGGACATGCAAATGCATCGCTAGATGTCTTCAGGGTCATTGTGTACTATTTGCTTTCCTTGTAAGACACAGATCACATTCTACAATCACATGAAGTTTTTTCATGTGATCTGAACAGCATAAGGTGTTCCAGTTGACAAACTACAGTTGACTGGAGCAGGGGTTATAGTAATAATTGAAGCCACGGTGGAAAGCCAGTATGGCAGTTGTCCAGCTGCAAGCCTGCAGTTTTAACTCAATGACAAGGATGTACCTGATAACAAGCTTATCGCCACCAGGCAGGGGGCTAAAGACAACTTGTGATGTAAACTACAATGTTGTCACCTTTTCTCAGGGCTAACCAGCTCATGATGTATAACAGGTGGAGCAGAGAAGGAAGGAGGCCTTATCACAAACGACAGGGGAAGAGGGGGCTGCCTTCACAGAAAGTTCAGTTCAGCAGCTGATTGCTCGCTATCGCTTCCTTGACCTTTGGCCCTGCTCGCCATCTGACCTTGATCACATGGCCCGTCATCAGGTGCTCCTTTCCCTGTGCATCAAAAGACCAAATTGCTAATTCAAGCTGATTGGCATGCTGATGATACTGAGTTGGATGGTTTTGTCCAAGTACTAAAGCTGGGGAAGGTCAATTCTCTCACAAATTTGTGGTGTGTGCCAACCAGATGACAGTGCAGAAGACACCTGCTCCACATGGTATAAGTGTCTTACTTGGAGGTCAGGAGCCAGGACCAGCAGGTACTTTTTCAATCTGAACGTGCTATCTTCTTTTCTTTTATTTGTTTAGTTGGTTTCAGGTGTCCTTGGCGAAGTCCAGAGATATTCAGGACATCTTAAATCTGAAGAACTGATAAATATTTGTTGGTACAGCCATTGAGAAAATCCCAGCAACAGCAGGAGCAGCACTAGGAGTGGTCGGTTCTCTGAATGTTGTTCGACCTGATATCTCTCATATGGTGCTGTATGACCCACGACAAGGCTTTGGTAACCCCTCATCATTTCATCTAATCTATCGGCTTATTTACTTTCTGTCACACATTGTTTTGGAATGTGAGAGTGCCTTCGCTGATTTGTGTTTCCATCGGGTGCTGTCAGTAAATATGGTTTGATGTTGCAGGGGTTCCCCAACAGGGGCAAGGAATGGGTTCTATGCCCCCTCCTGCCAGGATGGGAGCAGGTATGCCATATGGGCCTCCACTGCTGGGCTTGCGTCCACCTGCTCCACAGCTTTTACAGGGTCCACTTCCCCCTGGCATCGTTCCCCCTCCAGGTCCACAGGAAGTTCCCCTCAGACTTTTTGGCTTGTTCCATGTGAGGTGATTATGTTGTTCGTAGACAAAAACCTATATTTTTTTGGTATCTTGAGATGCAGCCATACGTTGTCAGTCATGCATCTCACTGAAGAGTCCCATGCTATTCCCAATGTGTTCTCATTGCAGCAACTATGCAGAATGACTTCATATTGCTGGTTCCAGTTTGTGCTGGTCATATTACTGTTATTGATGTGCCTATAATGTGAAATCCTCCAGGCTTGCAAACCCTAAAACATCGAGCCCTCTCGACTCAATGTGATGTGATCTTATTGGGAACGGCTTTCCATCCGAGTGGTTTTAGTATTACAGCTCCAGCTCAGAACCAGCTCAGCAGTTGGCTCGCCCAATCTAACATTTTGCTAAAACTGAAACTGGGTTCATAAGCCCTTGGCAGATGCCTTTCTGTGCTGGAACAATCCTACAATCCTGTTAAAATTTGATATTATTCTTGATTTGAACTCCAAGACAAGGAATTGTATAGACAGATCTGCAGAATCCCGAATGACTTTGCCACAAGTTTGCATTTCGAGCTAGTGAGTGGTTTACTTGGGATGAAGCCCCACAAGCTGCAGAACTTTCTTTCCAGCATGACAGAAGAGGGATGTGACTGGGTGTGGCAGGTGCAGGGCCAATACCAGGCAGTGGAGGGATGCCAGGGCTCTCTCTTCCTCTGCAGCAGATTCGCCCACCACCTGCGCCTCCACGCCCACCACCCCTGCCCCCTGGGCGTCCTCCAGGGGATGCAGCTCTAACTTTGAAGACCATTGAAGATGCCCTCAAGCATCTGCCCTCTTCTGTTGGCTCTTTTCTCAGCCGCCTTCCTGCAGTTAGTGGTATGTGATGTTTGCTGATTTTACGAGGAGAGGAAGGCACACGTAGGTCTTGTGACAGTGAAGTCAGAGTGCCTGGTGGTTTCTTTGTTAGATTTGTGTGGTTTAAGACAAGTGAAAACATTTGGTTTCATGCACTCAGAATCCAGTCTGTGAGGCCAACTACTGATAAGTGTTATGACGGGTGTATACACAGGTCCTTTTCCAGATGCAGAAGTGGTAATATCAGTGTTATTACAGACTGATTGGCCACCAGTTGTGGAAGACGGTGCTGTCCAGGCTGTATCCAGGTCTGGCAGCCCTCCGGGTGCAGGGGATGTGAGTGCCTGGAGTAAAAGCCAATCTGGGCTCCATCCATCGGCCAGGTCTTCCAATTCCAATACCCAATCAGCCCCAGATGCCCTGGCCTCTGGCGGATTTACTTCTCGACCTTCTCGCCAACATCAAACCTCAAAACGCAAAGATCCTGAAAGTAAGTGTGCACTGCCTTTTGAAGCTCTTAGATGGGCAACAATGTATTCTTGCCTAATTTTTTTCTTCCATTTTTCTTAAGAGGACAGAAATAAACCTACTGTGCTTCCAAGTTTTAGATTTCCAAATTGGGAGTTGTGAAGAGACAACTGCTAAGTGAATCACATGCATGGCCAGGGATTGAAGAGGATGAGGATGTCCCTGTTACACAGAACAGGCCACCGCCCCGAGATGTCTTCCGATTGCGACAGCTGCAGCGAGCACGGGTTGGGACATCCATGCAATCCGGATCTACCTCAGGGGGCAGTGGGGCACTTAGTGGGGATCGATCTGGAAGCTCTGAGTAGCCACTGGAATATGTTTAGCTGTAGAACTGCTCAGGACAAGGATCTAAGTTAACTTTGGGATAGCCAAGGAATGTGACCATGGTTGGCAACAAGTTGGGAGCAAAAAGGGACCTTTCCTGGTCAGATTATTGTTATACAAATGGTGGTGGATCCGGTATGCAATGAAATGATATGAAGTTCCAAATGGAGAAGGTCCTCTGGATGGAAAAGCATGTGCAAGACAAGGAGCAGTGAGTCCTTCGTCATTGATTGTCTTCTCTGCATGAATAGATGACAATTTGAGCGAATTTCCTTCCTTCTCTGTACTCTGTGACCCTATTTCTTGTGAGCCTTGCCATCTGTTTAAGATCTGTTCAAGGCTCTACTTGGCCCTTGGAAGGTCACCTGTTCTCAAACTCTCCTGAGTTTGAAGGCAAGGGGTCCTGGTTGTGGTTAACCCTTAATGTCCTGACAGACCAGATTATTGTCGCCGGTCAATTCTTAACAGCCCATACCTGCCTGTGGTTCCGATCTGAAGCAAAATTATTCAAATAACACAGTAGCACTTGCCAAAGGGTCCCAAAGGGTGGGATCCAGGGGTCTTAGACACCGCATGTGGAGAAAGCTTGTGGACCCCTAAATCACATCAACACTTGTGATGCTCAAGATTAGAGCAAGTACCAGATGCTCCTTTCCTCAACCGGTTAAGCTAGTTGGGGCTGAGTAGCAGGTAGGATAAGCATGCAAAGCCGGAAAGGATGGGATTTATGGCCAAGGAACCTCTAGGTAGATGCTCCCCAAAGACTATCTTCAACGCACAAATGTCCCTGTTCGTGTCAGGTCTCTCTTGTGTACAGCAACACACTTGTACAACTTAACCATCACAAAATACCCCCTCTCTTGTGTACAGCAACACACTTGTACAACTTAACCATCACAAAATACCCCCGATTGAAACTCTTTGTATAAAGCTAAACTGGAAATCCAATCAGCACCATGCGGCAAGACTCTATTGGTTAGAGTACAAGTCACCATGTAAGGGTACACCAAAGGTAAAGTTAAAGTATGACGCCTCCCGAAGGGAGCGTAACTTATGGTGTCACTTCACCCACCAAAGGTACTCCTTATTACAAAAAATTATCTAACAACTCTATACACAAAATATCGTCAAACAAAAAAAATTCATCCCCTAAGCCATCTCCGTCGCCCAAGTATCGAGCATGCTTTTGTACAACAGAGACCCACCATGTTACAACTAGTGTTTGTATGGTATCAACATTTTGGGATACCAGGCTGGTCCTGGTATATGGGTGGCTCTGAAAATGACATACCAACGGAACATTGGTACTAGGGATATTTATCAAGTTAGATACCAGTCTGGTAAGGGTATTGAGAAATTTTTAATCACCTAAGCAATGGTATCAATAGAAATGTGCCTAAGTAATACCAGCTGGTATATATACTGGGATCTGGTATCAAACAAGCCTTCAATTGACTTAAAAAACACTTGATGAGTGTATCATACATGAACAGCACAACTGCACATGAAAAATGATCTCATTGCCACCGACTACAAACTTCATATCATACTTTATTGCAAATCAATGTTGCATGCACATTTGCTCTCAAGGCCCAATTTGTGGGCTGAAAATTTTCCATGCATGAATAATTTGGTTTGAGACACCCCAAGGACCTGAGACTTGTCTCCTTTAGACCATATTAACACTCTTCCCTACTTCCCATCAACAAGGATTGATAACTCACCTTTGGAAGGTGAATGGCTAGAAGGTGGATGGTCACCATAGTGGAAGTGGAAGTGACCAAGTAGGACTTTCTAGAGACCTTCTTGTACAAGCTCGGGGGTGAAGCCACTAGTCTAAGTGTAAGAGTATGATGGTGGCTTCTATGGTTGGGAGGAGAGCTTTAGTTTTAGCTTTAGTCTAATATTTTAGTTCTTGTTCATGTTCTTGCTCAATTCTAACAATGTTAGGTCAGTCCTGTTTAGGATTCACTCAGACCATGATGTCTGAGGCCCGGAAAGCATGGCAGGTGTTGGGAACAGCTTCTAGCAAATGCGGAGATCGACGCAGAGCACAGCTCTTCACAGAATTTGATAGTTCATGGGGAAAAGGAGGTCGTATTTGCACTAGAGAATCGGACTCTCAAGTGTTATGGAAGGACGAGATCCCCTCAAGTTGGCAGCTCCCGTAGCTCCCTACGCTCCCCACGCATTGGCAAAGACTCATATGTCAATTGGAAGCACCGTGGTAATTCTCAGAGGCAGACTAGATCTCGGGTGCAACTTTTTTATAGCAGCTTAGAGGCTCAGTAGTGTAGATTGGCAGATCTACTCTTACTTAGCTTGTTGCTGGGGGTTGGCTTCGGTGCCTCCTTGGGCCACCCTGTGGGTAGTTTTTTTTTGGCTACCCTATCACGTTTTCTGGTTTGTTCTCCTTTTGTCGCAGCTCTGCTAGTACACAGCCGTTTTGCAGATGCTAGGTTCTCTTGTCTTTGATCCATTCCGTATGGCCTTCACTGTTCGCCTCTGTTCTTGAACAACGTGATGGAGGTCTGCTGCCTTCTGGCTTTTGTGGATTCTGAGTTCTTTTGCTAGTGGACCAGTTGAAGGAGGCAGAAAAGCTGCGAAGTGTTGCCGAACAGAGGGTAGAGACACTGAATGACCAGGTCAGTGAGACTACGATACCTAGCTCCTGTCTATGTTGCTTTTCAGTTGCAGCCAAGTCCAAGTCCATTGGAAGCAATGAAGGTATTTGAAGATAGTTACATTAAAGAAAGGTCACTAGACAACATTGTAGCTCTCCACAGCATTTTTTCGTAATTAACTAAAGACTACTCTAGTAACCATATTCTTGCTTGTGGAAGTACTTCTAGTTGCTTCATCGCTAGCAAGCTCATCTGCTTGCTGCTAGATTGTTCAGTCTAGTTTCTTCCTGGTCAACCCGTGTTGGGCGGTTATCAGGTTTTCGTGAGCTCCTCCGGTGCAGGTCCTTTGCCAATTGCCCCTTCTGTAGAACCTCCGGAGGCGGTTAAATGGACAAAAGAAAAAATTAAATAACCTGCCAGAGGCGGTTCTTTGATGTTTTCAAAAAACCCGGTTAAGTTCAATTCCGGTTATTAAAGACCTTTGCACAGGCGGTTTTTTGAACCAGTTCTAGAAGTTCAATATACTTCATAACCTGTAGATAACCGGCGGTCCTTAAAACGGTTATATTGCGGTCATTTAAATGAACTATTTATAAGATAAAAATTTACATATATTGAAATGATGAAAATATTAAATAAGTGACAAGCAGGGATAGACCAAGCCATGCAAGATGGTTAGCCCTTGAAACTGGATCATCCCGATGATCAATAATGGACATCTTAGTTATCAGATTGGTGTCACATTAATCTTAGCAAGGGTATATGCTGACACTATTTATTGATAACTGGGTCATTTTTTAAGGCCATGGCCAGATACCAATAAATAAAAAACCAAACTTGCTCGCCGGTTCTCGAAGCCCGCCGGTTATCTCAACCCCTAGCCTCCGCTGGATCTGTTTATATCCGGTTTTTTTATTTTTGCACCTCCTCCGGATATATGAAGATAATAGGAATAATGTAAGAACTTAATGCAAGCGCGTCAGGACGGTCCAACCCTGACACCCGTACCGCCGGTTCTTCGCCTCCGGCAGACATCGAAAGGCAGCCGGCTGGGCTTGGTCAATCCCTCCCCACCCCCGCCCTCATCCCATCGGCGTCGTCGCCCCCTGCGTCGTCGTTCTGCGACACCAGTCCGCTGCTTCCAGCAGTCCGCCAGTTCCCTGTAACCCCCGCTCCGGGTTCAACCATCACCCCCATGTAACCCTCTGTAACCCATATAACCCCATGACCCTCTGTAACCCTCACCACCATGTAACCCTCTGTAACCCATGTAACCCTCTATAACATCGCAGAGTGTCACCCCCACCCCTATGTAACCCTCACTACATGTAACCCTCTGTAACCCTCTATAACACCGCAGAGTGTCACCCCCACCCCTATAAAACCCTCACTACATGTAACCCTCTGTAACACTTTGCAACCCATGTAACCCTATGTAACCCTCTGTAACCCATGTAACCCTCTGTAACACCGCAGAGTGTAACCCTCACTCCATGTAACCCTCTATAACCCTTTGTAACCCATGTAATCCTCTGTGACCCTTTGTAACCCATGTAACCCTCTGTGACCCTTTGTAACCCTCACCACCATGTAACCCTCTGTAACACCGCAGAGTGTCACCCTCACCCGTATGTAACCCTCACTCCATGTAACCCTCTCTGACCCTCTGTAACCCTCACCACCATGTAACCCTCTGTAACCCATGTAACCCTCTGTGACCCTCTATATCCCTCACCAGGTGTAACCCTTACCACCATGTAACCCTCTGTAACACCGCAGAGTGTCACCCTCGCCACCATGTAATCCTCCGTAACCCTCATAAACCCTCTGTGACACCGCAGAGTGTCACCCTCATCCCATGTAACCCTCACTCCATGTAACCCTCACAAACCCTCTGTGGCTCTGTAACCCATGTAACCCTCTGTGACCCTTTGTAACCCTCACCACCATATAACCCTCTGTAACACCGCAGAGTGTCACCCTCACCCCTATGTAACCCTCATTCCATGTAACCCTCTCTGACCCCCTGTAACCTTCACCACCATGTAACCCTCTGTAACCCATGTAACCCTGTGTGACCCTCTATATCCCTCACCAGGTGTAACCCTTACCACCATGTAACCCTCTGTAACACCGCAGAGTGTCACCCTCGCCACCATGTAACCCTCACTCCATGTAACCCTCACAAACCCTCTGTGGCTCTGTAACCATGTAACCCTCTGTAACACCGCAGAGTGTCGCCCTCACCCCTTATGTAACCCTCACTCCATGTAACCCTCTGTAACCCATGTAACCCTCTGTGACCCTTTGTAACCATCACCACCATGTAACCCTCTGTAACACCGCAGAGTGTCACCCTCACCCCTATGTAACCCTCATTCCATGTAACCCTCTCTGACCCTCTGTAACCCTCACCACCATGTAACCCTCTGTAACCCATGTAACCCTCTATGACCCTCTATATCCCTCACCAGGTGTAACCCTTACCACCATGTAACCCTCTGTAACACCACAGAGTGTCACCCTCGCCACCATGTAACCCTCACTCCATATAACCCTCACAAACCCTCTGTGGCTCTGTAACCTATGTAACCCTATGTAACACCGCAGAGTGTCGCCCTCACCCCTTATGTAACCCTCACTCCATGTAACCCTCTATAACCCATGTAACCCTCTGTGACCCTTTGTAACCCTCACCACCATGTAACCTTCTGTAACACCGCAGAGTGTCACCCTCACCCCTATGTAACCCTCACTTCCTGTAACCCTCTCTGACCCTCTGTAACCCTCACCACCATGTAACCCTCTGTAACACCGCCACGTGTACATCATACACGTGTAAACTATCCGCCGGCCGAATGGAGGTTTAAATAGAGGCCGAAACCCTAATTTGCTCTCTCCATCCGTTTTTCAAATTCCTAGCTCGCTCGTTTTTTTGCTTTGGGGCATCAGCTTTCTGCAATTCCCATGGTGCCCAATCGGCTTCACACATCAATGCGAAAGATTTGTAGTTCATTTAGTTCAGTATCGTCATCCCAGCAACATACAAGACAACGCTTTCCGCGCAGTGATCCGTCAAATCTATTACTACGGTTTTCTCTACGATTGATACGGTTGTCTCTATTTTTTTTCTGTCTCAATGTCATTCTTGTTGTTTTGTCACCGTCCCCGATGGCTATGGTATTCCTAAGATCCGCATTAGGAAAGGGTTTTGTTTCTTTCGGTCTAGCCATGCAAGCAGCCGCTCATTTGACGAGGTGCCCATTCACTCTCCTCTCGTGTATCTTTTGTTCACACACCAGCCGGGGCAGCCTACTCATCGCTATTATGGATGCAATACGTATCGAATCATGTGTGTTTTGCGAGCACTGTCAACCGGTTACATGTCTGATGGTTTATATGACTACCTCACGTGTGCTATGGTTACACTCAGGGGGTTACACGGTGTTTTCTTTCTCAATACATGCTGGCTTGGTAGACGGTTTAGTAATGGAGGTTTAGATGGGGTTGACATGTTTGATGGGTTACGTGGATGTTGCGCTCGTGGAGCCACATAGGCTAGGGTTACATGGGTGGGGCGTTACATTGACCATGTTTACCTGGAGGTTGCATACTAATGGTTTGATATGACAGGGTTACATCGATGTTGTGTTCGGGAGTCACATAGACTAGGGGTACATGAGGTCGTGACGAAGGGTTACATCATATGTGGGTACCTGATGGAGGGTTACACTCGACGTGCCTGGCATGCGGGTAACGGCCGGTTTGTCGCGCTCACAAGTGTAGGGTTACAGGTTACACTCCGCTATTCCGGGTGACACCGGGATTGCAACTCATACACGTGTGAGTCAGTGCGGATATAATTGATTGCAAGCCGCCAGATTTTAATGAACCGCCGTCTTTCGCTTAACCGACGTGCCTTACTGGTGATATCTAGCTAGCTTTGTTCTTCGCTCTTTGATCATTGTTCAGTTTTCCCCTTCTCGTAGCCTTTCATATTCTTCCTACACTCCTTACTGTGCGTGCTCCCTGTTGTGCGTTCTTCGGAATTCTCTTGGTCTTGGTCTTTTCTTGTCTTGTCTTTTCTTGCTCTTGCTCTTCTCTTCTCTTCTGTCAGCTTTTTCTTTTGTCATGGCTGATTGTTATTTGTTCCCTAGAGAGGCTACTATTCCATTTGATCACTTGAAAAGGGATGGCGAACGAGTTCGCTTCTGGTACACTGAGCATGAGCATGCTACAATGATCGCGTACTGCCACACCAGGTGTAGAGAGGCCAAGGTGGAGGGAGCAAAGGGCCGGCCTAAGTTCAAATGTCCTTATTGTGGGGCAGTAAAGGTAGATAAGAGCAGATTGAATCGGCATATTGTCGATGGAATGGCCGCATGTATGGCCAGACCGAAAGGAACAAAACCGTTTCCTGATGCGGAGCTCAAGCATGCCATGGCTGTTGAAAATGTGATGAATTCTGTTCCAGCTTCTTCTGTTGATGCATATCATGCATGGATTCTGCAAAATAGGGTGGCTTTGGGTGAGATTGCAGATCCTATTGAAGTGCCTGCTGTTGTACCTTCTTCGGCTATTTCTGCTACAGAGGTTCCATCTTCTGGTGCTCCTGCTGTTTCTGTCCCTGGTCCTTCTATTCAGGTTTCTAACGAGAGAGACAAGCGGCGATTGAGCCCGCCTCTACCTGTCCCTATTGCAAAGAAAATCAACATTGGAAACCGGGGAAACCGGAGCTCAAGGTTCATCTTGCGAAAGCGAACTCCAGGCTCAATCCTTCTGCTACCGCATGGCCTTATTCCTCAGTTCCCATTTCTGAATGTCAATGAGAAGGGGTTTTGGCCGGCATTCCAAGAATTTGTTGCGCGAGGCGAGGGCGCAGTCCATGCGACAGCTGCAAAATCAAGTTGGGTTCTATCGACAGACAATCAAGTTGGATTCCCTGCCATTTCTCTGTTTTTCAAATTTTCGGCTGTTGTCTATCCATGTAACCCCTTGTGTTACCCCCCCCCCCCCCTTGTCTCTCCTGTGGCGTGTAACCCAGAGTGTAACCCACCTATAGAGGACCCCTTTCAAAAACCCCTATGGTGTGTAACCCACCTCTGTGTAACCCCGTGTAGCCCATCTTGTTTGTAACCCATTTTCATGTGTAACCCCTCGTGCTGTAACCCTTTTCTCTGGTGTAACCCCTCACGCTGTATTGCGCAGGGAGCTCGATATCATCTTAGAAGGGATGATATGGACAGTGTTGTTGCTGCCCACAAGGCGTTTACTGCCCAGCCGGATCATGGTCCGTTAATGATAGAGGAATTGAATCGGGTGAAGGAGTATTTAGAGAGCATTGGGCATCCTGACATGCCAAAGCAGAAAAAGAAAAAGGGTGGGAAACTTACACGAGTCCATCAAGAGAGCCAAGCCTCACATGATGATGACACGATGGACGAACTAGCTGTTGGCAATACCGACCTTGACGATGCCAGAACTTCAAATCCTCTTGTCATAACTATTACTCACTGCAAGATATGAGCGTTTTTAGGACTACGGGTTTGGCGGAGTCATAAAAACTGCACTAGGTACATGACTACAGAGCGCTGAAATGCATTACAGTTTTAGTTTTATGACTTTGTAGTAATGGATATCACTACATGACTCCGGAAAGTTAGGGAGCATTGGTCAAACATTGTTGACCATGATGACAGGGATGGTTTATATGACTAGTGTGATATGTTTGACTACACGTGGACGACGTTTCATGGAATCTTATGACTCCATGACTGAAGATGGTTTCAGAGCTCTACGACTACATCACTACACGTGTCATTTTGAAGGCACATATAATGCAAATAAATTGCCCATTAGGTTTAAAAAAGTTAAAATTTTTGCTAATAAGGTTGCCCATTAGTGTAATCGTGAACAGAAAGGAGGGCTGGGACTTGGCGTCTTTTTGTCTCCTGCGCCACACCACATAGCTGAGGGATGGAACGCGATGATAGCAGGATATGCAGGGGCGTGAGATGGAGGCGTTGAGCAAATGATGCACGAAGGAGGAGAGGAGGAGGAGACGAGACGAGACGAGACGAGGACAAGCGAGCTCGCCGTTCTTGGGACAGTCAGCTTGGTCTTAGCAAGCGTGTTTCAATCTTTGACTACTCATCTACGCCGTAGTGGTTCGATCTGACAGACCAATCCGACATTACCTGACTACAGACACAAGCAGCACACACAAGAGGTCATCGGTCAAATCCTCCATGGGTCAGGACAGGTCAAGGACAATGTGGTAGGGCACCTTCTTCTTCAACCTATTTCAGCCTGTGTTGCCCTCTCATCAGACTCGGCCGCAAGATGCATATTGAATTCTGTAAGTTAGGTCGTTGGGTACATCTGTGGTCGTTTGGAGTGACTTTGGCAAGTTACTGCCAGTGTGGCAGCAGGGAAGTATCCAAAAACATATAATAGAGGTGAGGAGAAGCTGGGGTGAACACTTTCCGACCCCAATGGTGGGACAATGGAGACAAAAAGGCGAATGCCTGTTGGACTACAGAGAGAAGCAGATGCATTTCAGATTGTGATAAGTAGGGTTGGGGTGTTTTGGGGAAGAACTCCACACCAGTATGGTTGGGGTGTTTGCTGGTAGAATTGTAGGCTGTCAGAGGCATGGATAGCTGAAGGAGCAGGGATAGAGTGTGGGTCCACATTCATCCAAGAGGGCTGGATTTCAAGCTCCACATTACCTATGATTCCCTGTGGAAGGATAGGTACAAGAAACCTACATGGGTAGATGGTCAACTGGAAGCGACATGCTGTACTATATGTCATTACTGTACTATATGTCATTCCAGAGACTGTCATTGTTGGTCCATGTGTTTTACAACAATGCTATCAATATAAGACTCCTGGTTCGCATTGGAAGCTCAATCCCTGCAAGTTCATTGTGTGTGAAGCTCAAACTTGCGATTTGAAGGATCTTGTAGCCAAGTTTATTCAACCGGAAAGGAGAAATTCTGAAAGCTCCCAAATTTGATGTGGGCAAGCTTATGGAGGTAAGACTTAGCGTCCCTCCTCTAATGTAAGTGTTGGATAAGTTTCATTTAGTGTCGACCTTCACTGCATATATTGGCTCTTTTCTTGGCTGGTTTCATATTTTCTTGGCTGGTATGCTGTTGGTTGGCTTCTTTCATTTCACGTGTATAGTGGAAGGGGAGAAGTACTTTCCTAAGTTCTGCTGCAACAATGTCTTTTTCCAGCCTAGATGTTTTCGATGGATACAAATTGAAGTGTTTTGAATGTTGCTGCAATACTATAATAAAGTGGAGGGTGCTGAATGCAGTTGGCCTTGCTTCGTGCAGGCATAATCCAGGGAAATGTGGACATAGCTGAAACCCCATGATAGCATTTCCAGAGGACGGTGTGGATGGCCTCACAATCCAGCATGCAAAATCCATGACAATGTGGAGCTGGCTGAATGGGCAAACAGGTTAAGTGGCGAACAAGCCACGTCACTGGTAGATAGTTGTATGCTTACATAGTACATGAAAGCATACTATATGTCATTCCCGAAATTGACCATGTTGGTCCATGTATTTTACAACAATGCTATCAATAAAAGACCAATGGTTCGCATTGGAAACTCTATCCCCGTAAGTGGCTTGTGCGTGATGCTCAAACTTGTGATTTGAAGGATCTTATACCCCAGTTCATTGCAGAGGTCATTGGAAAAGACATTGAGAAGGCAACAGCCGTTATCTATAATCTACAGATCCCCTTCAATTTGATGTGGGAAAGGCGGCTGGCTGGAGGTCTAGTCTCACTTTCACTCATCTAATGTCAGTGTTGTATCCATTGCAATGTGGAGATGTTTGAAACAACATTGGAGCATTTCCAGAGGATGGTCTGGATGGCCTTTCGTGGCGTGTGCCGAATCCATGGCAAGAAAACATTGCAGGCAGAACCCATGGCAATGGTACCAGCACGGGTTGGTCCAAAGCCAATTGCAACAACAAATGAATAAAGGGTGCTGAAAGGAAAACACTCCATAATTGATCATAAAATCCAGTGTCCAAGCATGATATCTTAATGGGAATGCGAAGGGAGTGTTACCACCTTAAACTATCATGCATGGTCTATAACTGGAGTGCACAAATCGCGCATATCTAATCTTCATCATCCTCATCTATGTCTGGAACATTACATGTATCACTGTCTTCATCACAGACTTCAACTTCTCCATGGGTTGGCTGAACATCATCACCACGTATACGGGGTGCTCGGAGGTACAAGGAGGCCACCTGCTCTGGAGTAACCGGTACCGCTCGGCTGCATGTTGGGCCATCAGTAACCACAGTCTCCTCTAGTCTTTGTGGGGCTAACAATCCTTCCACTTCCGCCACATCATCATTATCAATTGATATGTCGCAGACCACTCTACGTGCTCGGGGGCTCTTCTCTAGGACGACTTTCCACCCCGGCTCCTTTACACAATCAGAAAAAAACACTTGATCAACCTGGCCAGGAAACACAAAAGGTTGCTCAGAAGGTGGAAGCATACGGTTAAAATTGACAAGTGTGAAGCCAGCATCATCCTGCTTCATTGATATAGGTTGACGACCCACGCGACTCGCCCGTACCCACGAACACAAAAACACTATAGGCTGTGTTTGGCCATAGTCAATTTGCAAAATCTCCCTTATAAGACCCACATATCTTGTAGGTTCCTCCATGTCATTGCCTGAATTGTTGGTAATGGGCTGGTGCTGGAAAACAGATGAGACTCCACAATCAAAAGACACCATACTTGTTGTGTTCATGCCGGGGGATGTAACCCTGTAATGGTTACCATACGCTGTCATACTCTTGAATGACAGGGCAGTAAATGATGGAGGCCTTGAAAGATCCAGTAATTCCTCATGTGTTGTAGGATCAAGCCCATCTGATTGAATTGAGAGATGATCCCGTACACCTTGAGGGAGCCAAACAGCAAATGGAGGACAAGGATACAAATCAGGAGGGTACTGAATTGCCGTGGGATTGCTCATGCCTTCCAGCCCTTGCTCCTCACGAAACAAGCGTCGTCTGGCTTCTATCCATGTGGACTCTGCTTCATATATCCTGTCACAATCCGAGGGTCAGCCAGGAGATTGACAGAGGTGGCGTGGGAGACTTGAAAAGACGCCATATGCCAACTAATGATAAATGACTAAAACTTGGAAATCTGAATGTCAATGAAGTAGATTTCTTACCCCAACATGACTGATAGACGAGGATGGTTCTGAATGATGTACTCATGTACAATATCATACAGGTCATTCAATTTTCGGGCTTTAGAACTTCCTTCCACAACTTCACGTTCCACAGATTCTGCCTCATCTGCATCCCACACCCTTCGTACACTTCCATCAAATCCTGCCATATACTCTGTGCAAAAACCCAATGCTTCTTCAAATTGGTATCCTTCTGCCATGCTCCCCTCGGGCCTTGCCATGTTTCTTACGTAGCCCTTCATATCTTTCATTGCCCGCTCCATGGGGTACATCCAACGAGATGCTACGGGCCCGCATAAGTACAACTCATCCACTAGGTGAACAACCAGATGTGTCATCACATCAAAAAATGATGGTGGGAACTCCTTCTCTATAAGACACAGAGTGAGAACTGCTTCAGTTCTCAATTCCTCATACTCTACAGGATTCACCACTTTTGCACACAACTTCTGAAATACACGACATACTCGCAAAATGGCCCTTTGAGGACCACTTGGCATGAGCCCACGGATAGCAAGCGGTATAATTTGCTGCATGAGCACATGATAGTCATATGATTTCATGCCTGACAACTTCTTCTTCACCACATGCTTTTTGAATGCTGATGCGTAGCCTGTTGGCACTTTCAAGTTCTGCACAATCTCCAGAAAGACTTGTAACTCAGCCTCAGTGAGGACATAAGGGGCAGGAGGCATAATTAACGTATCTGCTCTGTCAGGATCACGTTGTAGCCACAATTCCGGGCGCATCCCAAGTAGCTCCAAATCACGGCGAACTTTCAATGTGTCTTTCTCACCAAAGATAGTTTTAATAATATTTTCAGCCAAGTTCTTCTCGCAATGCATTGCGTCAAACGTGTGGCGGATGAGGAGACCCTACAAAATGAACACATAAGCAATTGAGGCATTAACTCATCACAATTTAAACAGAAAACGCAAAAATATACACAGCCAATTTAAAGGAATTCCATACTCAGTAGCGCCATTGAACATTCTTGACCTTCTATATGGATGATTGCGGGCCAAAAATCTTCGGTGGCCTAGGAAAACAATTTTTCCACATGTGTGTAACTGCTGTGAAGTCACCCCGGGTCCACAAGCTGGACAACCAGCATAACCTTTCGTCACTTGACCTGAGAGCAAGCCATATGCAGGGTAGTCATGGATTGACCACATCAACACTGCCCTCAGTGTGAATTCGCGTTGACCACGAGGACGGGAAACATCATGAGCTGCAATCCCTCTCCATAGTTCCAATAGCTCTTCCACTAGGGGCATCAGGTAAACATCTACGTTGTCCGAGGTAACAGACTCCTTACCAGGAATCAGTAGCGCTAACATGACAAAGATTTTTTTGGTCATTAACCACGGAGGCAGATTGTAATTGACCAAGAGAACGGGCCATGTGCTCCAACTTGTGGATTGAGCTCCGTAGGGATTTACACCGTCTAAGGCCAATCCAAATCGCAGAGATCGTGGCTCTGCAGCAAAATCCGCAAATGTGGTGTCAATGTGTCTCCATGCTTTGCTATCAGCTGGATGTCGAACCAACCCATCCTGGCTCTTATGTCTGTCGTGCCATGTCATGAGGTTAGCGATCGATTTACATCGGTACATACGTTTCAACCTTGGAATGACAGGGAAGTGTCGCAATACTTTCTTGGGCACACTTCCACGACCTGGAATGTTACGGGAACTGCGGCACACTGGGCAAATGTCTACATTCTCATACTCCCCACGGAAGAGTACACAACCACGCTCACAGGCATGAATCATCGTGTACTGCAATCCCATCTTGGCAATCATGGTTTTTGCTTCATAGTGAGTTTTCGGCAATGAATTCTCTCTAGGCAAAAAACTCTTACGCAACAATCCCAGAAGCTCATCCACAAATGCATTGGTGCACTTGTGGGTAGTGCATGCGTTCAGCAACGTCAAAGTTGCTTGCAGCCGGCTGATGGAGCACCCTTCAAAAAGTGGACATTGCGACGCTCGGAAGAGTTTATCATACTCGGGATCAACGTGCAGGTGAGCATTCTCATCAAATTCATTGTCTCCGGAATCGTCGAGATCATCGTCATGATCGGCAAATGTGTGATCGGTTCCACCATGAATGGGGTCTTCTGTTTGCATCTGCAAAGAGAAACGCTTCCTGCAATGCACGCTGCATTTCTACCTCCAATCCACCACTCTCATCTGCGTTCTCTGTGACATTGGGCTCCCGCTGTGCCGCAGGGCCTTCGTCTTCATCATCTGAATATTCACATCCCTGCATCCCAATAGTCATCTTGTGAGTGGACCAACAACGATGTGACACTTGTTCATATTATGAACATATATGACTACATGACTACACATGACCAATGAAAACACGACATGTGCATTAATTAAAGTGATAACGGAAGTGGCGTAGTCATACTCACGTCTGTATCTTATGACTTCTTGACTACAATCACCCAACGAAATGTCGACATGTGGAGAAGAGGATCGTTGCATTCAAAATTCAAACTAAAGTGCTGAAGGGAAAGTGGCGATCTTACCGGAAGAGAACAGCGTTGGAGAAGAGGATCCCTCCCGTGTATCATGTAATGATTCCTCACTGTTTCCAACAAGAGTACTTTTCCTCCATGACACTCATCGCAGTTGCATAGCATTTTTGTATGCCCATTCCTTGTGGCATAAGCTTCTTCCATTCGCCATAGACGGTCATCTATTCTACGCCTACGCATCCGTTCGCCACCTGCACTGTACATGCTTTGAACGTCACCCCTTCCCTCTTTGCATGCTACGCACAGTGCATTGTCTCTAGTTTTGCACCAGCTGCCAATGTGCTATTTCTATATCTATAGTATACTATAAGTATCGTTTCTGAGTGTCCATGGTGAAGCGGAAGGTCTTCGAAGTGACAGTCCCTCTCACTGAGTACGAGAAGTTCCGAGAGCGCCGGATTGCTGCCATAAAGGAGGTGGAAGCAACGTTCAAGCAGTCGATAGATGGGTGAGTTTAGTTCCTGACTTTGGATACCCACCCACTAAACTTGCGATTTGCCTTATCCTCTAACCTTCCTACAGCGATCATAAGCTTCATAGCACAAATGGGGGCGAGTAGCTGCGACTTGTACAAACAGAGAGGCAAACAACATGCAGTGAGTGACGATTAGGTTTGAGGAGGGTGTGTCATTAGGCGGGAGATGTCCGCCGTCATTCGTGGGCAGGCATTACGTCCTGGTAGGGTGCGGCTGTGGTTCAGCGTAGGCTTAAGAGTATTAGGGTATGTATGCTTACATTTGTTTGTGATTGTTTGAGAGGGAGGTCATGGAGGTGTTTGTGCAGGCTTGCGGAGCGAATCGCCCTCGCAAGCCACGCGCTCCGAAGGAAAAAGGTAGGGATCAAGGTCCTGCAAGGCAAAGTGCCAGACTGAAGACGATGAAGACTACGATTTTGCATGAGGGCTCTTCTGAGGACGATGAGGACGATCCACTCCTCCCACGCCAGTGCGAGGCGAGTGCGTCGTCGGCGGATGCCACGGCAAGCCGAGGAGAACATGCCCATGCTCATGTCGCAGGACAAAAACGCCCATCATCTACACTACGAACACCTTCTCCGTCTGTGAGTTATAGTTCTTCACAATGACCATGATTCTAATTATGTATGTTTTTGGTAAAATCACGAAGAGATAGGGTATGTCTGTCAAGACAGGGAAGTTGGACAATGCAGGGGTCAGCCAAGGCACAATCACAAATGATTTCCACTAGACAAGTTGAAGTGCCAAAGGCATGATGTCAGGCCAATGTAGACTTCAGGTGTGTTCAAATTCTTTGCCCCATGAAACCAACGTCCTGGTACTAAGCTACAATGGCTACTTATAGAGATACTTGGGTTACTTATGCACCCAGAATATCAGTAAAACTTGGAGGGATACTTCTCATGGACCCATCAGGTTTGTCCATTTGAATTCTTGCTATGGATTTCAGGAACACCCCATACCTAAGAGGGCTCAAAAATGTACTGGGAGGACATCATTGGGGCCAATCAAATTTGGGAGATTTACTGCCCAAGATCATACTGAGTTTTGGGTAATCTTGTCTTTACAAATGATATGTGCTTCCAGTTTGTTTTGCCTGAATTCAAGGATTTGCTGCTTGCTGCCTATATGTATGTGTAATCACCCACATTGTACTGGGGGAATTTCTTTTCAGGGCAAGCACAAGCGCACTGGATCCACGATCCCTGCTGCTAGCAATGGAGATGGCGCCCACAAGAACGCAGGAGGTGGCCCTAACTCTCCCAACGTTGTGGGTTCTGTGCCACCAGTACCCCCACCTTATTATGGTATGCCTCAGTACCCACAGTCTGGCACTCAGTATGGTCAGGGTCAATATGGTGCTCCTCCATATGGGCAGTATGGCCAGTATCCTCCTCCACCATATTTGCCACCCCCTAATAGCTATGGGGGTGGCAGGCCACCAGAATATCCTCCTGCTTATGGACAGTATGGCCAGTATGGTCCTCGGCCTTTTGGCCAACAACCATGGCCACCAGTCCCTACTTGGCAGGATCCTGCTTTGAATTCTCCTGAGCGCACGGAGGTCTCTGAGAGGGGAGGGTGTCGTTTCAAAGAATGATAGAACCAATGCTTTAAGGAGGGCTAATAGCTCAGCCAAAATTGAAGCTGCCAAGGTCAAGGAAGAGAGAATAGCTGCAGGTCTTCCTCCCACGGTGATTTTGACGAACCTCAAAGGAGCCCCGTATGGTCAGACCCGGAATGTATGGCACGCTGCCCTTAAAGGACAGGCTTATTGCAAGCTAGATTGTTCCCTTGCCATCAACAACCAACCTGATGAAGTTGTATACGAAATCAGAGATCACCTGGCTAAGCTATTTTCATATACGCCGCACGAGTTAAAAGACTTCCACCTAAAACAAACAATTGGCAGAATAATGAAGAGCCAGCGTTATGAAGCACACACTGCGTGGTTGGGTGGTAAGGGGAAACCCATTACTGTATCTGACGAGGTATGGAACAAGCTTGTAAGTTACTGGCAGACAGAGGTGTTCCACAAAGTGTCGGGCAACATGAAGAAGGCAAATGGTGCAATTCTGAATCCTACCAAGACTAGCCGTGGTGGGAAGGCAATGGTGGAAGCACGCTTGGTAAGTGGCATCATCACGACTCTGTATTTTGTTCCTCATTGAATTGCTATGTGTATATAGTCAGCCCTCACATTGCTTACTGACTTGTGGCATGGGTTTGTTTGTGGCATGGATTAATTTGTAGGAAACACTATCAGGGTGCCCTCCTACATTATATGAAATTCAAGAGGGTTCAGTGTCACGGTTGTCAGCTGGGAGTGACAGGCGGGTAAGTGTGTTTTCCACGTTTGCTAGAGTGGTTGCTGCATCATAGGTTGCTAGGGTTTTTTCACGGCTTTTGGCTGGGTTTTCTTTCCAATGGTTGTTCATGCTAGGTTTTTTGGGTTTGATTCATACTTGGGCAAGTTTTCATGGATTGGCAGGAGGGAAGTCTCGCATATTCTACAGTAGTTGGCAGGATGGATGGCTTGGACAAACTGGTGGAATCACAAGGACGTGACATGGCAGAATTAAAATTACAGATGCAGAGTATGATTGAGTACCAGAAAGCCATTGTGATGAGATTGGGGATTAATCTACCAGGCGCAGGACCAGTGACATCTACGATGGATACGTCTGCTGTGACAGTATCAAAATGTTTGGAATCCCAATTTCAGACGGTAACTGGTGCTCACTCTAAGCCCTTATGTCTTCCTGTCACTGATGATCTTTTGAATTTGACCGAGCAGCAGCAGGATACAGGGAAGGCCAGCTGTGAGGTACACGTGGAAATTCAGCCCTTGCCACGTACAAAGGCAGTAGCAATCCAGGGGGCAATGGTGACAGAGCGGCCGGGCACACCGGATTCTGGTATGCAGGTATGTGGGAGTTTAGATGGGGAGGAAGATGCAGACGGGGACAAAACAAACAAGCAGGTTGCTTTAATTTCTCCTGCTCACATGTTGAAGCCAAATGTCAGTTTACTTCCTGGACCAACGAGGAAGCATTTACTAATTCTGGACTTAAATGGTCTGTTATGTGAATCTTTTCATTTTGCTAATGGGCCTGCATCCCTTCCCAAAGGTTTTGTGGGAAAGATGTGTGGCAAGAAGATGGTAGTTTTGAGACCACGCTGTTATGACTTTTTGCAAAAGTGTTTTGAACACTTTGAGGTGGCGGTGTGGTCTTGTTGCCAAGCTCGCAACTTCTTCCCAATGGTGGACTATATTTTTGCAGCCCACACTAACCTGGTTTTCCAGTGGGATGCCCTTCACTGTGACAAGGATCCAGTCCTCCATGCCGTAAGGGGTCTGATTCAAAGCCATTATATTTCAAGAACTTGTCTACAGTGTGGGCAGACTGGCCAGAATGGACTTATGAGGACACTGTTCTTGTTGACGACACACCAAGAAAGGCGGCAAACAATCCTCCCTTCAGTGGGATTTTTCCAGAGCCATGGAAGGTGCAACCAGATTCACCAACTGATGAGTATCTAACAGAGGTGTTGTGGCCTTTCTTGTGGAAGGCATCGAAAGCTGCCAGTATTCCCAAGTTTTTGGAGTCTCAGCCTGTTTTCGGACAACAACCATACAACACTGCTACTGTGAAGGTACAAACATTCTGACAGTGCTCCAGAGGCTACATTTTTGTGGGTTCATTCATTGCATTGCTTTCCTGGATGCTTCTCCTCGGTTGCTTGATTAATGCTAGGTTTTCTTTGCAGCTTTTCATGTTGGTTTTTTTTGTTTGATTCATACTTGGATTTTGTTTCTATTCACTATTCTTGTTTGCTCATTGCTATCCTGGTTGATCTCTGGTCTGTGACACATGAACTTGTGACAAACAAAGGTGATATTGTCGACAAGCCGGTACAGACGAGGGGCAAGAGTGTCGAGCCGGCGAGTAGCCCCCCAAAAGAGGTCTCACCACCACTGGAGACTGCAAATGGAGTAAGTCCAGGCCGTTGTCTTGTCTGTTATATTTTTTCCAACCTTGGGGCTCTCTTTAACTCGCAAATGTTGAGTGTCCTAGTCGTGTGTATGTCATGGGTTTTCACATCGTGTTCTTTTTTGTGTGGAGTTGGGATCACAGTTCAGGGTGGGTGACGAGGTTCGGTTGTTGGATGTGAACTCCAAACGGAAGTAATGTGGAGTAGGGCTGATTGTTGCTCTTCAAGGTGCTCTGGTGGGTTACGGGTACCCTGCTGTGCCCCTTGATTATGCCTGTGTGTACATCAAAGAGGCATGTGTCAGTAACACCCCTCTACCATATGTGAATGGTGTTAGGAAACAGACCGAGTTGGGGCAGGTGGTTGGCCAGACAACACTTTGGAGTCTAAAGTTACTGAAACTTATGGAGCTGCGGAAGGGATAGTCAGTATTGCACTGTTTAACAGAGTTCTTGATTCTAATAGCACTAGAACATACTAGCTACAACAATTCAGCCCATGTGTGGGCTTACTTGTTTTTGGCTGGGCCTTTTGAGGCATGGATTTTTTGACCTTGTGGCTTTTGAGGTGTCCATTGGGATATTGGTCTCATTTGGATTTTTGTAATGTGATTTATAGGGCTTGTATTGCCCTGTAGTTGACTATTTTCATTCTCCTTGTGGTTGATAGTATGCAGGAGGGATCCATTCTGTTTTCATGTTGGAATTTCACCATGTAATGAAGATTTTAAATCATTTAATTCACTTTCATTTTAAATAATAATATTAAAAATAATACCATTAAAAAAAAATCCAAGGCTGCAATCTCCTTGTTCTTTTAAATATTAAATGAAAACTAAAAATTAAAATATGAACATTAAAAATATAAACTATTTCGGAAAACAATCTTGATGACACGTGGCATCACTCTTGCTCAAACCAGAACACGTGGCAGTATATGACACGACATTCTTTATCCATATTTTCACCACGTGTAAAGATCCGTAGTCATATATGCTAGTCATATATTTTGTCTATGTGCCACATGTCACATCTCAAGTGCAACATTACAGGAGATAAGATTGAGTACAACAACAAGAGCATTTGAAATCTTACTAGGTTCAACAGCATGTTGACTGGCAGAATGCTCCAACAGCTCCAGCAGTGTTTGCATGACATTCCAGTTAGTGTATACTTTATGGGCACTATGGGTGCTGGTCATTTCATTTGCAAAACTGTCAGGCATGGCTTGCACACCCACTTACAGTGGCTCGACTTTGCTAGCAACAAATCTGGGCTAGATAGGGTTTTCTGGTCAGTGGATAAACCACAATACTGTATTATCCCCATACCAGCATTGACATATGACACATGAAGCCTGATCCTTGGCTACGTATGCAGGTTCTGCTTTTATCCCCAGGAGCTTGTACTGGAACTGCAGTGGCCATCACGCATCATCAACATGCAGATACTCTGCCACGAGTTCAAGGTAGTTTTTTCTGCTTTCACCCGTCTGTCTTTTTTTTGCTCTGCCATCTTGCTGCACAATTTGTCGATGTAGTCTGATCCTTTTGGTAAGGAGTTGGCCCCTACTACCTCTACAATGCCTTCATATCTCAGGTTATGCTTGAATACAGTGGTCACCTGTAACAGAGAATGTAGGATGCTAGGACACACCATTGAACACCTTCCCAGGTTTTCAAAGAGCAGCCTAGGAGGCAGTAAGATTTCTGGTTTTCACTATTGTGAATTAGCGGAAGCGAACGTTCATAGGATGAATTGCCAATGGATGTCTCCTTGGAACCCTATCTGCCAGCAGAGGATGTGGCAAGTTTCAGTTGCTGAACCCTTTGAAGGAAGTCACGGCAATTTCTTTCAGCTCCTGTCCATTCTAATCCAAATGCTCTTGTTGCAGATTCCATCAAAGGTGGAGGTCTTCGTGAGTTTGATGATACCTTATGTGCATAGTGAGCAGGCTGTTGGAAAGATGAAGCGCCTTGGGTAGACCTTCCTTTGCTTCTCCTTGTTGTACACGTCTTTTCAACTATTGACTGCACATGAATAATGCTTTTTCTGTCTAATCCATTTGAATGCTCTCTGCTTTATTGTCAGTGAATGTGTGTATGTCTGTGGATAGTTTGTTTCTTATTCCATTGTCTCCCTCCCTATCTTCCCTTGGACAACCCAAGCATCATCCTCTTTATTCTACTTTGTTCAGACATGTTTCAAACTCTTAAATTTTTTCTCATTGTACTTCAGATACTTGTCACTGGATCCCAATGATCGCAGTGGGCATCAGGCAAGGGAGCTCAAGAGTATTTATGTAGACTCCCCAGCAGCAGTTGTTTGCCTGGTGCTCCATAATTGCTACACCAATGAACTCAATGTCTACAATCAGGTGTCCATGTTGACCCGTGGCTTTGTTGTTGTGTAGATTTGTGGCTGAAGCATCAGATATCACTTTGAGGCTTTCTTGTGTCTGCACTTTGATGTGTACAATGATGAGTGTATTGTCTGTTGAGCCTTCAATTTATTCGTGCTGTTCTCTGTTGTGTTTGCAAAACCACGAGTGAATTCCAACGGATCTGGAACAACCAAACCTTTGATTCCATCTACAGTCACTACAACAGATGAGCGTTTTTATGACTTCACATATGACTATTTTTTCAGTCTTATATGCGTTCATGACTACATCACTCTGTAGTGAAAAAAACCCTGTCATAGCGACTAGTCTTTAGGACTGCGCTTTGCAAGTCATATCCATGACTGCTTGCGTGGCACCTGGAGTCCTGCTGCAGAGAGGGTTGCAGTCACAACTATATGACTACATTGTCTGTTGAGCGTTGCCTACATGGAGAGGCTTCAGCGGGACACGTGCGCCACTGCGCAAGCGACACGTCATGTATTCGTCAGGGGATCATATGACTATATGTCTGCAAAGTGATGCCTACATGGAGAGGCGACGGATGGACACGTGCGCCACTACGAATTTGACATGTCACAACTTCTTGCCATGATCATATGACTACATGTCTGCACAGTGATGCCTACATGGAGAGGCGCTAGCGAGACACGTGTGCTATGGCAGATTTCACACGTGGTGAGTCAAATGGAGAATCTCACCAAACCGCACGTTGGACCGCCACCACTCCTTTTGAGAATTCTGGCCCACAACGATGTAAGAAATCATGGCAGGTCAGTTTCCCAAACGCATCCCAGGTTGGGGTTCACGACTGAACTTCTGGAAAGTGCTCTTACGGCCTCAAAGGTGAAGGACCTGGTCGATGAGTATTACGGCTTTAGTCTGATGTACTTTGCACAACCTGGTGACGGAATTGCGACCTTGGATTCTGAGCTCGAAGATTTAAGATCGAGTTTGAGTACAGAAGAGTGGGGTGACCGGTCAATTAAGATCAACGGAGCTATACAGTTTTGCAAGGCAAGCCGTCGTCGCGCCGCCCATCACTTTGCGATCCAACAGAGAGAATCGTTTATCCAGCTTTGGTGTTGTGGCCTCTTCAGCGAATCACCAACAGAAATGGACTTCAATGCGCGTTTGGGCATCCAATATATGAGAGACCTTGGGTCTGTAGTGCCTTGGTATCTCTGTAAGTGTTACTCTATCCACTGTCACCCCTCTCGTCGTGTAACCCCTTTGTGTGTAATCTTGTAATCATTGTAACCCTCGCTATCTATGACTTTGAATCTGGAGATGCTGGGTTGAACCCTCGATGCAGCAATGTAAGTATTTGTCAGGATCATGTGGTCAACCTCTCTCAGAATGACCCAGCCTTCGTGGGTCCCATTGATGCGCAGGGTGACACTGCAAGGGGAGGATGCCCTGAAACCGAGGGTTACACTGCACCTGAGGGTGACACTGTGCAGAGAGGAGCAACAGGGAAGGAGGGTTACACTGCACCTCAGGGTGACACTGCGGATACCGGTGTGGCTGACAATGCCGTGAGGGACATTGTCGTGGGTGACACACCATTGCCCGTGAACACTGCAACTTCCGTTGAGAGTGACATTGACATGGGTTACACTGATAGGGGTGACACCCCACAGCCAACCCACATGGCAGATGTCAGTGAATGTAACACTGTCATGGATGACATTCCACTACCACTAGTCGTGGAAGGTGACACTCCTTTGCCACGGCCACTAGTCGCGACGGATGACGGTCTTCCGCTAGTCAACATGGTCTTGGAGGGTGCGGAGAAGGGCGACACAATCAAGGATGGCATTGAGGAGGTTGATGCAAAGAAGAGTGACATCGACATGGGTGACACGGGGAAGGGTGTCACCGAGGAGGTTGTCAGTTGGAAGGGTGACACAAAGCAGGGTCACACTGAGAAGCGTTTCACTGTGGAGAGTCACAAAGAGAAGGATGTTGCGGAGCATCTAGACACTGAGAAGAGTGACACACATAAGATTGTTACTCAGCAGAGTGATACTGGGAAGGAACCCGATGAGAAGGGTGACACTGATAATGCGGCCAAAGAGAAGGGTGACACTGAGACCAGTGACACTGAGAAGGTAGCCGGAGAGAAGGGTGACAATGAGATGCGTGACTCTGAGGAGGTAGCCGAAGAGAAGGGTGACACTAAGAAGAGTGACACTGAGGAGGTAGCCGAAGAGAAGGGTGACACTGAGAATCGTGACACTGAGGACGTAGCCGAAGAGAAGGGTGACACTAAGAAGCGTGACACTGACAGGGGTAGCACCGAGGAGGTGAGCTGTGACACTTCTGCCCTTGGTCAATCACCTCCCCAGCACGTCTCAGACGAGGGAGTGCAGTCTTCAGCACTTGTAGCAAACTCAGAACAAGGCACCTCTGGCTCAGAAATTCCCCCTACCGGTGGCATTGTCAGGGTTGCAGAGAATCCCAGGAGGTCAAAACGGCCGCTTGCTCAAAGAAAGCGGTTGGCTGAACCCCCTAGCGCTGACAAAGAAGTATCTGTTCTTGTCGCACCCAAAAAACAGCGAACCAAACCGAAAGGCAATAGTGCAGGGGTCTCGGAGGTTGACGTTGTCCAGCAGCAAGAGGTCCTTGCCAAGCACTTGCGGGAGCGTTCGAGGTACCTCATTGTACTTTGATCCTCTCTGATTTTGAATATTGATTATAACTCTTGTATGATGCATCGTAATGTTCGTAATGTGCGGTTTGTTGTGCAGACTAAAACAAGGGTACTTGACAAAGTTCAGAATGGTGTCGGACCCTCCTGGGGCGCCCGAAGTGAAGTTTTATTATGGCGATGCCTTCCTGGCTTCTAGTCCGTTACAGTTTTACTTGGAAGAGACAGATTTTGAGCCGATGTATAAAATAAGAGCAACTATCACAGATGCATTGCTCTCGGGTTACAACAAACTTCTGGAGGCCAAATTGTTTAAGGCTATCGCACCTGAGTTTGTCATCTGTGCTCTTTTCCAATGGCATGTCATGCGTACCAATGGTAACGATCTGCAGACGCTATTCAGGTTGGTGCAAGAATGGTACACTCAGGATGCCCGAGGGATGGTGTTCACAAAGAATCGAGATCTTGTGGACGTGGTTGTCATCCCTATTGTCTTCGAGTAAGTAATTTCAGCGTTGACTGAGCATGTTGGGTTACACTCCTGTATTCTAGACTGAGTTGCACTAGTGACTGCTGACTAGTTGTGTAACACCGTTTAGAGTTACAGTACAAAGGGTTACACTACTAGGTTACACCACAGCCGGGTTACACCACAATGGGTTTCATTGGAGATGTTTTTTTCTATTCTGACGTAACGGCTTTATTTGTGTTGCAGTGATCACTGGAGTGTTGCTGTTTTAGAGCGCCGAGGTCGGATAGTACATTTGGACTCCCATAAAACCATTGCCCAACCCAAACTCATTGAAGGAATTTTGCGAAATTTTGCCATAGCATTCTTTGATTTCATGCGTGGATCTGATGACTTCAGTTACGTCATGGAGAGGATGGAATGGTTTGAGGCCAGTGTCCCCCAGCAACGGAGCTATTGGGAGTGCGGCTATTATGCACTTTGTTTTGTGCAATTTTACTTGGAGTGGAAGTTTAATGTGAAAACCACAGAAGATCGAACCCGTCATAGGCGGGCGTTTACTGCAAGTTGGTTCAACGAGTCAACCATGATATCTTCCCGTACTCATATGATTAGTTGGCTGTGTGACGAGATGGACAAAGACTTGGTCAGATGGCCAAAGAAATAAATAGCGTCTCTTGATGCATTTTTGCTTCTATGTGGTTTGTTCGTAACACTTCACAGTTTGGGTTTCATGCAATGGGCTTACATGGGGTTACACCTTATAAGGTTACATGAAGTGGAATCATAGACAAGTACTTGGGTACACCTTTGGGCCTTGGGGCAATGGGCTTACACTCTGTGGGTTCACACATAAGTGATGGGTTACACCATGCCGGGTCTCACAACGTGGAGTTACACTTATGGGTTACATACAATGGGCCTAGGGTTACATGGTTGGGCCTTCCTGGCTATGTCAGGGTCACGTTGCTGAAACAGTATACTTTCGTGGCATGTAACCCCACCTCGACTATGCGCATTTGTTTTATTTTTTTATTTTTTTCGCACTGAAGTGTTTGTGCACTGAAGTTCTCAGATTTATACTACATGGGGTTACATACATGAGGGCTATGTACAATGGGTTACATACGATGGGGTCACAATAGTGTGGGGGTAACATCTGGTCGGGCTACATACTTCTTGGAGTTACAACACTCTGGGTTACACTCACTCAAGAGGGTTACACAGTTCTAAGTTACACTGTGCACAATGAAAGTGGGCAGGGTTGCCTATACAAGGGCTACGTGTCGTGGGGATACATAAGATGGGGTGATGTAGCATCGGGGTTTATAGCGTGCACCCCAAATTGTACAATGGGTTACATGCGATGGGGTGACATCAATGGGGGTTACATGTGGTCGGGATACATACTTCTTGGGGTTATACAACAACAAGTTACACTCCGGAGGGCTACACTGGTCCATAACATAGGTTGAACGGAATGATTATCTATCTCATGGATTACACGTCCATGGGTTACACACAAATTGGGTTACACATAGAGGGGTTACACATACAGGGGCTAGTGTTGGTGACTAAAGGTGCTCGACTTCAGCATCTTCCCACTCTGTATTGAAGGGTCATGTAACCCCGGCAAACTAACCCAGACCCTGTAGTCACATTGTAGTCATCGACTTATAATTCTCAGAGTTACACCACTGACAGCAATAGTCTATGGGGTTACATACTGGGTTACACTGTTGATAGTTACATTGCAGTTACACTTGGAGTTACACCACAATGAGTTACACTGAAGAGGTTCACACTCATCTGTGTTACACTGTGTGGAGTACCACAGATGCGAGTTACACTAAGTAGAGATATGTTACGTTATGAAACCCCAGACAGTGTAACCCTGCGGTGTGTCACCCCGGCCCATGGGTGTCCCATTGAGTGGGTTACATAGGTTGAATGTGGATAGAATGGCAAAGTGAATAACAACCCATGAACAGACATGTACTTCATATTAAACTTGGTGATCACAAAATAAGTGTCATTGCCAATGGACTCAATGGTCACTAACTACGGAACCGGTCTACAAAATCTACTTTCCTGGCAAGGGACATGTTGTTTCCATCATCATTTTTTATGAATGGAACTGCTTGAAGAGGGTGCAACAGACCTTTGTCGATTCTAACTTGTAAAGTGTACAGCCTCCCACGAACACAACGAAGCTCGGCAAGCAGATGTTTGCGCATTGTTTCACTCTCATTGCCAAGAAGCGACAGGGACTTCATCTCAGATTCAATTGATGAAACATCTGATGGCTCCTGCCGACCACGCTGGGATGATGCTGAGCACTCCGTAGGCTCTGCTAGATTCACAACTTCCTCCTCTGCATCAATATCTGGAAGTTCAACATGTGAAGACCTCCATGAATGGTCCCGAGCTTTGTGCCACAGAGCTTCACAATAAGCCCTTCCTTCAGATTTGGCTTCATCAATTGAAGAACGCGGATTTGATGTTTGCACAAGTTACCCTTCAAAGCCCATGGACAATCGCAACAAGCCCAGGTGGTCGCAGGTGCATAGATTGTGTAGCTTCGACCGGCCGTTTGAACACTATCCACAATCGCCGGATGACCATGAACAGTGGGCAAATGAACATTGACATCAGGGATCTCCCTTGCAGTCCAAACAACATTACTGATAAATTCCTCCTGTCGTACATTCCTTTTGAAGCCTTTCGATTTCAAGTTATCTCTATACCAATAGTGGGTTAGAACAGGACCCACGAGTTCGCTGATCAGCCAATCGATTCTCCTGCCATCAAGCCTTTGCTTTCCTGAGCGTAAACGAGCCTTCAAATTTCCGTGCCAAGATTCAATTGCAGCATTAGTATCCTGACTTGCGTGGGGAATATAACGAACCCCCGTGATCCACATGCTCAGTTTTGGGACCCATTCCATTCTGATGTAATGTAGGAAGTCACGCGCAAGCGGATAGGAATAATTCAAATCTTCCAGTCGCTCCAACGCCCACTCTTCTGGGGTGACTCCCACACAGGCGTTAATGCCGTACATTACGTCGCCAAGCTATTTCAAAACAGCATTGCGAGTGTATGGATCGGGCATCTTACGCCACGAATGTTTCAGCCAAGCGCGGCGAACATGCCAAAGGCATAGAAATATTGCTACGTCCCCAAACGATTCCCTGCATGCACACACATCAAATGCCACCCAATCCATCAGTGTAACTCTTGTCAGTATAACTCTTATCAGAGGAACTCTTCGCAGTGTAACTCGTAGAAGTGTAACTCTTCAAAGTGTCACTCTTAGTAGTGTGACTCATGTAACCCCTCGTGCATCTGGTCATGTAACTATCAGTGAAACTCACAGCAGTGTAACCCAACACATATAACCCCTCGCAGCGCTGTAACGCAATCCATGTTACACCGTGTAACTCTCAGAGCGACCCAACCCATACAACCCTCTGCGATGCTCCCAGTGTAACTCACAGGCTATAGCAGTGCAACCTAATCCATGCAGGACTGCAGATGACACGCCGTGTAACTCGCAGTGTAACCCTCTGTCTACCTCATAGCAGTGTAACCCTCGGTCTAACTCACATCAGTGTAACCCTCCGTCCAACTCAAGGCAGTATAACCATCTGTCTAACTGGTAACCCTCAGTGTAACAGACAGCACTGCAACCCAATCCATGTAACCCCTCAAGCAACTGACAGTGTAACTCCAAGTGTTACAGGCAGCAATGCACCCCCTCGTGTAACTGGCAGTTTAACTCTTACTGTGATTCTCAGTGTAACTAGCAGTAGTGTAGCCCGATCCATAAAACCCCTCGTGCATGCAACTTGTAGTGTGAATTACTGTGTGACTCAGAACATTGTAACTTCTAGCCATGTACCTGATAACATTGATTTCTGCGTCTGCATCGTCGACAACAAAAGCATTTGGCCTCCAATCTGGTTTGCTCTGAAGAAGTCGGTCGCGAAGACGTTTTATCCAGGGGCTCAGGTCAGTCGTTTTGTTTCTCGCTGATATAATATAAGCAACAGATATGCCGTTGAGCCATTTGTCGAACACCATCATGGTATACATTGGGAACTGCAATGTCGCAATGGTACAAAATGAATAAGGTGAGTGTTATAATATTGGCAACAGTTGCATGGCACTCACATTTCAGAATGCAATGAAAGGTAAAGCGTGACACGAATACCTTATTTTCGTTGGTCCCAAATATTGCATCGCATGATACCACACGGTTGTGTCCCAGGTCGATCATTTTCTGTTTTTGCCACTCCGTTTGTATTCCAATTACGAACTTCAAATCACCCGCCACTGGCGCTGTCTCTTCATGGTAGAAGAAGACGCTTTCAGGATTGCTATCGACCCACATACGTACACTTTGTGCATTATCTGGATGTTTTTTGTAACTCTCAATCGCAAGCTTATCGGCAATGTTTCTCACGTCGTACTCGAACAAGAAACAATCGCGACTCCACTCCATGCCTGGCTGAGACGCACAAGCTTCCTGGAGCTGTTGAGTGTGTTGTGTCATAATCATAGCTGGAGATAGGCCACTGCGAAGACTATCGACGATCCATTGTTTCATATCTTGGCTGAGACAAGGGGCATGCACGAATCGCGAGAAATGGGAAGAGGGGTCAGCTGAACCATGACATGGCTTTCCTTTTGCATCCACATGCTGTTTCTGGAAGTATGTGATGATTGCCAACTATGAATCTAGAAAACACTGGCCAACTTTGAAGTTACACGTACACCCACGTTTGTATGATTCTCCGAAATCCGCTGCCTTACGTCTGATTCGCTTGACTGGTTTTTGATTATCGGAGGCTGCTATCGGTTTTTCTTTCTTCTTCACAATCGGCGGGTCTGTGCGCCTATCTATCGAGCCGTAGCAGCAGTGGTACCTGCAAAAAAAGCATATAAAGCGAGGAGGGTTACCGCCATATACGACTTTGCTAGGCCAGCAGAAAGAAGTGGGGCTGGGAATGTTATACAACCCTCATAAGTGACTTACTTATGCCACTGACGATAACTGTTTGCACGCGGTGTTGTCAAATCTGGCAACTCACGGTACCTTCGATCTTGAACATAAAATTGGGTCTTCCCATCCACTCTACTCTTTTCTCCCTCCAGAAAATCAGGAATGCGAGACCATGGAACGACAGCTACTTCGATGGATATCCGTTTCCCTTTTCCCTGGGAAACCTGGCGTATCCAACGGAGGTTTGTGTGATTGAAAAGCCCGTCTATGGGCAGCTGTAGGATGCATTTCAAATGAGATACCAAATGCTGCAAATGACAGAGTTCTCCCGCCTCATCTTTCAAACCATTTGATTCCAATGCTGCTTTGCGTTCCTCGTCTAGCACCTTCGCGGCAGTACATGCCATTAGCAGCAACAGTACCACTAGTACAGTACAAATCGCATAACACACGCGGGCAACGCAGCGGAGCCCTCGGGACTGCACGTCGTCTACGCACCTGGTGAAAATGACGAGCGATGATGGAGTTACACGTGGGTTTTGATGTCACCGAATCGTGTAACCCAGGTTTGAATTCAAAATATCTGACACCTCTTGGAGCCCGCCAATTTTTGCCGGGCACCAAGGGGCTACACGAACAGGGGTGACATGCGTTGGGGATAAAAGATTCGGGGTGACACGAGCTATGAGTGACACAATCGGGGGTTACACGGAGGGGATTGATACAGTATCGGGGTTACATGGTGGGGTTACAATGTGAGAGTTGCACAATGAGGGTTACATGAGGCGGAGCTAAAGGGCTGACGTGCAGAGGGTTACAGGGATGATGGGGTTACGAGGAACTGGAATTACACGGAGAGGGGTATATGGGATAACATGATACAAGCTTACATTGGGGTTACACGATGCAGGATAACATGGAGTGAGGGTTACACCCCGCGGAGTAACAGAGGGTTACATGGGTTACAAAGGGTTAGAGAGGGTCATGGGATTACATGGGTTACAGAGGGTGACATAGGGTTACATGGGAGGGTTACATGGAGTGAGGGTGACACTCAGCGGTGTTACAGAGGGATAAACGGGTTACGGAGGGTTACATGGTGGTGAGGGTTACACCTGGTGAGGGTTACAGAGGGTCACAGAGGGTTACATGGAGTGAGGTTACACAGGGGTGAGGGTGACACTCTACGGTATTACTGAGGAACTGAGGGTTACATGGTGGTGAAGGTGGTGAGGGTTATAGAGGGTCACAGAGGGTTACAGAGGGTCAGAGAGGGTTACATGGAGTGAGGGTTACATGGGTTACACAGGGTCACAGAGGGTTACACGGGTTACACAGGGTCACAGAGGATTACATGGGTTACAAGGAGTGAGGGATGCATAGGGATGGGGGTGACACTCGGCGGTGTTACAGAGGGTTACATGGTGATAAGGGTTACACCTAGTGAGGGATATAGAGGGTCACAGAGGGTTACATGGGTTACAGAGGGTTACAGAGGGTCAGAGAGGGTTACATGGAGTGAGGATTACATAGGGGTGAGGGTGACATTCTGCGGTGTTACAGAGGGTTACATGGTGGTGAGGGTTACAAAGGGTCACAGAGGGTTACATGGGTTACAGAGGGTTACATGGAGTGAGAGTTACATAAGGGGTGATGATGACACTCTACGGTGTTACAGAGGATTACATGGGTTATAGAGCCACGGAGGGTCATAGAGGGTTACATGGAGTGAGGGTTACATGGGGATGAGGGTGACACTCTGCGGTGTCACAAAGGGTTTGTGTGGGTTACGGAGGGTTACATGGTGGCGAGGGTGACACTCTGCGGTGTTACAGAGGGTTACATGGTGGTAAGGGTTACACCTGGTGAGGGATATAGAGGGTCACAGAGGGTTACATGGGTTACAGAGGGTTACAGAGGGTCAGAGAGGGTTACATGGAGTGAGGGTTACATAGGGGTGAGGGTGACATTCTGCGGTGTTACAGAGGGTTACATGGTGGTGAGGGTTACAAAGGGTCACAGAGGGTTACATGGGTTACAGAGGGTTACATGGAGTGAGAGTTACATAAGGGGTGAGGGTGACACTCCGCGGTGTTACAGAGGGTTACATGGGTTACAGAGCCACAGAGGATTTGTGAGGGTTACATGGGGATGAGGGTGACACTCTGTGGTGTCACAGAGGGTTTGTGAGGGTTACGGAGGGTTACATGGTGGCGAGGGTGACACTCTGCGGTGTTACAGAGGGTTATATGGTGGTAAGGGTTACACTTGGTGAGGGATATAGAGGGTCACAGAGGGTTACATGGGTTACAGAGGGTTACATGGTGGTGAGGGTTACCGAGGGTCAGAGAGGGTTACATGGAGTGAGGGTTACATATGGGTGAGGGTGACACTCTGTGGTGTTACAGAGGGTTACATGGTGGTGAGGGTTACAAAGGGTCACAGAGGGTTACATGGGTTATAGAGGGTCACAGAGGATTACATGGGTTACAAAGGGTTACAAAGGGTTACATGGAGTGAGGGTTACACTCTGCGGTGTTACAGAGGGTTACATGTAGTGAGGGTTACATAGGGGTGGGGGTGACACTCTGCGGTGTTATAGAGGGTTACATGTAGTGAGGGTTACATAGGGGTGGGGGTGACACTCTGCGGTGTTATAGAGGGTTACATGTGTTACAGAGGGTTACATGTAGTGAGGGTTACATAGGGGTGGGGGTGACACTCTGCGGTGTTACAGAGGGTTACATGGTGGTGAGGGTTACAGAGGGTCATGGGGTTATATGGGTTACAGAGGGTTACGTGGTGGTGTGGGTTACACTCGGCGGAATTACAGAGGGTTACATGGGGGTGATGGTTGAACCCGGGGCGGGGGTTACAGGGAATTGGCGGACTGTTGAAAGCGGCGGATTGGTGTCGCAGAACGACGACGCAGGGGGCGACGACGCGCCTGGGGCGACGACGCCGATGGGATGAGGGCGGGGGTGGGGAGGGATTGACCGAGCCCAGCCGGCTGCCTTTCGATGTCTGCGGGAGGCGAAGAACCGGCGGTACGGGTGTCAGGGCTGGACCGTCCTGACGAGCTTGCATTAAGTTCTTACATTATTCCTATTATCTTCCTATATATATATAACCGGTCTAATAACAGGCGGTTATAACCGGCCAAAGTTCATAACCGCCCAACACTGGTTTCAACCCCCTTCTTGCCTTGGTTTTACAAGCAGTGTGTTCCGTGGGCGGCCTCTATGGCACTCAGTTGAGGTTATTTTTTCCTCTTGTACCCCAGCCTAGCCACATTCCTTTTATATGAGTTCAAGGACCACTATCCCCTTTTCTTAAAAGAAAAAAGAAAAAGAAAAGGGCTCCAAATACACCAACTCCCCCCCCCCCCCCTTAGAGTTCTTTTTTGTTTGTCATATGGACATATTCTTATGCAGTTTATAAAATATAACAGTTATCCAGGGTCATTTAGCAGAGGACAGAAAGGAAAGGAAGTGGAGGGAGTAGAAATTTCTCATAACAAATCTCTGTATTGTTTCTCATTGTGAAATACTTGGAAGTAGAAGAAAACTAACATACATAGTGAAAATAACTCTTTTAGAGGTAACATTTGTCCTGGTTTGACTGTATCTGGCAGGCTACAGGGTTACACCACCTCCCATTGATGAAATCATACGTACAAGATCATCTCAAGAGTGACCGGTTGTCTAGTCCAGCCTTAAAGGCACATGAGGGCAATCTCCTTCTGACTGGTTCGGTGGTACTATGGATCGGTCCAGGATCTAGGGTGAAATATTCTACTGCGGCTTTTCGGGGAGTATGAGAGGTTTGCCTCATCCCTCATTGAGTACGTATAGTGTAATGCCTCAAATCTGGGAATGCCCTCCACTCATGGCATTAGCCTACATAAAGCACGTGAAACCAAAAAAAGGTACGCCGCCGGAGTGTAATGCACCGCCGTGCATTCCAACGGAGTGTAATGCCCTGCCCTGGCCATGCGATGAATTCTACTTTTTAACAACACGATAAATACAAAGAGAAAAAACTGCTTTATGGAGCTGTTGTGTGGCTAATTGAGAAAGGCAACTAGCAGTTAGATATTCTACAGGAAATGATTTCTTAAATAGACACTGACGTGGAATTGACCTCAGATTTGCAGAGGTACACAAATGAATTTTTGTTCAATGGGGTAACCGCTCGAGGCACAAAAAACTTTGGATTACTTTCCTCAGTACAGGGGACCAGACAGACGTATATCCAAGCAGCAGAGCATGGTGGGCAAGTCCTATGCACAGCATCCCTTGGATGAAAAGGCCCACTACATCCTTATGAATGTCTAGGAATAATGACAGAAGCTCATTCGATCATGCCTGCTGAAGCCTGCCATCAGCAGAGTATCCGTTGTTTTGAATATCAACAAGGAAGGCTTTAGAGAATTAAGTTCTCTAGCCTTCCATCCAAAACACTAGGGTAAGTTGGCCTATGACCGAACAGGCGTCTATGACCAATCCTCTGACTCAACAGTACATCATGGTCAATACTCTCAGGAAATGGTGGATGATCTGAGTAGTTACACAGATCACTGACTGAAGCAAGACACTCGCATCTTTCCAAGAAGACATCCTTTCACCAGTAATCCCCACAAGAACAAATCCCATCTTCAAAGTGGTGAAAGCGGTTGGCGTCCCGTACAACAATTGCTCGGCCAACAATCTTTGAGATGAATTTGGTGGAGGTGTGGCAGTCACCACACACTCGAAGATTCTTGATGAGTCGGAGAGGCGTCCTAGGGCTCGTGCTGATCAGCCCAAAACCAATGGCCAGCTTCTCACTGTGGTGGCAAAGGGAAAATTCCTTTTCCTCCTCCCCCACATCATGTAATACAAAGCGCATGTCAGGCACATACCCCGCCTCCTTCATCTGCCCAGACAATCTTCTCAGCTCAGCATGGATTTCCTTAATTCTGGGATGCAACTTGTCATCTACAACGAAGGTGTGCACCCTGTTGCCAACCTCAATGCAGCAGCGACCTGGCTTCTTTCTAACCCCTCTGACCTTCATCATTCTTCTCACCTTTGCAGTATCATCCCACCTGCCAGCTGCAGCATAGATGTTTGATAGCAACACATAAGTCGCGGCATCCTGTTCATCCCACTTGAGGATACATGTGGCCGCACGTTCAGCCATCTCCACGTTGCCATGGATTCTGCAGGCACCAAGCAAGGCCTTCCACACCACAACATCTGGATTGATTGGCATATTATTAATCAGGTCCACCGCCTCATCCAGTTGTCCCGCACGTCCAAGAAGGTCCACCATGCAGCCAAAGTGCTTTACTGTCGGAGTGACACCATGATCTTGACTAAGGGAATCAAAGTACCATCTTCCTTCATTCAGTAGGCCAGTGTGGCTGCATGCAGAGAGAACACATATAAAGGTGATACTGTCCGGCTTCAAGCCGTTCTTTTGCATTCCTTCAAATAGTTGCTGGACCTCCCTATGACAACCATGCTGGGCATATCCTGCGATCATCGCGTTCCACGACACCACATCTCGTTCAGCCATACTGTTGAACAATCCCTTTGCATCCTCGATGCACCCACACTTGGCATACATGTCCACCAGGGCAGTGTTCAGAATGACATCGGGTACAATTCCAGATTTGACGATGTCACCATGGATCTCTTTGCCCTTTTCCAGGGCTGCCAGGCTTGCACATGCATTGCAAATGCATACAAACGTGATGTGGTGGGGCTTCACCCCTTCCCCTATCATTTGCTCATAGGTCTCCAAAGCCTCCATTCCGCGCCCTTGCTGTGCATATCCTGCAATCATCGCACTCCACGACACCACATTTCGTTCAGCCATACTGTCAAACACTCCCTTTGCATCCTCGATGCACCCACATTTGGCATACATGTCCACCAGGGCAGTGTTCAGAATGACATCAGGTACAATTCCAGATTTGATGATCTCACCATGGATCTCTTTGCCCTTTTCCAGGGCTGCCAGGCTCGCACATGCATTGCAAACGCATACAAACGTGATGTGGTCGGGCTTCATCCCTTCCCCCAACATTTGATCATAAGTCTCCAAAGCCTCCATACCACATCCCTGCTGTGCATACCCTGCAAGCATCGCGTTCCACGACACCACATCTCGTTCAGCCATAGTGTTGAAAACTCCCTTCGCATCCTCGATGCACCCACATTTGGCATACATGTCCACCAGGGCAGTGTTCAGAATGACATCGGGTACAATTCCAGATTTGACGATGTCACCATGGACCTCTTTGCCCTTTTCCAGGGCTGCCAGGCTTGCCTGCTGTGCATATCCTGCAATCATCGCACTCCACGACACCACATCTCGTTCAGCCATACTGTCAAACACTCCCTTTGCATCCTCGATGCACCCACATTTTACATACATGTCCACCAGGGCAGTGTTCAGAATGACATCGGGTACAATTCCAGATTTGACGATGTCACCATGGACCTCTTTCCCCTTTTCCAGAGCTCCCAGGCTTGCACATGCATTGCAAACACAAACAAACGTGATGTGGTTGGGCTTCACCCCTTCGTGCAGCATTTGCTCATAGGTCTCCAAAGCATTCCTACCACACCCATGCTTGGTAAATCCTGCCAACATTATATTCCACGTGATCAGAGATCGTTCAGGCATTCTGTTGAACACTTGGTGAGCATCCATGATGCTCCCACACTTAACATACATGTTGACAAGGGTGTTGAGTAGAAAAACATTTGGCGTGAATCCAGTTTGGATAATGTGAGTGTGCACCTGCTTTCCAGCTTCCAGGCCTTTCATCTTGATGCACTTATGCAAGAGACAGACATACGTATCTGAATCTGCTGAAATGCCTCCTTGGTTTAAAGTCTGTAGAGCCTCTTTCAGTCTGCCTGCCTCACAAAGCATCTTCACATGCCCAGAAGTGCCAGAAGAGCCATTGTGGACTCCCTCTCTTGATCCTCTTCCAGAAGCTGTGGTCATGGTTGAGGTGCCTGATTTAATCAACTGTGCCGCTGCAGCTGCTGCTTTTAGTTGACCATCTACCCATGCAGGTTTCTTGTAGTTATTGATCCACAGGGAATCATAGGTAATCTTGTGCTTGAAATCTGGCCCTCTTGGATGAATCTGGACCCACACTCTATCCCTGCTCCTTCAGCTATCCATGCCTCTGCACAAATCATGCATTCATCCTTGCCTTGCTGCTAGCAGCTGACAGTGACAGCCTAGATTTGTTCTAGGAAACACCCAACTCAGCTAACCACATTAGTTCCTATGCTCAATTGCATCTGCTACTCTCTGTAATCCAACAGGCATTCACCTTTTTGCCTCGATTGTCCCACCATTGACTGGGGTAAGAAAGGTATTCATTCCACAGCTTCTCCTCGTCTCTGATACCTGTTTCTGGATACTTTCCTGTTGTCACATTGGCAGTATCATCTCAAAGTCACTCCAAACTATCAAAGGTTCACTCAACCAGCTAACTTGCAGAATTCAACATGGAAATTTAGGGCCAATTCTGATAAGAGGGGAAAACAGGCTGAAATGTGTTGAAGAAGGTGCCTTCATTAGCAGTGCCTTGTTCTATCAATTGTGCTGCTGCCGCTGCTGTTTCCAGTTGACCATCTACCCAAGCAGATTTCTTGTAGCTATTCATCCACAGGGAATCAGAAGTAATCTTGTGTTTGAAATCCGGCCCTCTTGGATGAATCTGGACCTCTAACCCTGGTCCTTCAGCTATCCCTGCCTGTGTACAAATCATGAATACATCCTCAGCCTTGCTGCTAGCAGCTGACACTGACGGCGTGAAGTTCTTCCAGCAACTTTTTGTCTCCATTGTCCCACCATTGACTGGGGTTGGAAAAGTGTTCATTCCAAAGCTTCTCCTCATCTCTGTTATCTGTTTTTGGATACTTTCCTGCTGCCACATCGGCAGTAACTTGTCAAAGTCACTCCAAACCACCACAGATCCACCCAACGAGCTAACTTACAGAATTCAATACGTATCGAGTGTGATGAGAGGGCAAAACAGGCTGAAATAGGTTGAAGAAGAAGGTGCCCTCACCACATTGTCCTTGACCTTGTGTCAAGACACATGGAGGATTTGACCGACCATCAACCCAAAAGGACCTCTTGTGTGTGCTGCTTGTGTCTGTAGTCAGGTAATGTCGGATTGGTCTGTGAGAACCACCACGGTGCAGCTGAGCGGGCAGAGATTGAAACACGGCCTGCTAAGACCAAGCTGACTCTCCCAAGAACCTTGTAAACATCAGGAAGAATACCAAATCATGGTACTAACAGGAGCCAAGAGCCCACATTTGCAGGATGGACAAACTTCTTCACATCGTACATTAAGAAAAAGCCACACCTTGCGATTGCGGTTGTCCCACCATCGTGAAGGATCGTGCCAGCTCTGCTCCGTGCTCCAAGGTAGAGGTTTGTACTGGAAAATCCGAGAGCATCAACATTTTGACAAGGTCCTTTAAGGAGGGGTGCTAGTGAGCTTTCAACAACATTCATGCAAGTTGTTTTGGGCTCCATTGGGCTCTACACGATGAGGAACAACGAACATGTCCAGACTTACACAGATGCTAACCCGTGAGAAAACGACCAGGGAGGAAGGCGCTGAGCAGCCAGAGTCTTCTACCCTGGGACTTTTCTCACGTTCCAACAGTCGACCCTGATAAGTGCTACCCTGCTTTTCTGGTTATGTTGAAATCTTTGCTCTGTAAAAATTTACACTTGAAAATGGCATAAGAGCGTTATTTCATATGTGTTATGGCTCTCCTTAGCACACCTCCATAAGTTAGTTGTTAAATCTTATGCCGAGCCTTAACCCCTGACAAAACCCCATGGATGAAGCTGTATCTGACAGATGACATACATCCACAGTACCTACCTACTACATGTACCTGCTGACAAAATTAGGGGAGATTTGACCGTCAGAACTGGTAGATTACAACATTTATAGGTGGATTTTGCAAAAACACAGAAATGGAGATGGAGAAATGCAGTTTGACCAAGGTCATTGGCCACCTTCCTGATTTTTGCTGAGGCATGGACCTCTACATTCAGTACCCTCCAAATTTGGAGGGATTTCTCCAAAACTTGCATATTCCTCGTTTGTATGTCCAATAAGAGGGGTACAGGCCCAGTGAAACAACTCCAAGAAATGAAAAAGCTGCTTGGAAGCCAGTGTTTTTTATGAAATGAAAATTCATGTGGTGGAGTCCTATATTGCAAGAAGACCAAGAGGAATCCCAAAAGATTTTTGGAAAATTCCAAATCCACATGTGTAGATGATAATTTTTGTGGGATTTTGAACAATTTCCAGGCCAAGCCAATTGTTGACGCCAGTGACCTGCCAGGTCGGCAAGTCAACCGGCGGTGGAGGGTCCCCAACCATGGATTTTGGGGTACTTGCCACCCTGAAAAAATCCTAGCTGCCACACATTTAGGTTTATGGGGGCGCAATGAATTGCCCCATGTGCGTGTTGGGCCAGCGCAAATTTTTTGTTCAAACACTTCTTTCATCCACTTACCTGATTCAGGTCGCTTGGGCCTTTAGGGGTTAATATAATTTGTTTGATAAAACATTCAGCCACTCTTATCATTCATCACTCAAAACCTTCATCGACTCTTATCATTCATCCTCATGTATTTTCAACCCTCTAATGAATAAATATTGTATTCTGTTTGATTGAAGAAATACTACTTATGTAGTGAAGGCTGTATGTACTAAAACCCTAAACAACTGCGATTTTTGATGGTTTTGACCTGCTGTATTGCTTTCTTCTCATTGTTATGTTTGGATTTTGACCTCTACTTCTGTTATTTGATATATCTACATAAATGTTATATTGGTGTCACAAACGTCCTCCTTCCTAGTAGAAGGCAGTAACCCTTGGGGGAGAAGAGACACCATAATTTACGCTTCCTTAGGGAGGCGTCAAATACTAAATATTAATTGGTGACTCTGCAAGCTTGATGTTAGGATAGGAGGCGACGAGCGTTTGAGTCGGTGCTCCGCAAAACTCAAGACCTATTGCCATCTCATGACTTAGACACATTTCAATACCACAATATTTCTAGCCACTTTGGCAATCTCAAAACTCAAGTTTTTCAAGTATGAGTGTGTACCATGGTAATGGGCACATACCACCTTGGAAATGGTTGTGCGTTCAATCCACCGATAAGTGTCACAAAGGTGTCCACCTTCCTGCCGGAAGGCAATAGCCCTTTAGGGTCAAGAGCATAATGTACACTTTCTTTTGGAGGCAACATACTTTTTACTTATCTGGTTGGTCAAGAAAAGCTTTATTGGTGTATAGTATGAAGAAGACAATGGCAAATGCGGTCAATTGCTTCATATCTCAAAAAACAAGTTAGGGATATTATTTTGATCATGCACATCTATCAGAGTGATTGGAGTAGGTGAAAGAAAATTGTGGTTGTTTGGCACCTTGTTCAATACGCAACGGAATCGGTTCCTGCAAGGTAAAAAACTTGAGCTACCCATGGAACCATTATAGTACCAATATACAATAGAGATGGCGATGCCAAAGGTTTGAGATTTGAAATTGGCCACTTATCTCATATTTCCATGGATAATTTGTCTCAAACAACACAATGATTTTTCATGTCTCACCGCTCCAATCATAATGTTGACGAGATGTGCATGATCAAAACAATATCCTTGACTTGCTTCTTGATATAAGAAACAATCGGCTACATGTAGTATTGTGATCTTCTTAATAGACACCAAGTCTTGAACTACTAGCAACTTTAGGATTACCCTCACTTAGGGATTGGGTTCCTAGAACCCAAGAGAAAATAGGGTTCCTTGTCTTGATGTCTTGACAAGAAAGGATTTGTCGACAAGATCGGATTATAGACGACAACAACCTTCAAAGATCCGGGTCTCAAAGTTAAGATCATTTCCATAGAGGTGATTGGGGTATGTGGCAGTGTGATTGTACTAGATACGGAATTACCTCCCATCTTTGCATTGCCACGGAGATAGGTAGAATGTCAGTGTTTTCCCAATACCATCTCTCTAGCAAGTCAATGCAAACTTACCACCCGTAAAGTTTGCAAAAAAGTTCATCATAGAGCTCATTGTTTTTAAAACACGGTCATAGGAATTACATGTTTTGAGGCACGGTGCATTTATAGGGTGCAGTTGCACCAAAAAGATAAACTATCCGATCCATCTTTCAATTTCGCACTGAGAAAATAAAATTAAGTAGTAGTTTCGGGAGTGAGAGTTTTAATTTCGCACTGAGAAAATAAAATTCAGTAAGAGTTTCGGGAGTGAGAGTTTCGTCTAGATAAATTATCCGTGGGACGTGACAACCTTTAAGGTCTCTTGGAGTCTCAGCGCCATTTTCTCAAGTCTGTCATGGAAAGGGCCTAGTATCGGATGAGCATAGCATGAGGAAATCCCACGCCTATAGGGTGACATGTTTATCATGTATAGGGGTTACTTGTTTCTTAAGTGTTGCTGTGAGGGCCTATGTGAGCAGTTAAAAATAGTTTCGCAGATTTTTTAGTTTCTCAATTTTCGTTTCGCTGTAAAATATTTGAAAGGCATCTTAGGAATATGTGGTATATTCGCTTGTGCTCACATGAGCATGCTCCCGCGCTACCCAACCTCGTACAAAAGTTATGGAGGTTAGCTTATAATAAGATAACATATAGCAAAATCCCACAATTTCACCTCTCCCCTAAACCATCGGGCATTTTGGTAATATAGTGGAAAATGCACTGTCTCAGCCGGGTTTGTAATTCACTTGTGAGTATTCATTTGGAGGGGAGGATAGGGAGGTCAATTGGCGACATTGTAGAGCTAGAGACGCTTAAGGTTAAGGCTCAATTGAGATTTTGAGTTGGTTATCAGGGTCACCTTGTATTGCGGATCTAGTCTCCTTCACATTGTTTTTCTTGTTCTCGGCCCCTGCGTTGCATGTTCTGCGTTTCCTGGGCCTTGTTTGCCTTCCCTCTGTTGTTTGTCTTTAGTTTCCACTTCCTTGGGTTTTCTTACACTTCAACTTCAGTTTCGGGGGAATTCTCTACCTGAAACTTGCCGCCACATGCAATGAATTTCTTGAAAGAGTTGAGGGTTTTGATCCAGTTGAACTGAGCTTATCCAATTAGTATACATCACAGGACCAGGTTAAAGGAAAAAGTGGTGTTAAAGTGAGTACCCAGTGTTAATGGGCACTTACCATCTTAGAAGTGGTTGTGGGTTCAATCCACTGTTTGGTGTCACAAAGTCTCCACCTTCTGGCTGGACGGCAGTAGTAGACACCATAATTTACGCTTCCTTTGGGATGCACCATACTTTTATTTTTTTGGGTCAGATTTGTCCTAGTTATTCACCATTTGTTGCTCCTTGAATCTTTTTGGTTCCTGAGAAGAATTAGAATTTCCGGATGTGTATCAATTATAGTAGATTAATTGATGGATGTTTGACAATGGAACATAATCTTCAGCAAAATTCATGTCAAGAGTGGCAACGATAAGAAATGAGGAGTCGGACATGTGCTTAATTAGGGCCAACTTTTGGTGCAGTGTTTTTTTTTCCCTGGCAAAAGTCGCCAGATTTCAAGCTGGAAATTGGGTCAGCTACTTGTACAAAAGGAATTATGGGGGTAAAAATTCGCCAGAAAGCGCCAGTAGTTGAATATCAGGAGCCTGATTTTGAGTCCGTGGACGTGTAGAATGTGCCACTTGTTATACAGCCACTTCTCTAACCTGCCACCTCATTATTCTCGCCACATTTGCAGAGGGTAGAATCTACCTGTGGCCCCTCTGGCGATTTTGGAAAGATGAAAAAAAAACTGTTATGGTGTTTGCTTTGACCAATGCTCTTGCTACATCATGATGCTAAAAAGAACTTTCATGTACAAATTTGTTGTTGATTTTATTGATGACATTTCTGTACTAAATCCGCCAATGAACTTTGTGCATCATCTCCTTCTAGCCTTTTTTAACAACATTGCACAAACTGCATGCCAACCTAGCAAATGTTTACACTTCCGGCCGCTTTAGATGTCTCTCCAAAACTACTAACCTACATTGAAGTAAAAACCATTAAGCTATTTGGAAGTGAGGCCGACTTCTTATCCATCTTCATCACTTACTGGCTCTCTTCACAAGCTCATTCACACTCCCCAAAACAAAGCCACAAGACAATCCCTAAAGTCAGGTCTGAGGGTCTGATTCGTAAGCCTGTGCAAGAGAATGTAATGTGTTCAAATTAAAGTGGATTGTTTGAAATAACTAGACTGAAATGTTGGAGTGGTTCATTGTTAGGATGGCTACAATGGCTACAATGTGATAAGTCACCGTACCCAGGAGCCTCTAAGCAAGAAGCCTTAAGTAATTACCAAACGTTACAACTACAATTGACTAAGCTGAGTTGCCTGCCCATATAAACTGCACACCGTTGTATATAAACTACACCAGCACCACATCATTGCACTACTTTGTCTTCCTGGAGCCCACTATGAGGGCAAAAGCTACTAAGACCCAGTAGTCAGTGAGAGGGAAAACCGGCAGACCAGAGCAACCATGCAGGCCAGATGCCAGACAGGTCCACCTGCTTTATGCTTTAGCATGCCGCATTCTGGACTGGCCCAAATATCAGGCAGATACGAAAACTGCCACTACTTGCACTTCGTATTTGCCAATTTGTTGCCAACACACAGAATGGCTCGAGGAAAATTATCTACCAATTTCACCATCAGCTAAACAACGATTATTTTGATGATACTGCCCCCAAGAGGACGAGCCAACCGCCCTGTAAACCACTCTCCGGTCTGATTTTCGACCAGCCTGCCAGTAGACTAGTACTCATGCAGATGCTGTCATCTTATGATGATACGAAGCATGCCTGGTTGTGTCTCTGCAAACTGCAGATGCTCTTCCTCTGCCAAGTAACGCTGTACTGCGGCAGGTAACCTAGCCGAAGTTCGAGACCCCTTGGTGTGGTGGCCTGTTCCCACAAAAATAAAGACCTGCTCCCGCTGGCGGGTGTTTCTTACATTAAACCGCAAAGCCGCAATCTCACGCTTCAATGCAGGAATTGCATCACTCACATGTAGGGTATGTAGATCTAGCAGCCGTGATTGCCCAGGGTTGGTACTAGTTTGTGCATGAGCGTTTGAATTTCTGCCCAAAGACGTCAAACAGAAGAGCACACCATCAGCTCTTCCTTTTTCCTAGTATAAACAGTAGATGTGGTCATGAAACACAAACTTCAATACCTTCACATGCCCTGGCAATCAGGAGGAACTTCACCATTCAATAACTAAGAAATGCAAGTTTGCAATACCTTTGCCAAAAGATAGCCTCCCCGGCCTTACTGTGAGCCGCTTTCATCTGTTCGTTATGCCACTGTCCTTTTGCACTCAGCTCCTTTGCAAGGACTTTGTTACCTACAAGATACGCCTGTCTTGCCTGTTTCACAGCAAGAATCAGGTCCAAAATGTTAACATATACTTTGGCAAAGACCTCAAGGTAAAGGAATTCGGAGGCATACAAGTCATAATTCATGAGACTCTCTCCAGGAAGTCTGACTGTGAGCCATAATAGGCTAGCCGTACACATCTTTACCATTGAACAGAGGAGTTCCTGGCAGATGCAGAATGAATCCAAGAACTCATTTCAAGTTCACTTTGAGTGCAGAAGCATTGATTTCTCGGTCCCAAGCTGGAACTTTTAGAAGTTGCTGAATAACCTCACAAAACAAATTAGGGCCTTGAGACACGGGCGGCAGACATTGAAAAGGCTTAACACCAAAGGCTAGTTGGTTTGGCCTACATGTAGGTCCACATCAGCTTAGCAGATACCACACGTTTGGCAGCTGATCCCCATATCCCCAGCAATGTGGGCTCTGCATAGGATATAAGGTAGGCCCAGTTCCACCCGTGTGGTAGCCACTCTTTTAATGTTACCCACAAGAGAGCTAACATGTTGATTTTTCCACCAAAGGCAGCCGGTCGTGTGTCAAGGCCTTTAGAATCTCCAAATTTCTACTAAGAAAGGCAGGCAATACTAGTTCTCACTACAACCAACCACTCACAGCTACCTGATCGAAGTAGGCATTACGCACGCGAGCATGGTCACGAGCTTCTTCTCGCATATCAGTGTACATACTTCCTGCAACCCAACAACAACAATTGGTTCAAGGTAACGTATAAAAACAAATTGTGGTAGAACTACTGTCCCTGAGGATATTGCTACACAAGAAAAAACATCGTATCCATGCAAGCAGCAGGCATCCAACAGGCACTTTGTTACAGAGCTGAACACCAGACCAAGCCTCAGAGATGAGGACAGCGTTGCCACTCAACAGAATTACTCCTATAGAGGCCACATCTGAACCACACATAGGGAGGTGTGTGCATGCCACATTTCATAACATCTGGACACAAATGCTGGTCACATACAGCTATCCTGCACAAAGAAATTAAGCTCGCAAGATCACACCACACAACTACTTGCAAGGTTGTGGATTGTAGACATGAAGTCATGTTTCCTGCCTCAGATACCACTCAACTTGAAAGCTATCATGAGCATGACCAAAAAACCTTTGCTGCTGCACAGAGAGGCTGCTAGCACTGCAATGGGTCCCAGCTCCCGCAAAAGTGGACAGCACTGTGTAACCCAGGATGTACTAGTGCCTGATGGTACCCTGACAATGGACTGGTCCTAGTCATTATCGTCCATGGTCATAGCAGACTGACACAGAAACAGATGCTCAATGACCTTATAAGGAAATCAATCCATATTAGTACCCAGACTATGTGAGTTAACAGCCAGAACTGTTGTGCTAACTCATGGTGGCTCGGCAGGTTGCTTTGGAACTCCAGACCCCTCTAAGGTGAGGAGTACCCTTGCATGACCCTTAAAACAAAAATCAGTTGCTTTCAAGACAGATGCCTGAGAAAAAATGAATCAAGTCAGAGAAAGCTCACCAACAGTGTCCCCGGTCTCGAGCCAACTTGGTGGAGGTTGATGCACATCATGACCATGAAGGTGGTATGGTTCCAACCTTTCTCCATGAGCAACCCTTGCATCTCGGGGGAAGCCACCAACTCCAGGCACTTGTGAAAGGCCTCGAACTCCTCCTAGGGACAGTTCAACCCCGCCATTCCTCTCATATTGCAACTGCGCAGCCTGTTGTGCTGCTTGCTTTCTTACAACTGCTGCAAAATCCGGGACAGATCTAGACTCCCCACCAAGTGTGCTTGCCCTGCTGGAAAGGGCTGACCCATTCACTGCTTCAAGCCCAGAAAGAGAAGGAAAATCCCTTGGTGACGAAGGACTTGGTGCTTGGGGTGCCTGAAACTGCTTCGATGGGCCTCCCTCCGCCTGAAGCTGCAAAGGTGTGAGATATTACAATCAAGCACATCCACATAAACTTACAACCAGGTAGATCAATAGTCTGATGCAGCTCAAAAAACATAGCCATACATAATAAGGCCAGCATTTTGCAAGCTCAGAGCATACAAAGTGTGTCTATGTAGGGATTCTACAGCCCAGCTCTGCTGAAAGAGCAACAAACATGTGGAGTCTCTTTGCCATTCTTTGGAAGCAACATCACAGCCATACGGGCCTAATACATGGCTCACACATCTTGAGATTCGAATTATTCCCAATTCCTCAAATTGCAAAAGAGGAACTGTTTCATCAGCCAACTGGTCAAGTAGGAAGGGTCAGGCCAAGGTGGACACTAGAGATACATGAGACACTCCAAGGAGAATGATCTTACTGATCATATTTCCATTCTCCTAAAAGGCTATCCACCTTCCCCAGGTGTGAAGCTGATATGCAAACTAATACCAAACAAATGAACATTCAACATACTTCAGTTACCACACATCCAAGATTCGGTTTCTGGACAACAGTGGTTGACCAAACCAACAGTGGTGAACCAAACCAATTGCCAGAGAAGCTTCGCAAGTGACTCCTCCGGTACCTAAAGGACCTTCCAGGCATAAGTCCGAGAAATTATCAGACCATAGAATGTTTGTGTGGTTATTAGTACAGATCTGACACATCCCAGGCTTTGGAATACTGTAAACTTTTGTCGTTTATGAAATATGATCTGGGTGTGACAATTGACTAATAGATAATGGTAGGTTGAATTCAATTCCCAAGACAATCCTCAATCCACAATTGGGTGGAGTAGGTAAGTAGATAGAAAGACATGTTCCCAGCACTAGTCAACCAAACTAAATCACTTTCAAAACTGGCAAATATTGCAAAAAGGTATATAATGATGGTTCTGTAGCAACATCAACTGTAACACACCTCAAGTTCTGTCAGCATCTCCATCGTGAGGCCTAAATCACCACCATTTGCATAATAAATTTCAGCTAGACTTTCTGAAGCAAAGCCAGGAAATTCAGCTGCCAGAAGATTGACAGGGTCAACATCCACAAGCTCTTCCGGGAACGTCTGCTCTGGTCCCCAATCATTAAATGAGGCAGGACTTTCACTGTTGTCAGCCCATGGAGGCTGTCTGTCCCTGCCGCTCGAAAGGCGCTGGGCTGGGGCGCGGAGCTCAGGCATATAGGCCCCTGCAAAACTAGTACCAGAGGATGTGGCACCCTCTTCTCGAAGCTGACCACCAGTGTACCTTGAACTACTTCCCCTGGGAGGACTGTAAGAGGCCGCTCTGAGAGCACTTTGTTGTGCTCTCTCATCATAATTGAACCCATCTCCTTGGGCGGTTCCAGTAACACCTCCACCTGCCCAGCCACTGGCAATACCAACACGGCTAGATACATCCAGAGATGGCTCCCCGTAATCTGCAACCTCTGCAAACTCTCCAAAATCAAAATCTGACATGAGGTCGTCTGGGAGCTGAGAGCGGCAGAAGCGGCGATACTCATCGTCAGAAGCATTGGAATTTGTAGAGTTGGTTCTGTCCAAGATAGGAGTTGCTACATCTTTATCTGTGGTTACAGTTGCAGCTGGCTTGCTAGTGTCCCATAAATTCCCACTCACTGCAGGGCTGCCAGGCTTAAAAGTCTTAGGAACAAATTCTGCGGCGTTGGGATTCAAACTAGTCCGCCCTAAACTGAAAATCGAACCTGAAGTGGTGCTAACCAAGCTTGTAGTCTTCTGAGGAGCAGACAGTAAAGCCTCCTTAGAAGAACCTATTGTCTCTCCAGCTCCAGACAAGTTGGAAAGAGAGCCTCCTGGAGTGCTCTGACCAGACGAGGAGGTAACAGACAACATCGCCATGCTGGCTGCAAGTCCTTCAGTTCCTATGGATGTTCCAGGCCCGTTACTTGATGATCCAAATCTATAAGAACCAATTGGAGCCCCGGCAGGCTCCAAATACTCCCTTCTATTGTAGCCCATGGCAGCAGACTTGTCAACTCGTCAATTGTAACGTTGTTTAGTCTGGCCAGTTCGTCCTGCAGTGTAACCTACCCTGCTCATTGAAATAAGCAGAATCCTGGATTTTGCAAGCCCTGTGTCCTCTAGTAAAGCAACTGGAGATAGTCGCGTAGGTGAAATCCTCGTAGACTATGCCACCGGATGTACTAAAGTGCTTCGTCTCAGGAACCCGCAAGATGATGCTCCAGGTGCAGGCGTCCTGGAAGATAAGACAAGCAAGCACCCATCTCACCTATCATTTCAACCTCTGCTAATGCACTGCCCAAGTCCGATGAGAGTAAAGTACCACCACAATGTTCAACGAGACTCTCTCCACACACAAATGCATGAACTTAGGGCTTGAACGACACAGAAGAAACTCAATGCATCCTCAAGCGATGAATAGCAGCAAAGCATAAGCCAAAAGCAGCAACAAAGACATAGATTGAAGGATCATAGAAGAGCAAATGCACGAACAAACCACAGAATCATGTTCTCGACACAACGGACAAGGTAGAGACTGCCAAATTCTAAACATTTCCCCACTTCATCGATTGTACCATGTACACATATCTCCAACAGCTTCAGTCAACCGAAAGCGCTCCAAGCAGAGGGTGAGCACGTACGATCAAATACACAAACATACACATGTTCCGTCCTTCACATTCTCCTATCGGCAACCCGGGTCCACTCCACACAAGAGTCCTATTACATACTCTCAACACCTAGCCAGAGCTTGCAAGTCCCTCTCTTTCTCCCGAATCTAACGTTCGTAACCAGTCAAATCCACAATTTTATGCTGCTCAGCTACACATCAATTCACTCCTACCTTGCAATTGTACCTGGAGCAGGACGATCTGGGATGCAGCGAGCGCAATTCAAGGCGCAGCAGGAAGCAGGGCAGCGCCAGGCCTGCGAGGCTGGCAGGATTGTGCGCCCTGCCCTGCCCTACCCTGCCCACAGCACAGCCACCCCCGCCCCCCCGCTCCCCATTGGCTCCTGGCCCGCACCCGGGCCCGCTCAGATTTTTCATCCGCCCTTCCTTTCTCCGCCCTGCCATCCACCACCCGCGCCATCCCCTCCCCGCCCCGTGTCGCGGAAACTTGGGACCCGTGCGAGCGACGGGCGGGCAGGCCCTCGCCGGTAACCCCAGCGCCAGCTCCGGCGTCGTCGGCTGCCGGGTACCACCGGCAGACCGTCTTTTCGTGAGCCCCACTAGCACGTGCGAACCAGGGGAACTCGCTTTTAATAGCCCGGCCCGTGATCGCCACATCTGACCGTGGTCGAGTTGGAGTCCACCCCGGTCAATTCAAAACTCTGACGGCTGAGATGTGTGCCACCCGATTAAAGAGGGGGTAAAGGGGCGGCTACCGAATCAAACAATCCCGCTGTTCGTTCTACCACCGGCTGCAGCCAGTGCCACCGGCTCGGGTGGTGTCCATACGGTATCCGCGAGCGAATACATACGGTATACATAGTATTCGTGATCGTAGGAAGGAGAAGGCTTGTGCTTCTGAGCCTGTCAGGATGAGCCCGTCTGTCTGTCTGTAGGCATCAAACGCTTGGGCAATCAAAGCAAGGGCCTTGAGCCTGCAGAACACAGGAGAGGTAAGTTACTCGCCACGATTCGAGAACATTGTTATGAAGTGTGCAGAAAAACCAGTGTGGGGTGTACCGGTATACAAGATTCAAGAGATTCGAGCTCCTGGATTTAGTCAGAACCGAAATGTTTTCGTGGGCCTACGTTGGACGTCTCCGCAGAGTCAACAAGGCTTCAAGGGGTCCACCATGGCCAGTTTACGTTGGAACCCTCGGTAACTGAAGCAAGTAGAGAGGCAAGTGGAGAGACAGCTTGGGAGTATAGTCAGTTGTCAGGTGTAGTGGCAACAGTCCTTCAGTTGGGCCGTGCTTGCCACACCAACCCTGCAATCAACTCCATGCATGTACCTAGTACACTTCCTGGGCGATGTTCACTTGCCCAAAATCAAGGGTCTACCAAAGAAAATTAAGAGATGCTCATGAGATTTGTAAGAGAAAGGATACATGGATACAATGATTGAGGATATATGCACAGAGGGCTTGCCGGAGCAGTGATTGGACGCATAAAGAGAACGTTGTAAACCATGCGATGGAAGACATCTGCATCGTAAATTCATAACGATAAGCAAGGGCCTCGAACGAGATGTTAGAAACTCGTCCTTTCTACAAAGTATCTGTTGCTTCGTCACCCTGTCCTGTGACTGCTCAATGATGGGGCCCCACGTCCATTATGATACCCCACCAGCGAAGATTCCTGCAAAAATGGACTAGACTTTTCCAAACCGAACGTTGGTTGTACATGGGTGCAACGAGAAGAAATGAATTCAACTCGAATCCTGCGCCTTGAACCCAGTAGTATGTATAAGTCCCGCAGTGACTCAAGTTTCGAAAACAAAATACAAGATTTCTCCCAGCGGATATCCAGCTGGGGATTTCTTCTCGTAGTGTCATATAGGGTTGTAAAGCTTTCTTCGAACAAAAATGTCTGCTACGCTGGGAACTTCACAGAATTCTCCAGGTAGTGGGCCATTGAAACCAGCAGATGCCACTCCATGGCATTGGGATCTCCGATGAAGCTCACGATATTGCTCGTTCTGTGCGTGTACTGTTTTCCTGCTATGAGGTTGTCTTGTCTAATCTCTGTTCTGAGATGATGTCGAAGATTTCGAACATGCTTTCTGAAAGGCTTCTGGTCTCTCGAGGCAATCCTGAGCTCTGATGAGTTGTCCAGACAAACATGTCTTCTCCTTCAACACCAACTGGTTATCACGAAATAATTTCTCGCAGTCCGCCTTCAACTTTGCCACTTTTTCCTGATCCTCATCTAGCATCTTGTCAGATCTCTCTTTCTGTTCCTTTGCAAGCGAAAGCTGTTCTCGTAGGACCTGGTTTTCAGAGCGAAGGTTGCAGCAGTCCAACTCCAGCTTCAGTAGCTCGTCAGAACTCTTTGCCTGCCTGGTTTCTCGCTCTGTCAGAGTATCTCTTTCTTCCTCCATCTCTTTCAGGGCTGCGCGGAGTGCAAAGGCAACGTTCTGTATAAGCAACTGGCCCTTTTCTTTGGCCGCCACTTCAACTTTTCCTGCCAGCGCAATCTGTGCAGCAAAGTGGACGTGCATATGAATGACTGCTACAGAATGGAGACCTATGATGAAATAAGGAGACAGAGGCAGCATCGTGGCGCATATTGCCCTCTCTTTTCGGCCTCTCCCAAACCCCCGACTAAACCACGGTTTCTGAAATTGCACGCAGAGCAGAGGAAGATTCACGGTCCACAACTCATCTAGCAAGACATGCAGTGGATGATCGCTTTGTTAATATTGTAAGGTACAGGGATCATCTTTGCAAATGAGAAGAGCTTTCAAAACAAATCATGTTGGTATATGAAGCTTGAGGTGACAAGCATAAAAAAGAATTGCTACATTCCATAAATACACACCTTCGTCTCTTGCAGTCTGCGGTTGTTGCTCATTTTTGCCTCCAGGTCAGCTTTCAGTTGATGCACCCGAGCTTCTAAAAAGAACAATTTCCTGTTGGACTTTGCCTGCCCTTTCTCCAGGTTGGCCCTGCTTTCCAGGACTCTCAGGTGCTCTTGATGAAGGGTCTCAGTGTTTCTTGCCTCGAGTTGGAGCTGTGTGTGGGATACCTGAAGGTAGTGAAGAGATGCCTGATGTTGACACAGTTCCAGCAGCAGATCAACCTCCCTCGTTGGAAGTCTGTCTCTGTCTTCTATCACTGCTGCCAGCTCTGCGTGCTGCCTCTCTGCCTCTGCTTCTATCTGAGAAGAAGTGTTCTTCGCATACTGCAGCTCCCCCAATTCCTTTTTACATTCTTCCAGTTTAGTTTGAATTTCCATCAGATCAACATCACCCATCACTTTTTCCTTCCTTGCAAGCAGCAGCTCACTCTCACAGTGCTTTACATTTGCTGACAGATTTTGGGTCTCCAGTGTCAACCTGTGTACCTCAGCTTCCGCAGCACAGAGATTCACAGAAGAAGTTCTTGCGCTTTCCTCCTGGAGTAAGTTTGTCACTACTTTGGCCTGGAATTTGTGCTGTAGACTCTTACTCTTAACTTGTTTTCAGATTCATGAACAGCAGCCTGGAACTCATCCTGTTGCCTAAGAAGGGCATTTCCACTTTGTATCTGCTGATCCAATCTCTTTATCTCTGCTTCCAAAACCTTGACTTCTTCCTCTGATCTCAATTTCTCATCACGCAAAACCACATTGTCATTCTTTACAGCCAGAAGCTCTTTATGCATTGTCTTCAACTCAACTTCTTTTTCACTCTGCAGCATGAAAGCAGAAGTGATTTTGATTATGCATTTGCCAATGGAGATAGAAAAGGCTCATTTCTCTTGAAGCTGTTGAAATGCATAACCTTCTAATTGATTTACCATGGAAACTACAACAACTTCAAATCTGTAAAATATGCATGTATGTTATGGTCAAACTTTACAAAGCTACAGTGACAGCTACTGGCACTTGTTGACTTTACCCAGTAGAGTTGTGTTGGCAAGACAATGTCTTGTGGGAGTTAACTTTCTTTGCCTCCCATGAGTTGCATACTAGTTTACAAATATTGTTTTAGTCATTTCGTATCTTTTTAACAGCTATCATCAGCAACTGAACAAAGTTGCCAGTAACACCAGGTTTCCTTCCATACGAGTGGAAGCTGGTAAAGTCTGAATACAAACCCTTCCAGGCATGAGGCAACTGCTGCAATTCAACCACAAAAGTCCAGATTCCACATACATAAATTTCACATACCTCAAGTTTCTTCTTGCTTTGGAGGTTTCTTCTAGCCGAGCTTCCCTGGCTTTCATTGCTGTACATCTGTCCTCCAGAATTGTAACCAGACCAGATTTTACTTTCTCCAGTGTTAAGTTGTTGGCTGTTGCAATAAGCAGCTCACGCTGCAGTGTGACTATGACCCCATGCAATCCTCTGTTACTTTCCTGTGCCAGAGGGTGGTTTGAAACTTTAGGGCTTTGATTTCTTACTTTCCATGCACTGGGATGACCTATGTTGTTTTAGCAAGAACTTCAGCCCTGTTCTGTCTTCTGGTCTGGAGACTGTCCATCCACGCGCCCGAAAATTTCATTATATTTTGCAAGATATCTGACAATAAAACTGTTACCTCCAGCTTGTGGATCTTCAGGAGGTTTTCATTTGCTTGGGCTGTTGACTTCAGTGTAACCATCTCCAGAGTGTTACCCATATCATCTTTCTCGTTCTGCAGAACAAGCATTTTTCGAAAGTAAGAGCTCCTTACACAGCTGCATCTCCCTAGCTTCATAGTACACTTGAGGAATGCGGCAGACACAAGCCTTCATACTGCATCACTGGGAATCAACAGAAATGACCTTTCAAGAAGTTCTGGAAGTTTGGCCAGCAAAGAGTGCCTACAAGGAGTGCTACAGTGCTCTACAGGTTTCAATGTGATAACCCAACTCTGCAATCCAATACATAGGATTTTCTTGTTATGGAAAAGACGAAATGCAACTTCTGTTCTCTCATAAGAATTTCCTGCTGCTCAATACCCTCGATAACTGGGAATGAGCCGAATCAGGCGGCGATGCATTTAGACTTGCTAGTTCCGTTTATCCGTTCTTCTGCCTGATCTCCAGCTCACCTTCCAAGCCTTTCGTGCTATCAAGGGCTTTGTTACAGATTACCTTCCATGTGTGATCTCTCTCCCCTTTTGCAGAGTTCAGCGCTACTTCATGGGGTGCCTTAAGCTCTTGTCTGAGACTGGCCAGGCTCTGCATATGTGCTAGTGTCAACTCCTGCAATACCTAGGCTCCAACCACACGTACTGGTGCACACACATAAATCACTGAAGACGACCCAACTTATGTACACACAGACGCTAATTATGGTTAATGATTTGAAATCTGATGCTAGTAAACCATCCCATCAGACTTGGTTTTCTGCCCTCCGATGGTTACCGGCTTATCTCACTTTTCCACAGAGAAAAGCCAAGTTCGAAGAGAGATAACTAAGAGCTGAGCAACATGTTTGATGGACTATCCGCTGGCAGTCCAACAGCTTGGGGCTGGAAGACCCATCGACTCCATTAAGAGAATAGCGACATGTGTATACCTGAACAGCAGCTGCAGACTGTTTTCTCCTTGTTTTGCCCTCGTAAGGTTGAGGAGCCTCCATGTTGTGAGGTGGATCCTAGCTCGGACCCATTCGTCTCAAATTGTACCCTATCTCTTTTTGCAGAAATAGAGCCCTGTACTATGCGATCCTGCACACACCCTTTCAATTTAAGTCAGGTAAATGTAATGTATGGATGTCCAAACACATTCTGTACCGATGAACTTGCCGACATTGACATTACAAGGAACCCGGTAAGCCGCAGGACACACCGTAGGCGATCTGCGAGAATTTACAAATGTATGTATACATAACATTGATGCGAACCGAATATATGTATATGCTCAGTAACTAACCTGCCTACCGCTTCATTGATTTCATATGTCCGCGAGCAGCATTTAAGCAAGGTTGATGAATTCATTAAACTTGAGTGATAAGTGTTCCATTTTCAAAGCACGCACAGACAAGATTGCTAAGATTACATCGGCTACACTGTTCTGGTTTGTTTGACTACCTTCAGACCCACCACAGGCGATTCCCAAGAATCCTGCATGCGGCCTGTCGTCCTCTGGTTCTTCTGCATGAATTGCTGATCCGGTGGGGTGGAAAGGAGAGTAGTCTGTCCTCACACCCTCCTCACACTGCCTGAATGAGTCTCACTATCTCCACAAACCCAATTTAAAACAGGGGTTGAACAATATTAATAATGGAGTGTGGATTTCACGCACTTGCTTGGATCTCTCTTCAAAAAAACTCATTTCCAAAATGTGACATTGATCTTCTGCTTGGAATTTGAGTACTTACTCTCTGCTTACTGCTCTCTCTCTCTCTCTATACACACACAGGCCAGTCAATATAACGAAGCTTTTTCTGTTCTAAGGTTGCACAAATCCGCCGTCTGCATACAGTTGTGGGCTCCAAAGAAATAGCGCCAAAACCCATCGTCCAAGCTGACTGATGGCATTGGTGTACGTAGCGAGCTTGGAATATTATTGTTCCATACCTGGCAATCACGTTTGCCAGTATTATGACTTCAGCCTACGTACATCGGCCTCGATCACCCGATTCCCTGGAGATTTTTCTTGGAAGTCTTCCAGCTGCAGTACCTAACGTACTATGTATGCATCAAAACATTCATAAGAAAACTTGGACCCGTACTTTAATTGCTTATCTAGATGATTCTCGGAAGGCTTACTGGTGCAGTACTACATACCCTTGTACCGTCCTCCTGCACAGGGTAATACACACAACCCCAATCCACGTCGTCAACCGCCCACCACGCAGCAAAGTAGCCAACTAATCTGATCGTGTATCTTCTTCAGCATGTAGAACCTGCGAATAAATCACTATACAGAAATCACTCTCTCTGAATTTCCCCACCGCTTTAATCCTGGATGCGGCCCCTGTAGACGGAGATATTCTCATTTTTTGAATGCTCCAGCAGCTCCTCCTGTGGAAGGCCCCCCTTCCTTGACTGTCGATAGCGCTGAACTTACCACATCAGCACCATCAGCAGCAGAGTAGTACAATGCAAGCTTGTGACTAGAGCAGAACCCACGTCTGCAATCCGCAGTGGTGGTGCGAGCTGTGGATCCTTCACGCACTCCTCGGCTCATCACTGTGCGTGGAGGTCGCTCTCAACCGGACGTGCGAGAGGACATGCAATTCAGTACCAACCAGCCCGCCACTATTTTGTTCTTGTTCATTTTTACTTCATTAGGTATATATTTCTTTGAAAAACAATAAAAACGGGGGAACTTCCGCTACTGACAACTCGCAACTATGTAATGATCCGATTCCAGTACTCGGGGACGTGATGCGCTTCTCAAAACTCCAGGGTGAAGACACAATTGCTGCAGATAACTCGAAGCCACTGCAGGCAATCCCTAAGGCTCCAGGCACCCTGCTCGACGTCTTCCGATCTTCAGTTACTAGAAGAAGGATGCTCATTATGATCTAGTGATTTGGTTGAACTGTGCACTTGTTTCCGTCTATACCTGAGCGTGTTTATGAACGGCTTGGTGGAAATTCCTGCATACGCTCTAACCGCACTGCTGCTGGGGAGGAAGATGCTTGTCTCCGCCATGTTGCTCAGTGGGATCTGTTGCATTGTTGGCAGCTTCCTTTCCAGTGGGTTGGCTGAAAACTCTTCTCTTCCTGTTGGCTCAGGAGTGGTCAGCTGGGTTGTGTGCTCTCGGCTGGCATGCGGTATGATAGGCATCTTTGGCATCGCTGGGACTTACAACCTGATTTACATTTACGCATTGGAGCGTTCAATGCTGCCCTGGGGCTAACCACACAGAGTGCAGGAAGAGGGGCAGTGATTGCACCACCAGTTGAGGCATTGTATAGCTACAACTCTTTCCTTGCTTGGGGAATTTCTGGCCACTTGGCTCCCGGAAACTTCAAACCAGCTTTTCTGGGACAGTCTGGATGGATTGGAACGAGATGCAAAGGTAAGAAAAGAGGCTGAACATGCAGATGTGGAATCTACATTACCTGCGCAGCCCCCTGTTGTCATTGGGCTTCAAAAAATAGATCAAAGCTAGCTTCGTCCCTTCCTTGGCTCAAAAATGCTCCAGCCAGTCTTATGGGTTGCAAGATTTGAGCTTTACCTGATGAGGGCAAGGTTCACAGTGTAACCTAGGGAGTCCAGAAACTCTACAATCTACATGCCCTTATGTGCCCTCTCTTACAGAAACATGATTCCAATTGTCAAAACTTTACTAGGTTTTGGAGACATGGGCAAGAGTACGTCCTTGTCAATATCAGATTTCCAAATTGTGCACCTTTGACATTGTCTCACATTTTAGTTTTTACTGCTTTGGTTACTCGGACTTCCAGGAGGAGTTCAAATTTCTTTGTAGTTGGTCCCCTAGGCATAGTCTTAAGGGGTTTTTTTTTCCTGGATTCTTTGAGTTTGATGACCTCTTGACTGTCAGTAAGTTTTTTGTCTCATTGGAGGTCGCTGACCAACTAATCTTTGTGTGTGTTGTTCAATGGCTGGGCAGAGCCCCTGCCATGGACTCATTCATTGGCAAACCTACGGGTCGGTGAATCCCCTAAAATAATCCAGCAGCCTAGGGAGTGGCAAGTCAGAAATCAAGGGGTGATAGTCTCGGTGGAGCAATGCCAGACAAAGATTCAAGTAGAAAGTCTCAAAAAATGATCTGTCCAGATCCAGTGGTCCAGACCAGACTATGGGCACAACGTCGAGGACCAACTTTGACATTCTTTCAACTCGTCCACATCTTCAAGAATGCAGTTGTAATGACTGAGAATGAAGGAGTTATTCTGATTCCTGGGCCACCGGAGCGGAAAGTTCACCTTCCTTCAAATTGTAATGGTCAGGTGACTAAAGGCTTGAATTCTTCCTCAAGACTTGAGCTGCTGCTGATTCTGGGGCTCCTACAGCTTGAGCTCTTACTTTAATTTTCAGGTGAAGGGCATGATGGGTGGTGCAGACAAGATAGAGAAACACAAAACACTGGTTGGGTGAGTGCTATGAGGGCAACAGAGGGAGGCAAGATTCAGTGATAGAGTTTCAATGATTGTTTGGTACATTCAGCCTGAGGCAAAAACTTGTGATAACAATTTTGTAGACTGAAAAGAAAAAGAAAAGATTAACTGAGAGTGACAAGATACTCTACTGTGAAAGGTATCTGGGAAAAAAACGGTAGAGAGCCTGAAAAGCCTGGTAAAGGGGTGAGTCCTGTTTAAATCAAAAACATCCCCAAAAAAGTCCCTGGGGTTGCAAATATGATGTCCCTCTCAATTTTCATGGGCCCTCTGTGAGTCGTGGGAGGCTACTTACTGACCAGCAGCAGGTCCATAGACCCCACACCCACTTTGGATGGAGCAGAAAAGGGGCAGAGACACACACAGAGGGAGAGCTAGAGTAAGTAATCACAAGTCTTGTGCTTGGCCATGACACAGATGTTGTAGCCTTGTGGGCTATGACCTTAAAAGTGATGCATAGTACCTAGGTTTTTGACAACTCTCACAACTGAGTTTGTGTGATTGATCCATAACCTTTTCAACATTGTACAGAAACAGTGACAGAGTGGACATATTGCACCGTCTATCTAATGAGAAAGAAACTTTATAACATCCACTGGAAGGTCCAACAGCGAAAGAGAAGGAAACCATGGGGCACCCATCGACCAACCACCACAACCATGAAACTACATTTCAACCTCGCGTGATCCTCTAATATGGAGAGCTGCATGTAAATACGCTGTCGGAAGACATCTATGATCTTCTTAATGAAAAATTTACATCAAGGAGTGGTTGTCCCTAAACAGGGCAGGCGTAAAAACCATGAGTAATATGACGCTAATACTCCTGTGCAGAGGGAGATACTTGGAAGAGCACATCTACTAGAAGTGATGAAACCCTGTAAGACTTTATTTACAACATGTACAATGAGTGAACGTGCATATGATAAGAAGTTCCCAAAAAGGGGGGGGGGGGGGGGGAGGAACAAGAAACAAGAGAAGAAAACAAAAAGCTATAGTAAGCTACTCAACTAGAGAAGAAAACAAAAGCTATAGTAAGCTACTCAACCAGCGACGAAAACAGAAGCTATAGTAAGCTACTCAAGCAGAGCGACCCTCCCAGCCAACAGCCTGGAGGAGATCAGGCAAGGAGATAGGCAAAGTGTCAGGCAGAGGCGGAAGATGAGATGACGCGGAGCTAGCCACATCAGCCCGATGCAAAATAGATATGGCTTGTGCTCTCTGCAAAACAACTGAAACATGTTGTCGATAGTAGGCGACAAGGACGGAGGCATGTGGGATACCAATGGACCCGCTCTTGGCTGCATGATGTGCACATGTCCGCAAGAAATCGTCGAAGTGCCGGTGCAATGAGCCAAATATCTCGACCGCACACCATCCATATTCAGAGTTCAAAGATGTCACCTTATTCTCCATTTCATCCAACAAATTGATAGACAAGAAATATCCATGCTCAAAGGTTAGGCGAAACTTGGTTATCCCTCTACTGAGACAGTGCCTTGATAGCTTCACAATGGGAAGAAATGTGTCGGTGGGGTGACGATCGCTGTAGTCGCTGCTACAGCGGCTGCAGTGCCTGGTGTGGTAGCTGCGCGAGATAGCAGATCCGCTCGAGTGCGGTCGGCGAGAACGACATCTGCTAGGGTATGCAAACCATCTCTAGATAGGACGATGTCAACACGGCGGCGTGTAGAGTGGGACGTGAGCGTGGGTCGTAGATGTGGTTGCTCACGCAGTACATGATACCCTGCCTCCCGAGCAATAGATGTCACCGCATCGCGAACCATATCATGAGACGCAGTGCGCTCACCACCACATGGACAGCGGAGGAGATGGATGACAAGGTCATCGATGGGCTGAAGACAGACGCAGCACTGAAGGCCCAATGCCGAAGGATGAGGCAAACCGAGTCGAAGGCGGAGCGCAGTAGTGAAAATAGGGGATGAGAGGCGAAAAGGTGCGGTAGTGGGTCGTGCTGCCAACCATGCCCCTGCTCTGGGGTCCTGCGCATGATAGAAGTCAAGCTCGATGCAACTCAGAAGAAGCACTTGAGAGCATGCCGACGGTGCACGCGCTCGAAAATGGACTCCTGAAGATGGTCGAGGCCTTGAGCAACCAACTGCTCAAATGGTGGTAGACATGCTCGCGCCGGTGCCGGAAGAAGATCTCGTGCAGAGCGGAGATGCTGCTGGAAGGGTAAAATGTCACTGTCGACATGTGCAACGGCGTCCATAAGGATGGAACGATGGTCACAGAGAAATCATGAAGCAAGGGCTGGCGCCACCAACGCCCAACTGCCGAGGAAAGCTGACGGGGCGGTAGTGACATTGGACAAAAGACCCACACCACCGGAAGAGACGGGAAGGGTGGAAGTAGTTTGTTGTAACGACTCACAGATATTGGCTATTGTGTTTCCTGCCATGCAAATTTTCAAGCCTCATATGTTCACGGTCATTAGGTCCCACCCAACAAAACAGAGTATACACCCACTCAACTATCCCCACAGTTGGAAGCACTGTCCCTTGTCCAAACATAGCTCTTGTAGACATGTTCAATGATCCTAACTTGGTGTCAAATTTGATCCATTTGAAAGTATGGTTGACAGACTATGGGGAGAAGCTAATTTGGAGTCTCTTTGTTTCCTGAGCTTGTACCTCCAGGCAAAATGAGCAACAAGGCAATGCTAGGACATGAACTACTTACAACGAGCATCTCATCAACCTCAAGGCGGAGATTGGGTATTACCAAAACGTCTATGCCCAAGTTGTTCAAAGACTCGGGAAACGTTCCTGGGGGGGCTTCTTTTATGTGGAATGGGAGGTGCATGCGATGTTTGTGAGGCACAATTTCTTACATCTGGTGCAACGCAATGTGTGGGCTTGGATTTTGGGTGCCGTCACGCACGTTAAGCTTTCTCTTTCGGGATTCTGTGTGCTTTGCAAGACGTTCGAGCTCAAAACGGATACCTGAAGGCCATGAAGGGATGCCTTGTGTCCACCATCTTCCAGCACCAGAGCAGCCTCCCCCATGTGAAGGCTGCCTCTGTCTTCTACTACCGTTACAAGCTCTGGCTGCCACCTCTCTGCCTCTGCTTCAATTGCACAAGAGCTTTTCCTGGCTTCCACCCGAGCATTAAGCTCACAAAAGAGGTCGTTTGGTTTGAGAGTTGGTCGAACCCTCCGTGGGTGAAAGCTGAGCTAGGTGCCATGATGCAAGGCCAAGAACAATCCAGTGATGCTTCCAGTGTCCAGATACCCCATGGAGCACCAAGCCGAGAATACAACGGGTATTGTTTCGATGATGATTGAAGGCTGTCAACTCAAACAGGTAGAATTGTTTTCCGAAGTATATAGCTGCAGACTGTATACAATTTTGTCACGAAGAGTTCGCTGAAGCATAAAGGAGCTTTGATATGAATAATTGCAGTCGAGTTTAATCTGTACTAAGGGTTTTGAGTCATGCAGGACAGCAGGGTTTAATCAGGCGAAACTCTTTGATGGGCATCAAGCTGGCAGCAAGGGTAGCACCTCCCCTATCAACACTGGGTTTGAAGGAGGACCAAAGCAGGAAGTCAAGACAGATGCGTCTGGCCCTTATGGCTCTGTGAGGACCTTATGTAAGAATGGACGACTGAAAGAGGCACTGCAGATTTTGAACCAACAAAGCATTCAGGCAGATAGCAAGACTTATGTCTGTCTCCTGCAGGAATGCATCAACAGGAAAGACCTAGCAAAGGGAAAGCAGGTTCACTCCCACATTGCCCAAAGCAGATCCAAGCCAAATATCTTTCTACTCAACACGCTAATTAACATGTATGCCAAATGCGGGAGTGTGATGGATGCACGGCAGGTCTTTGATCAAATGCATGAACGAGATATGTTTACATGGACTATGATGATTGCAGGATATGCTAAGCATGGGCATGCCAAGGAGGCCTTCAAAATCTATGCCCAAATGCAATGTGAAGGGGTAACACCAGACAAGGTCACATTCATTTGTGTTCTCAATGCATGTGCCAGCCTGGGAGCTCTGGAAAAGGCCAAAGAGGTCCATGCTGACCTCAGCAAAGCTGGAATTGCATCATATATTAATTTGGAGAACACCCTTGTCGACATGTATGCCAAATGTGGGAGCATGAAGGATGCGCGTCAAGTGTTTGACAATATGGCGGAACGAGATGTGGTCACATGGAGTGCGATGATTGCAGGATATGCTCAACATGGGTGTGGTAGGGAGGCTTTCAAGATCTATGATCAAATGCAACGGGAGGGGGTGACGCCCAACAGGGTCACCTTCATATGCATTCTCAATGCCTGTGCGAGCCTGGGAGCTCTGCAAATGGGCAAAGAGATCCACATGGACCTCATCAAAGCTGGAATTGGATCACATATATATTTGGAGAACACCCTTGTGGACATGTATGCCAAATGCGGGAGTGTGACGGATGCGCGTCTAGTGTTCGACAATATGGCAAAACATGACTTGGTCTCCTGGAGTGCGTTGATAGCAGGATATGCCCAAGGTGGGTATGATGAAGAGGCCCTCCAAGTCTATGAGCAAATGCAAGAGCAAGGGGTGAAACCTGACAGGGTCACATTCACCTGTGTCCTCAGTGTGTGTTCCAGCCTAGGAGCCCTGGGAAAGGGCAAGCAGGTTCATGCTGCCATCATGGAAGCTGGAATTGGGTCAAATCTGTATTTGGAGAATACCCTTGTTGACATGTATGCCAATTGTGGTAGCATGAAGGATGCCCATCAAGTGTTTGATAATATGGCTCAACGAGATGTGGTGTCATGGAATGCCATTATTGGAGGACACACTCAGCATGGGGGTGGTAGGGAGGCTGTTAAAATCTATGAGCAAATGCAACAAGAAGGGTTAACACCTGACATGGTCACATTCACCTGCATTCTCAATGCCTGTGCCAGCCTAGGAGCCCTGGAAAAGGGCAAACGGGTCCATGTTGACATCAGCAAATGTGGAATTGTGCCAGATATCATTCTGGAGAATACCCTTGTTGACATGTACGCCAAATGTGGGAGCTTCAAGGATGCGCAGCAAGTATTTGACAACATGACTGAAAGAGATGTGATCTCATGGAATGCTATGATCGCTGGATATGCTCAGCATGGCCGTGGTAGGGAGTCCCTCCAACTATTTGAGCAGATGCAACAGGAAGGCTTGAAGCCAGACAGTGTCACCTTTATATCTATCATCTCTGCATGTAGCCATGTCGGTCTAGTGGAGGAAGGCTGTCACTACTTTGATTCCATGAGTCAGAAGTACGGTCTCACTCGTACACTGGAGCACTTTGGCTGCATGGTGGACCTTCTTGGCCGTGCAGGGCAATTGGATGAGGCAGAGGAGTTCATTAACAGAATGTCACTTGAACCAGATGCTGAGGTGTGGAGGACCTTGCTTGGTGCCTGCAGAATTCATGGCAATGTGGAGGTAGCGGAACGTGTGGCAAAAAGCATTTTCAATATGGATCCACAGCACCCTGCAGCTTACGTGCTACTCTCAAACATCTATGCTGGGGTAGGCAGGTATGATGATAAAGCCAAAGTGAGAACAATGATGGAGGACAGAGGTGTCAGGAAGGAGCCAGGGTGCAGCTGCATTGAGGTCGCCAACCAGGTGCACACATTTTTAGTGAATGACAAATTGCATCCACAAATTGAGGAGATCCATGCTGAGCTGAAGAGATTGTCTGGGCAGATGCAGGAGGCTGGATATGTGCCTGACACATACTTTGTACTGCATGATTTGGAGGAGGAGGAAAAGGAACGTTCTCTTTGCCACCACAGTGAGAAGCTGGCCATTGCTTTTGGCCTCATCAGCACACCTCCTGGGACACCTATCCACGTAATAAAAAACCTTCGGGTGTGTGGTGACTGCCACACTGCCACCAAGTTCATCTCAAAGATTGTTGGGCGAGCTGTCATTGTACGGGATGCCAATCGCTATCACCACTTTGAAAATGGTGCTTGTTCTTGTGGGGATTACTGGTGAAATAGGCAGCGTGCATGAAAGATCGCGACTGTGGCTTCAAACTTCAACCGCGAGGGCAGCAGAAAGGTCAGAATTTGTCATTATTTTGGTGGGCATAAGAGAATTCACTCATAGGACATTGTTTGCCTGTAGCGCATAAGAGAGTGCAAGCGTAAGTGAACACGAGTCGGTACTGTACATTTTTGAGAGCTCTGTCTATCGTCTGTCACAGGTCTTCATACTATTGACATGGAACCTTACTGGACGTTCTGTTGCAAGATTGCAGGGAATGGTAGGTGTGACAAACATCCTCATGGGCTGTGCAACTTACGCAGTAAAAAGGTTAAACATGCTGATCCCCAGAAACTCAAAGAGGATCTTGGTCACTTCCTTTGGGGGAAAATCCCGGGATCTCTGACATGTTGATGCTGGGTTTGCATTTCATTCCTCTGTACTTAATCCACCACAGTATCCAACATGTGAGTTGAAGTGTCATCACAATTAAAGCAAAGAACCATTCGCAGGTAATATATGGTGTCTTCCCTTTATTAAAGGGAGAAATGCAAAGCACAATTATGGTGAACCAACACCATGCAAGCAGGAGTGTGCAGTCTATTGTAGTCCATGCTTGTTCTTGGGGAGCTCATATATGAAGTTCTGACTGCTGAGTTGCAATGCAAGATACATTGTCCTGAATAGTGACTGGGAGTTTGATGGGATTCTCTGCTTCTTCGGATGACATTGGAGGACGAGTCACAGCCTAATGTCACAATATATTGAAGTTAATTCGAAAGATAGTTTGTGGTTAAAGATTGCTGCCTGCAAATCCCTACAATGATGATTACCAAGTAAAATGGCACACTGAATGCTAAGTCTATATGTCCAGTTCAGAAATGTCAGGATGAGATCACTTAAACTTCTCAAAAACGTCCATAGAAACCTGACAGACACTCAGCGAAATGATGGATGGGGAGACGAAAGACAGAACCAGTTGTGGAAGGAGAAATGATCAGTGAGATGAACACACCACCCATCAGTGGTATTGCCAGGAAAGGTAGGGAGATGGTTCCTTGCCATCCACTGAAAGGAACAGCATAGGCTGCAACTACTTAGAATGAATCGTCAGGATACCGTGATAGAATGATTACCTCGGTAGTCCTCTTCCTGATCAGACCCTTGGAGACCCTTGGATGTGCTCCTGTTGAGGAAGGCAGAAAAACCCTGGTCACCTATTCCCAACGAAGTTAGACAAATGAGCTCAACAAAGCTGGAAGGGAGAGCACCGTCCTTAAGTTGGACAGGGGTCACAGCAATGTAATCCCCCTCTTCCGGTATGTTCACAAGAATTCTTTCACAGCATTCATGCTGGTTCTCCTTTGCCTCCTTCTTTAGCTATAATGCACCCACATCCTCAGTCCAGGAATAGATCCAGGGGATCTGTTAAGGCCCCGATCCTGGTTCCATCCTAGCATACGGAATGGGACGGATCTGACAGAATATTCGACTATCACAGAGCCATGAAGCGCGAGTCCAATTCCTCGGATGCACGGACAAGCGTTCTTCTCTCATCAGTGAAGCAAGCTGCTCTTGTGCATCCTGCCCTTGTGGGTATGCCGTGACTGCAAGGCTGCTGCTCTTCTCCTTGTGTGCTGGATTCCAGCAGAAAGAGATAGAGACGAGCGACTGAATGAGTCGGTATCCGCATATCTTCTCTCCACCTGTCCGTGTCTTGCTTTCAGTGTAGGAATCGTCCCCGTTTCTTTTCCCAAGTTTGCCTCTGGTGTGGCAGAGCTGGGCTGAACTCGTGCGCATTCAGCGGCTGCTCTGACTACCTACACAAGTGTAGTCCAAAGAGTAGGTCATCAGTGCTGGGAGGAGGCGTCGCAGAGAACCTAACCGAAGTTTCTCGAGGGAGTCTTTGATTGGGCATCAGATGCCCGCTTACAAGCTGGAGCTTTTGCTTACATACGGACACGAGCAAGTAAAGAAGGAAGGCCGAGTAAGGGTGTGGCGTTGGCGGTGAAATTAGTCCATCTCCGGTTCTACGAGCATAGAACTGGAACGGTAAAGACGGTAAGGGGGGTTTGATAGGATCCCAGCATGAAAGCTATGGAAGTCACCGGGGTCGGGCTGAGATTTTGTGTCTTTATGGCCAAAACGATTGTCTGTGACTGGAAGGAAGCAAGGCAAGTGGAGACATGAACGATTTTTTATTTTGGAGGGACGCGTGGTAACAAGCTGGACTAGATGTGCATGTTCGTGTAGCAACATAAAAGAGGAGACAGGCAGGTTGTTCGAGTCCAATCAGGAGTGGCAAGCAATGCAAAGATGTACAGTGTGATGGAAAATTGTGGGTTGAACTGTGGTCTCGTCCTAGGGAGGACAGTGCTGGCAATTAGGGATTCGCAATGGTGGTATATTTGATGTTTTGGGAAGGTATCGTATTGACAAAGGATTACGGCTCGTGAAGTGTTGCCAGCCGAGAGAAACGTAGAGGAAGGATGGGTTTGCAGCAAGGAGTTTGGCAGCACCAACAAACCATGAATCATGACATGGAGCGACTGGTGGCGACCATGCAAGCCGTGGAGCATGCTTGCGCTGCACTTCTGGCAGGCCCTTTTCCCCGCTCTCTTCTGCAGTCATCAGAAGCTGTCTGATTGATAGAAAGATGAAAGTTGCCTGATTCCAGAAACAGGGTTTTTTGGCATTGGGCTTCTCCCATATTCCTGCGCAAACACATATGTGTAGATATCATTGGTGCTGATTAGGGCACTTAATACTGGTGTGCGAATGTTCTCTGTTCTTTCTTGAGATCCAGTCACAAAAGGAAGGCTTTAATGCTAGTGCACTATTTTTATTTGTTTGCCAAGCTTTAAGGTTTCTATCTTTGTTTGTTTGTTAGGGCTTTGTATGGCAGCATTGGCATTGTGTGTGCCATGTCCTAAGGGTAATTATTGTGGGATCATTGGAGTTGATGATTTTTTGATGACAGGTCCAGCAGCCAGAGCAGCCGCGGAGACAACACTGCTTGCCTTTCGAAAAGCACCTCAACCAATCCAAGCATGCCAGTATATCCTAGGTATCTTTTATGTGGGTACACAGTGTGGGTACACAGTACATGTCTACTAGCTTCATGACACACTGGAGGTTGCCTCTTATTTCTTGTGTGCCGGCTAGCGGGTGTTTGTAGGTGAGACAGAAAAGGCCTTACAAGATACTACTTTTGGTTGGTTGACATCATAAGGAGCTATCCTATAAGCAAGGGTATGCAAGTGCAAGATTGCGACTTTGTGTGGCTCATCTTGAACAAGTGTGACAAAGAGGGGCCAATTAGCAGTTGGTATTCATACAATACTCCGTCAATTATCTGCTAATCGCATTATACACCGTGGATCCTGCCAGCTGAGAGAGAGGAAGAGGTCCTATTGGCATGCAAGCATGGGGGGAGTTAAAGCTTTTATCCTGTTGGTGGGTGCTGCTGTGAGGATCTTTGTCTATCGTACATTGCTTTGAGGTATGGACGGTTGTTTCCTGTGTAGAAAGTGGGGTGGTGAGAAATGTAGTGTTGTAATAGTCCTACTAAATGGATGCATGCGCAGAGAATTCACAAATGGCAACTGCAAGGTTCCAGGCAGCAGCCACTATGCAAGAAGCAGCAGTTCGTGAATGGTCTTTACTCAATGCAGACCAGAGGAGCAGCTTACGCACGTAAGCATTTCTCCTGTGAGCTTCAAAGTACCTTGACGGCAGATTTACTCTCACCTCGTCACTCCAACTTCCTTGAGCTTTGCAGGAAGCAGTTATTTATCCAGATTCTTGGTCATGTCTCGCAATATGTCTACCAAGGTTATGAGAACTTTGCTGGAGAAATTCTTTACAGTCTAGATTTTCCCATATTTGGTTTTGGCTGTCACATGAGGCAGAGGGTAAGGATAGTGGTGATAGTGGCAGTTGTATTGCACAGGTATTGTCTACACTATGTCATGGCAAGGGCGAACGCTGCAGAGGCATATGTGCAATTAAAAGTCCTTGCAGTCGCTGCAGTGCTGCTCAAAAGAAGCTGGTGAGTGCACCCTGTCTGCAGAGAAAAATGGTGGTCAGGTCTGTATATTGCTTCAGAGAATAACCAATGAGCACACTTTTTGCTGCCAAGCCCTAGCAAGGGTTCAACAGTGGGTTTGACTACTGGGGTTCTAAGGGGTCCTTCTAAAAGTTAGTTTAGTTTCTAATGAACAGGAGTGTGTTAAAATAGATATTTGCCAAGCACTGAAGTGGAACTTACGGTTGTCCTCCTCAATGCCATCAAGCTACTTGTGAAAGATGTAAGGTTACAGAGCTTCAGAAAATATTATTGACTCGTGTGCTGGTCACAAGAATTGGCTTGAAAATGTACCGTTTGATGGGCTGATCGCAGATCATGCTGTAATAAATATTCAACCGCATGTGAGAGATGAAAAGTATACGACAGATAAGGTTCCTATGCTGCCTATGTGGTGATGGCAGGTTGGATTCTGTTGCTACTGAGAAAGAGGCTTTTTTCAGCGAGGTATGTTTTCAGAGGCTCATTCTTCTGACTTCCCAAGTTCCAGAACTCAATCAATGTACTTCAGGATTCTTGGACGGACATAGATGAGAAACAGGGAAAACAAATTTTCCTGAAGATAACGTGTGGTAGGAAGCTTGCTAAGGTTGTTAACTGAGAACTTTAAGGAGGTTTGGTTTGCACAAAAATGGATACTGTGAAATTGGCTTTTCATGCTGCGTCAGTGTGAGTGGTGTCTTAATTTTGAAGTCCGCAAATGGGATTCTATACCTATGCAGGTCAGGCAGGCTGTGCTGGGGGCGCATGGGCCAGCTGCCCAACGATCTGGTGTTGCACTATTGGAGGCTTTGGTGTCAGAGTTCTCACCATCCACAGCCAGTGCTATGGGCCTTCCTGCTGAGTTTCATGAACATTGTCGAGCTTCACTGGAGCTGGATTACTTGCAGGTGATGTCTAATTTTTATTGTTGCATTTTTCATGTATTAGTTAACCAAGCTGTTGTTGGAATTATTGGAATTGTAGTGTGTTAGAACATGGTTAAGGATCTTGATTCTGAAACTTCGTGCTATTTATGATGCTACTGCTGATGGGGAACTTGATACATGGCAGCAATTTTACACTTGGGCGCAAGAGGCAGCAGTAACAGCTGCTGATAAAGCACTGAAGGGAGTGGGAAGCATTTTGGATGTCAACGTGTGTGCAGCCGCTCTGCATCTCATGTCTCAACTCTTAAACTGGGAGTTTCAGGGCACCCTGGTTCGCGGGGCAGGTGGGATTGTTGTGGTTGGTAAGAACAGAACAAATGCTTTTGCATCATCCATTGGCCGTGAGACATCTGCTGGCAAGCGACCTGGTGAACATGCTTGTCTGGTCCAGGTAATGAATGTGCTGTAACTACCCTCTCTCCTGAGCTGGTGGAGATGCTAATCTCGAAGAAGAGACTAGTAAGGGTGTTTTGCATGTTCATGCAATGCATTGTAGCAGTTTATGCTTTGCTACACAGTAACCTATGTTGGAGATCACCTCTTCAGCTAGCTTTTATATGTGAAACGACCTCTCCACTTGCTAATTATTTGTCATTTAATTGTGTATTCGGATGGGGAATGTGTTCAGCCAGGGCCAGGCTGGCATGATGTATTACTTGAAGCAAATCGGATTGGCTGGATCTTGGAATTGTATGCTCGTATTCGCCAAGGTGGGCTGGGTGGGACGTCTTGGATGGACTCTCCTATCGCTGTCTCTGCCCGGCAGCTCATTGTCCAACTCTGCTCCTTGAATGGCAGCATCTTTCCTTCTGGTCAGTGTGAGAAGTGAGACTCCCAGTTTGTAGTTGCCCTTTTCTCTCAGTCCAGACTAAGGATTATCTTTTCTACTTCTGGAATTTGTTGGCATGCTATCATGATGTGTTAAGCTCCCATCTGCCAGAGTTTCTTGGGAGCCACAGTCAATGTCCCCCCCCCAACTGTCTGAAATAGTCATCTGGACTGGTTATCTCCACCTGATTTGTCAGCTTCCCAACATTTTTTTTCACCTTCTTCTGTGAACCCTAGCTGGATAATCAATAAGTAGCTCACCTGAGTAGTTCTCAACTGCAGGCTCTTTTTTATTTCCGATTTGTCTGCTTTCGCAGATGGTGGCACAACTCAAGAGCTTCATCTTCAGCGCTTGCTTTCAGGCATCACCTCATGGCTGGACCCTCCCGAGGCTGTTATTGGGGCTATCAAGTCAGGCTCCACAAGTGAACGGTGGTTGTATTTTCTTGTCCCTGTAGAATGGTATATGTGTCTCTTACTAGAATGCATGGTTTTATCTTTGGTAGAAAGAGATTGACATTTAAGTGTGTCGTATCTCGTTTTTTAGTATTTGTGTGTTTGAAATGTTTGCAGTGAGCTATTGGATGGATGCCGAGCGCTTGTAGCTGTTGCAAGCGTGAACTCACCATCAGCTTTTGATCAACTTCTTAAACCTGTATCCAGGTAAGGTAGATTGTATGCATGCAGTGTAGACAATTGCTCTGTACTGAGTACAAAAACCGCATGCATTATCTTATATTCTGTCAACAGTTGCTTGATCAATAAAAAGTCGCCAAGGCATTTCCAGGGAGGGTCACTCATCAGAACCTCATATGAATGAAGCCAATTATGGATTAGGGTATTTTACCAAATAGTGGAGCTGAAGAGGTTTGCATTGCACTGTTTTAAGAATTGTCATCAATGGGTGGCCTGAAATGAAGTGTACTGCATTTGGGTGTGAAGCTTTGCAAGTAAGAAGACCTTGATGGTGAATGCAGCTCATTTAGTTCAATAAGAGCAGTAGCTCTGTGAGAATATCTAGATAGGGTTGATTGTGATGATAATAAGCGGACAAACGGAAATTTGGATGGGTAGGCAGCTTGGGATATAACTTACCACTATAAACTTGTTTAGAGGTTGTCCTCGAAGGTCTGTGATCACTGAAGATTTAGAATTGCAGTGTTTAGACTTTCACTTCCTAGATTAATCACATTGGTCCGTTACGAGTCATGGTGATGCACGTGATTACACCTGGACTACAGGAATCCAAACAGTTTTGAATTGTGGTGAGGATGCAGATCAGTAGGAACACTAAGCCTTTTGGCATCACTTACCCGTGAAGTCATCAAAGCTAGTGATTACACTCGTAGTCAGGAGGAGACATGGACTGGAGAAGCGCTTGACATTCTCTTGGATACTTGGACAGTGCTTTTGCAAGTAAGTTTTTCACTTCTGTCCAGACAGATCCCAAATACTTGAGGTGTACCTGCTTCTATGTCTGCTTCGTAAGCATCCACACACGCTTTGTCAAGTTTTCCTTGGAACCCAGTTAAATTCACTCAAGTGAAGAAACACGAGGCTATCAGCAAAGATAGTGAAGGTGTTGCATCTGTATGCTGTTGTTTGATGGATCCATGTAGCTTCCCCATTGTACATAAACTGAGTTTTTGTGCTTGGTTCTGGAGTTCAGCCTGCAGATTTTAGTAAGAGAATACCCTTTTCCCCCTGTGGGATAGAGGCGGCGGCTGCAGTTTTCCATGCTTATGTGGAGACTGAAGTGAGAGGTGTGTATTTAATCCTCCAGTGATTCGCAGCATAGAAGAAGCTTGCTCGTCTTTTATACCATGCACAGGATTTGTTGACATGATCATAGCTGGTCTGTTTCTGTGTCTGCAGCTGCTGCAGCATCTGCCAATGAGGAAGATGACGATACTGAGCAACTTCGAGCTGTCATTGCAGGTTCAAACTTCAGCTCAATATTTGCACAAAAAGTTTGCACACTGTGCATCGTTAAGGTGTTCTCTGTTGGTTGTGACTGCATGACTGTCTCCTAACTGATGATATGAGTGTGCATGCATGATGAAGCATGCCATTGACAAAAGGAATTGGTGGATGTGTGTTTGAGTACAGCTAGAGATGAGCGACTAAGTGCCATAGCACTAGTGGCACGTGCTGCTCCATCGGCAACTGTACCACTTCTTGCCTTGCTTATTTCTGAACGCTGCTCTTGGCTACATCAGGTTTGCCAACCTTTCTTATCCTGGTTGTGCTGGGTACAAATTTGCGTTCATCTGCCTTTGAGCAACATCAATAACCAAGAGTTGAACGAAGGCATGATCATCCCTATGCTTGAGTGGACACATAAGTTTTTTGTATCCATACTGGTTGCCAGGAATTGTTAGACATGGCTGTCGTGTTGACCTGCATGATAATAGCTTCCCAATAAAGGTTGTAAACTGCTTGGAGGGTTTGCAGTGTACAGGGGGAAGGGCAAATCCTACCGCCATGTTGGAGGAGCTTCATTGGCTGTTACTTATGTCAGGGCATGTCCTTGCAGATTCTGGAGATGGTGAAACTCCCCTTGTAAGCTTGTGTTTAAATGATGCTGATCTTCTTTTCCTTCTTACTTGAGATGATTTATGTCATAGTTTCTGTGATGCCGTACTTGTAATTTGTAACTGGATTTGAAACATTCAAAGGTGAATTTGTGTGTTTAAGAAGGGCCCTGTTCTCCTTTTACTCGACAGGTTCCAGAGTCAATTTCGGCACTGAATGTGACCCCTGCAGATCCAGCCAACCATCCTGCTGTTGTACTTTCTCGGTGGGTCTTCGATGCCTCTCTTATCCCCCTACTTGGTATGCCTCGTGGGTACTACAGGATTGCTTTCACAGTTGGATTCGAGTTGCAGTGTTTCTCTGTTCTTTCAGGACTGTTGAGTCCTAAGGTGGGTTAGGTGGAGAAGAAGCATGCAAGCGCTCTACCTGCACATCCAAATGCAAGAGCTCTACAAAGGAGTTCGAGCACTAGTTGTTGCTTTTTATCTTCCTGCCAAGGGATCAAGATGTGTTGATCTGATCCATCAGAGACTGATGCAAGCACCTGCATTTCCTGTCTAGCACAGGCTTGCCCCTATATGTCTTATATACAATCTCGAAGCTCCATAAGTCCACTGATCTATCTGGGTTTTCTTTGTTTCTCCAGGTGTATAACACTGAGGCTATATTTGTTTCATTCTGCTTATACTCTGTAAACTTGTGGGTACAGCGCTGCCATTGACCTGGCAGGTCAAAGTCTGGATGCGAACATTCGAGCTGAAGTTTTTAGTCCTCGTCTGATGGAGGTATAGCTGTAACCTTTGGTCCTTGTGTTGCTTGGGGATATCATGAAGGGTGTCACTTTAGACGTCACAGGGTGGATGCTCAAAGTAATCACTTGACTGTATGCTTGTAATAAGACCTCTTACACAAGTGGTTTCCCCTTCAATCCAGCTACAACATCTTCTAGTGAAATGAGGTGACACGGGTAAGTTGTCATATGTCTGCAGAACAGGTCATGGCCATTGGCTATCAAAGGGAAGAATCTTCTTAGTTGTCCTCCTAAAGATCATTTATGTTTCTGCTACTGACCATCATAAACTGAGGCAGAGAGTAGTTAGATTAGGTGTTAGCATAAAGTTGTGGGGTCTGTGCATTCGCTGTCTACTAATGAGGGTCTCAGTACTCACTGGTGGTGTCCTGTGCATCCCAGTTATCATGACTGATATGAGTACATGTTATGTTTAGGCATTCAATACAAGGATTGTCCTGAGCCCATTAGTTTGTTATGTTCGATTAATTGTGGGCAGGGTGGGGCAGGCTGTTGTATGGTTCTTTGGGAGGTGGGCGGATACATATTTGATGCCGGCTGATGCTGGGCGGGGCCCCAATTCCACACCTTCTAGCAATGAAGGTGACCAGCAGCAGATGGCTGGCTCAGCAGGCCCACAGCTTCATCCACTGGTTCAGGCTTTTGGCGAGGAGGGAGGTGGCAAGGCTCTGCTGGAGGTGCTGGTCAGAGTTGCAGTCACTTCTCTGACTTCTTGGCCTGGCGAGCGCACTCTGCAGGCAAGCCACCCACTTTTACGTACTTGTGTGGAAGAGTTCTTCTCTTCTTGATAGCGCCGTCTACCTCCTAGTATCTATCTCAGGAGGCAGAGGATAAGCCAATGCCAATGTGCTGGATGTCTGAAAACCCTGATGTACATCTTCAGTAATGTCCTGTTGGCTCATCAATGAGCCGTGTGTTTTTTCTGAGAGTTCTTGCAAGTGTGTCCCTCTTGTTTAGAATTGAAAGTATAATTCCAACATTTGAAGCCGCAGTTGAGTTGTGGCCTGCCTTCTAACAGTCGACTTGATGGGGAGAATTGCAGGAAATAGTCAGCTTCCAGTTGCTTCCTGCATTAGTTCGAAGGCGGAATATCTGTGTTCACCTTGTCACATTGTTGAGTCTCCTGTGCCTGCAGACAGAGTAGCAGCTCCTTGACTTCTGTACCCATATCAATACATTTAGGTTTGTGCGAAACATAGCCTTGCCTTTTCTTTCCTGGGTTACTCTGGCGCTTTTGCAAGCTTTCTAAATAGTGGGCAGTCATTTCGAACACGGATAGCATTTGTATGAAATTTTGTATGAATCTTCTAATGTATTTGGAGTCTGTATTTGGGTGCCACAGGAAGCATGGCAGGAGCTTGCACATGCTTTCGCCTATCAAGAGCCAACTCTGTCTGCCCTAGCTTGTCCCATCCAGGTTGGCTATTCAACTTTGTTCTTCCCTCTGTGGAGCAGCCTCTTTGTACACACAAGACTTCTTTCACTGTGCGTTTCAGATGTCTAAATTATGCACCGAGGACATTACTGACCTCTATGTGTGGCTGTTGGCCAGCGAGCACTTTCAGAGTCTCTGTGCCGATCGGCAGCTGGAATGGGTACTGGAGATGCCACAAACCAGTGAGTAAAAGATCTGCCAAAACTCTGAATGATGTTCAGTGTGGGATTAGTTATCTTTTCCCCATGCTTACATTGCTTGGGCAACCACCTCAGATGCATTGCATACCTATCTTGTGGCAGATATGTGAGGGATCTATTGGGGCCTATCACCACTAGTATGACAGCCCTTTCGAAACGCGATGATTTGCAAGCATTTGCCCACCAACCTGATGTCATTTTGCAGGTGCTCAAACTCCTCCATTACCTCATACACCCTGTGGGCAATCGACTATTGTGATGCATTATGTTTGTCATCTTCATAACTGGTTCATGGATCTTGAAGTGGGTGGTTACTCAATTATGGTGATGTTCTGTATGCATGATCTGTTTCCTTCTGCTTATTGTTGTTGAGATGTGTGGGACAACACAGGTAAGGTGCTTGATTGAACGTTTAAGGGGGGCAGCAAGGGCTACACTACCACGAAGCCAGAAGGCCATTTTTGACATTGGGGCTGCTGTCATGGAGCCTCTGTTGGTCTTGCTCCAAAAATACAAACATCAGGTCCAACCGCCACTCCTAATGACTACTGTGTTGACTGTGTTGGTGTGTTTCTGAACTCATGTGATGTATTTTAGGGCTTGATTGCCTTAGTTGCAATTGTGTGGTGGCTGCTCATTAATGTGTCTGTCTGTGGAGGTTGCAGTCATCAGTGGTCTATCTGGTGCTCAAGTATGTGGTGGACTGGGTGGATGGTCAAGTGGCCTTTTTGGAGGCCAAAGATACAGCCGTCCTCTTCAGCTTTTGTGTGCGGTTGCTTGAAATTTATTCTGCTCATAACATTGGCAAGGTATTCATCCTTCAAGACCCCTTTCTTTCAAGTTAGAGTGCGCTGACATTCAATCGTGTTCAATTGCAGTAATTCAAATGGGGCCCACTTAGGTTAAGCAAAGGCGGAAGCACTTGGGTTTCTCTCATGCAGCAGATTGTGCAGTGACTCGAAGGTTGTGCTGTTGTTGCAGGTATCTGTGAGCACATCCATGAACTTGCTGAGTGAAAACCAAGCCGAAAAGTACAAGGATTTGCGAGCTTTGCTTCAGCTTCTTACCAACTTGAGCTCAAAGGACTTGGTGGGTTGATGCTTTTGCCTCAATGAATGTACTAAACACATCCCACCACCATCGCACCCCAATTGGCTCGCGTTGGGTTGGTAAGGAGGATGTTTGTGAATGCAATAGTTACTTAGATAGCTATGTGACAGCCTTGTAAGTATAAGTAGATGTCTTGTGTAGCTGCCATCCACAATGTCTTCTTGAGCTTATAACGCACGAATCAGAACCTCTGGAGGCTGCATGTGGCTGTGCCTACCTTCATGTGTGCAGCGACTGATCTTTTCGTGTGGCCTTGCAGATTGATTTTGCGTGTGATGTAAATGGTGAAGTAGAAAACCCAGATGTGGCGCAGGTGCGTGAAAAGGTTCCTTATTTCTGTTCTTGGATGAGGTGCTCAGTACTATGCTTTAGAGTGTCTTCCAGGAGCAGAGGGTGTCTTTTACTGTATATGCAGCCACCTCAAAGCAAGGTCAAGTTCCACTCACTATGCAAAACTTGCTTATTTGTATTGCAGGTGGTATACTTAGGCTTGCATATCATCACGCCACTTATGTCAGTCGACCTTCTCAAGTACCCAAAACTATGCCGCCAGGTTGGTCATTGCTGTTGAATGTTGTTTGGTTGGTGAAGCAGGTGTTTGTCTTGGTGCACCATCATCAAGATTCAAGGTTAGCCAGTGGGTATTAGCATGTGGGTTGAAGTTGAGTTTGCTGTACATGTGGAAGTCCTTCATTGCCACATGTGCTGAGTGGGGGAGGTTGCATGTGTGACAGTATTTCACACTCCTGGCCCACATGTTGGAAGTTTATCCGGAAAAGGTGGCAAAATTACTGCCTGATGGGTTCGCTCGGATTGTGGGAACGCTTGACTTCGGTCTGCGGCATCAGGTAATCTTGTACCCTTCTATTTTCTAACTGTTTAGTGATGCGGGTTCTGTTGGATTTGAAAATGCAATTGACATGATGTGTCACTGATGCTTGCAGGATGTGGAAGTGGTGAGTATGTCATTGACGGCACTGAATGCAGTTGCATTTTACCACTACCAGGCCATCTGTATGGGCCAAGAGGGACTGGGTGGGCACGCAGTCAGCATTCAAGATGCTCATGGTGTGGTGAAGGAAGGCATCTTGGCTCATTTCCTTCGCTCTGTCATGCAGTTTCTGCTTTTTGACGATTACAGGTATGTGATATCAGGTATTAGAATACAGAAAATGTACATATACAGACTACAAGGTGGAGACCAGCCATATGTGAAATACACCACGGTGCTCCCTAAGCTTCAAAACCTGAGGACTCACAACCTTTTCCAGAATTCACGCGGCTTGGTCTTGCAGTCTGATTGACTGACGTCTTATTGTGAAGTCTTGTGATGTCGTTATGGTCTGTTGTGATGTGTTTTTAGTGAATTGTGTCTGCTATGAAGGTTATTTATGTTAACATCCAACTATTGTCACATATGGAATGTTTGGCTTGGTCATCATGGTATCTGGAGGTGGGGTTAGTGAAACCTTGGGGATATTGTATTGGGTAATGCAGCAATGAGCTGGTGGAGCCTGCAGCAGATGCTTTGCTGCCTCTAATTCTCTGCAACATAGCTCTTTATCAGGTGTGCTTCATGACTAATCACTCTCTTCCTGCAGTCTTTCTGTCTGGTCATTGTGTCAGGTGATTGGACTGGTCACTGATGCCAACCCCAGCTGATTTAGAATGCACGCAGAGATAGGTGTATGACAGCTGGTGTACGGAGTGACCACTGAGTTATGGTGCATGCAACAGAGACTAGCACTGGAGCTTCTAGAGGGACAAGCAAGCGCGCTTTTGCAAAGCCGGTTAGCGACAGCGTTCCATGTCCTATTGAATGCTAATCAAGTGACGTCTTCACTAGATCGCGCAAACCGCCGCAAGTTTAGGGAGAACCTGTATTCATTTCTGTCTGACGTACGTGGATTTTTACGGACTAGATGAAAGAAGCTACTCCATTAGACTCTCTTTATTCTTTCTCTCACTAAACACTAGGCTACATGGAGGTGATATTGTTTGCGAACTTAATCAATAAAATTGTACACTACATCAGGCAGGCCAGCAGTTGTTGGATGCGAGATTCCACCATCCATGTACGTGGATCCTACAGAATATGACCCAATCGGTCTTGTTACCATACGTAACTTCCGCAAAGACTAGAAGGACGAGTGTGTAAGAGTGAGGTTCTCTTCCCTGACACTTTGACGTTAATTATGGAGTTGCAAATGTGGTGGCAATTAATTTTGCCCAGTGTTATTACAGTGTACAGCGCTGTGATTAGGGTTGATGTTTACAGCTCTTCCGACCCTCTGACATGTATGCTGATGTTGAGCAGATTTGGTTGTTTGGTTTCAGTTCATGTCCTGGCCCTCAAAATCTTTATCATCAGTACTTCAATCCAATCTACATCCACACTGAGATGATATATAGCATCAGGCAAATATGATCTCACTACATCAGTTCACCGGATTTGCAGTATTATGATTTTGGTGGATAGGTCTTGTCTTGTGCCAGGGTCTTTTTTGCTTTTCTGTGTGTTGTCTAGTGGACTTTGCTAATATGCCTCTTTGTCTGCTTTTTATGGCTTTCACAAGGGAAATTTTTTCGGGAGAACACCACAAATAATGTAAGAACTTAATGCACCCATGCAAACACAGACAGGTAAGTACACTGGTTTCAGGCATGTCTTCTCCACCCCCACCACATTGAAGGGAGTGTCACTCCACTGGGTGTAACTCCCATGGTCACGAAATTTGACCATCCAAATTTCACTGAATATAAAATGTACTGAGAGGAGTTACGCAAGACGCAGGGTGACACGGTGTGGGGTTACACAAATCAGAGGAGCTGGAGTGACACAAAGGGGGGGGTTTATACTACCCCCCACAAGAATCTACCCCGCACCTCACCGCCTCCACTGCCACCACCTTACCGCCCCAAACCGCTTGAATAAGAAATACGCATAAAAAAAATCTCTTTTTTCTTATGTAATTTGGAACCCATCCCAAGTCCACGTGGTAGCCCCAATATCCCTCAGTATCCCTTAATTGTTCAGAGTCTTTTGTGTTTTGGACTCGCAGTTTGTAGAGAGGCTGTGAAGCCTCAATACGAGCCTGTAGCATATACTCCCTTCCTCTCAAGAAACAGGTTTTCACAACAAAAGGGCAAGCGGAAAGAGCAGGCAATGCGCGAGAGGAGGATCAAGAAGGAGGAGCTGACACACAGGAGCTCTCATCCAAAGCTTATACACCAAAATCACATATACACTAACACTCGAGTACACCGCCCTGACCTTGTGTCAGGGCGCCGTCTTTTATACAAAAGCCCTAGATGTAATGGCCCGCCACGTGGCGAGGCGTCACAAGCCCACGGCACCGCATTGTTACCCTAGATCTGATGAAGGGCCAGGATCGAGCCACCAGCCAAAACTAACCCTAACCTAGATATAATTGTAACGGTTTAACGGCTTTATGCGCCAAAAAAATATACTATGGATATGTATCGCCGTTTTAGATGAAATGGGCCATTTCTAGGCTAAGCAAATGTGGGGCTTTACATCTGCGAAGCCTACCCCCCATGAAAAATCCTGAGCTCCGCAAAGGAAATAAATAATAAGGAAATATCACCCTCCACTGCTAGGTGAAAAACCTACCAAGGGAAAACCTGGCACCTGCAAGTTGGGCAGAGGACAAAACCCTTGGTAGGAAAACCGTGCGGGGAGTACAGATGGTGATATGCCATGAAACTAAAATGTTTCTAAGTCCTAAAGAGATCAAGTCCTAGGACCCCAAGAGTCACCATCCGCAAACTAAGACTAAGCCGCAGAGGATCAAACTGAAGTAGATCGGCTAAGACGATCAAGACATCACCCCACCGTGCGCCCCTCCACATTGATACATGTAAGATCAAAAACTAGCTCGGAATGCACCAAGTCTGTCAAGGAAACAGGTTCATCCCACACTTCAGTATTAGAACCTTGTGGAAGAAGGAGAGCACGTCGCCCACGTAAAAGCTGATAGATCAAGTATGGACCATCGATCTTGAGCTTAGCTTTGCATGCATGCATGCCATGCTGTAATCGAACGCACACGGTCTATCCCACCAGAAACAGGTTAGAGTACTTGACACGTTTGTTAAAATTACGGGCTTGGGTTAGTCGAGCCTTACCAATGTTCGATTTGGCATCATGGATAGACACCGCATGCCGAGCATGAAGATCCTCAACAAAGGTATCAAGATCAACCGGATCAGCAACAGTAGAGATAAGAGGGGTAGAATGCAAAGGAGAAACACACTTGCGACCATACAACAAACGCAAAAGGAGTATTCTTGGTGCTAGTATGCACGGCGATGCGATAAGCAAAGAGAATATGGGGAAGAAATGTATCCCACTCCCTGGTAAGTGCGCCATTCTTCTCCAACATTCGGCAAAGAGTTTGGTTGAAGCGTTCCGTAAGGCCATTGGTCTAGGGATGGTATGGGGTTGTGGTGGAGTGTTTAACACCGAAATTGAAGCAAACCACCGTGAGGAGCTGGTTACAAAACTCCTTGCCCTGATCCGTTAGTATTTCCTGAGGACACCCATGCCGCATAAGGATCTCATTGAAGAAGAACTGAGCTACAGCATCACTAGCCTTAGAACGCAAAGGTCGGACTTCTACCCACTTAGTCAAGTAGTCGATAGCAACATAAAGGTAGCTTCGACCCTTTGATGTGAGTGCGAGGGGTCCTACTAAGTCAATGCCAACACGAGCAAAAGCATGGGTGACAGACAAATGCTGCAACTCATACAAGATCCGGGCCCTATGGAGAGCAATGTTAGCACGACAACCTTCACACTTAGAGATGAACTCCATGACGTCTCGGTAAATTCCCAGCCAATAGTATACCTCTTGGATGCGGGCCACAATTTTCTTGATACCAAGGTGACCTGCATACAAGGAACAATGGAAGCGCTCCAATAAAGCATTCAGCTGGTTCCGTGGCACCTCCAAGTAGCATGGCACTCCCCCTCTAGTGAGCTCCTTGAAAAGCTTATCACCCATAAAATGGTGAGTAGACACATGATACAGAATTTGTTTACGTAAAGACTCGGAAAAGCCAGCTGGCGAACGCCCTAATTGGCATTGCCGGAGTAGCGTAACATGTAGCTGATCATCCATGACTGCACTACACATAAGAAGTAGACAATGGGTTTTAGAGAAGATGGTCTGGAGTGCCTGCACCTATGATCTCCAGCCGGGGATACCTTCACCTCATTTGTTACTACTCATGGACAGCCAAATCAGGCCTTGAAGTTCAAGCCAATAGTCACACAGGAGTGCAGCAGCTGAATTACAACATACTCGGGGGCCTAGGAAGAAAAGAGCTGAAAACACAACAAGGAACTTCAACCAAACCAGCCGAATTCTCTCTAAGCGATAAATCCATCACACATACTAGCACACGAATAAATCAACCAAGATCATCAAGAAGGCTAGACCAGCCCCAAGCAGCCAATATGCCATTGGAATCCAAGGCCAAGGGGTGCTGATCTGCACAAAGAAGGTTGAGAAGAGAGGCAGGATCAAGAGGAGAGGTTGCATCAGCAACAACAAGGTCATCCAAGGTGAGCATAGGCCTCTTGATATGAGGATCAACCCGTGTGAGCGCATCAACATACGTGTTTTCCTTGCCCTTCTTATAGACTATATCCATATCAAATTCCTGCAGGTACATAGCCCATCTAGCAAGTCTGCCATGAAGTTCCCTGGCTTAACAAGAGCCTTAAGTGGAAGATGATCAGTCTCTACCACAAACCGGTTGTCATGTAAATATTGCCTGAAATGCTTCATACCAAACACTAGGGCTAGACCCTCCTTATCAAATATGGAGTAATTCCTTTCATGACGATCAAGACGGCGAGATGCATAAGCGATCACATGCTTCTTGCCTTCTACAACTTGACATAAGATTGCAGAAATGGCAACATCTAATGCATCAGTCTGAAGCAAGAAAGGTAATTCAAAGTTGGGAAACATCAGGATGGGAGCTGAACACAAAGCCTTGCGAAGGGTGTCAACGGCAGTTTGCCGTGAGAAGGTCCATTCAAACCTGGCATCTTTGCACAACATCTTGGTTAGAGGGTGAGCAAGCTTAGCAAAGTTCTTTATGAAGCGCCTATAGTAAGAAGTCGGACCAAGCAAGGATTTGATACAATGTTTATCCCTGGGGATAGGAAAGCCCCAAACAGACTCAAGCTTGGCAGGATCAGGAAGCAAACCATCTTTGGACAGAATATGACCAAGAAAGTGCAGCTTAGGCATGAACAACTCACACTTCTTGGGCTTTACTTTGAGACCTGCAGTGCGCAATTTGCTGAAAATACGTTGAAGATCAGTCAAGTGAGCATCAAAACTAGCTGAGTATACATTGATATCATCGACATAAATTAAAGCACACTCCCAGCGAAGGTTGCCCAAGACAATGTCCATGAGGTGTTGGAATGTAGAGGTGACATTGCACAAACACCAAAAGGCATGGTCTCATATTGGTATTTGCCCATGCGACACACAAAATGAGGTCTTTTCTTTGGCTGCTTCAATGAGAGGAACTTGCCAAAAACCAGATGCAAGATCAAGAGAGGAGAAAATTGTAGCACCATGCAATTGATCCAAGGTCTCATTAATCATGGGTAGTGGGTAGACATTCTTTTTGGTGTTGTCATTCAGTTTCCTGAAATCAACACAAAAGCGGGTGGTGCCATCTTTCTTACCAACCAGGACAATTGGACTGGCCCAAGGAGAAACTAAAGGCTTAATCACACCAGCATCAAGCATTTTCTGGACTTCTTGGACTATAGCACGTTCCTTGACACTTTCTCGGTATACAAATTGTTTAATATGAGGTCCTTCAGTGACAATGTCATGTTGAAGGATGGGAGTGCGCCCTAAATCAGTGGATCCCAAACTGAAAACATCTAGATTCTTTGCAATAAGCATCTTCACTTTCCTCCTTTGACCTGAGGAGTACCCATCTTAATTTTAGATAATACTTTGTGAGGACTGTCTTACCTTCCGGACTGAGATCAGGGACAGGTGGTGGTGCCACTGCAGCAAAAGCAGCAACAACATCCAAGGAGCCATTGTTGGATGCCAATGGCCTCAAGTCCAAAGCCAGCTTGCACCTCTTGTATTTCAGCAATGGGTAGAGCAGTGATGCGAGCCAGAACTTGCCCCTTCTTAATAGTCACAGGGAAGTGTTAGCAATCAGAATCTTGACTTCTCACCTATATCCTCTATCTAGAATACCAGTGGCTACCAGACAATGCTTAAGGGCAGTCAGTCTCCTCCATCCTTCAACTTCTAGGAAATGAGTAGCTGGACATAAGAAGGCCAGACCAGACTTGATCACCTTCTGGGTCATGGTAGGGATGGTGATGTTGAGAGGTGCACGAATTAGAGTAGAATTCTTTGGAATAGCTATGGGCACCCCTGTCCTATCCCCAGCACTAGGAACATGCCACTGATATAAGAGTTGAAGATCAGGCTGAAACTTGTAGAAATCATTCCAATTGAGGTTGGAGTGAGCGTTCTGTTGTACCTCCTTTACCAGGGCCTGGACTCTAGACAAATTGGCTATAGCAGACCCAGCTTTGATCTTCACTGCTTTCAAAGGAACCACTACTTCATGCCCTTCTCCATTGTTAAAGCGAAGGGAATAGTCTGCTAAGCTGATGGTGGCACCAGCTCCAGTCATCCAGTCAAGGCCTAGCAAGAATTGATCTCCAATGGTAACTATGCAGATCACCACAACCTATTTTTTTATGAATTCTGATGGGAACAGTAACTAATCCTAAGGGCTCATACCTGGATCTATCTGCAATTAGGACCTCAATACCTGTGGCAGGGCATAGTTTAAGACCAATAACTCTTACAACACTTAAAGCTATAGCAGATATAGTGCATCCAGTATCAACCACACAGGGAAAGCTGAGCTCGTGGATATGGCACTGGGCCATGAGGGGACTCAGGGATTGCCTCGGCGTGAGCCTGGTCGCGTGAGCGCAACTACGCTCACGCCACGTCACCTTGCGCCAACGCCACATCACGGGGCTCACTCCACGTCATCGCACTTGAAGGCCGCGTCACCACGCGCCAAGGAAGAAGTGGAGTGTATTCCTACGGAAGAGCACCCTTTACCGCGGAAACAAGCTGGACGACATAATAAAAGGACGTGGTCATTCCCACCTGAAAGCAACAAATGAATGAAGGATGGATGAATGTAGAGTGGATGATAAATAGATGGATGAGTACGAAAAATGAAAGTTGATGGATGAATGTGGGATGGGTAAGAGTAAAATGGATGAATGTATAATGGATGTTGAATAATGGAAAACATTCATGACTGGAGGATGCATGAATACACTGTAGATGAATGCACAATGTATATGACATAAGTGTGGTAGGTTTGTGGGGTGGATCACAGAGTATAGTGGATGAATGTACAATGGATGTTGAATAATGGAAAACATTCATGAATGGAGCACGCATGAATACACAGTACATGAATGCACAATGGATATGACAAGAGTGAGTGGGGTTTGTGGGATGGATTCATACATATTGCCATTTTAATGAAAGTGGATTCTTTGATTTTTTTTTTTTCCTGCCGGAGGATTCAATGTTTTCCGAAGAGGATGAAACAAAACATTAAAAGAACAAAGTTCAATCTGACTCAGAGTCGGTACAATGTATCCCCGCGTCCTCTGCATCTAAGTCTAAGTATTTAAGAACTCCATATCTATGTTGGCTACACCTACGGCCGGGCAATAAAAAGTCAGGGGATAGAGACTCGGCCGCATGAAGTGCCATTGCTTCGGCATACACAGGAAGCAGAAAATTGGAAAGGGGGCTGTCGAAAACAGTCTCGCCACAAATGGGGGTATCTCCTGAAGATCCATCGCTGCCTTTCCTTCAAGTCACAGCTCGAAAAAAGTTATTACTATAAATTTCATGTCCGAGAAATTGAATATGGCTCCCAAAGTGGGTTTAGGACTTACTCACATGAAAAGTCGTTGTCGACCTGCTTATCCTCGGGATCGTCATCATTTCGGATTTGAATCCTCTCAGTCTGTGTGCCTGAAGTGGAGCCAGACAAAAGGGGGAGGAGCACTGTCTTGTAAAGGTCAGAATCACCCTCCATGCCAAAAAACTTCTTCCGCCTGCCTTGCATGCATGATAAGTTGCTCCTGCACCAGACATGAGGACATGAACAGGTTGGGGGGTGGGGGGGGGGGGGGGGGGGGGGGGGATTTAAGAAGATGAAACTGGTAAAAAAAAATCAATTCGGAAGGGAGAGAACGAACCTGTGGATACAGAAAGATCGACCACCCGTGCAGAATGCTGGCTGCATGACTCCAGCAGTGTCTGCATGAACACTTGGGTTTTTTCCTTTGCACCTCTCCAGGGAGTGCCATCTGGTCTCTTGAGAGTCTGACTGGACTGCATGAAGTTGTACAAAATGTCATCGACATGCGGCTCATACGGGGGGGTTGACGAAACAACCCTGGTCAGAAATATCAAAGCTGCGGATGGAGGATGGTGTCTTTGAGGTGCGAATCCTCCGCAGGTAGATCGCCTCGAACATCCTCGTCTGCCAAAGACTGCAGGTTAGGGTGCTAAACACAAACTATAGTGGAAGTTTGTACATTGCATATCCAAAACACAGGCATACAACAATCTGTTTTCTCACGAATCTGTGATGATCGGTGTCGATCATTACAAATTCTTCTAGAGTGGAGCTGCAGAGAACATTGAAACACAGCATGAAAGCACAAGCAGAAGGGAGACGGCATACCAGCTGACCATGACAACCCCCTTTCACAAGGTAGAGGCTGTTCACACAATTCCATGTGCAAAAAACTTCAAACCCAGAGGACTTCAGGTATGATGCCAATGCCCAACGACTATCTTTGTCACATGACTGAAAAAAGCAGAAGTGTCCCTGTATCAGAGAGGAAATTATTGCAGAACCCGAACACCCAACTCCAATAGTTGTCATCGAATTTGTTCCAGCTTGGCGTCTTGCCCTTCGGAAGAACTTTTGGCACAACCTGGCCGTCCGGGATGTCGAGAATGACCATGTCAGCCGCAAATGTTTTCTGCACACCGCACACGAAGGTGGGACCAGTGCTCACCTGCAACAGACATGTTCAATTTTAGAACGAAGACAAGACTGTTTTCAAATAAACAAACTTTAATACTGCAAATGACACTTACAGATGCAAAGAAAGAAAATCAAATTCTCACCAGATTAAGGAATGATATCATGTTGTCCAAGGTAGGCGAAGGACCCCAATGTATCCTCTCTTTTGACTCTGCATCATCGCCAACCAATCCTCATTGACAATCTTAATCTCTCATGCCGAATCAGCACGGGAAGGGTGTGGCCTGGCATTGAACACGCACTGAATTGTGCGGGTATACCTTCCAGCAGTGAAGTCCTTCTCACTCTCCTTTTCCTTCTCCCTCTCCTTTTATTTCTCCTTCCCCTTGTCCTTTTCCTTTTCCTTGTCCTTGGACTTGTCTTTGTCCTTTGACTTTGCTGGTGACATGACTATGACATCAGGAGCCTTGTCTTTTGGTTTGCGCCCCGCCTTCTTGCCCTTCTGCGTCGTTTCCTGAGCATCAAGCTCCTTGGCAGCCAATGTTGCTATGTTTTTTTGGTACTCCTCGTCATCCAGAGGCGCCAGCATCTCAGCATTATTGTTCAAATATTTCATGTGCTGCTCTTGAAAGGTCGTGTGCTCAGGTGGGCAGTCCAGGTACCAACCACAGTCTCTGAAGTGAGAAGGACTCCAGTCCTTTTATCCCTGCAGTGTACATGGTTGGATCGTTTGCAGGGTCCGACCACATGTCAAGATAGTCTGGAATACCGCTGAGGTGATTTCCATCCATAAGCACATATTTCGTGTACCTATGAAACACGAGACAAAACCCAACCCACCAAAGCGTGAAGTCAGTAAGATGCCAGTAGCACAGAATGAAAAAAACGAGGAAGGAAATGGAGCTCGGAACAGCTCTAAGGAGCTCTCAGGAGCTCACAACAGCTCTGGATGTAAATGTCGTCAACGACATTCACAAAATTTCATTCAAGGACACTGCAAACACACCCGGTTCCTAATCTAGGTGAATGCAATCTCTAGCTTTGGAAGGACACAGACATAGAAGTGAATGTCGGCAAAGACATTCACTTTGGATCTGTGATTACAGTGCTAACAAAGCCTAACGTTCTCTCACAAGAGGCAACAACATTGCAAGGAAAGTGAATGTCGGCAACGACATTCAGAAAACTCTAGTGACGAACCCTCACTAAAAAGTTAATGGAACATACTAAACGTACAATAAATCTTAGGAGCTCACAACAGCTCTGGATGTGAATGTCGTAAATGACATTCACAAAATTCCATTCAAGGACACTGCAAACACACCCTAAGTTCCTAATGCAGGTGAATGCAATCTCTAGCTTTGGAAGGACACAAACATATAAGTGAATGTCGGCACCGACATTCACTTTGGATCTGTGATTACACTGCTAACAAAGCCTAACGATTTCTCACAAGAGGCAACAACATTGCAAGGAAAGTGAATGTCGGCAACGACATTCAGAAAACTCGAGTGAGGAACTCTCACTAAAAAATCAATGGAACATACAAAACGTACAATAAATCTCTGAAGCTCACAACAGCTCTGGATGTGAATGTTGTCAACGACATTCACAAAATTCCATTCAAGGACACTGCAATCACACCCTAAGTTCCTAATCCAGGTGAATACAATCTCTAGCTTTGGAAGGACACAGACATAGAAGTGAATGTCGGCACCGACATTCATTTTGGATCTGTGATTACACAGCTAACAAAGCCTAACGATTTCTCACAAGATGCAACAGTTTCCAGTAGGACATTGCACCTGTACACAACTCGCATCATGACTCACTTTCCCTCAACCTGACTGTCAAAATCGTTGGACCGTAAAATGTTACCATCCTTGGAGAACTCTCGGGAAAAATAGTATCTCCAGGTGAGAGCTCTCCACTTCTTTATGTATGCCTCCAATGTCATTTGAGGCGGGGAAACAATAGAAATGTTCAAGTCCTTCAAAGTGTGCACAATGATTGCGCGCTTCTCCAGCTGCAAATGGTACATTTGTCAGTTTTGCAAATAAGGTACTTATCACATTCATGAAGTCAACAAAGATGGAATTTCTTTGAATACACACCTGACTCCAAAATGTAGCTTTGTGAAGCCAGTTGTCAAACACAATGTCACTGATTCCTTCCACCTTTGTGTCAGACAGTATAGTGCTCTTTGGGAACTGATTCAAGTCTTTCACTGTCTGATCTGAGTTCCAAATCTCCAGCCATCTTATTTTGGTTTGGGGGTCGACCATGGAGATGGCTTGCCGGTGCAATTTCTCCTGCTGCATCTCCGGGTGCACATGCTTGTCATAATGAGATTTGATCTGCAGAAGGAACTCATCTCCAAGGCCAGGATCTACTATTCTATGCTGCTTTGAGAAGGCGGACATCAGTTTGGTTCTGCGGATTTCATACTCCTTCTTTATTGCTGCTTCCACACCCTTTGATGTCCTAACACTACAATACAAGCTGGGTTTTTCGACTCTGTATTTGACTCATTTTTGAGTCGTTTGCGACATTTTTACTCCCAGCCTCCATAGTCGAACATGCGTGACAAAGGTCAAGTCGTTTCAGTCAAGCAGTCGAATCCAGATGTCAGGTTCTGACAGTGAAATGTGACAGTAAAACCTAGGGGGCGACGTGTAGTAAAGTGATTGTACCACAGTATGACGTGGATGAGACGTGGCTATGATATGGCTATGACGTGTAGTAAAGTGGTTTACCTGCATTATGACATGGATGCATGACGCTAACATAGTTCTACTGCAGTATGACGTGGATGCATGACGTGTACCTAGTATATATATACATAAACAAAAAATATATATATGAATTGGGGAGGCTTTTTGTTTAATATTTGGTTTTATTGTTTTTGTTTATAACTGTTACTTTGTTTTTATTTATTTATTTTCATTTACTTTTCATTTTATATCTAAATAAATATGAATTAGTGGGTTTTTCATTTAAATTTATTGATTCGCTGCACTGCATTGAAAATATATTACAAATACAGCAAAACATAGAATACAAATACGTGGCAGGAACCAAAAGCATTTGGATGGCTGAAAACTGGTTTATATCAAGAGTGTTTTTAAAACAAGTTTTGGCCACATTCTACAGATGACCAATATGAGGGCCATGTTGCCATATCCATAGAGCACTGCCCAAGTGAAGTCATTGAGGAAGGAAAATCTGATGTGCAGCTAGGTAAAGCACTATCGTGGACATGTCAAGAGAACAAAAGAAATCATTTCGAGAATGAATTCAGGAACTTGTAGTTCTTGAGAATAGTGGTGCCAGCTACCATGTCACCCAAAGTGACATCCACTTGATCCAAGGTTGCCTTCACATACATATTTACCAAGGCAGTGTTTAGAGTGACATCTAGTGATACAATTCCAGCTTTGACGATGTCACCATGGACCTTTGTGCCTTTTCTAGGGCTGCCAGGCTCACATTTGCCACAGATGTACACCAAGGGAATGTTCAGAATGACATCTGGTACAATTCCAGCTTTGATAATGTCACCATGAACCTCTTTGCCCCTTCCCAGGGCTGCTAGGCTCGCATATGCATATTACAAACACAAATGAATATGACCTGGTCTGGCTTCATCCCTTCCTACATCATTTGCTCTTATGTTTCCAAAGCCTTAATCCCATACCCATGCTGCACATACCTTGCAATCATGGCACTCCAAAACACCACATCTCGTTCAGCCATATTGTCGAACTCTCCCTTCGCATCAGGCTTGCAGCACCCACATTTGGCATACATGTTCACCATGGCAGTTTTCAGAATGACATCTGGTACAATCCAGCTTTGATGATGTCACCATGGACCTCTTTCCCCTTTTCCAGAGTTCCCAGGCTTGCACACGCTTTGCAAATACAAACAAACGTGATGTGGTTGGGTTTCACCCTTCGCGCAGCAGTTGCTCATAGGTCTCCAAAGCATTCCTGCCACACCTATCCTTGGTAAATCCTACCAACATTATATTCCACGTGATCAAAGATCGTTGAGGCACTCTGTGGAAAACTTGGTGAGCATCCATGACTCCCACACTTAACATACATGTTGGCAAGGGTGTTGAGTAGAAAAACATTTGGCACGAATCCACTTTGGATAATGTGAGTGTGCACCTGTTTCCAGCTTCCAGACCTTTCATCTTGATGCACTTAAGCAAGAGACAGACATACGTATCTGAATCTGCTGAAATGCCTCGTTGGTTTAAAGTCTGTAGAGCCTCTGTCAGTCTGCCTGCCTCACAAAGCATCTTCACATGCTTAGCATCCTTGCCTTGCTGCTAGCACCTGACAATGACAGCCTAGATTTGTTCTAGGAAACACCCAACACAACTTATCACATTAGTTCCCTATGGTGTCTCTGTAATCCAACAGGCATTCACCTTTTTGCCTCGATTGTCCCACCATTGACTGAGGTCAGAAAAGTATTCATTCCACAGCTTCTCCTCGTCTCAGCTGTTACCTGATACTTTCTTGTTGTCACATTGGCAGTACCATGTCAAAGTCGCTCCAAACTATCAAAGGCTCACTCAACCAGCTAACTTGCAGAATTCAACCTGAAAATTTAGGGCCGATTCTGATAAGAGGGAAAACAGGGTGAAATGTGTTGAAGAAGGTGCCTTCATTAGCAGTGCTTGAGTATATCATTGTGCCGCTGCTGCTGCGGCTTCCAGTTGACCATTTATCCATGCAGGTTTCTTGTAGCTATTGATCCATCTGGTACATTTCCAGCTTTGGTGATGCAACCATGCACCTCTTTGCCCTTTTCTAGGGCTGCCAGGCTTGCACATGCACTGCACGTACACAAACATGATGTGGTCAAGCTTCACCCCTTCCCCCATCATTTGTTTTCAGGTCTCCAAAGCCCCATCCGACGCCCCTGCTCTGCACACCCTGTAAGCAATGCGTTCTACGACACCACATCTCATTCAGCCATAGCGTTGAACACTGCCTTGGCATCCTCGATGCACCCACATTTGGCCACCAGGGCAGGGGCAGTGTTCAGAATGACATCTGGTAATCTGACCGACCATCAACCCAAAATGACGTCTTAAGTGTGCTGTTTGTGTCTGTAGTCAGGTAATGTCAGATTTGTCCATGAGAACCACCACAAAGCAGCTGAGCGTGATTGAAACACGGCCTGCTAAGACCAAGCTGACTCTCCCAAGTACCTTGTAAACATCAGGAAGAATACCAAATCATGGTACTAACAGGAGCCAAAAGCCCACATTTGCAGGATGGACAAATTTCTTCACATCCTACATTAAGAAAAAGCCACACCTTGCGATTGCGATTGTTCCACCATCGTGAAGGATCTGTAAAAAACTCATGCCAGCTCTGCTCCGTGCTGCAAATTCAGGGAACAAAAACAGTCAGAGAAGCAGGTCACATTTTATTTGGAGACACAGATATTTGAAGTCGAAGGTCAATAACATATGGAGGAGTTAACTAGATGTGGTTAAAGATTTCCAGAATGATTTCCCAATGATTTCAAGACCACACTGTTCGTTCATAGTTCATACATAATGTTTTAGGGAGAGACACCAAAAGAGAAAACTCCATTCCAGGGTTAGCCAAGGTACAATAAGCTTGAAAGCCAAACACTGACTTCATGTGCATGTGACTTTGCTAAGAAACATTTGGTAACACATGAAAAGTTTTCCAGCCACCAGTATAACCAAAGAGAATGACCCCATCAGTGTGACTCACCAAAATTGACTACTCTGATATGTGAAATCTACACTTTCACAACATATTTTCGCAAGGGGAAATACGCCTCTTTCTTCTTCTGTTTCTCTGTTTTCAAAGAAGGCTGCAACCATCTCAACCCATTCTTCGTTATGACGTGAAATAAGATATATTAAATGCTCAGCAGGGCCTTTGGAAAACAACTGCCATCACATAGAAAACTACTGCTGCAAAACAATGAAGCATTAACTGAAAAGTGCTGAAGGAAGAGAGATCCAGCCATGGATGAGTTACCAGGACTAAGAGCCCATTTCTCCCAAAGGGGTACTACTCATGGCTGCTAATATAGTTACAATTCCAAGGACACAATACCTACATCTGCAGACTCAAGATGGGGCATGCATCATTACAGGGGGCACGTGAAGTAAAAAACCCTAACTGGCCATACATTTTGGATAGCTTATTTGGTGCGCCACCCGTCACCTTCGCCACTCTCAGAAGAGCAAGCTCTGCCTTTAGCTCCTTCAACTGTGCCCACAACGATAGTCCCCCGTGCATAGCATCAGGTGTCCGTTTCATTCCAAAAGACATCGTCACTACCAAAAGTTTTAGCCTGACCTGATTGATGAGGGCAAAACTGGCTGAAAATAGGTCAAAGAAGAAGGTGCCCTCACCACATTGTCCTCGTCCTTGTGTCATGACCCATTGAGGATTTGACTGACCATGAACCCAAACGGACCTCTTGTGTGTGCTGCTTGTGTCTGTAGTCCGGTAATGTCGGATTGGTCCATGAGAACCACCACGGTGCAGCTGAGCGAACAGAGATTGAAACATGACCTGCTAAGAAATCCGCTCCTCGACAACCACCACGGTGCAGCTGAGCGAGCAGAGATTGAAGCACGACCTGCTAAGACCAACCTGGCGGGGAGCGGATTGGTCCATGAGAACCACCACGGTTCAGCTGAACGAGCAGAGATTGAAACATGACCTGCTAAGAAATCCGCTCCTCGAGAACCACCACGGTGCAGCTGAGCGAGCAGAGATTGAAGCACGACCTGCTAAGACCAACACGAGGACATAGTGCGCGCAACAGCGATAGGGCTTAGTGGGGCTTAGTGCATGAGGGGAAAAAAACACTACGAGAAGAGTTTGAAACCGCGATGCCACGGCGGCCAGGGAGAACCCTTACCAGTAAGCTACATACACCCATTTGACATTTCTCCCTAAAAGTATGTATATATACTTTTGTAAATTTTTCAGCCTGATAGTTTGTATGTGGGGTACTAAATTAACCCCCTTTTGTTCACGCACATGATAGGTACATCTCTTGATGGATGAATGTATTCAGAGATAGCTGGATTTTGGGTTTTCCATCGAACCATGCGTTCATACATTCATCCAATAGTTGCTTTATCATTCATTCATACGTTCATCCAGTGCGCATCATTGCACTTCCCTGAACCCCTGCCTTTGTTTCTCGAGTCACTCCAGCTGAACTCCGCCTCCTTCATCTGCCCAGACAATCTCCTCGGCTCAGGATGGATTCCTCATTTTGTGGATGCAATTTCTCATCTTCCACGAACGTGTGCACCCTTTAGCCTACCTCTATGCAGCAGTGACCTGGCTGCTCTCTGACACCTCTGATTTTCATCATTTTCTCACCTTTGCAATGTTGTCCCACTTGCCAGCTGCAGCATAGATGTTTGATAGCAACACATAAGTTGTAGCATCCTGTCCATCCCACTTGAAAATAAACTTTGCTGCACGTTCAGCCACTTCAACATTGCCATGAATTCTGCAGGCACCAAGCAAGACTTTCCACACCACAGCATCCCGTTGGACTGGCATTTCGTCTATCAAGTCCTCTGCCTCACCCAATCGCCCCACACGGCCAAGAAGGTCCACCATGCAACCAAAGTGCTCCACTGTTGGAGTGAGGCCATGGTCTTGCCTCAGGGAAACAAAGTAGTGCTTGCCTTCATCCACTAGGCCCCCATGACTACATGCTTGAAGAACGCCTGTAAAGGTGATACTGTTCGGCTTCAAACCTTCCTTTTGCATTCGTTCAAATAATTGCAGGGCCTCCCTTTGGCAACCATGCTGGGCATATCCTGCGATCATTGCACTCCATGACACCAGATTTTGTTCAACCATATTGTCAAAGACTCCCTTTGCATCCTCAATGCTCCCACATTTCGCATACATGTCCACAAGGGAATTGTTGAGAATCATATTTGGTACAATTCCAGCGTTCATGATGTCAGCATGGACCTCTTTGCCCTTTTCAAGGGCTGCCAGGCTGGCACACGCATTGCAAGCGCAAACAAAACTGACCTGATCAGGTTTCAACCCTTCCTGCATCATTTGCTCATAGGTCTCCAAAGCCTCCCTCTCACACCCATGCTGGGCATATCCTGCGATCATCGCACTCCAAGACACCACATCTCGTTTAGCCATACTGCTGAACACTCCCTTTGCATCTTCAATGCTCCCACACTTAGCATACATGTCCACTAAGGCAGTGTCCAGAATAACATCTGGTACAATCCCGGCTTTCATAATGTCAGCATGGACCTCTTTGCCCTTTTCCAGGGTTGCCAGGCTGGCACATGCTTTGAGAACACAAACAAAAGTGACCTGGTTGGGCATCACTCCCTCCTGCATCATTTGCTCATAGAACTTAAAGGCATTCCTGAAACACCTATTCTTGGTATATCCTGCCATCATTACAGTCCATGAAACTGTATTTCGTTCAGGCATTTTGTCAAACACATGGTGTGCATCCATGATGCTCCCACACTTGACATACATGTTGACAAGGGTGTTGTATAGAAACAGGCTTGGCTTAAATCCACTTTTGATTATGTGGGCATGAACCTGCTTTCCAGCTGCTAGGCCTTTCATCTTGATGCACTTATGCAAGAGACAAACATAAGTATCAGAGTCTACAGATATGCCTCCTTGGTTCAAAATGTGGAGAGCCTCTTTCAGCTGTCCTTCCTCACAGAGTATCCTCACATGCCCACAAGTGCCAGAAGAGATCTTGTTAACTCCCTCACAAGGTCCTTTTTCAGAAGCAGTGGTCATGGTGGAGGTGCCTGCTTCTATCAACTGTGACGCTGCAGCTTCTAATTGACCATCCACCCATGCGGATTTCTTGTCACTACCAATCTCAATGGTATTCTTGTGCTTGAAATCTGGACCTCTCAGATGGATCTACACCCACACTCCATCACTATATCCTTCAGATATCCCCATGAGAATAATAATGCATAAATCCTACCCTTTGCTGCTGGTAGCTGACAGTGACAACATAGAAATTGTCAAGCAAATACCCCAACCCTACTTACCACACCCTATGCAGAATTGATGTAAAAATGTCTTGTAGAGAGGGGGAGGATAAGAAAGTTTTTGAATGCATCTTGTTGACTCCTTCTGTTTCTGCTCTGACATAACAGGCATTCACCTTTCTGCCTGCATTGTCCCACCATTGACAGGGGTTTGAAAAATATTTCTTCCAAAGCTTCTCCTCATCTATGTTCACAGTTTTCGGATATGTGCCTGCAACCCATTGGTGACACAGCAATAAACATTCAGAACCACCATAGATCCTCCCAATGAGATAACTTAAAACTCATCATGAAAATAGGGATGAATTGATAAGAGGACAAAACAGGCATATGCAAGTTGAAGAAGGTGCCCTTAGCTAGTGTAGCTTTCGATAACATTCATGCAAGTCACCAAGGGCTCTATCTGAAGTAACACACGGAGGAAGATACAAACATCTTCGAATTTAAGGATGCTAAGCAAGCTTTGCGCATGACAAGGCCTCCCCTCTAATCAAGCTCATTGAGATCTTTCCACCATTAACAGCCTGTTCTCGCCATTGTATTGTGGCCATTAGCTTTTCTTTCACCCAAGGAGACCAACCCACATGTCACCGGACATTCTGTGTGCACTGCTTATGTCTGTAGTCTGGAGATTTTGGATTGGTCTGAAAACCACGAGGGTGCTGCTGAGTAGGTACACTTCTGACCAAGCCACAACCCTTAACCACCCGAGATTCTAACTCAACTCAACAACTAGGTGTGCAATCCAGTCCACGAAATACTATCATATCAGAGTCAGTCAAAGTCCCTCCATGACAGACTACTTCACATCGTACATGCAGAAAGCACACCTTGTCAACCCTGTAGTCCCACCCTTGTGAAGGATCTCTAAGGAAATCCGGCCAGGTTTGTCCCATGCTCCAATATTGACCTACGTGCCAGATATACCAGAGGGCAAAGCATGTCGATTACAGCCCTTGTCTGACTACCCTGTGTGCTTCTTTGCTTATCGACCAGATTACTTACTATTGGATAGGTCAAAGGAAAATTCAAGCCTGGATTGTGCAGTGCATACAACAGAGAATCCAAAGGGATCACCTAATTTCACTGGCGTCATGAAGGTCTGGGAGGAGCCATAGCCACCACTTGCAAAGGGCTCCATCGTTGGCGCTTTGGCCAAGGGGATGCCGGTTTCAGCTTCAGAGCCCAATCCCTTAATCTGCAGCACGATGTGAGGGCTCTTGCTCGAGAAGACAGGGCCTCGGGTATGGAGTCCGCATGCGCAATCGGGAGAATGTCGCAGCACGCTGTCATCCCCACCATTGACTGAGAGACAAGCAGAATACAATTTTGGGTACAATCCACCTCGTGCACTTCGAAGCGATGCAAGAAATGATTGCACCACCAGGCTACTCATCCAGCTTGTGCTAACCCTTCGTAATCTCCCTTGCTGTCTATGTCTGCTACCCTATCTCCTCACGGATCTATCGAACACGGGATAGACACTCGTCTTCCACATCTGCATCTGCGTGGCTTTGCCTTGAATTTGTGTTCTAAGGTCCACTTATAAGTTCTCAGGTCTCCAGTCTCATCCACGTATGTAGGTGGTGCGGGCCTTGGGGACCACTCTTTCGCCAGGTTTCCAATCAGATCTTTTGCAACCATTGCCTCTGTAGCCGCAGTGATGGCTGGAGCTCCTGCCACTTCCCTGACACTTTGCAGGGTTGTACCCCACTTCTTCACGCTTGCTCGGGTGAAGCTCAGGGCAGCTGTTTCTAAGCGTGAGCAGTGCCAGGAGTTCAGAGACGGGATCCGCAGTATGGCCGAGATACAGTTGTTGCTACGGTTGTCTGGTTCACACCAACCTGCAGCTCTTAGGCTCTTTTTCAATTGATGCGTTTCAACATTGTTTCGGCAGAGAATACAACCTGCCTGTACCCGCAAAAAATCAGTTGTCCAACAAATTTGATTTCCGTGGTGTTCTCCTTGATATCCATATGCTTTTACAATGCACGGGAAGATCTGAGGCTATGGGACTAAGTGCTCCCATGATCAGGTTGTGTCGCCAAAACAGATGTTGCAGCAAAAAATGTCGCGCAGAGAGGTAGATTTCCTCAGTAACCTAATCACGTTGAGGACCTGCGCGATTGGCAGCACAGATAAAGTGGTACAGGATTAGGAGAGCTCCGGCCATGAGCTTCACACATTTGTGGGATGCATCAGCTTATTGCATTCGCGGGCGTGGAGTTTAGAATTCTTGGGTGTCGACGATGAAACACCTTGGTGGCACGGACGGAGGAAAGACTGTGGCGGGAGCCACGGGGATAAAGAGATGTCGGGATTCGTGGTTGCCGTGGTGTCCGAATCCCCTATACAAATGTGGGCCGTGGTGGTGGCGGGCATCTGTGTGCTCTTTGCACTTCTCCTCTCCACCCTCTTCCTTCCTGGTCATCCATCGACCTACAACGACCCTGAGGTTTGGAAAATCTTTTTTCTTCGTGCGTATGATGTCTTTTAATTCTGTGCCTGTGGTCCGTTCTCTGCCAACCTTCACGGGATTGGTCAAGGAGTACATCTTTCTTGTTTGTCTTTCCATGAAAGTGTGATGCCACACAGTTTTATAAGTCTCTCTGTCCCTTAGGCACGCACCGGCCTCCCCCAACCTCTCTCTCACACACATAAAACACACCAGACCACACCACCCACACCCTAAAAGGTTCTGAGTTCATTGAATGCAGCTCCTTGGCAAGAAGCATCTGCAGTGACAACATGTACATATGATAGGGCAGGTGGACTCTTGACTTTATCAATCTGTATCAGAGCCCATGATTGAAATCCAATTGCATCATCTGTTTTTCCCACAGAAGCATTTAAGATCACCAAATGTCAGCAGAAATGAGGGCCCCTGGATTGGTGGTTGGACGAATTCTCCTTGGTTGAAAGAAGAGCTGGCTGCTGCGTCCCAAGGTGGAGCACAATCTGCGAATGGTATAGATTATGGTCAAAGGACACAATTTGGTCAAACATGGGCTGTGGAGGAATGTATCACCTAGTCAGCCTGGCTTGAAAGGTGCCTTGGCCACCCGAAGCTCCTTAAGTGTTTACTTCAACATCTGTACTTTGGTATTTCTGCTATGTTTCTCACGAGTGTCAAGTAGCTAAGGACCCTAGACTAACTAGCAGAATTGTTATCCAAAGCTGCAGTCGCATTTCCTCCGGGCAGTAAGGAAATTGGAAGTTGGCAAGTTCTCATTTTACTTATTGCATTCAGGTCTGGCAATGAGCAAAAAATCGGAGCTCTTCCAAGAGCCTTCACAGTCAAGTGACAAGAGGCCGGATAAGGTAATCTAGTTAGGGTGTTAAAAAGTTTGTAGTGAGAGCTTGTGATTGGAAGGTTGATGTTTGATATATCAGAATTCCAGAGTTTTCTAAGAGTACTGATGATTTCTTCTTGTCCCAACAAAGCAGCTAATGCGGTTCATACTTCATACTGTTGGTATGAAGAAGTTTTTCTTTCTTGTTAGCAGGACATAAAAATAGGTGCTCAACGTTGTTCCCTATTGTGTGAGTAGTGGTTTGGTGGCTGTAGCCTGGTGCAGACTTTAAACATAAGGACACAAAAGAGACCCTTTGGATTGAAGGTTGGTTGGACCCACATTGTGTGCATTTGGAGCTATTAGCTACAGTACGAGGTCCAGCACAATGTGGTGATGGTTGTAACAGTGAGGTTTACCATGGAGCTGCAGGCCGAGATTACAAATGGTAATATTTGGGTTTGCATTTATATCACAAAGCATATTATGTTTGTACAGTTATCTAAATGTAGAGTGCAGTGTTTTAGATCCTGCAGTATTAATAGCAAGCTGCCTGTCCTCATAAAGAGGTCAGAGTTTGAATTATGTAGGAGCTTTGAGATGTGTTATGTGAATTCATTGGTGACGGTTGCAACTAATTATGCTTTAGTCATGCAGGAGGATGGCAATGTTGAATTGGACACAGTTGATTGAAACACATAACTCTTTGCCCATTCTTTTCAAAAGAGGACAGAGAGAGGGAATCAACAAGAACTCCTCTGGCACCTGTGAGAATATGAGGACTCTATGTAAGGCAGGGCAACTGAAAGAGGCACTTCACATTTTGAATCAAAGATGTGTTTGGGCAGACTCCACTACTTATTTCTATCTCTTGCAGGAGTGCATCAAGATGCAAGGCCTGGCAGAGGGAAAGCAGGTGCATGCCCACATCATGCGAAGTGGATTCAAGCCAAATGTGTTTCTGTTCAATACCCTTGTCAACATGTATGTCAAGTGTGGGAGGCTGGTTGATGCACAAGAAGTGTTTGAGAAAATGCCTGAACGAGATTTGTTTACATGGAATATTTTGATAGCAGGATATGCCAAGCATGGGTTGGGGAGGGAGGCTTTGGGAATCTATGAGAAAATGATACGGGAAAGGGTGATGCCAAACAAGATTACATTCATTTGTGTTCTCAATGCATGTGGTGGCCTGATAGCCCTGGAGAAGGGCAAAGCAGTTCATGCTGACATCGGCAAAGCCAGAGTTGTACCAGATATTGTTCTGGACACTGCTCTTGTCTCCATGTACGCCAAATGCGGGAGCATAAAGGATGCTCGTGAGGTGTTTAACAATATGGCTCAACAAAATGTGGTCTCATGGAATGCCATAATTGCAGGGTATGCCAAACATAGGTTTGGTATGGAGGCTTTGGAGATCTATGAGCAGATGATAGGGGAAGGGGTGATGCCCAACAAGGTCACATTCACTTGTGTTCTCAATGCATGTGCCAGCCTGGTAGACCTGGTAAAGGGGAAGGAGCTCCATGCCGACATCAGGAAAGCAGGAATTGGTTCAGATGCCATTCTAGAAAATGCCCTCATTGACATGTATGCCAAATGTGGGAGCATGAAGGATGCGTGTCGAGTGTTTGACCATATGTCTCACCGAAATGTTGTCTCCTGGAGTGTGATGATCGCAGGATATGCTCAGCATGGGTATGGTAGGGAGGCTTTAGAGTCCTATGAGCAAATGATACGGGAAGGGGTGACGCCTGATAAGGTCACATTCACTTGTGTTGTCAATGCATGTGCCAGCCTGGGAGTCTTGCAAAAGGGCAAAGAGGTTCACGCTTTTATTACTAAAACTAGAATTGCACCAGATGTGATCCTGGTGACTGCTCTGGTTGCCATGTATGCCAAATGCGGGAGCATGAAGGATGCACACCTATTGTTCGATAACATGGCTCAGCGAAATTTGGTTGCATGGAGTGCAATGATTGCAGGATATGTTCAGCATGGATGTAGTAGGAAGGCTGTCAAGATCTATGAGCAAATGAGACGGGAAGGAGTGATGCCCAACAAGGTCATATTCACTTGCATTCTCAATGCCTGTGCCAGCCTGGCAGCCCTGGAGAAAGGCAAAGAGGTTCATGAGGACATAATGGAAGGTAGAATTGAGCCTGATATCATTCTGGTGAATAGCCTTGTCAACATGTATGCCAAATGCAGCAGTATCAAGGATGCACGGCAAGTGTTCAATAATATGACTGTACGAGATGTGGTCTCATGGAACACCATAATAGCAGGATATTCTCAACTTTGTTGCGGTTTGGAGGCTTTTGAGATCTATAGACAAATGATATGGGAAGGGGTGGCACCGGACAAGGTGACGTTCATTTGCCTTCTCAATGCATGTGCAAACCTAGCAGCCTTGGAAAAGGGCATGGAGGTTCATGCTGACATCGTCAAAGCTGGAATTCCTCGGGATATAATTCTGGAGAATGCCCTTGTCGACATGTATGCCAAATGTGGGAGCGTGAAGGACGCACGTCAAGTGCTCAACAATATGGCTCAACGAGACGTAGTCTCCTGGAATGCAATGATCGCAGGATATGGGCAGCATGGTTGTGCTATGGAAACCCTGCAACTGTTTGAAGAAATGCAACAGGAGGGCTTGAAGCCGGACTGTATTACATTTGTATCCCTTCTCTCTGCATGTAGCCATGTGGGCCTAGTGGATGAAGGCTGTCACTTCTTTGATTCCATGAGTCAAGATCATGGCCTTACTCCTACAGTGGAGCACTTCAGCTGCATGGTGGACCTTCTTGGCCGTGCAGGTCAGCTGGATGAGGCCGAGGACTTCATTAGCGAAATGCCAATGGAACCAGGTGATGCAGTGTGGCGGGCCTTGCTTGGAGCCTGTAGAGTTCATGGGGATGTGGAGCGAGCAGAATACGTGGCAAAATGCCTTCTCGAATTGGATCCACAAGACTCTTCCACTTATGTGCTGTTATCAAACATCTATGCTGCAGCGGGCAGGTGGGATGATCAAGTGAAGGTAACAAAGATGATGAAGGCCAGGGGCGTCATGAAGGAGCCAGGGAACAGCTGCATTGAGATTGACCATCAGGTGCATATATTTGAAAATTAGGTGCCATCCGAAAATTGAGGAAAACCATGCAGAGCTGACAAGTTCATCTGGGCAGATGACACGGGCTTGGTATGTGCCTGACACTTGCTTTGCATGGCACAATGTGGAGGAGCATAAGGTATTTTCTCTTTGCCACCACAGTGAGATTGCTTTGGGGCTCATCAGCATGGCCCATGGGACGCCTCTGCGGGTCATCAAGAACTTTTGGATGTGTAGTGATTGCCACATGGCCACCAAGTTCATCGCAAAGATTGTGGGATGAGCAATTGTTGTACAAGATGCCAGCCGTTTTCACCACTTCCAAGAGGGGTTTTTTCTCCTGGTGAAACATGGAACATGAATGAGAATGTTTTTGGATGTGACCAATCACTGCCCCTCTGAGTGGCCCATTGTGATGATCCCAGTTCAAACATACCTTTCTTTCCCTGAAGATGGCACTGCAGAGCAGGTGACAGATTTTGCTAAGATTGGTAGGCATGGAGTGAATTTTGAAGTAATGGAGGTTGGAAGTTTTGCACCAAACAATCCGGGGGATCCCTAAAATAGTTGAAGATAGGATGGTTGAGGGTGGTTTTTTTTAACATTCTCTATGCTTGCCGATTCCTATTCATTGTACTTGCGCCAAAAGCTGGAGAAGCTTTCAAAATGACTACTTCCAACTTGGATGAAACAGCAAGCAAATGCAAGAGCTGAGGTCAGTCTTGCACTTACAACTATATCAGTTCTGGTACAGGTTTTCGTTGGCGGGTCACCAAATTCCAAATGGGCGGCATGCATCCAGTTCATGGAAGTACGATTAAACAAGGTGTTTCATCTGTTATTTCTAAAATGTCAAAATATCACTGAAAGGGGCCACTTCCTCTTTGTCAACCTGTAAATACTTACGGTCATGTTCGAGAGGACCAAGGAGGCATCAGAGAGCACTTATTATATTGTGAATACCGACAGAGTGGGAGACGGAGTAAGCCAGGCGGGACTCGGGAGGGAGAAGAAACCCTAGGGCTCACGGCTCCACCCGAGCCGAACCTACACTAGTACAGGTTTGGAGACAGGTTCGGAATTTCCTGACCTAAAATGTATTCCACTGACGTAGCACGATTAGGTCTCGGTGTATTTTAAGTCGATTAAGTCTAGGTGTATCCTTAGTCGATTAGGTCTACTTGTATTTTAGGTCGATTAGGTCTCCGTGTATTTTAGTCGATTAGGTGAACGTATTTAAAGTCGATTAGGCCTACGTGTATTTGGGTCGATTAGGCTTACGTGTATCTAAAGTCGATGAGGTGTACGTGTATTTTTGGTCCTTAGGTCTCCGTGACTTTTTAGTCGATTAGGTCTCCTTGTCTTTTTAGTCGATTAGGTGAAGTTGTATTTAAAGTCGATTAGGTCCACGTGTATTTTGGGTCGATTAGGTTTACGTAGGTTTAAAGTCGAGCGAGTCTGACGCGTGCGGCAGAGTGGTTAAATAGCAGGCGCGCAACTCAGAGAGGGTGGAGGGGTTTCAAGCTCGTTGCATCGCAGAAACCATGGCGGCTAGTCGCCTTGCTGCTCTGATTCTGTGTTTTCTGTCTGTTCTATCTGTGTTCTGTTTGAGCTCGTTGTGTACTTGGGTTGCTTCTTAGTAGCTACTCCATGAATGGTATTCAAGTATGTTTGTGGTTCATTCTTTGTCTCCCTCTTTGAGTTTTCTTTATCTTGTTGGTTCCGATGGCCTCCGAATCACGGCTTGTAGTCTCGTGTCGTTGGATGACTGTTTAGAAGGGAAAGGTTTCTCAGTGATGACGACAAGATGACGAGACTGAGTGTTTAGGTCTCAGGCGTAGGCAGGACGGGTCTAGAGCGGAGTGTTCTACTTCGTTTTCTGCTTTTCCTGTCTCAGCCTTTTTCCGCTGGCTTGCCAGTTGCACTGAAGCATAAACGAGGCATTTGTCTGAGAGAAACCTACGAGGTCGTACTAAGAATGTCCATCGACATTATCGAATCCGGCCTTATGTCGAGTGAGTTCTAGTCGTGGTTTCTTCATATCAAGTGTTACCCAACTAACGCGTTTCGAGAGAGTTTGCCTCGCTGCACGGTTTGGTTCAATCGTGTCATTTGACTGTCATGTAGGTGAAAGGTAGTGTAGCCGTCCATCTCTTGTCAGGTCGCTGTGGCTTGAGTGATGATTCATTCCTTTCACGACGGTCATCAGAGCTATTGAGCAATGTTGATTTCAATCTGGAAAATTAATCTGACAAGCTCAAGTTGTCGAGAAGTTACTAGTAGTTTTTGTGGATTTCCAGGATGGCAGCTTGATTGTCGATCTTTTGATATGAAGGGTGGCGTGTACTCACTGCAAGGCCATCGTTTCATTGTTCTGTGTTTGTTATTGTGTTGGATGATCCTGATGGAGGTCATGCCTTGTGGATAATCCTCCCCTTATTGCAGCTATTTCGTGTAAAACGATTCATGGGGCCTGATGATGCAACTTAAATCTTTGAGACCTGACTGCCTCCTGAGGCTTTGATGACAGACAAGCTGAAGGCTTTCCCCTGAACACTGATGTTTTATGACTTCGAGGTGAGCACAATTGAAGTTACGATGCCACCACAGATGACCACGAGTGTATTCCACTAACAAGACACCGTATTGTGCGAAAACGCATACAACAATTCGGGGCCTTGCCATCCTGTAGAATGGAAGAGAACAAACCGTTCCAGAAGGGTATAACCTGTTCTCATTACGCCAGCATTGTCCGTGCTTGCTTTACGCCAAGGTGCAGATTGCAACTGCCGTGACAAAGAAGTGTATGTGTTAACTCCATGGTTTGAGCAGGAAGAAGGAAAACGAAAGCCTCTTGATTATTGATACATCCAACAGCTACTCCAACAGATGCTGCAGGGCTTGACCTATGACCTACCGCATGATTCTTCTGGCCTATATGCCAGCAACCAGTAAAAGTGTCGTACAGGTTCTTGTGTCACAGATTGCTGCCAAGGAAAAATACGTCTATCTGCAAAACCATCAGCCTCAACCAATGAGATGTCCACTGGAGGGAAAACGAAAATGTCCACTGTGAGGGAAAATTTGCAGAAACTTTACATAGTCGTTGATCTCCCCAAGCATTGATGCCACGTCTGTCTGCATGTGAATGAGCCAACAAATAAGATGCAAATAGCCGTAAAACTTGACATCATACCCAAGAGAATGATTGATTTCGTCAGAAGATTAACTGCCATGAATTGAAAGGACAACTTCACTGACATCCTTGCACCTCTTAAACTGGTGCCGATATCCCATAAGATAACACCAGGTTCCTGTCAGATTGGATCCCATCAACCACCCATCCCAATTGCCTTGCATCAAGGTGTGGCAGACCTTGTTGCAGTTGGGAACAAGCTCCTGCAGTGCTTCCAGGCGCTCAGCGATCCGTTCTCTTCGCTTGGTGTGAATGAAAAAGTTATGAATGTGAATGCCAAGAGTTGGTATCACTCACTCCCATACACAGAGGATGTACAAAGATATAACTACATGCGAGGGCGGGCTGCCCATGGTTTTACTTGTCAATCAGTTAGATGTGCTGTCCCTGCTTACCCGATACATAGCACGTCAGCAGGAGTACCGTTTCTCTGATGACTGCTTATCGATATTGAACATTGGAAGGTTACAGTACACAGAAAGAGGGACAGAAAGAAAGGATGTTCTAAGAAAAAGAGAGAGGTGATCAGCTGAAAGGAGTGACCCAAATCCACAAATAGAGATGTAGCCCTGATCATTCGCTATGGCAGTGAAGGCAGATGCATCTTCCAGTTCTATTGCACCTGGTGCAGCCCCCTCAACACTGCAAAGAGACCTCTCCATACCTGCCCTTGCCGAGTCAGCATGGCTACAATGTACAGATAATATGCAAGCATAGTCGTAGGTGCATATTCCAGACACAAACATTGCAATGTGCCAAAATCAGCAGGCTTCTTCTCCCTCAAATTATACATACAACATGGAGCAGCTGCCATCCACTCCAGCACCATAAGAGTGCTTCCCAATGTTGGCATCACTAGCTCTAAATGTGAAGCATCCTCACAACTGACTGCAGAAGCAAAGTAAAGAGGGCCTAGGCTACTGCTAGCAGCCCTCCTGCAAACACAGAAGCTGTGACAACCTTCCTCTGTCCAGAAGATTCCGCCCTTACCCCTGACTGCACACTGTGGACCCTAGAAGTACTCATTGCAGGGGCCCATGGAAAATGAATGAACCCGTATCAGTAGCGTGACCACGACGAGCACGCTTAAACCTCCTCCAAGACCTCCGGGAATCCCTCCTGGAAACTGCATGCAGCTTTCCTGTCCTCCATACCCTTGCCTTAGCTGTGACTCCGTCTGGCCACCACCCTGCAATCAGCCGAAAACACCATTTCGTTGAGCAAAGAGGCACCGTTGCAGGTCTTCATCAAGAAAACTACAAACGACAATGGACCACTGGGCTGGTAACAGGGCTTTGGCCAGTGGGACCAAACCTACATGTATCAGAAGTCCATCCAAACTACAGCAGGAAGAAATGGAATTGAGACCGGAGACAATTGGAATTGATGGAATTCTGCAGTCCCATCAACCTGCAATTTCGGTATGCAAGCACGCTCGTTTTCCGCACAATTCCTCGACTCCTCTCCGCCATCCCTGCACTGCACAGCGAAGGAAAGCAGAGCACTGCACGGAGCGCGACAGAGACACACACAGTCACGGTGGCTTCTCCCATTGGCCTTCCTCCTACGTGGTAAGAAGGAGTACCTCCAGGAAGGTTGTGTCGAAGGCAACTGCCGCAGAATTGTCAGCTCCGTCGTCGCTGTTCCTAATTAGTTCCTTACTTTTCCTACCCATTTCAGACTGGTAAAATATACTTTTACAAAATGTTCTTTTTGTAAACGAACTTTACTCTTAGTGTCTTTTTTCTAATCACCCAAACGGAAATAGCATACTTTTTCCATTATGTGAGTAACTTTCGAAAATACAGCTTATCTTTTTCCCCTCTATCTTTTCATTCAGTAAAAAGCGGCTAAACCGAGATGTTAGGTAAAGTAAAAGAGCCAATATCAGAGGTATATAATGGGTGAGCTTAAGCTGCTCTCTATCACACACGGACCAAGCAAGTTCCTTGTGTTAAGTTCCTTGTGTTTTGTTTGTGGTCGTATCTCTTTCACAAAATTCTCTCTGCACTCACTTTGTTCTGGTCTTCTGTGCGCAATAGTTTTGGAGTTTGGGTGTGTTGAGGTGCGATTAGCGGTATAACAACGGGCATCATGTGTCCCGTGATGCTGTTTTCGGTGGTACTTTTAGCTACAACTTGGAGCATACAGGCTCGACCCCTCGGGAATGTCAAACCGGCATGCCCATCCGGTGCTTTGTTTATGTTTGGCGACTCACTTTCAGATACCGGGAATGACCAGTTAGCCTTCCCATCAAATGAATTACTACATTTGAACAGACCGTATGGAGAAACTTTTTATGGACACCCTGTTGGCCGTTATTCCAACGGTCGTCTTGTGATTGACTTCATAGGTAAGCGTCTCGTGGATTTTCAAACCATGAGATTTCAATTCCACTGTAATGAGATTCACATGACATCTTGGCAAATACATCAATATTGTTATATTTGTGAAACTCGCTGATTTTTTATCTTTCTTAGTTATTTTAATGACATTAGTAAGTCTATAAGTTTACAGGCACGTTTCAAGTATGTTTTGTTTGATTGAGAACCATCTTCATATCGTAGTGTAATTGTTTGATGATGTGGTTTATGCGAAAAACAGCTCACGCACTTGGATTTCCATTTCTCACCCCTATCCAAGCATACATTACAAATGTTACGGACCCCGATTTTCGTCATGGGGTCAATTTTGCATAAGCTGGAGCCACTGCACGAAATGACGACTATATAGTTCCGTATCATCTGGAGCTGCAAGTGGAGCAATTTTTGGATTTCAAATCTAATGCAAATTGTAAGTTTTTCTGCTAAAACTGGACATTATAATTAATCTACTTGTATAAACTTGTCATATAACGTAAACAGATATCTGCCAGAAAGTTTCCAGTCCATTATGTTTTAATACATCTGCTCAAAATCACATACTTTTATATTTGAATAACTTATTTATAATGTGATTTTTAAAAAACAAATCATGATCTAAAACATGTTTTCAATGTGCAGCAAAACTAGCGGAAGAACAACGGCCCACATCACCAGCCTATGAAAATGGCTTATACATTATCCATGCAGGAGGCAACGACTTTTCATATCAGTACCTACAAAACATAGCACCTGCAAACGTCTCCGAATTTACTGTACCTGAATCAGTGGCAGCAATTTCAGCTGCTACAGAGGTAGGTTTCTCAATCGTATAATTTGTATAATATTTTCATTGAAACATATTATTATGTGTTAATAATTGTAGTTTCAATTTTAGAGAGCACATGATACTTTTCAATCTAAATCGCTGTAGAACCATTGTAACAAAGAGCAGTGTATTACAGAAATCTGTCGATGTCATTTGAATCTATGAAAGACTGTAAACTAAATTACTTGTTATAATTGTGACTGCAGACTCTATATAATACTGGAGCTCGAAACTTTTTTATTTTCAACAACCCAGCAGAAGGATGCGCTACAATTTTCCTCTCCAATTTTGGCAATGACAATTTTTCCAGAGACGAGTATGGATGCTTGATCCCACACAATGAAGTTGTCTTGGCCTACAACCGCGGGTTGGAAAGAATGATTAAAGATTTGCGTCGGCGATTGCCAGGAATTACAATTCATTTTGGTCGTTACTATGATATCAACTTCGACATTGTAAAAAATCCACAACAATATGGTAAGATCCAAATATAATATTTATAATTAAATGCAAACTTTATTTTCTGTGCATTTAAATAACAACATTTGTTTCAGTAAAAACGGTATTTTGCGCCGCTTTTGCTTAATCTCTACTGCATACACTTTGATTTTGTTGATTGACTTATAATCCCATCGTTTATGTCTTTAGGATTTCCAAAAGAGAACATCTTTGAGGCAGCTTGTGGATATGGGCATCCATATAATTTCAACAAGGCTGTGATGTGCGGAAACAATGGAACCTTTGAAGGGAAAACTGTGGATTTGGACACCTACAAATCTCGTGATCCCACCAAATATATTATTTGGGACGGAATTCACTTTACTGAATCATTTTACAAGATTGTAGCAAAATCTTTTTTAACGGGACAGTATTTGGACCCTCCCACTGATTTCATCACCCAATGCAACTTGAACTCAGAGTATTTTCTAGAGTGACCGCGATGTATTAGTTGACTATCATGGGTTAATTCATTCCTGCGGACTTGGCCTCAATTTCCGGCAGTGCCCTCATTCATTTAGGAAGTAGAACCTTTTCTTTGCTCTTTGTGGTTTTCATTTTTCCCCTTTATTAATAAAATGCTGAGGGCCTCTTGCCCTCTTAAGTAAAATTTATTGTGGGATTCTTTGGCTGCTCCACAATCTGAAGACTCCCTAAAGTCCACAATCTCTTCATGTCGTTGAGCAACATGGAGGGATTATGGGGATACTGTGGACAAAGTGGGACATCAAAACAACCCTCTCTCACATGAGAATGTCAATTAAAGCCTACAGGCTCTCCACACCTCAAATGACAAGAGCGTGAAGTGTGTTTCCTCGAGCATGGGATTACAGCTTCTATGACTGAACATAAGCAGCAAGCAGAGGAGTAAACCTTCTGTCCTGTTCTGCCTGTGGATTCCTTGCAACTAATGCACCCTTCAGATGTTCCACGTGATCAAATTCCCCTCGAAAATATTACCTGATCAGCCTCTGCAGACCTACTGCATACAGAAAACCCCCACCAAAGGCTGGACTTTACTGACAAGAAAACAGTAGGTCACGTTTGTGGCTTTCCTACATTTTCTGGCGAGAAGTCGGCAAATTAGCTATTCCATTTGAAAACCCAGAAACCAGATTCAATCCTGTCCTTGGGTATTCAACAATTCCACTGAATGCACACAGGAGCTGATGTGGTACTTAAGGCCACAACCTCTGAAGCTTTGCATCACAACAAAGGTGCTAAATCAGACAAAGCACAATCCACCATTATTACCATCTTCCCCTTGCTCATTCCCCAAAATTTTTCAATTGGGCAAGCTTGGGGACACTACACGGTGTTTGGTACAAGTCAGATAAAATGCTCACACTACACAGTGGAGAAGAGGCACCATAAGGAGGGAAACATGTATTTCTGATGGCAGGTCAGCCAATGCAAACATGAAAGTCTGGCTCGATTTTAAAGTCAAAGCCAAGCTAAATGGGGATAATACTCTTACAACATATCTAAGGAAGCGCGTCCAAGAGACCCAATATCTGTTTCCCAGCAGCACAACCAAGATAGCTGCAGCTACCTCTGTGAGCTATGTTCTACTGAACAGTAAGCAAAAGAGATTACCAATAGATTCAACACTAGTACATAATCAGGTACATTATTGGCACTCTTGCTGTCAACAAGTACCTTTTATCCTCAACCAATGAGATGTCCACCGGAGAGAGAAAATGACCTCACCTTCACTTGAATTTGCAGAAACTTTACATAGTCGATGATCTCCCCAAGCATTGATGCCTTGTCTGTCTGCATGTGAACCGAGCCAACAAATAAGATGCAAATAGCCATAAAACTTGCCATAATACCCCAGAGAGTGTACCAAATATGATGCTGAGTACAAGCCATGTCGACATATACGCCAGATGTGGGAGCATTGAGGATACAAAGCAAATATTTAACAGCATGGCTGAACAAAATGTGGTGTCATGGGGTGCAATGATCACAGCATATGCAGAGCAGGGGTATGGGATGGACGCTTTGGAGACCTATGAGCAAATGGTGCGTGAAGGGATGAAGCCGGACCAGGTCACATTTCTTTGCACTTGCAATGCCTGTGCGAGCCTGGCAACTCTGGAAAAGGGTAAAGAGGTCAGCTTGCTGGCGTCTCCTCGTCTCTGTATTCTACAATTTTCCGGTGTGCTCGTGTGACATTACACTAGGATCTTCCATCACAGTTGCTGGCAATGAATGTGGATTCAAATCTGCAGGCCATTTGAGAGAAGGTGGACTCAGCAGCATATCTACATTGCATGGAAAACTTTTACTTGGTCAAATTTGATTCCCATCCCACTAACCCCAAGTATCGTAGTCTCAACAGAAGTGGAACAAAGAGTTAAGGCACAACAAAGGGAGCAGCAACCATGTGTAGGCCAACTGGAGCCAACACTCCCCCGTTCACCATCACCGCATGCGCTCCCACTATCACCTTCAGGCCCCCACACACGCAACCGAGAATGAGCAGGGTGGAATGCTGACAGAAGACAAAACAGAACATTTGTAACAAATCAACATGACTACTCTATAAGTTGATGTGTATAGCATAGAGACCCTCACAAGAGACACAAGAGACACTTATTTTAGAGGAGGCCCTACTATCAGTTGCCACCATGGCCCTTTAAGGTAGAATAGGTGGAAATGGGACGGCTGCTCAGAATGATACAACCTACATGAGAAAATACAATACGGCACACCATGTCTTGGCAGAATGGACGCTGGGTGAATGGAACAATGCATTGTAATCCACAACTCTTGTCCAGTTATTTGGGCTTGCAATTTGAGATCTACACAGGCTTGGGGCTTCCAAAGCCCACCGCCCAAGGGTGGTGATTAGGTGACATGATTGAGCCTCCCTACCAGTCCCAATGATACCACAAAAGGGGGCATACCATGTTCACACGAGAAATCATTGCAAACGCTGCTGAGTCAGTGATGACCGTCGTCTGCAGGTCATGACGGTTCGCAAGCTCCTTTGCCAGTGTATGCCCCTGGTATCTGCCCCAAGATGGATGGGCTGCCTAGCTTAAACTCAAGTAGTAAAAATTTCAATATTTTCATGTGAGGACATATCTGGATGAAGTGAAGTATCAGGGAGAGACAGTGAGAAAAAGTAGAACAGAAAAGGAGCTGTATAATGTCCAACCTTAATCTTCAGGGATCTAGAACATTGCTTAGGTTTGGCACTTCCCTCAACATGTAGCACGAGAGAGAGAGAGCTCTACAATCATGGATCTAGGTAATTGCTCAGGTTGGGCTGTTCCAGCATATGCATAACATTATTGCTGACATACCTGTCATCCAAAATGCTTACCTTGGTGCACCTTCTGCACTAATTACTTGAAATGATCTCTTTCTGATAACTGCCTTCAGAAAATTGAGCAAAGTGCGTGAATTTCCCAGAGTAAAAAATCACCTCGCTGTATATACACACAATATTCAGTAACAATTCATCACCACAAGGTCTTACTACACATCTCCACCCCGTCACAAGACCAAGACAAGAGTGGGAAAAGCGGGTATACCTGCGCATCAGCTTAATGACAAAATCTTCCACTGCAGCTTGGTAATCCAACGTTGCGCCCACCATGGTTTCTTAGAGTGGTCACCCCTTCGCCTACCACTGGTTCCCTGCCAGACAGAATCCCCGCACCCGCCAAATAAAAGTAAAAGCAGGCCCTCCTCCCTCCGTCCCTCCTCCTGTTATTCCAAAGACTTTAAGAACGAGACCGAGCTCTCACACTTGTTTGATCCTCTGCAACGTACTCCTCCCAAGCAGGCAAGCTAACGGGATCCCATGACACACGTATCTCCGTTCTCTCTCTCTCTCTCTCGACGTTCCTACAAATGCGTCTCTCGGGCCATAAAGAACTTGAAATGAAAAGCAGATGAGAATTACCTCCAGAAGGGTAGTTTCTTGAATTCCAAGAGCAATCATTGTTGCAGGGTACTGTTCACTGTTTGCATTGGTCTGAATTGAGAGTGCGTGGAGCTAAAAAATGGGAGGAAAAGTATGTAATGGCTGTAGTTCGGGATTGATGTGGCTGGTCGGGCATGGGCTGCACACATTTCCCACTTGTCTGTTTTCACTCTCGCAATTAGGTACTGCTGCATGTTCCAGAAAAGATTTTGGGACTGACACCCTTTATCAGGGAGAAGTGCTCTCAAAGATTGTTTGATCAATATTTTTGCATATGACATTGGATCTGAGGAAAACTGAGGAAATTTTTTCCAGGTACCTGACAGACAATGATATCACACAGCACTATTGGCACCATGACAAGAAGCAACAGGGAACACCCCTTCCACCCCCCTTCCACCAACTGCCTCTGCCAGCAGAGTGAAGAGCCGGACCACGGAACAAGACCACAAATCTAAGCAGCAACATATAATGTACTGTCTGCCCTCCATATACCATCTTCCTTTCCTGACTTCGGCTTGGGAGATGATTATATCCTAGAGATAGTTGTTGTCCTGTGCATATTGCATATGCCAAACTCTGAAATCGTTCGAATCCACGGATCAAGAAAATTCAAACAGCCAGATTTGTTTCTAATTCACCAATGCTCTGGATCACAAATGGGATTCCTGAAACCTTCATGAGATTGACAACCTACCCATACGTAATAACACGAGGAGTGTAAAAGAACACGAGGAAGAACAACTTCCTTAACACTATCATTGCCCTATCATTGCCCTATCATTGCCCAGACCTTCTCCTCATGTTTGTTTCACGAATTTGCTACCAACCCCTCATGTCTGCAGACTCGAGCGATCGTGCACAGACCGCGTTCGAGATTTACAGACATTGTGCTGGATCGAATAGGTCAGTGGAGACGAGCGGACGAGCACAAGAATAGAGGTGAGCCTTTGCTTCCATACAAGGATATAATACAGAAAGAAGTACCTCCATAGTGGTAATGTATTTCGATTATCCTCCAAAACAATATTGAAGAGCTTTTATGCAGGTAATTCTAGTTCCATGGCATGTCCATGTGGCAATCTATCTGAGTGCCATTCAATTTAAGTTTTAATAGTGAAAGAAGGGGGTTACCACATTTTGATGTGCGCATTCGGAATGGAGGAATGGAGCACATTATGGACGGAATGGAGCAACCCTCGGAACTAGAAATAAATTGAATGAATGCTGCTCACGTTGTCGCCGGAACTCGTATAAATTATTATTTAATAGGTGAAGGATTTTCAGAAAATTCTGTTTGTATTTTGAGTGGAGAATCATAGGAATAATGTATGAACTTAATGCCATCTCCGACAATGTGGTATACTGGTTTCTGGCACGTCAAATCTTCCCCACCCATTCTCAAGAGTGACACAGATTGGGGTGATACCATCATCCGGGGTGACACTGAGGTGATGATCCAATTGGTGCAACTCCCACTAGATGTCACAAAATTAAATGTATAAAATGTATTAAGAGGAAGTTGCACCAAACACGGGTGAACACAGAGTGGGGTAACACAAAGTATAGGAGCTGGGGTGACACAAAGTGGGGTTACACTACCGCCTATATAGAACCGAATGCTGCACCTCATAGCTACCACCACCATCTTATCCTAGGTTGCTCGACGCGTTATAGGAACCTCCTCCATTCTGAAATTTTTAATAGTGAGTCATAATATGTACCCCAAGCGGTTCAAAAAATGAAATCGGCCAAAGACCATAGGACATCTAGGAGTTTGTATGAAAGGTGGTAAGTTGCATGGACCACATGGCTACTGGATGTGGGACCATATGCAGTCCATGCCCAAGTGAGCTTTGGCAAAGCTTCTAAAATAGAGAATGTTTTAGAGGGAGCGCCAAAAGTGCTTCGATAGTCGCTTAAGAGGACCAACACACGAGAATGGAGGCTTGTTATGAGGTGTATGACCGTTGACATAACGATGGTGAAAAATCCAACTGTGAATTTTTGTCATTTTTACCCGGGTAAAATTCATAAGGTGTTTTACGTATGGGACAACCCACAAACTTGGAACTATTTGATTTCATGGATTTTACACAAAGTTATTGGGTTTCAAAGTCGAACCAATCAGAATGCTTGTGTGCACCCAGAGCCCTATGATTTGTGGGGGTTCTATCAAACAATTGTTTGCCAAGTGGCAATAATGGAAAGTCTTGGGACCAGCAGCCTATGGTCATAGGCACTTACAGAAGCGTTATGGGGTGTTTGGTCCAGTGTTGGGCGGTTATTTCAATTTCTCTCTATTACCCGGCGGTTACCTATCCGGTTATATGTATATATGACCGGCGGAGGTGAAAAAATGAAGTAACCGGCCCAGTTAGGAACCGGCGGAGGTCACACATTCAAATAACCAAGCAGAAAACCTCTTAAAGAACCGCCCAATACCCGCGGTTATTTGATGAAAACCGCCGATTATTTGAGGTTTTTGCAAGTAACCATAACCGACAGGTTATATCTAGCCATAAAAAATTTAATAACCACAACCGCAGGTTAATAGTTTTCTAAAATTTGAAGCAACCGGAACCGCCAGTTTTGAAAAAAATCAATTAACCGCTCAACACTGGTTTGGTCATAGACGCCTGTTCGGTCATAGGCCAACTTATCCTAGAGGCTGGCGGCGGCAGGAGGAGGGGGGGTTAGTATCCTATGAGTACCCTCAAGTGAGCACAACCCACGCCGGTGGGGGGGTTGTATGTTATTAAATAGCGGTCGTAGAAGTTACATGGTTTGGGGGTTGGTATCCTGTGAGCACGCTTGCGTGAGCACAACCCATAGTCATGGGAGTTTTATGTTTTTAAACCTCGGTCATAGGAGTAACTACATGTTTTCAAAACGGAATAAAACCATAAGCGGGTATAGAGGACTGGTGCATTCGTAGAGTACATCTACGCCAATTTAGCGAGGCGAAACCTTCAGTAGTATAGCCAAAAACCCTAAACCCTTAGTGGCGGCAGTGAATTTCCATTGAGAAACACTTGGTGATATGCGCACAAACTAAGCAGCGGCGAATTTCGCACTGAGAAATACTTGGTGATATGGGCACAAACAGGCAATGGTGAATTTCGCACGGAGAAATACTTGGTGATATGGGCACAAACTAAGCAAGCGGCGGGTTTGCATTGAGAAATCCCATCCCCCAAAAATCCTAATCCAAAAGGAATGGGTAGGGGCTTGAAAAGTGACCTATTCACCCTTTTAGCCACAATGTGATTGCTTCTCCGGTGGAATTTTGCACTGTGAAATTATCCATGGGAGATTTTTTTTTAAAAAAAAAATTAAGCAAGGGAAAGGACCTTAAAGTTGAGGTGAAGCCTCACCGCCCACTTTCCCGCCTCTTATGGAGAAAAAACCACGCCTATAGGGTAACATGCTCATCAAGTATAGGGGTTACTTGTTCGTTATGTGTTAGTTTCGCATAATTGTTAATTTCGTCAATTTCATTTCGGAAAATATGCCCTTGTGCTCACGTGAGCATGGTCACGTCGGCGTGAGCATGGTCACTTGCTACCCAACCTCCATGTTTTGAGGCACAGTGCATTTATAGGGTGGAGTTGCACCAAAATGATAAACTATTTGACCTATCAGAAATTAGAATTAAGTAGTACCGTACATTGCTTTCGACATCACAGTGCCGAAATAGTTATTTTTGGAGGCTCAGTCCACTCGGCACCTCATATTTTATATTCTAGGGTTTCGGCAGTTTAGGATTGAAATTTTTCGCCAGCTGCGATACAAGCTTGCGATATGAGCTCCGCATCTTTAGAGGATGCACGCACCCTCTACAACAATCAAGCAGTTCACGAGCACCAAATTTTCTTATTTTTGGACAAGTTGAGTATGTAATATTTTTGGATTTTTAGACATATCACTTGAGTTAATTCAAAAATTTCAACAACCCAAAATATAATTAATTTGTGTCGAATCTGTGAGATTTTTAATTTTGCATTGAGAAATTAAAATTAAGTAGTAATTTGGGGAGTGAGAGTTTCGTCTCGATAAATTATCCATGGGACGTGACAACCTTCAAGGTCTCTTGGAGTCGCAGCGCCCTTTTCTCAAGTCTATCATGGAAAAGGCCTAGTATCGGGTGAGCATAGCGTGATGAAATCCCATGCCTATAGGGTAACATGTTTATTATGTATAGGGGTTACTTGTTTTTTAAGTGTTGCTGTGAGGGCCTATGTGAGCAGTTAAAAATAGTTTCGCAAATTTCTTAGTTTCTCAATTTTTGTTTGGCTGATGAATATTCGGAAGGCATCAAGGCATCTTAGGAATATTCTCTTGTGCTCACATCAGCATGCTCACTCGCTACCCAACCTCGGAGGAGGGAGGTTGCCGTAGGGGCTGGCGGGTGGATGGCGGAATAAAGAGGGGGTGGGGAGGTTTAACTAGGGGGCCTGCCGGAGTCGACCCGGCTGGATCGGGCACAAGTACCGTCAGATTGCACGTATGCATTAAGTTCTTACATTATTCCTATTGTTTTGCTTTTGAGTGGGCTTACAATCATAGAGGTAGAGCTAGACGTGCATTGTAAAGTGCACCAATAGCTGCCAGCACCGTCTAGTCTAGGTGCTAGCTTGGGCAGTCATTTCTCTATCCAAATTAGTTATTTCTTTGACTAAATTTGACAAGGGCACCAATTTTTTTCTTTTCTTTCTCTTGATAACGGCACCATTCGCTTTTCCATTAAGAAAATATTGGGGTTCCGGCATTCCAGCCCATTTCCCCTTAAAAAATGATACCACCAGTCGGTAGCTCGATTGGATAGCTAGGCGATTCTGGGTTCAAATCCAGCTAACTTGTTGGGTTTCCCCCTTCTCTTCGTTAATATCGTTTTGTTATACAACATAATAGCCAAAAAAGAAAACTAGCCATGAGTACACGAGGGCAATACAAAAAAGTATAATGCAGAGTGCCCAATTATGCTCTGTGTATAATGCACACCACCGAATTTTCCTTATCTTTTCCTTTCCTTCACTAGATCATCAAAAGAAACGATGAAAGGAAAAAGAAATTATCCCATTTCCTTAGAAATCATCTCCTCTTGTGTCAAGCACCCCTTGAATTCTATGTCCTAGGGCCTCGGGCTACCGCCCTTGGCCCCCACCGGGGGCCTTCCTCTACACCTAAGTTAATGGGCATGATTTGTGAGTGGTAGCTCCGGAGCGTTTCCTTTATATATAATAAGAAATTCTAAGGTACAGATGTCAAGATGACAGACTCTTCCATAAAATATTGTCCATAATTTAACGGTATTTCCAGTAGACTTTTAATTGATTATCTATTATTTATGTTGTAATATAACGAACAGGAGGGCTGGCCTTATCCAGTGCGTTGGCCCGGTCTCTTGGGGACCTTGTGCGCCCGGTTAATACTTAATACTTAATACGTTAATAATACGTATTGACATGGGTAAGTCAACAGCAGGTTCGGTTGTTAACCCCTAAATGCCCGCGACGCCCGAAACGGTATTATGAACAGTATTACAAAAGTAGATAGCGGTAGCGGTACCGGGGCAGACACCACCGGGTTCATAACTGCCCAGACCCTGGATACCCGCCCAATACTGGAAGATACTACTTATGTATTCAAGAGATGGGAAAGACGTGACACGACAAAGTCGTCCATTTTCGTACATTACTTCCCGGATGAGCAGCACGCCTCCACATGGATGAGAAACATCGTCATGGATGAGAAGGATCAAATGGGAATCATGCAAGGAATAGAATAGAAATAGCGCGCAGGGTGGTATAAATGGGGCAGCTGCTATGCGCGGGCTGGGCATCTGAGCTCTGGCGATGGCGGATCTGCTCCTGCGCTCTTGCTCCTCTTCCTCGAACTGGGCCTGCACGCCGCGGCTGAGGATGGAGCTTGCATTCTAGCTCTAGTCTGCGCAAGAGCAAGTTTTGGGGTGAAGAGAGGGAGAGACAGTGGAGCAGCATTTCAAGTTCAGACATTTGCTTGTGAAAGGGCGATTTGGGAAGGAGATCGTGATTGAGAAGGAGAGGAGTAGAGGCAGCGGGAGACAGAGAGGGAGTGTGAGAGGAGGAAGGTAGAGAGAGGATTTGAGATGGGGAAGGGATTTGGGAGCGGTTGGGGCAAGGGGCTGTCAGCAAAAGCGGATCTGCTGAGGAAGATAGTGTTGAGCTACACGTATGTGGGGATATGGATCTCTCTCAGCTTCACTGTCATTGTGTACAACAAGTACATCTTGGACCGCAAGATGTATAACTGGCCTTACCCCATCAGTCTCACCATGATTCACATGGGTTTCTGTTCCACGGTCGCGTTTTTCCTCGTCCGTGTCTTCAAGCTGGTGGAGCCTGTGGCAATGACGCGAGAGCTTTACATGTCATCTGTTGTGCCCATTGGAGCGCTTTATGCAGTGTCCCTGTGGTTGTCGAATTCAGCCTACATTTTCCTCTCCGTCTCCTTCATTCAAATGCTCAAGGCGCTCATGCCGGTAGCGGTGTACTCCATAGGTGTTTTGCTGAAGAAGGAGGTTTTCAAGTCGCAGGCTATGACCAACATGGTGGGTATCTCTGTCGGAGTGGGAATAGCGGCGTATGGGGAGGCCAAGTTCAACACGTGGGGGGTGATGTTGCAGCTGGGAGCTGTGGCATTTGAAGCTACGCGTCTCGTCTTGATCCAGATTCTTTTGACCTCAAAAGGGATTTCTCTCAACCCCATCACGTCCCTCTACTATGTGGCGCCTTGCTGTTTCTTGTTTTTATCCATCCCCTGGATGTTGGTGGAGTATCCGGTTCTGAGAGCGACATCGTCGTTCCAGTTCGACATTATCGTGTTTGGTGTAAATTCTATCTGTGCATTCGCACTCAATCTGGCAGTTTTTCTGCTGGTGGGCAAAACTTCGGCTTTGACCATGAATGTGGCGGGCGTCGTGAAAGACTGGCTGCTCATTGCCTTCTCATGGTCTGTCATAAGGGACAAGGTGACTTCTATCAACCTGATAGGATATGCCATTTCCTTCGTTGCCGTGTGCTTCTACAACCACGCCAAGCTGCAAGCACTCACGGCCAAGGAGGCGCAGAAGCAAGCGCAGGCTGATGAGGAGGCCGGTCTTCTATTGGATCAAAAGCTTGAGAGACTAGAGGACGACAAGCTCCCGGCTGGCCGGAAGATCGATACATAGGTCTAGGACCATTCAAAGGCTCACCTCGTCTGTTTGTCTATCTTTACCAATACTTTTGCCCGGTAGAGGCAGCCATTGCCATCCCTACTCAGCCACGCCCTGGCGGATCCTTTTCTGCTTTTTTCCTACTGACGATTCGGTCGAACACTAGGCCTGCTAGTATATTGAGGCGGTAAACTTGTTCACAGACACGGGCCAGAAGTGGGCGGTAGCTTGCAGCTTACATCTCTGATATATAAACAGCGGTGCTGGACTAGTGAATCTCGTATGCTGTCTATGCATGATAGCTCTAGTCTGGAGACATGCAGAGGTTGGTGACAAAATCGTCAACGGAGATGAGAGGTACATCTGGCAGTGATAGCATTGCCACAGAAGGAAAGTTGTTCTTCCTTTTCTTCTCTTCTTACACTCCTCGCGTACTGAGGAGTGGGTAGGTTGTCAATATCATGAAGGGGGAGGAATCCCAGATTGCATGCTTTGGGATCCAGGGCATTGATGGACTAGGAACAAATCTGGCTATTTGAATTTTCTTGATCCATGGATTCAAACGATTTCAAAGCTTAGCATATGCATTTTGCACAGCAACTATCTCTAGGATATACTCACCTCCCAAGACAAAGTCAGGAAAGCAAGATGGTATATGGAGGGCAGACAGTACATTATATGTTGCTGCTTGGATGTGGGGTCTTGTTCCGTGGTCTGGCTCTTCATTCTGCTTGCAGAGGCAGTTAGTGGAAGGGGGGTGGAAGGGGTGCTCCTTTTCGATCAAAGCTATACTGTTGTCTTAGGGATCATTGTTGGATGTCAGTGGCATAACCTTGTTACAAAATCAGTCTCCTCAACTGATATAGGGCTTGTCATAAACTTGGAAGTTGATGCTTTGGAGGAGTGCTTATGCAAGTTCCTTTGCATGTCAGTCAGAAGCGAATTTGTTCTCTGTAACAGGCTCTTATCACCAGCACCTGCCTGTTGCTTCTTGTCATGGTGCCAATAGTGCTGTGCGATATCATTGTCTGTCAGGTACCTGGATGTCAGGTTCCTCAGATCCAATATCATATGCAAAAATAGTGCTTTGAGAGCACCTGATAAAGGGTGCCAGTCCCAAAATCTTTTCTGGAACATCCAGCAGTACCTAATTGGGAGAGTGAAAACAGACAGTGGGTATGTGTGCTGCCAATGCCCAAGCAGCCACATCAATCCCGAACCACAGCCATTACATACTTTTCCTCCCATTTTGGAACTCCACGCACTCTCAAATCAGACCAGTGCAAACACTGAACAGTACCCTGCAACAATGCTTGGAGGGTTTGAAGGGAAGAATCTGACAGGCCTTTGCATTTCAACTTTGCTCCACAGGCCTTCTCATATTTGAAACTACAAGTTCCAATCACTTCCCTACAGATATACTAGCCTCGAAAAAATATCAAGAAACTACCTTTCTGGAGGTAATTCTCATCTGCTTTTCATACACCTGCGAGACACATATTTCCAGGAACGTCGAGAGTGAAAGACAGTGATGTGTGAGAGGACAGCGATACGTGTGTCAAGGGATCCCGTTAGCTTGCCTGCTTGGGAGGAGTACGTTGCAGAGGATCAAACAAGTGCGAGAGATCGGTCTCATTCTTAAAGTGTTGGGAATAAGAGGAGGAGGGACGGAGGAAGGAGGGCCTCCTTTTATTTTTATTTGGCGGGTGTGGGGATTGATTCTGTCTCGCAGGGAACCAGTAGTAGGCGAAGGGGTGACCGCTCTAAGAAACCATGGTGGGCGCAACGTTGGATTACCAAGCTGCAGTGGACGATTTTGTCATTAAGCTGAGGCGCAGGTATACCCGCTTTTCCCACTCTTGTCTTGGTCTTGTGACGTGGTGGAGATGTGTATGAGAAATGTTTTTGTGAGGGGGTGGAGGTGAGGAAGCAATTTTCGGGTCCCCCTCCTGTTGTTGGCTCAAAAGACTACGCCGTGACCTAACTGGTGTTTTGAAGAACGTTGAGTCTTTCGAGTGGATTCTGACTGTTGACCATGGCTGGTGAGCTGATCGAGGATTGCTGGGAATCTGAGAATCTTCCGGAAAGGAACCAATGATTTCGAGGCTTTTTGCATAATCCAAATTAGGCTTATATGTCAGGGTTGAGTATCTTGTATCACCATTGTGAAGATTGCTGCAACATTGGGGAAGTCATACAGGAAAGCCATTTGCAGTGATAGTCCGGTTGCTTAGTGCTGAAGCAATGTGGCGGATGGTGAAAAGATCAGGCAGGTGGAGGGGTCCCTGGACAGCGCAAAACTCACTGCGGAGCTGTTGCGCCAGGTTGTTTCACACCAGCGCCTTCCCTCCACAGGGCAGGCAGCAGCGCTCATTGAAGCAGTCAAATCTGTAGGTCTTCGCATGATAGCAGCGAATCCTATAGGTGTGTCTTCTTTCTGTACCCTTGCTTTCCAACAATCACCCGCAAACCAGGCGCATGGGCATTCTAATGGTTATCATCACACATCAGAGGGCTATGTCTTACTGTTGCTTGCACTGGATTGGGTGTCTAGCACAAAGGTCAGTGAACTTCCTCAGGACACAAAGACTTCAATTACCTGTAGTTTGGACAGGCACAGCTGCAGGAACCTTTGATGTTCTTTATAACCACTTATCGATGCCCACTCAGAGATTGTTCTTGTCTTTCCCACACTGCAGAGTTAGCTGTGGGAAATATTGTGCGGAGGGTTCTCCACATAATTCGGGAGGAAGACGTGTCATTGGCAACAACTGCAGTTCCGGGAGGGACAGTTGAGAGTGATGATGAAGATGGACCTGGAAGTTTGGTCCGCCGGGGAACCAATAGGAGTGCCTTGCGGGCGCCTTCCCTGCACAACTTGTTAGAAACGGTGCCTGCCCCTGTCCAGACCCAGCTGGCACCAGCAGTCTCAGTCACTGATTCTGAAATAAGAAGCCGATGTAAGTCTTCCACCTGCCTACACCTCTTCATGGGCTGACTTGCATCTGAAGACATTGTCTTTCCTCCTGTTTCCAGTTGTTTCTTGTTGTTATAGCAAATTGAAAGTTAGAGACATCTTAGGCGCATCATTCATGTAAGCACCACCATTCTGCCATGACACAACGTAAAGTAGCCATCTGTAGCCCAGCCCATAAGGCTCTTTGAACACATCATCCTCATTTGTATTATTGTACTGGCAGTCTTTGGTTGAGCGGAACACATGGCACAAATCATCCCAAGACATGAGTGGCCCAGCTTTATTCTTTGACATTCAAAATTGAGGCTAACAGATGCAAAAGCAGGAATCAAAAGCCAAGATTGTCACAGATGATATTCTAAGGAGAAGAGTATGGGTGCAGCGGGGGACAGGAACTCAATAAGCTGGAAGTTGAAGCACAGTGTGATTGAGTGCATTACTGAGCTTCTTCAGGACATCGATAACTACCATTGTCTAGTTGCTGAGCAGGCCCTTGAACATATCCACCAGAAGTATGCCAGTAACCTTCTCAAGCGATTAGTGTTGTGTGGTAGTGTGGTAGTGTGTTGGACAGAAAGGAACTTAACGATTTGGTGAACAATTGTACATAGAGGTGAATTATCCAGTGCAAAGCTGGAAAGATAGGTAGTGATGCTACAAATGGAAATGGTGTTGGAGCTTCTGTCGTCTTCAATACACAGACTTGCGTCGTTACTGAATATCGTGTGTATATACAGCGAGGTGATTTTGACTCTAGGACATTCACGCACTCTGCTCAATTTTCTGAAGGCAGCCACCAAAAAGAGATCATTTCAAGTAGTTATTGCAGAAGGCGCACCAAGGTAAGCATTTTGGATGACAGGTATGTCAGCAGTGATGTTATGCATATGCTGGAACAGCGCAACCTGAGCAATTTCCTAGAAGCATCCATGATTTTAGAGCTCTCTCTCTCTCTCTCTCTCTCTCATGCTAAATATTGAGGGAAGCGCCAAACCTAAGCAATGTTCTAGAAGCGATTTTGAGGTTCCCTTGGACTTTATAAAGCTCCTTTTCTATTCTACTTTTTCTCACTGTCTCTCTCCTTTTATATACGTCCTCACATGAAAATATTGAAATTTTTACTACTTGAGTTTAAGCTAGGCAGTCCATGCATCTTGGGGCAGATACCAGGGGCATACACTGGCAAAGGAGCTTGCCAACCGTCATCACCTGCAGACGACCGTCATCACTGACTCAGCAGTGTTTGCAATGATTTCTCGAGTGAACATGGTACGCCATCTTTTGCGGTATCAATGGGACTGGTAGAGAGGCACAATCATGTCACCTAATCACCCCTCCACAACACCCTTGGCAGTGGGGCTTTGGAAGCCTTGTTGGTGTAGTTCTCAAATTGCAAGCCCAACTAACTGGAAGAGAGCTGTTGATTACAAGGCACAGTTCCATACACCCAGCATCCTTTCTGCCAAGACTTAGTGTGCCGTATTGTATTCTCCCATGCAGGTTGTATCATTCTGAGCAGCCTTCCCATTTTCACCTATTTTATGTTAAGAGGCCCAAGCGGCAACTGATACGAAAGCCTCCTCTAAAATAAATGTTTCTCTGAGGGTCTATACACATGAACTGACAGAGTAGTCATGTGAGTTGTTACATATGTTGTTGTCTTCTGTCAGCATCGCACCCTGCTCATTCTCAGTGGTTGGGTGGGTCGGGGGCCTGAAGGTGATAGTGGGGGCGCATGCAGTGATGGCGAATGGGGGAGTGTTGGCTCCAGTTGGCCTACACATGGTTGCACTGGCAGCCCGCCGACATGCTGTTCCCTTTGTTGTTCTTGCTGGGGTCCACAAGGTACATGTCAGTTTCTGATGGTACTCAGTATAGTTATATTACAATTGAAAATCTTTTGGGGAATACCCACGGACAGGATTGAATCTGGTTTCTGGGGTTTTGAATGGTATAACTACTTTGCCGACTTCTCGTCAGAAAGTCTAGGACTTACGGAAAGCTGCAGTCTGCTAGGCTAAGTAAAGCCACAAACGTGACCTACCGTATTTGTGTGTCACTAACGTCCAGCCTTTGGTGGGGGTTTTTCTGTATGCGGTAGTTCTGCATAGGCTGATCAGTTAATATTTTCGAGGGGAATTTGATCACATGGAACATTTGAAGGGTGCACTAGTTGCAAGGAATTCACAGGCCGAATTCGGTCAGAAGGTTTACTCCTCTGTGAAAGCTATGCCACTTTTGCTACTTCACCATGTTCAGTCATGGAAGCTGTAATCCCATGCTTGGGGAAATACATTTCTCGCTCTTGTCCTTTGAGGTGTGGAGAGCCCGTTGGCTTTGTAAATAGCTTCAACTGTAATTGACATTCTCATGTGAGAGAGGGTTGTTTTGATGTCCAGCTTTGTCCACAGTATCCCCATAATCCCTCCACGTTGCTCAATGACTTGAAGTCGCCTACAGAGATTGTGGACTTTGGGGAGTTTTCAGATTGTGTGGATGGTGGCACTAGTGGATCACGCACACATATTGTCAACCCAACCTTTGATTACATCCCACCAGAGCTCGTGAGCCTTTTCATCACAGACACGTGAGTCTCTCCATGCCCACCCCCCTCCTCTCTTTGTGTCCCCACATTGCAGAAGCGGGTTGTCTCTGTTGTCTGCCATTGCGCGGTGCAAATGAGAACTGCTGAGAGTGGTTGGACTAATGCTTATTTCATTGTTTGTTGTTCAGAGGGGGCCATAATCCATCATACGTCTACAGGCTTGTGGCAGAGTATTACAGTTCAGAAGATTACATCCTTCATTGACATTGGAGCACATGGTGGAGGGTTGCCGGGATTACTTGCTAGGGGGCACATGTTGTGCCTTAACTCTTTCTTCCAATTTTTGTGATAGAAGTATCAATGTATCAACTACCATAGTTGGGGTTAGTGGGTTGGGAATCAAGTCTGACCAAGTAAAGCTATTGCCATGTGTATATATTGAGCTGTAAAAAGCCTCTAAGATTGTTGCAAGGCCTGTATGTGGGCTATCAGTTTTTGTGCAAGAGCTGGCCTGGTGAATGAACAAACAAGTCCTAAACGCTAAACCCTAAACCACCAAATCCCCAAGCCCCCCTCCCTTTGCTGCCTCTGTTTCCTTCCATGACTACGAGACCAGGACCTCGGTTGGGAGTTGGAGATGAGCAGAGGCCTCAGCATTTTATTAATAAAGGAGAAAGCAAGTAAAAGATTGACTGCCTAAGCTTACATCGCGAATGATGGCATTGCTGGAAACTGAGGCTAAGTCCGCAGGAGTGAATTGCGATCACTCTATAAAATACTCTGAATTCAAGTTGCATTGGGTGATAAAATCAGTGGGAGGGTCCAAATACTGTCCTGTTAAAAAAGATTTTGCTACAATCTTGTAAAATGATTTGGTGAAGTGAATTCCGTCCCAAATAATATATTTGGTGGGATCCCGAGATTTGTAGGTGGCCAAATCCACAGTTTTTCCTTCGAACGTTCCATTGTTTCCGCACATCACAGCCTTGTTGAAATTATATGGATGCCCATATCCGCAAGCTGCCTCAAAAATGTTCTCTTTTGGAAATCCTGAAGACACAAACGATGGGATTATAAGTCAGACAACAAATTCGAAGTGTATGAACTAGGGTATGTTGGCCTATGACCGTTCAAATAACGATGGTGAAAAATCTAACGGTGAATTTTTGTCATTTTTATCTCAGGTAAATTTCATAAGGTGTCCCATATGGGGCAATCTACAAACTTGGAACTATTTGATTTCATGAAACTTGTATACAGCAAGAGCCCTATGACCAATCACACTTTTGGGGGGTTATATCAAATGATTATTTACCAAGTGGTAAAATTGGACAGTCTTGGGACCAGCACTTCATGGTCATACGTACTGACAGAAGCGTTAATGGGGTGTTCGGTCATAGACGCCTGTTCCGTCATAGGCTAACTTACCCTAGTGATTAAGCAAAAGCAAACTACTTTACTAAAAACAAATGTTGTTATACTACACAGAAAATAAAGTTTATATTTAATTATAGATATTATATTTTGGATCTTACCATATTGTTGTGGACTTTTTACAATGTCAAAGTTGATATCATAGTAACGACCAAAATGAATTGTAACTCCCGGCAATCGCCGACGCAAGTCTTTGACCATTCTTTCCAATCCGCGGTTGTAGGCCTTGACAACTTCGTTGTGCGGGATCAAGCATCCATACTCGTCTCTGGAAAAATTGCCATTGTCAAAATTGGGAACATTGGAGCGCATCCTTCTGCTGGGTTGTTGAAAATAAAAAAGTTTCGAGCTCCGGTATTATATAGAGTCTGCAGTCACAATTATAACAAGTAAATTTAGATGACAGTCTTTCATAAATTTAAATGACATTGACAGATTTCTGTAATACACTGCTCTTTGTTACAGTGGTTCTACTTAGATTTAGATTGAAAAGTATCATATGCTCTCTAAAATTGAAAATTATAATTATTAACACATAATAATATATGTAAATAAAAACAGTATACGAATTATATGATTGAGAAACCTACCTCTGTAGCAGCTGAAATTGCTGCCACTGATTCAGGTACAGTAAATTCGGTGACGTTTGCAGGTGCTATGTTTCGTAGGTACTGACACGCAAAGTCGTTGGTTCCCGCATGGATAACGTATAATCCATTGTCATAGGCTTGTGAAATCCATTGTCATAGGCTTGTGATGGGGGTCGTCGTTCTTCTTCTAGTTTTGCTGCACATGGAAAATATGTTTTAGATCATGATTTTCAAAAACTATATACAACATTATAAATAAGTTAATCAAATATCAAAGTATGTAATTTTGAGCGAATGTGTTAAAACATAATGGATTGAAAACTTTCTGGCAGATATCTGTTTACGTTATATGACAAGTTTATATAAATTAATTAATTATAATGTCCAGTTTTAGCAGAAAAACTTACAATTTGCATTAGATTTGAAATCCAAAAATTGCTCCACTTGCAGCTTGAGATGATACGAAACTATATAGTCGTCATTTCGTGCGGTGGCTCCGGCGTATGCAAAATTGACCCCATGACGAAAATCGGGGTCCGTAACATTTGTAATGTATGCTTGGATAGGGGTGAGAAATGGAAATCCAAGTGCGTGAGCTGTTTTTTGTATAAACCACATCATCAAACAATTACACTACGATCTGAAGATGGTTCTCAATCAAACCAAACTACTTGATATGTGACTCTAAAAGTTATAGACTTACTAATGTCATAAAAGTAAATAACAACGAGCAAGTTTCACAAATATCACAACATTGATATGTTGGCAAAGGTATCATGCGAATCTCATTACAGTGGAAATGAAAAATCGTGGCCTGAAAGCCACAAGACGCTTACCTATGAAGTCAATCACAAGACGACCGTTGGAATAACGGCCAGCAGGGTGTCCATAAAAAGTTTCTCCATACGGTCTATTCAAATGTAGTAATTCGTTCGATGGGAATGCTAACTTGTCATTCCCCGTATCTGACATTGAGTCTCCAAACATAAACAAAGCACGAGATGGGCATGCCGGTTTGACATTTCCAAGGGGTCCACCCTGTATGCTCCAAGTTGTAGCTAAAAGTACCACCGAAAATAGCATCCCGGGACACATGATGCCCATTATTATAAACACTAATCGCACCTCAACACACCCAAACTCCAAAACTATGGCACAGAAGACCAGATTGAAGTGAATGCGGAGACAATTTTGTGAGAGAGATACGACCACAAGACAAAACACAAGGAACTTCCCAAGCTCCGTGTGCTAGAGAGAAGCTTAAGCTCACCCCTTTTATATACTGTGATATTGGCTCTTACTTTAATATCGGTTTGGTCACTTTTTACTAAATAAAATGATAGAGTTGAAAAAAAAAAGCTTTATTTTCAAAAGTTATTCAATATAATGGAAAAAGATTGATGGATTCCAAAAGTATGGTATTTCGGTCTGGGAGATTAGAAAAAGAAACCGAGAGTAAAGTTCGTTTACAAAAAGAACCTTTTGTAAAAGTATACTTTATCAGTCTGAAATGCGTAGGAAAAAGTAAGGAACTAATTAGGAAAGGCAACGAAGGAGACGGAGCAGTCGTTGCTGTCTGCTGACAATTCTGCGGCAGTTGCCTTCGACACAACCTTCCTGGAGGTAATCCTGCAGGAGGAAGGCCAATGGGAGAGGGCCACCGTGACTGTGTCGGTCTCTGTCGCGCTCCGTGCGGTGCTCTGCTTTCCTGCGCTGTGCAGTGCAGTGATGGCGAAGAGGAGTCGAGGAATTGTGCGGAAAAGGAGCAGAGTGTGAGAGAAATGCAGGAGCTGCTCGTTGCGGGCTCGCCTCCGGAGCGATGGGCGTGGGAGGGAAGAGCCCTGGAGGATTGCAGCATCCGCTCGATCACTCGTTGCAGTTCGAGCAATTGGAGCAGCATGAGCCCGCCGTGGACGTGCTGGACCAATTCTTGAGCATACCCTCCTGGACGGAGATTGGGGGTGTGGGGAGCGGTCCCTGGGACTACACTGCCAGTAATTTCCCCGCACCGATGCAGATGGGTGCAGCGCAGAAGGGATTCTCCATGTCGTTGATCCCTGGTTTCCGTGGAGGGGCATTGGAGGTGGGGGGAGCTGGTGGAAATTGCGTGGAGGTCACTGCCGAGGCAATGCTGCTGGCACGATTGCAGCAGCAGCATGCGGCCATGCAGAAAAATCCCGCCACACCAGCTGACATACTTGTCGAGGGAGGGAGATCCTCTCCAGATGCGCGCGGGGCCCCCGACATGGCGCAAGGGGCAGCAATCGGAGGTGGCTTGCAGCTGAGTGCGTCGCTGACACGATCACAATCAGTGGGGAGAAGTTGTAGCGAGAAGTCTGGGGGCCCGCAGGGGCGGGGTGAGTGCTTGTCCCAGCAACATGTCGCGCCCACCTGGCCCCAAGTGCCCCCTTTGGCAACACGCATAGCTCAAGCCAAGGCAGAAACTATGTTGCCTGGTGGACAAAGCAACTCCGGCGACCGTCATCTTCTTGGTGAAGGGCAGGGGGAGGTGGATGACGTATGCTTGCAAGATAACCGCGTTGGATATTCTGTACGTGCCGCATGGCATGCTTGCATACCGAAATTGCAGCCTCAATTCCATTGCTTCCAGATTGGACTTCAGAATTCCATCAATTCCAATTGTCTCCGGTCTCAATTCCATTTCTTCCTGGTGTAGTTTGGATGGACTTCTGATGCATGTGGGTTTGGTTCTGTGGGATCTGTAACACTGCAGATCAGCATTCCACACAACTTTGTTCAAGGTCCATAGAAACTAGAGCAAGAAGCAATGGGACGGGTCTCGTAATTTCCAGAGGTGTTGGCCAAAGCCCTGTAACCAGCCCGGTGGTCCATTGTCGTTTGTAGTTTTCTTGATGAAGACCTGCAACGGTGCCTTTTTGCTCAACGAAATGGTGTTTTTGGCTGATTGCAGGGTGGTGGCCAGACAGAGTCACAGCTAAGGCAAGGGTATGGAGGACAGGAAAGCTGCATGCAGTTGCCAGAGGGGATTCCCGGTGGTCTTGGAGGAGGTTTAAGACCTCGTGTGCGTGCTCGTCGTGGTCACGCTACTGATCCACATAGTATTGCGGAGCGGGTTCGTTCATTTTCCATGGGCCCCTGCAATGAGTACTTCCTTCTAGGGTCCACAGGAAGGTTGTCACAAGTTCTTTGTTTGCAGGAGGGCTGCTAGCAGTAGGCTAGGCCCTCTTTACTTTTCTTTGAAATCCTGCTTTCATTTCTACAATGTGTGGGGATTCCCTTTTCTGCCACCTAGACTGAGCTTGCATGTGGAGCATGTCGGTAGTGTGCCTAGGCTTCTGGAGTCAGTTGTGAGGATGTTAGTTAGTAATGCCAACATTGGGAAGCACTCTTATGGTGCTGGAGTGGATGGCAGCTGCGAAGAGAACGGATCGCTGAGCGCCTGAAAGCACTGCAGGAGCTTGTTCCCAACTGCAACAAGGTCTGCCAGACACACCTTGATGCATTGATGTTAACTCCTACTGCAAGGCAATTGGGATCGGTAGTTGATGGGATCCAATCTGACAGGAACATGGTGTTATCTTATGGGATATCGGCACCAGTTTAAGAGGTGCAATCTTAAGTCAAGTGATTCACCAGGGTATCATTGAAGTAGTCCTTTCAATTCATGGCAGTCAATCTTCTGACGAAATCAGTCACTCTCTCGGGTATGATGGCAAGTTTTATGGCTATTTGCATCTTATTTGTTGGCTCCATTCACATGCAGACAGACAAGGCATCAATGCTTGGGGAGATCATCGACTATGTAAAGTTTCTGCAAATTCAAGTGAAGGTCAGGTCGTTTTCTCTCTCCAGTGGACATCTCATTGGTTGAGGATGGTTTTGTAGATAAACGTTACTCGTTGACACCAAGAGTAACAGTGGTGCTATCTGGCAGTGTAGTAGTGTGAATCTAGTGGTAGCCTCAAGGTGTTTCTTTCTCCTACTGTTCAGTAGAACATAGCTCACAGAGGTGGCGGTTAATCTCGATTATGCTTCTGGGAAACAGATACTGGGTCTCATAGTGGGGATGGGTGGGCAGGGTCTGAGCATGAGTCGTCTTGGAGGCGCTGCATTGGCTGACCTCCCATCCGAGGTACATGTTTCCCTCCTTGTGGTGTCCCCAAGCTTGCCCATGGCTGAGCCCTGCACTACTCTCAGGAGTTCTGTTCTTTGACATTGTGCTCTAAACACTGACCATCTCTGTTGGGATGATACTGTATTTTTCCTTGGTAGCAATCTGTGACACAAGAACTTATGTGACACTGTGTTACTGGTTGCTGGCACATAGGGCCAGAAGAAGTATGCGGTAGCAATACTAAGCTCCACCACTGGGGCAGCAGGTCCAGTGCAAGAGGCTCTTGCACTGACAGAGCACCAAGCAGCACTTTTGATCGAGGATGACATGGGGCAAGCCCTGCAGCATCTGTTGGCCAGGGGCATGGTTCTTATGCCGGTTTCCCTGGCCACTGCCATATCCACCCACAACAACTCCCATCCTCCAGGAGGCTCACAATCCGCAGCAAAGGGAGATGGTAACAGACAGTGGCTGAGTGCTGTGGGAGCTGACAGGCTTGCTAGTTATGGGCCAGACAACATTGTCCCATCGATGGCTGGCAGAAGCAGTAAGGATATCAGGGAGGCTGAGACAGCTCATGCTGCCACAGGAGCTTCAGAAGGGGAGAAGAGTGATAATTGTCCAGGGGGAAGTGAATGATTCTGCAGGCTTGTGTTGTCTGAGTCAGGTGTATTTCCCTCTGCATTTTGTATTTTGGAATCACATTTGATGGTGGAGTCGTTCTAATATTTCATGGCGTCCATGACTTCACCTGGGCAATGCCCAACTCATCTAAGGTATCTCTGGTCTGGACCAATGTTGCGCAGGGATATGGTTAATGGTCTTGCACAGTGATGGGGCAGTGATGGGGCCCAGAAGGCTACCCTAGTTCTTCCAAACCCTGCCAATTGCTTTCAAAGGATAATGGAGAAAATACGAACCAAATATTTGAGTGCAACCCATCAGGTTGATGTGTTCTTTCTTTGCCTAAGTTCCTGCCCTTCTATGTAGGGGGACTAATGTTGATGAGGGATTACACACAGAAGAGCTTTGCAGCAGCCTGCTATGGATTCAAGGACCAAGAGCCTTACTTGAGGGGTGAGAAGAGAAGCCTGCAACTGAAAGCAAATCCTTGACTTTCATGAGTGCAGAAAGGCTTTACATTCCCATTTAAGCTGTAACACAGCACAGTTTCTCTTTCCCAACATCATGTTTGTTACATCCTGCACCACCCTCCTCACCCTACTCCTCAAACTCATAGGATATCACAAATCCTCTACACTGAAGAACTTAGAATCAACCCAATGGGCAGTCCCGAAAAGGTGGGAATTGCTTGCAATTACTATTCCCAGAGATGTACTTTAAGTTCAAGGAGAAATGTCAGTTGCACTGAATTAGTTCATGTGGAACCTGGCTACTCATCATAGTTGCCGCCTTCCAATCACCCCTGGAGTGGGTGTCGTATCTTGCACCCAGATATGTAAAACGAGGAGACGGGGAAGGTTATAAAAATCATACAGGAAGGACTGATTCCATTAATTGGCAGACACCACATCTCCGCATACCTGCAGTTGTAGTGCGCAGCTCCTTGCCAGAGAGAGGCTCAAGCACATTCCACTAGACCACTGTTGATGCATCCTGTTGCCGGGCATCCTCTCCTGTGTCTGCCCCCTCTAACGGCACCAAGTGTTGTCTGGATTGTTGTTCCAGCAATCTGTAGGTCGCCTCATTTGGGAGGACATTATCAGCTTCCATACGCTGCAGAAACCCACCAGCAGGCACCTGGGCGGACACGTACGTCTTCAACAGAATATTATACACCCTGGTATCTATTTTTGGATATGCTTTCTTCAGATCCTGGAAGTGCTTCTCTGCACCCACAACATTACCTTTCTGTGCATAGGCATCCAGGATTGCAAGCCTGGTCTCTATCCATGGTTTGGTGCGACTGTGGGTGGTATCCCCCTTAGCTTGTTGTAAAGCCTCTAGGGCTTTATCCAGCTGGTCATTCTTCAAGTATCCTATTACCAAATGGTGAAATGTTATCGCATTTCTTTTCCGTCCTGTTTTGACCATTTGTTCAATGAGCTTCTCTGCTTTGTCAGCCATCCCTTGCCGAGTGTACACACTAAGCATTGCATTAAACTGGCGGGTCAACACTAACCCCTTCTCCTTTTCCATCTCTCCATAGATCTGCTCGCCGCGCTCAACGTTTCCTAGCTTCCCAAAAGCCTCAATTGCTGTGACATAACTCCTGTTTGAAACAACCGGAAAGCTTTTTATTTTTTCCCAAACCCTTTCTACACCATCAGCATCTCCAATAGTACCATACTGTGCCATAAGGATATCGTACGTTTGGCGCTTTCGGTCGAAAGGCCCTTCTTCCATCTTCTTCAGGTAATCCCGGGCCTTGTCAAGTTGGCCAGCATGGACATAGGCAGTTGCAAGAGTGCCATAGGTAGCAGCATCCGGCTTCACTCCCTGGTCAGCCATCAACTCCTCAAAGATCTGCTCCATCCCTGGAACATCCCCATTCCGGGCTTTCATATCCATCAGAATATTATACGTGTAGCTATCACGTGCAATCCCCGCCCCCTTCATCTGGTCCAGCACCCTTGGAATCCTATCTTCCAGATCTTTGCGCTTATACAGCAACAGCATCTGGTTGAAAGCAAAGGGAAGGGTTAGTAGGCCAGATTCTGAGAGCTTAGCCATGAGAGCTTCAGCCTTATCGGACATCCGAAAATCGACATAGTTTTTCAATAGAGTGTGGTAAGCAAGCTCATTCTTGAACTCTGGGGGAGAATTTTCAAACAACTGTTCTGCAACCCCAAACTGTCGCATCTTGGCTTTGAGGTCAATGCGCGTAATGTTGTCTATTGCCTCCCACTTCATATCTTTCTCTTGTGCCAACCAGTCAGATATCTGCAACAAGACACAGGAAACCAGCATGACATTCTCACATCACTGCTCGACTAGATGCAACTTTGATCTTCATGGATACATGCAATATATTAATGCATACGAATGTAGATATATACATGGGGTTCAATGAGCCATAGGAGACTAAAAATGTTGCAGCAATGGGAGACTGACCAGTAACATGTGCACACACACACACAGAGCTCACCTCCATTGCTTGCCTGTAGCGGGTGCGCCTTCTGAGCCTAACTAAGCTAGTTATTAGTGTGCTTTTATTGAGGGTGTTCCCTTCTGCCAGCCATTGATTTATAAGAGGGACAACTGATCCCTGCTTCGCCTTCTCTATCTTTTTCCACAAACCAGTGAAACCTTTTGTACCCTTAGTTCCCTCCTCCTCCTCCAAGCTTTCGACGTCAGGCTCTTCTTCTTCGCCTAAGACCTCCTCAAGTAGGATAGATGCCTCAGATTTGCCCAGGTCAACTCTCCCCTCCTCTGGGGAAGCTTCCACTGCTTTTGTTTCAACTGCATGGGGTTCTTCTATTTTCACCTCTTCCACCCCATTCTTTGGTAAGGCTTCGGACGAGAATGCTCTAGGGAGAGCACCATCCCGCACCCACCACCCACCAACTGGATCACCTTGAACACAAACAGTGCCTCCAATCTGGGCTGATGTGATCTGGTGTAGATGCACATTCCTCAGCTCTCTTTGCTGAGCTATCCCATAAACAATTTCGTCGAGGGACCCCTGGCCTTTACACCCAGTGGATGGCAGGTCGCCTCCAGTGACTGTCGGGGCTATTACTGCTAGTTGGTTGTTCTCAGCCTTATCAAAAGTGTTCAGAAGGTGTCCACGGTCTTTCCACAGTCTCACCACTCTGAAATACCACATAATGAACAGTGGGTATACATACGCGGACACATCCTCTGATTGAACTCCCATCACAATTTATTTGCAATTTATTTGCATACAAGACAAGCCAAAGTTGTAGTTACTCCACAGACATTATGCCCTATTTTGCCTCGCCATCCCTCAAAATCCCAGATTTCTCCCTTACTCTCAACCCCTCTCTGTTGTTCTTCTCCTGCAAATTATCCGTGGCATTTCTTCCCTTCCATCTGCCTAATAAACCAACCCAAGCCGGAGTATGTAGGACAATCCCTCAAGCATAGCTCCCGACAATCCTGTTCCAAGGAACTGAGAATCGATGTATGCATATACATTTTCTTCATACTAGACAGCATGGGGTTGATTTCGGCACTGCTGTTCTGGCTCTCCGAGAGGCAGGGACAGAAGTGTGCCATTTAGGATAGTAGCCGTGGTAATTTTGGTACTGGGTAGATGGATGGACCACAACCAGTGCTGTCAACAAGGCCGGCTGAGAGAGAGAGAGAGAGAGAGAGAGAGAGTGTGTGTGTGTGTGTGTGTGTGTGTGCCAGAAGCTCTAACCGTGGCAAGTAAGCAGACCGTACTCCGATCCAGACTCTCGACATGGCCTGCGTGAAGCACTATCTGCATTCCATCACCCATACATTTTAAGTCAAAACGGGAATATTTCAGAACTTCTTACAGTACCCGAGAAAAAGTTTTTGGTAGACAGGGTTGAAGCATCAATGCACAAGACATAGCCCTACTGTTGCAACAATGCAGAGCGGGTAACCAGTTTGTAAGAATAAACCCCTTGGACATCAACCTTCTACCACCTGAAACGATGTGAAGCTCAACGGAAAGGACCCATTGGGATTACGCACGCATGGAGCTGTAGATTATCGACGGCTATTTCCGAAGCGGCTTTCAACAACAGCCTTTCTACAAACTGAACTGAGAAACTCACATTCAGTAAGAAGCGACCCACCGCGGCTGAAATTCGAACGCTTCCGGAAGTTGCTGAGCGATGGGGATCATGGAGACGTTGACAGGAAATTCAAAACTAGCAATCCATGAATTGACCCAGAAAGGAAGAGACAAAATGGGAAACGTTGGGGGAGGGTGGCGGCGGGATGCATGAGAGACGTCAGTGGATGATAATAGTCTTGTAAAACCCTAGCTGGTGCTCACAGTGTGCATAAACCCTTGTCGAGGTTAAGACCGTGTTGCTGTGCTTTCACCTAGTTCGCAGCGATGGCGTCTCTGGGCGTGCGCTCGCCTGCTGGAGCAGGCTGCCGCTATCACACATGGGCGCCACATCCCGCCTCTTTTGTAGCCAGGTCGCTGCGCATGCCGGGAACTCACACTCCGATGCCGCAGCTACGTGGTGGTCGATGCACGATGGCTGTGGTGAAGGAAGGCAACGAAGATGCTGATGATAATGGTGGGTTCTGTCGTTATTGGGTAGTTTTGGAATTCGATGCCAGAGAGATGCAGGGTGTAAGATCAGGGTAGAAGAGGCAGCTCAAATCAAAATTAGGATGCACAATTCAGCAATTGCACCTGTTTCAGTAGACATGCTGTTTGAGCCAAGAGAATTGCGGTTGTGCCTAGAGTGTTCTGGTAGAGGTCAGGCATTGACAATAGGACTTGCCACATCAAGGTTTTTCGCTGCGGGGAAGGTGCAGAGGTGACATTACTGGATTATGGAGCTGGCAATGTGCGCAGCATCAGAAATGCCATCCATCTATTGGGTTTTCGTATCCGCGATGTACGTACTCGTCTATACCTTTCGATGTCTGATCATACCTAGGAATTATGTTTTTGCAATGACATGCTTGCAATTACTGGTTGAACTGTTGGGACGGAGGCAATGGAGGATTCATAAGAAGTCTAATTTTTAACTTGTGTCTACACTTTTCTCCATGTCTTTATCTCACCCGTCTCTGCAGCTCACATGTATTGACGTATTGTCTTTCTTATTTCCTAGCAGATGCGTTGGTCAATTGGTACTATTGGTGTCGAGTTCTTTTGGCTAGTGGCCTATGCAGCAGCCTTTGTGAAGGATATCTTCATATCTTGTACTCTGCTTGTGGATTTGCAGGTTACAGGGCCTGAAGACATAGTAAATGCAAGGCGGATAGTTTTCCCTGGAGTAGGAGCTTTCAAGACTGCCATGGATTTCTTAATTGCAAAGGGGTAAATTCAGATTGTCCAGGAGTTGTTTTGGTTTTGACGAAGGAGTAAGTGAAATTGTCCTGTTTTAGGTCTTAATTGCAAGGAGTTTGGGTATCCCTGGGTTTATGTTTCAAGAATTTGTCATGCTGATGACAGAAAAGAAGGGTAGGTGAATGAATTTGGTATGCTGGATTGGCCACGGGGATGTTGACATCTATATGCTTGTGTACCAGGTTGGCAGAGCCATTGTGCACTTACATAAAGGAAGATCGTCCTTTTCTTGGCATCTGCCTTGGTTTGCAACTTCTTTTTCAGTACAGTGAGGAGAAAGGGCATGGTAAAGCTCCTCCTATCTTCTGAGTTGCACCTAATTCCCATTCCGCATGGAAAATGATATTGTTTTAGTCCTTCTGATTTTGCTTACTACCAGTATGTGAAAGTATTTATATATCCTATCATTGTGCTCTGTCTGTAGTTTGCTAAGCAGACCATAGACAAGTAGTAACAGGGGGTGGGACTTGCCTGCAGTGGATGGGCTTGGGATAATACCGGGTGCCATAGCACGCTTTGGATCAGAATCAGGGCTGCGAGTGCCACACATTGGCTGGAATGGGCTGCATTTGCAGCAGCCGTCCACGTTGTTGGAAGGTGTCAACGGTCAACATGTCTATTTTGTGCACTCTTATCGAGCTGTGCCTGTATGTTGTAAACTTCCTTTCTTCACTTTCACACGGGACTTAGGTGCTTTAGAAATTTCAACAAGTCCTGTACAATGCAATGTGAAGGTATCAACGTGGGACGACCCTTTTGGGGGGGGTGTTTGCAGTGTGAAAAGAATAAGGAGTGGGTGCTTGCAACCAGCGTGTACGGGGGCGATTTCATTGCAGCTATCTGCAAAGGGAATGTGTATGCAGTACAGTTCCACCCAGAGAAGAGTGGTGGTAGTTTGCATTGCTTATCTGAGTCAGATTTGACTGCATCCTGAGTCAACGATCTAGGCGTGTTTGTGCAACTTATCACAGACACATGCACATGCACAGAAATTTGTTATCTGCTATCTGACATTTGACTTGTCTCACCCATCAGACATCCACTGCAGCCTGCATATTTAGGTTGCAGTTTTGATCAGATGTTCTTGTGTCAGTGTAATTGGGAGCCAGGGATGGGCCATGGTTTAATTTCTCATCAAGAGTCTGATGTGCCTGCAGTTATTGGTGTGGATATCCTCCGAAGATTTTTGAATGGAGGTCATTCAAAAGAAGCAGAGGTATGCAGCACTCTCAATTTTGCTTACCCTTGCCTTGCAAGTTATTGGTGTGAGATTTCCTGGAAGGAATCCTGGGTGTTACATGCAGGGAGCTGGCATTTCTTTCTTTCTTTTCTTCTCATGTGGATTTCATGATGTGAATTCAGTAGAGAGGATACACCTACGAATGATGCCTTCAGGCCAATCAGTACCACCCCATCACCCTGATTTCTAGGCTCAATGCCTACAACAGATTCCATCATGCCAGATTCATATGCTTTTTCTATGTCTGGAATGAGGACCCCACTAAGTTTGTCCTCCCTACACAATCTGGCTGAGGGTTAAAATGTGTTGGCCATATCTCCCACCATGTCTAAAGCTGACTTAAGCCTCATGCATTGCTTTACTTCCCTTCAAAATCCCAAGCAAGCAATCATTCTGCATTAGGAACACAGGATACCTAGACAAAGTAATGCCACAATAGCTACTTGTGTTTTTCGAGCCCAAGAGAGACAGACTAACGGTGTGAAAAAAATTTGTTGACTCTCTCTCGCAAACATTGGCTGACATTTTTTTTGCCCGTTGACAAGCCAGTTGTAGGAGACACAAGGTTGATGGAAGGGTGTATTGACATTTATTTGACATCATGATGGAATAATAATGCTAAAACTCCAGCCCTCTAACTTGTGAGATATGGGTGACTTTGCCTGCTGTAGCATTGTGTCCTAGACCCCATGCACAGTCTGCATGGAGAAAACCAGGATGTCTATCAACTTTCTAGATGTCTATGAAGGTGGAGAGGATCTATTTGCTTACAAAGCGTAGTCTACAATGTCAACAGGACGCGGCACTACTGGCGAGGCAGCCTTGCAGAAAGCCAGCGTCTGCTCTTGCAAAACGGGTGAGACATGCCAACTCTTAGTAGTCTAGGATGGGTTATGCACATGGATGGAAGCTCGTAGGTAGGCTTGAATTTCGCAACAGAGTTGTTTGCCTGCATAGTGCCAAAACTTCACCTGATACAGCAGTTATGAATTGCAGGTGATAGCTTGCCTTGATGTGCGTAGCAATGATAGGGGAGATCTGGTAGTCACCAAAGGTGACCAGTATGATGTGCGGGAGCACACTGCTGAGCGAGAGGTGATTTCTCCACTGTTTTTCACCCTAGCTCTGTCACTGATAAAATATTACTACCGTGGATTGAATGATGTTTTTGCTTGAGCTGCTTTGTTTGAGTTAGGATTGAGAATCAAAGTGGTTGGGAGTGGTGGAAATTCTGGCAGGGTACTACACTGGTAGTGAGAATCTCATATGGTTTCAGTCAAGGTTTCTTCTATGAAGTTGTTTGCTATTGCATTAATGGTATTTGTTGTGTGGTGATGTAAACTCTTGCAGGTACGAAACCTAGGGAAGCCTGTGGAACTTGCACGCCGTTACTTCAAGGATGGAGCTGATGAAGTGAGTTCGTCTATCTGTCACTACCCTCTTTCTTAATATCAAATTGGTGTTAGTGCTCGTGTTGGTGTGGGCACTGACTGGTGAGGTCCATCGCGACAGCTCATGACGAGCACACTATGATCAAGTCTACAGACCCATTTGACTTGTCATTGTTGCCTGCAGCCTTTGAATTTGATTCAAGACCTCTAAACACCAATTTTCTGCAGTATAACACCAGAGCATTAATTAGTCTCCCTTCCCGGGAGACAAACATCTGCTTCTCTCTGTAGTCCAACAGGCATTCACCTTTTTGTCTCCATTGTCCCACCATTGACTGGGTCGGAAAAGTGTTCATTCCAAAGCTTCTCCTCATCTCTGTTATCTGTTTTTGGATACTTTCCTGCTGCCACATCGGCAGTAACTTGTCAAAGTCACTCCAAACCACCACAGATCCACCCAACGAGCTAACTTACAGAATTCAATATGCATCTCAGGGCCAGGTCTGATGAGAGGGCAAAACAGGCTGAAATAGGTTGAAGAAGAAGGTGCCCTCACCAAATTGTCCTTGACCTTTTGTCATGACCCATGGAGAATTTAACGACCATCAACCCAAAAGGACCTCTGTTGTGTGCTGCTTGTGTCTGTAGTCAGGTAATGTCAGATTGGTCTGTGAGAACCACCACGGTGCAGCTGAGCAGGCAGAGATTGAAACACGGCCTGCTAAGACCAAGCTGACTCTCCCAAGAACCTTGTAAACATCAGGAAGAATACCAAATCATGGTACTAACAGGAGCAAAGAGCCCACATTTGCAGGATGGACAAACTTCTTCACATCGTACATTAAGAAAAAGCCATACCTTGCGATTGTGGTTGTCCCACAATCGTGAAGGATCTTTAAAAACCTAATGCCAGCTCTGCTCCGTGCTCCAAGGTAGAGGTTTGTGCTCGAAAATCCGACAGCATCAACATTTTGACAAGGTCCTTTACTGAGGGGTGCTAGTGATCTTTCAACAACATTCATGCAAGTTGTTTTGGGCTCTACACGATGAGGAACAACGAACATGTCCAGATTTACACAGATGCTCACCCAGCTTATGTTTGCAGTCCGGAGATTGTAGAGTGGTCTCCGAAAACAACCAGGGAGGAAGGCGCTGAGCAGCCAGAGTCTTTTACCCTGGATCTTGGCATTTAACCCTTAAACGACGATGCGACCCATTTCGGGTTGCGCTGGTGAGAGCTGCTGACACTGCTACACGGAGGTTCTTCTCCTGGAGACACCTACATATATAGTCGGATTTTGACCACAATCCATTCAACCTTATTTGACTAGTGGGGGGACTGGGGCTTTTCAGGAGTTGAGAAGATGCCAGTTGGTCAGTGACTTACTGAAACTGCATCTCTCTGCACTGCAGGTGACATTTTTAAATATCACAGGCTTTCGTGATTTTCCTCTGGGCGATATCCCCATGCTTGAGGTATGTATACAATGTACTAGGGCAGATGTCTGTTTTTGGTTGATATCTTGCAACAGTATACAGTGGCTAGGTAGCTAATCGTGGAAAGAGGGGCAGGTGCTACGGCAGGCATCAGAAAAGGTGTTTGTACCACTCACAGTGGGGGGTGGCATTGATGACTTCACTGATTCCGATGGCAGGTTTGCTCTTTCTCTCTCCAAGCCTGATCCTTCTTCATGTTTGACAGTAATTGTTCTGCACATTTTTCAGAGAATTCCATATCTCAAAAGGCTCTTTTTGCATATGGCTTGATTACCTTCTGTAAGTGTGCAGGCTGACTAGACAGTTGTGCAAGCGTGCGAAACAAGGACAGTGTTATGAGAAGGTGGAAGCATGTCATGAACAGGTTTTATTCAAGTCTGGAAGTAGCGGCAGAGTACTTCAGATCAGGGGCTGATAAAATTTCAATTGGAAGCGCCGCAGTCTATGCTGCTGAGGACTACCTCCGCACTGGGGTAGGTTGCGTCTGTTGCCTTCATCAGTGATGGTATTGTATGAACACCCACTGCTAGAAAGGAGATGCCATGAGAGATCTTGGTGTTGCCGGACCTTGTGGATATTTCTATGTGGCCTTTTCTCTATTTGTGCTCAATGGCCACATGGCTACGGCAAACGTCGTCTTATGAGTACATTCTCTATTTGTGCAGTCTATTGCATTCAGGCTAACTGCATTCACAGATGCACCTACTAAGTATGCCAAAGGTTGTTTTCTTGTCCAACCCCTTACTTTCTAGGTTGGTTACTAACCTGTCCCCTTTTCCAGATAAAAACTGGGAAAAGCAGCCTGGAACAAATTTCTTGTATCTATGGAAATCAGGTGAGTCCTCTGTTCACTACTGGTTGGATCATTCGATATTTTGATGGACATTTTGAGTGGCTACAAGTCTTGGCAATTAAGGCTATGGAATCCATCTACCTGATGTAGGGCCGATCTCAGATTGTTGGCAGTTGGTCTTGTTGATGTTTACATCATTGTTCTCTTCCCAAGTCTACCATGGTATAGTGCTGTCAGCAACCAGTTTAAGAATGTACTCATAAGACATTGTTTGCCGTAGCCAGCAGCCAGTTTTAGATTGTACCCATAAGACGTTGTTTGCCGTAGCCCTTGTGGCCATTGACCCCGCGCCCAGTTTGAGCGGGAACAAAAGGGACAGAACCTACCTCTGTCAGGGGCTGACGTTGGTAGTAAGACTTACCTCCATATAAAGCATTAATCCGGGTTTTCCAGATATCCTCTAGAAATCGCTTCACACAAGCATCAATCTGCTGTGTGTGATTTGCCCAAAAACTAGGCCTCAGGAGGGCCTGGGCTTTTGGCTCAGCCTCGAGACTTTCAAAGTTGGTAAACAGGGGTACAGGCACAGTTTTAGAGTACGTCATTAAGGAGATTACTGATAACTCGGGCTCCAATTCTGTGATCTAGTATCTCCATGATTCTAGAGAGGTCCGCAGGCAATGCTATGTGATGTTGTTGAGGGCTATTGGTGGTCATGTTGAAGACCGTTGTTTCTATGTGATAGTGAGAGTATTGGTACACAGTATTTTATCAGTAGGCTATTTAGTTGCACTAATTCATGGAGGGATGATGAGCTTGCAGGCAGTGGTGGTGAGCATAGATCCTCGAAGAGTGTATGTAAGGGATCCTTCTGATGTGCCATTCCAGACAATTGAAGCTACGAACCCAGGTTTTGTTCCACTTACAGGAAGAACTTCCTGCTCTGGCTTTGAAAGTACAAATTATGGTACAATGTAACAAGTTGGAATGCTACCAGCAGTGAAGCCTTCTGGTGGTAAATCCAAATGAGGTTTGACAAGTGGTTCTTTGGATGGAAGGATAGATATTAGCTGGCTAACTAAAGATGCAGTATGCAGAATCTTTGTCTGAAGGTGGCAGTGGCATGCATGTGCTGCAGGGCCAAATGGAGAGAAATTTGCATGGTTTCAATGCACGGTGGGTTGCCCTTCCTTTGCTTTTGGGTTCACACTCTTGCGTCGCAAGACTAGGTGTCAGCAAGTGTGCTGGCTTTTCCCAGAGACCTGAAGTTCATATTAAGGTGGTGTGTACAGGTCAAAGGTGGACGGGAAAGTAGGCAAATAGGAGCATATGAACTGGCTAAAGCTGTGCAGGAGCTTGGTGCTGGGGAGATCCTGCTCAATTGCATCGATTGTGATGGTACGTGTGTGTTTGTTAATGGCTGGTGTCACACTTCCACTGCTGTGATTTAATGGAATCCATAAGGGACGATCTGTGAGTTTATGGGTAAGAAATCCTTATTGCCCTTCATCCTGGGTGTCTGCAAGAACTGAAGGCCGCTATTCGATGTGATTCTATTTGAGTGCTCACGCCTTTGGTGCAATGAGCCGTTATTGGTTGATGTTCTTCCCTTTACTAAATTGCTGCTGGAATGTAGTTCTCCTTTGTTAGATCCCACCTGAAAGCCACTCTGGTGCCATTTAGTTGATCCCAGGTGTTCAATCCACATAGGCCTCTACAGCGGTCACCCAGTAGACCTGACACACAGATGGGTCACCAATTAAACCGGGCACCTACCACCTGGATATGCCAGATAGTATGCAAACAACTGGGAGGCAGTACTATTGAGGAGAGGACCTGAACATACCCTTCTTCTGAATGACAGTACCCTGGCCTGCCTGATTGTCTAACCAATAGTCACCAGAGGCTCTTTGGTCAGCTACATGCTTGAAATCACTCTTGAGCTCCTTGACTGCATTTGGATTCAGCTGGTCCTGTTGCTGCTGACAGGACAAGGGCAGGGGTTTGACACCGAGTTGGTGCGGATGGTGTCAGAGGCAGTTACAATACCAGTGATAGCTAGCAGTGGGGCAGGTCGGCTAGAGCATTTCTCCGAGGTCTTCCATGGGACTCCAGCTTCTGCTGCACTGGCAGCTGGGATCTTCCATAGACAGGAGGTATTCTTCTTTCAGCTGTCTTCTGTTTGTTTGATGGATATGTAACCAGGATGGGGGTGGGATCTGCGAATGTGTTATATGTGGGTTTGTTGTTTGTATGTGCAGGTTACAATCTCATCAGTCAAGGAGCACATGTTAATGGCTGGCTTAGAGACAAGGCTTCTGTAGTTTTCTGCATCATTCAGCAGATGTTGTCCATGTCTCTTTGCAGTAATAGATGAGCATTGACTACAAGAAGGTGCCCCTCACGAGTAGCCCTTCTTGCCATTACCCCTCACAAGCAACTTGCACGTGATCGTTCTCTCCCTTCATTCCCTGCTCCTACTAATACTCTACCGCGGATGTTCACGTATACCCACAAGGCGCTTGTCCTGACTGGACAAATGCACGACCTGGGCCACCCTGATACAAATTGCCTGTATCTACCTAGCCCCGCTGAAAGTCATCCCTACCTGACAGATACACATTGACATTGAATCTTGGCAAATTCCACCGTTCCAATTCCAATTCCAATTGGGATATTATAACAAAATAAAATGGTATATCTTGTAGAGAATGTGGAAAATCTCATTGCCCGCGATGGAAAATGTACAATGACAATGACAATGTTGGATTCGATGTTCTATGGGAACAAACACATGTTCTTCCACTCCTCATTCTACTCAAGGTGTCGACGTCGGGGTGTTTGTTGGAATACTTATAGGCTGTCATTGTCAGCTGCTAGCAGCAAGACAATGATGTATGCATGATTTGTGTAGAGACAAGGATAGCTGAAGGAGCAGGGATACAGTGTAGGTCCAGATTCATCCAAGAGGGCCGGATTTCAGTCTCCAGATTACCTATGATTCCCTGTGGAAGGATAGCTACAAGAAACCTGCATGGGTAGATGATCAATTGGTTGGTTTTGAGCTGAAGAGCACGACCCCTGCAAGGATGTCTCTCCATCTGTAGATCTTTTAGGAAGTGAAAGGTTAGGGCCCAGCTTTCTTATGACAGTGTTAGCTGATTTTCAGTTCTTGGGTAGGGAATTCCAAAAGGGCCTTGATGTGAAATGCATTGCAATTCATTTGATCACCCCCTAAAAGTGCGCAATTCAATTGAATTGCTAAAACTAGCTTGAAAACAACCCTAATTTGAATTGTAGGGCGAATTGACAACAATGACTACAATTCAATTGAATTGTAAATTTGTAAATCAATTGAATTGCTAGGTGACAATTCAATTGAATTGTTTACTACAATTCAATTCAATTGTAAATTTGTAATTCAATTGAATTGTCAACTCACAATTCAATTCAATTGTAATCTACAATTTTTAACTTATTTCTATATATATATTATATATGTGTATATATATATTTAAATTATACATATATGCATACAAAAGTATAAGCTAAAAATACATGTTGCCCGTCTATTCTTGTTGTCCGTCTGTCTATCTTTTGCCCGTGGTAAGGCTTGAGCCCGAGGGAGAGCAAGAGAGGGAGAAGAGAGAGAGGAAGTCACGAAGCGCTTGTAAAAGCGAGATTGTCCCTCTTTGTGGATGTTGTTGCGAATATATGGCTATGTACATATACCAAACGTGATACCAATGTAAGAGTATCAACGTGTAAGAGTTTGATATATTAAATTTATATGGAACACACATCCCACCTTCAACATGATACCTTTGTAAGGGTATCGAAACAGTATTATTTTTTATAATTCTCAAGATGAACGGATCATTTTGTTTTCATTGGGGTTGTGTCCTAGGCCAGATACTAGTGTTAGGGAACTACATGATGATGCAGGGGAGCCTTTCAACAATTGTCGGGTTTCTTTCAGAGCCAGCCATGTTTCTTTTGCCAGTGAACCACAGGAAGCTGCTGATCTCTCTCCCTCTAGTTCCCTCTTTGGCACTCCCTTTCTCGCTAAGGCTTGAAGCTGGCTTCACAACTCCATGATTTCCTCAAGGGCACAAGAAAGAGGGGCAGCAAGAATAGACGGGCAACATGTATTTTTTAGCTTATACTCTTATATGTGTATAAATATAATTTAAATATATATATACATATATATATTATATATTATATACATAAATAAGTTTAAAATTATAGATTACAATTCAATTGAATTGCAAATTAGGGTTGTTTTCAAGCTAGTTTTAGCAGTTCAATTGAATTGCGCACTTTTAGGGGGGTGATCAAGTGAATTGTGATGCATTTCACATCAAGGGCTTTTTGGAATTCGCTACATCGGGTCCTTTATGAAATGGGTTGTATACAGTAATTGGTACCGTGCCATTCATACTAGTAGTCAAGTAGTGTGACATCTGCATATTGAACTCCAGATGGGTAATTGCAGGTAGGCCCTTGTATTTCAAATGTTCTTTTTATAGCAAGTATGTATTCACCATAGTTGATTCTAAAAGGGGAAAAAAACACGGTGCCACCACTTATATGTTTTCAATTGCATATTGTATGCACCCTGGAGTTGAGCCTAAACATCCACACCTCGCACGTACGTTTGATATTGGGCGTGCATGGGCACAAAAAATAATTGAACCATCTAGTTCCCTACAAATCGTCACACATTGACAGGTTAAGTTAGCCCACTAGCTCACTGAGCTCCAGAAGATACCAAAAATATTATCTTTTTGTCTCACCATAGCACTGCAGCAATGTCAAGATTTGTGACATGCATTTTGAACCAAGAGTCCCCTGTTGGATTTCTTCATGGCAATCAAGGCAGGGGCCGGTTCAACCTCAGTGTGCCAGTGGTCCAAGTGCCAAGCAGCGCCATGTCATACTGCAATTGAAGGGAGGTGAACAAATTGTCGGTTGCTACGACATGACCGAGGCCATACATGGAGAGATACCAACTTACCCCTCACCTTTTTCTACTCTTCTCTGGGATCCACTCATGCCCTCCATTCTTTCCACAAATAAAGATCAAAATCATAAACATAACTAGTCACAAAGTCCGTCAGGCCCACACTTTTATGCCCCACTTAATCGATTTGAGGCATATTGTACTGTCAGATGGCACAATATTTGCTCTTGTACCGAATCATAACCTCATCGTCACCATCTTGTTAATATTCCCCAATTCTTTACATCTTGAAACAATTTCATCCCGCACCTTGCCCACCTTGTCCACCTTGTCATAGAAACGACACATCCGATCAGCCACCAATGACGAATTGTCTACCATGTGGTGTTACACATTAAGGTGTCAAAGCAACCAGAATTATTTCATCTTACTGTAGGATGCTGTGAACTCAAGGAAAGGAAACATATATCAGAACGAGGTATGTTACTGTCCTGTCGTATTTCCTCTTGGTTCTCTTTGTAGTACAAGAGTTATCCAGCACTGCAGAATTATGTGTTCATGAACGTACTGATGGATGCTATGCTCGCAGGCCATGTTCTCCACTATTTGTTAGCGACTGGGTCGCGCCTCCAGACCCTTGGAGAGGAGTACTGTGACATATCTCAGGTTTGTGCTCATGTTTGGCCTTACCTTGTCATATGTAGTGGTGAAAATTTAACTGCAAATTGAGACAGGGGAGGTTGTTGGTAGTCAGGGTTCCCGCTGCAATGAGTTGTTTTGGTTTCTGAATCTACAAAGGCGACTAGGAGCAAGGCAGCTGTGGCTGCGTACATTTGAGCACACACAGTTTTGATACCAGGCAGCACTTTGATGGATGTTGATTGTTCCACAAGTAGTCCACAGAAGAACAAACCCCATCTTGGATACGATGAAATCGGTTGCCATCCCTTGGGGGCAGAATGGCCCTCGCCACATACCCTAAGTTCTTGACGACCCAGATAGGCATGCCAGTGGCTGTGCTGATGAGTCCAAATGCAACGGCCAGCTTCTCGCTGTGATCGAGGCAAAGAGAAAATTCCCTTTGTTGCTCCTCCAATCATGCAACACAAAATTTGTGTCAGCCACATACCCAGCTACCTTCATCTGTTCACTTCAGCTCAGTATGGACATCCTCAATTTGTGGATGTGATTGGTCATCAAGCAAAACTGTGTGCACCTGGTTGTTGACCTCAATGCAGCTGTGCCGCTGCCTCCTTCCAGACACCTCGGTCCTCAATCATTTTTCTCACCTTTGCTTTATCAACCCACATGCCAGCTGCAGCAGATATTTCATAACAATACAAGGTGGAAGCACGCTGTGGATCCCACTCGAGAAGGCGTTTTGCTGCCCGTACTGCTAGCTTCACATTGCCATGTACTCTGCATGCACCAAGCAAGGACATCTACACCCCAACATCTGGTTCAAGTGGCAATTTGTAATTGACGTCATCTGCAGAGAGAATAGACGTAAAACTGATACTGTTTGGCTTCAGGCATTCTTTGTGGCATTTCTTCAAATTGTTGCAGGGTGCCCCTACCAACACCCATGCTGAGCACATCCTGTGGTCGTGGAATTCCATGACACCACATCTATTTGGCCACACCGTACTGACCTAGCTTATAGGCAATCAATATATTAAGTGAGACTTTTGTTTTGTTTTGTTTTGTTTGTTTTGTAGATTTGAGATGTCCCCAACCACGAGACCCCAACGCCGGTGCTTGGTACCGTTGGAGAGCCCTCAACGAGGAGGGGTGCACCGGCTTGGTCTCAGGATTTTTGGACCTGCGGTATGGGAGATACAGAATTCCAAGTATTTTTGGTCACTGGAAATTCACAAAAAATAGCAAAAATGGCAAAGTGGGCATTCCTAGACAATGGTTGGAGCCTCGATGGGAGAGATATCAAGGGAAAGGTCTCCGGTTCAAATCTGGTCGTAGGCTCTTTGGAAAAAAAAAAATGATTAGATATGGGATTGCATTTGGACTTAGATGACACTGGACACTTGGGCCAACACATGGGAAATGCACTTGGATACATGAATAGAAGATTGCACTTGGGCTTAGATTTCAACTCTTCACACATGGGCCTTGACATATGAGACGCTACTTGAATACATAGGGGATTGCACTTGGAGTTAGATTTCAATTCTTAACACATGGGCCAATGGTGCAGGCTACCCTAGGCATAGATCTCCCCAAACAGGAGGGTCTCTAGATACATATGGGATTGCACTTGGACTTAGAGGACATTGGAGGCTACCCTAGTAATTATTTCAAAATCAAGTGCCTAATTAAAAGTAGAAAATTTTTGCAAAATGTGCCTAAAAATTAGAAAAATTTCCCGAGAAGTGCCTGATTGCTCGAAAATTGGAAAAACACCAAAACCAAATATCTGGAAAAAAATGTCTAAATTGTATTATTTAAAGTCCAAAAAATGGAAAAAATACCTACAATTTATATTTTCATGTCCACTCAACTTCCAAAGGGCCCTGCATTGATGCAGCAACATCTTCATAAGTCTCATCACCTATCTCATGTGAATCTTCTGAATATGAGAGAATGTTAGGGTTAGGAACATCATCATCCTCGATATGCATGTTTGCAAGACATTGGCTCATGCTCTCAATCACATATCAAACATTATGTTTTTTTTAAGAGAAAATTACCTCAACAATAGTTTTTGAGAGAGGTTAAAAACAATTGTTGAGTTAATATCTATTTTCAAGACCATTATGTTAAGAAAATTACCTCAACAATAGTTTTTGAGGGAGGTCAAAAATAATTGTTCATTATTATCCACGGTCGACTGTAATAGATGCCTAATGTTTGGAAATTATCTAGGGGAGGCGCCTAAATAATAAAAACGAATCTGTCTAATAATATTCTATTTTTATTAATTATTAGGCGCTGAAGTGCCTAATAAGCTAGGTTAGTACGGTATTGTCAAACACTTGAAACGTATCCTCCACACATTTAGCATACTTATTCATAGCTCACAGGGCTATATTGTTTGTAGCTACAACTACTCGACATCAACGTCATCTGTAAACAATACGTTTGGAGGCAGAAATCTACAACCATTATAATTACCTCCAGGGCGGTAAACGTAGGTTTAAATTAATAGAATATCCTAAAATACCTTGAGCAAGTCATGCCGACAAGTTTAGTCAGCATGCCCTGCTTAACTTATATATAGGAAGGGGCTCAGAGGTCTTCTTCAATTGCCGTCCAGCTTCGTTGTTTACGTCTTTGCTCTTTGCGCTGGGAGTGGAAGGGAGAGATTTGTGCAGCTATGCATAGCGGACATGGATGCCTCTACGTGGGAAAGATTGTCCGGAGAATTGGTGTATGCTGTTCTTACTTTCTTGCCGGTGGTCAGTTTACTTCAGTTTCGCATTGTTTGCAAACATTGGTGTTCTTTGATCGATTATCCTTCATTTCGCAGAGATCCTTCTACAGAGATCGAGGGGGCATCTCCTCTTATGCAATCATCTATAGGTTTTCTTGTATATGATTCGACATATACTGTGTATGATTCATATACTGAAGGAGTAGCAAGACATGTAGCTAATGCACAATTATGCACGTACGATCTTGTTGCTGACCAGTGGCAGGCAGGTAGGAGCCACCGCCTCATGCGTTCAAACACAAACTACGCAAAGTACTGGCTAGTGGAGTTTGGAGCAGGAGGTCTTATATGTGTGCTGACTGCTACGCTCAATGGTGGGATGGACTTTGAGGTATGGAACCCACTGACCGGTGACTCCAGGATATTGCCTCCTACGCTCAATCGTTGGGGGTCCCAGCAATAGTGAAAGTGTTCATGGATGAGAGAACAAAGACGTACAAGATTATTCTCGCAGGCAATCGTGAGTATGCGGATAAAGACGAGAAATTTACTGAAGATGAGAGATACCAGATCACAGAGATCTACGATGCAGCGTCGGGTTCGTGGAAACACGGTGGACGTCTCCTGTCTTACACACCATTTTACACTTCAAGCAAATATGTAAGAGATACAGATGGTGTCGAGTACAAAGGGGTTTTGCACTTTGTATTCCGTACGAAGTTGGGAATGAGGGCACAACGGCTACTTGCGTACAACATTGAACAAGACTTATGGAGCGAGCCACCGTACGTCCTCCCGAAGTAGTCCACGAATGTTGCAACTTTGCACTTGTTCCCTGCGAGGGACGTTTACTCGTACGGAGAGCTTATCTGACCATAGAGTGCAGAGTAGAGTGCACAGTCTTCGAGCTGAATGTTTCGAGCAAAGATTGGGTCCCGCTAATAGTACAAGCTCCACGTCTGGGTGCCAGTTCTACGACGTGGATTACAAATCCAATTAGTGGTGGTATCAGGTAACCAACTGATAACCAAAGAGCGAGGTATAGGTATGACTGAGGTACGTGTAAGTGAGACACTTACAACAGATATGCACGTAGTATGGGTGTATGATATGGTTCAACAAACATTGCGAAGGTTGCCCTCTTGGCCCTTTCATGGACCATCTCCACATTATTATCATGGAGTTGCACTAGAGTTTTCATTTCGGCCTGCCTTGTTGCGGACACTAGCAGTATTGTAGAAACTTTGCAAAGCATGGTGTATAGGTGCACCGTTTGCATTCACTCTTTGAGTTTGCAAATCCGTGGTGCTATACACTGGTGGTTGCAACTTTGGTAGAGGTGTCAAGTTAAAGAAGCACAGTGTGAAAACAACTAGAATAAAGCTAGTTATTTGTACTTAACACTTGGATTTAGGTCAAGTGTTAAATCAGGAGTCAAGTTTAGTTTGACACCTGAACCGCCTTATCTTCACGAGAGCGGCAGTCGCGTAGCTCATCTCTCTCGAGTTGAGCCTGCACGACCGAGCTCCTTCATCGTCTAGAACTGAGTGTACTTATGATGGGAGGATAGGTTGTTGTGGGGTGGAGTCCCCATAGCTTGGGGTGCCCCTGGCTCGACTTCTGTTTTAAAGAGTGATGATGAGATGGATTTCATGTTTCTTGTGTTAAGAGTGTGTACTTAGCAATCCTTATCACTCGAGAGAGATGACTCTATCTAGTTTTCTAGTGCTAAGCTAGATATGATGTTTTTCTTAGCACTATTATAATATAACTTGGTAATCTATGAGTCCAAGAGATATGCAGATCCCCACATTCTTCTATTTTCTCTGTGGGCTCTGGCACTGTTTGGGAAGTCGGGTCTTTTCGTCTATCCAAGGCTCTCAACCACAAGTATGCGTCTCATTCAAGCTATGCTAGGGACTCAATCTTGGAGCAAACAGCCGCTGCCGTGTTTTGAGGCTGTGAGCAAATCAGTTTGTAGTTTGCTGCGACGTCTTCAGAAGGGCCTGCGTCAGGTTGTACTTGTGTGGGGAATCTTGATCAATCTGTTTTGAGGTCCGTGGAGCAGCCCTAAGCAGTGGCAACAGGAGAGTTTTTGGCTGTTACATCCGTCCGCGGTGAGGAGATGGGGACGATGTAGAAGATTTTGTTGCATTGAGGAGAATGGCGTAGCCAGACTGAATGAAGCAGAGGAAGCGACGTGGAGCAAGAGACCAAGGAGCTGAGAATGCCCTATGAAGAGAATCCAATACCATTATGTTCTGCAGCTGGGACAAGACGTCATAGCAAGGCCAAATTACAACATTGCAGCAATGGAGATGATGAACGTGAAACCCTACAGATCTGTGAAAAGGAGAGATTTGGACGTCTTGCTAGCGATATCAGACAGGCTGGCCACTGGTGCTACATAGATGTCGTGTCAGCATAAGAAGTCACCTCTGGCTGCTAAGAAGAACCTTGTCAGGCTGCATGAAAGAGTTGCAGAGACGGAAGTTGAGATGTCTGTATGGAGTTGCAACAGGACAATGAAGGCAACCATAAGTTTGACACCCTCTTTAGGCCTGGGAGGAAGGGAGCACTCAACATGGAGCTGTTGGTGTCACCCAGGATGCCCGAAATTGGTTCAATACAAGGGTGGTCTCATATGGGAGAAGCATCACTGGCTGGAAATGAACTCAGTGAGCTTTATGCCAAGCCTGCAGTTGTAGATGTTGAACGAATCCAAGCTGCAAATGGTGTTGAAGAGATAGCTGTATTCCAGTCTGAGGAAGGACTGAAGGAGGCGAGAGCAGACGATTATCTTCCTAGACAACCCATTTTGAACTAACCAACTCTGATCTCAAATCACTAACTAAACCTAACTTCAGCAGCTCTCGAGCAAAGTCTCTGGAGTGGAAGTACAGGTGGTGCTTGCCCTGCGAGGGACTGGAGCCCGCCAGAAAGCCCAATTTGGACAGAGACAAGTAGGAGACTCCCGCTGCAACCTGGGCACTCTCCGATTGCTCCATCTACACATCTCTCATTCCATTTCTTCAGCAGCATCAACCTCACTGTTGTCGCCCAACTGCACCGACCATGAACTCTTTACAGGGAGTTTATGGTAAAAGGCTGATTGCTCCTACCAAGCAGGTGCCACTATAATTGCTTGCATAATCTACTCTCCCGAGGCAAGCGACGCACCTTACTTGCTGCAAACCTTCACTACAGAAATGCAAGCGTCCATCCCTTTTCTGGAGTGAGCCGCTGGAGAGTGAAACAGTAGCCCTGACGCCAGAGGCATGGCAGACCCGGGGTGCAGGACGAGCAGCAGCTGCCAAGCGTGTACCTGCGAAGGAGGATCTCAGCACAACAACCTCAGTTGGTAGACTGCAAATCCACCATTTCGGGCACTCGCAGGGCACGGTATTTTGACCTTGATGGGAACCTGCAGGGAATCGCAAAAACGTGGGAACAGTTTTTAATGGCGAGAACATTTTTGTGTTAAAAAAAAAACAAAAACAAAAACAAAACAAAAAAACCTTTTGATCTAATTTAAATTATTTAGAGCCTAGTTGGTCATATCTTTGTCAAATGAGCTCCGTTTGACTCAGTTTTTGAGGGGATAGCTGCAGAAAGGGGATATCTACCTAGCTAGACTTGGTTTTTGTTTTTGGGACTCTGCTAAAAATCTATGGAATTTTTAGATTGTGAGTGTGCCGTGAAAGAGCCACAATTCTGTTTCTAGAACCTGTTCTGGTCTATATGAGAGACAAATCTGTGGATGTCATCCTTGTATGGCTGGGGGAAATGAGGACGTAATTGAAGGGCAGGTCTCTTCTCTTAGCCTGTGCACACAAGGGGACAAGATTTATGTTTCCCAAGGAACTCAGACTGATTTGAGTGGAGAACAGTTGGACGAGTTGATTGCATACTGGGAGTCAGGCATTAGCAGTAGACAACAGACTGCTGTAGTTGGCGTTGAGGGCCTCAATATCGCTTTGGACAGTCAGAACTTTGTTGGAGCCAGCATTTCTGCAGCTGTAGGTGAAATACCAAAGTGGGTGAAAGCTAGGCTTGGAACACAGTCAAAGACACCCCCGGGTACCAAGGTGTTCAGCCAGAAGGCCATGGTGTACTGGAGCAGAGGAGCAGGAGCTACACAAGTTTGTGCAATCAGACATGGTTGCAGCCGGATACGCTCTGCACAAGGCAACCACGAGCGGGGGTTCATTAGCAATGACAAGTTTGTTTTGCCTGAAGGAGATGCAGTCATTCGCAATGAGGACACCCGCAACCGTCTCAAAGCTTTCGAGTTGAGAGACTATCAGACCCTACCTTTGTTTTCTCTAGTGTTCAGTGAGCGGGAGATAGGGGAGTATTGCTTTGTCTCTATATGGCAGAAAGATGAGGAGGGTTGGTTAGAGCGAGCTACTGTAGCTTGGGACAAGGTTAGTGGCAGGTTTCTGGACATAGATATACCTCCTACACCTTACCATCATGCAGAGCGAGGCACTTTGAGAGAAGTCTGGCACTTGATAGCATAGATCAGGATTAGATCTTGCTTGGGCGGGCTTCTATTCTTCCCCTCCATCTCTGTACTATTTTCATTACCTTGTACTCGTAATTGCCAAAGCCTCTCTTGGTGGAGGCCAGTCAGTCCGGGGTTTTGGGCTGGGCTATTCTGCAGGATCAGCATTGCAGCTGGATTTTGGTGTGGGGGTGTTGATGTTTTGATTTCTTGTGTTTGGACCCCCCCCCAACACCTGCATGCTTGACTGTGCGCCATGTTGGTTTTGTGTGGGCGCTTGCTTTCATAGAGATTAGGCCGGATTTGATCATCGGTCAATCCTAGAGTATGTTGTCGGTGGTGAGGCTGGAGTGATGACCAGCAAGACCACCAGTGTTTCTTCTATGGTGAGGCTGGGTTGATGACCAGCCAACCATAGGAGTTCTTGCGGTGGATGCAGGTGCAGGTGCCCTGAGCCATTGGAATATGACCCTTAAACTGCAACAGGTGCTCACCCGTGTCACTATTAGAATCAGTACTAGAGCCCTATAGTGTCACGTGGGGGAGGTGCACATTGTGAGTGTCATCACGGAGTTACCCAAGGGTTTTGAGAGGAGTACGGCTACAGGCAGTAACAGTGAGAGTGGGTTCACGAGACGAGGTATTCGGTTCAAACCACCTTCACCTCCACCCTCAACTAGTGCAGAGTCAGACACAGACTCGGAGGCTTCATCAACAAGTGTGCAGTTTCATTCGCCATTGTTGTGGGATGACATGGAGGAGATGTATGGAGCTACCAAGGGGCCTCGTAGGTACTCTGGAGCTGTGGGCACAATCGATTTGGATGACTTTATCCAGGAGTTCGACAGCTGGTATGATTTGCAGCAGATGCGCAATCCACAGCTATTCACCCCATTCATGGCGTGGAAGGGACTGTTCCAGCATTTGGAAGGCCCACCTATGGACGATTACCACGAGTTCAGGCGAGGACATGAAGCAGAGATTGAGGAGTGGAGGATGTATTGGTCACCTGACTATGTCTCCATTACTCGAGGCACGACGCGACCAGTAGCTGCATCAGTACCAATATCTCCCACTGCCAGCACTAGTAGTGGAGCAAGTAGTGCCGGTACTTCTGCAGGTGGTACCAGTTCAAAAGATGCTACTACTCCTCCTGCCACGACTACAACACATGTGCCTAGATTCAACCCGGTGGTGGAGTTCTTCCAGGAGTTGCGGAGGAACTACCAAGGTGTACGGATAGAGAAGCTACGAAGTTTTTAAGACTTCCAGCGCAAACCCAGTGAGAGCCTGCGAGAGGCGTACACTCGTATGAGACGCTTGATAAGTGTGACCCAAGGGGTTACTGAAGCTTAGGCAATCCAGTTTTGGTATGGAATTCTGGACAAGGAGTTCAAGAGAAGGGTGCGAGATGTAACCCTGTTACAAGCAGCCCAACCCACATTAGCAGATGTGTTTCTGCTGGCTGAGCGGATTGAGCTCAACATGGTGGAGGAGCAAGTTGTTACCATTGGATTTGGCAAGGACATGCCTGCACGAGGCGCAGCTGCCAACCCACAGGCACAAGGGACTGCCCAACAGCGTGGTCAGGGGGGCAAGGTTTCCCAACCCAAGTTCCATGGAGCTTACAGGGGACCTCAGGTGCAGAGGCCCGTGGCATCTTTTGCAAGCCAACAGCAACCAGGGGTGATATGTTGGACATGTGGAGGACCCCATATCAAGAGAGATTGCCCAGAGAGTGGCAGAAGGCCGACACAAGCACAGCCTGCACAGTTGCAGTGTGGGCATTGTGGCAAGTATGGGCATGGAGATGCCCAGTGTTATGACTTGCATCCTGAGTTGCGCCCAGGCCAGTTCCAAGGGAACAATGGTGGCCGGGGGCGAGGTGGACCAGCCCAAAGAGGACGAGGTGGTCGGGCACGAGGTGCAGGCCAAGGGCAAGCTCAACATGGCCAAGGACGCGGTGGTCAGGGTGTTGACCAAGGCATGGCCAACCGGCTTCAGCAGCTAGAGCAGAGGCTCGCTGCAATGGCTATAGCTCAGGCGGTACCGGCTCCCAGGCAGGATGGTCCACCTCCTGCTCCTGAGGGAGGAGATATAGGAGGATGGGATTCATGTGCGGAGCAGCACTACCACTAGTGCAGGTGGAGTCTGCTGCAGCCGTGACTCGAGGAGCAGCACGAGTTCCTGAGCCACGAAGTGCAGAGGTGGAATTGGATCCACAGCGTGGGGAGGCAAGCCATCAGGCGAGGCTTCCTCAGTCATTCACATTGGCGGAGACTGTGTCGACGCCATCCATGGCACCTAGTTCTCGCCCGACTGTTACCGAGGCGGAGGTTACTATGCCATTGGGGAGAGCTACACGTGCAGCACTGACACCTGCTACCAAGGCTAGTGCAGCCGGTGTGTTGTTGGGGGCAGCCACCTCTGTGTGTCAAGCCCCACTATTCTCGGCAACCATGATTGCGACGCCGGGAATAAGACCAGCTGTAGTGTTCAGACTAGCAGCAACACTCTGTGAGAGTGGGGATGTCACTTCATCTTGGAAGGTGTAGTGGCAGAGGGATCCTCGGATTTGAGGGTCAAGACTGCCACGGCTGCGCCCTGGCAAGCTGCAGCTACCAGATTGACGGAACTGCCAGCTAGGCCAGCCTTTGAGCGCGCCATGGTGACACCTGGAACTGTCTTGTTAGACAACCATGAGGGCATTTTCTCTTTGAGTGGACCGGCAGGCAAGAAGTACCGGCCACTGCGGGTCTTGTTGGACTCGGGAGCCCAGCCACTGATGTTGGGCAGAGCTGCTATTGCAGGTTTGGGCCTCATGGAGGCGGATATGGAGCCTTGTCCTTTCCAGATACAGACATCTCTGGGAGGATCAGAGCAGGCTCGGGGCATGACACGGCATCAGTTGGCCATTAGACTGCAGCCGGATCATCCTGTAGATGGCTCAGTGATGCGGGTCAAGGCCATTGTGACAGACGCGGTCTCTTACGATGTCCTCGTTGGTGGGGCAATGTTATATCCCATGGGCTTCACCCTGGACTTTTGGGAGGAGTCAGCATCCTACAGGCCTGGATGGCAATCAGGGGATGGTCGTCGTGCACAGCTCCCTGTGACATTCATTGGGGATATTGCGGCTGCCCAACGGGGCAAGATGCCAACACTAGCCGCCTTTACAGCTGCAGTTAGTTGGCCTAGAGAGTTGTTGGAAGGCAATGCCCATGCAGAGGATGTACCACCTCTAGTAGAGTAGGATGACATGCATGGTATGGCGGAGTTGCCTGCCATGGTTGCTCACACTCCATTGTGGGGTACGAGCAAGGATTTGCAGCAGGTTGCTGATCGATGGGTGCAACAAGCTTGGGTAGAGGCTTTTGTACCGTCAGGAGAGGAGGAGAGTGCGGGTATTGCACCAGGACCACCTCAGTTGTCACCATTGGATACCACACCTATTGTGTGGTAGTATATGGATGAAGGCATTTGCCTTCTGGACTTGTTTGGCGGGATCAGCACCGGATTGGCTGCTGTGCTACAGGCAGGTGCGCGGGTAAGGCGTTATCTGTATGTGGAGAGGGATGAGACTGCACGACGCGTCTCACTGCGCCATGTGGCTCAGTTAGTACAGCAGTACCCTGTTTTGTTGCCAGTGTCTGCAGTTCGTGAATACCAACAAGCCTTGCCAGCAGACATTTCGTTGTTGGGGGCGCAGGATTTGGAGCAGGTTGGCTCCATTGATCTGGTAGTGGCAGGTTGGCCCTGCCAAGGGCATTCATCAGCCGGGCATGGCAATGGATTGCGAGACTCAAGGATAGGTCTGTTTTGGGAGATGATGCGGGTTTTGCGCCACTTACAGCTTCATCAAGCTGTATCTCCAGCATACATCTTGGAGAATGTGCCACTGATGGGTGATTCTCAGGCCAGGGTGATGGCCAGTGTGCATCAAGTCCGGTCGTGGCTTGGGTCAGCAGTGTTGCTGGATGCAGCTGCAGTGGGGTCACGGGCTCATTGTCCACGGCTTTGGTGGACTAACTTGATGCCACCCGCACTGCTCAAGCGTGCATTTGATGGGGTGCAGCGGCCAACACACCTCACCGTGGATGACATTTTGGACACAGGGAGGCAGTCTCAACGTGTGAGACACGATGACCGTTCGCCTTTGGCAGTGGTCAACAGGGTGGGTCAACCACGAGCAGCATTACCTACACTGCTCAGCTTCCCAGGATCCCATGCTTTTCGGGATGGTGGACTTGGCTTCTTGTGGGATAGCCAGTTGCAACAGTTAGTGGAGCCTAATGCCGACGAGCGAGAGCGGGCTATGGGATTTTCCACTGGGACCACGGCGGTGCCTTCTCTTTCTGAGGCATCACGTCGTCAGGTGTTGGGGCAAGCAATGGATCTCAATTGCTTGACCTGGATTATCAGCTTGGCTATGGCTGAGCAACGTAGAGTGCGGAGTGCACTTCCCTTGACGGTCTCTCTGCCTACCGAGACGGTACAGGCAGCGAGTGGGGGCGAGCCGGTGAGGACCACGGGGTGTAGACATCCATGGCACACGTGGGAGGTGCTCGAGGTTCAGAGGGAGTTGGCAGCCAAGGCAGCTGTGATGGACGAGGTTGGGGATTCTTCTCGGGATGAAGAGGTTCTCAATGATGAGATGATAGGGCAGGATGAGGCCTTGTCATTGACTGAGCAGGAAGGGAGTACTGCTCAAGAGGTTGCAGCATAGCAACCACGGGACGCGTCCTCTACCCCTAAGCCCACTGGACTTAAGGTTGCAGTTACGGAGGACAATTGGGAGCCTGACATTGGACCCATTGTCACCGGAGGAGAGAGACGACGTATACGGCGGTTCCTGAGGGCTTACAGGAATTGCTTTGCCTTCAGTTTGAAGGACTTGGGAGCACTGAAGGGTCAAGAGATCCGTATTGAGTTGGCCACTGACACGCCAATCTTTCGGAGACCCTATAGATACAGTGACATGGAGAGGTCTTTGATTCAGATGAGGACTCAAGATCTCTGGGAGGCAGGTTTGGTAGAGCTTTCTGGTGGAGAGTATGCTTCAGCCACAGTGATGCCAGCCAAGAAGGATGTCTATGGCAATTGGACGGAGAGACGTATGTGCGGTGATTACCGGCCTGTAAATCGTCAGACCAAGTCCGATAGGTATGCCATGCCGACACAGAAGAGATCTTTGATGCCATTGGGCATTCCAAGGTCTTTAGCACGTTGGATTTACGATCCGGATATCACCAGTTGCCGATCAAGGAGGCGGATAAGCAAAAGACGGCATTCTGGGGGATCAATGAGTACGGGAAGGATTGCCTATACCAGTGGCGGTTCTTACCATTTGGGCTTAAAAACGCTCCCGCTGAGTTTCAAAGAGTCATGGACAGGATTCTAGCAGGGGTGGAGTTTGCTCGGTGCTACATAGATGACATCATCATCTTTAGTGCTACGGTGGAGGAGCATGAGAGACACCTTCAGGGGGTATTTGAGCGCTTGAGGACGCACGGATTGAAGTTACATCCGGGCAAGTGCAAGTTTTTCCACAACCAGATTGAGTATCTGGGTCACATGATATATCCTGGAGGATTGGGGGTACAGCAGACTAAGGTAGAGTCCATTGCACAGGTTCCACGCCCCACGGATGTGAGCCGAGTTCGAGCTTTCATGGGGTTAGCAAACTATTACAGACGGTTTGTTAAGGGATTTAGTGCCATTGCAAAGGCTCTAACCAAACTGACCAAGGTGGACCAGGAGTGGCAGTGGGAAGATGAGCAAGAACAAGCTTTTCAAGAGCTCAAGGCGAGGTTGACCTCGGCGCCCATCTTGAGACGACCTATCAGGGGGCGTCCTTTTCAGCTGCATACAGATTGGAGCATGCTGGGGCTTGGAGCGGTGCTCACACAGGTGGATGATGAGGGAAGAGAGTTCGTAGTGGCTTATGCTAGCCGCTCAAACAATGCTGCAGAGTCTAAGTATAGCTCATATGAGGGAGAATGCTTAGCTGCAGTGTGGGCCGTGGCACATTTCAGGTGCTATCTATACGGCAATCTCTTCACCCTTGTCACGGATCACCAACCACTCAAGTGGTTGATGGAGTCAGACAAGCTTACGGGGAAGCTTACACGGTAGGCACTCATCCTTCAAGAGTATGACTTTCAGGTGGTGCATCGACCGGGTTTGGTCAATCGCAATGCAGATGGGTTGAGTCGCAATCCATGCACGAGCCAGCAGGATGACACTGGAGCTCGGTGGCATGGTGAGACGGACGAGGAGATGGTGCCCGGATGGCATGCATCTGCATTTCTGTGTATCTTGGCAGCGGAAAGCTAGGTTGGACCTGCAACAGGGATGACTGTAGATCAAAGTGTCTGAGGACCCTGAGGCCAGCAATGAGCAAGGTGGTGCCAAAGATATACATGAGGATTCAGTTGTGTTGGACTACCTCCGCACTGGAGACACTGCAGCCACTATGACTGCCAAGGAGAGGGATCGGATCCTACAACGAGCCAAGAGGTTCAAGTGGGAGGGGACACACCTGCTCCGAGTGTGGGAGGATGGTTGAGTGAGGATTGTGCCTCACCCAACACAGCGGGCATGGTTAGTGCGGCATGCCCATGAGGAGTTGGGGCATTTTGGGGTGCGACGCACTCATAGTCTACTGCAGGGGCAGTATTGGTGGCGTGGTATGCACACAGAGGTGCAACAATTTGTGGCTAGGTGCATGGTGTGTGACAGGGTGCGTGCTTCATTCAATGCCCCTACTCCACAATTGCACCCTCTTCCGATCATGGGATTGGGCTACAGGTGGAGTCTTGACTTCGCAGGGCCGTTGCCACTGACCATGCGCCACAACAAGTACGTGTTGGTGATGGTGGAGCACTTCTCCAAGTGGATTGAATTGGTTCAATTGCCTGATAAGGCTAGTGAGCGAGCTGCGTATGCATTCTTGGATTGTGTGCTTAGCCGATTCGGTGCTCCAGCTGAGGTACTCACAGACCAAGGGAGAGAGTTCTTGGGGGAGTTTCAGGCTTTGTGTGACAAGGCCTTGATAGACCACCGCACCACTTCTCGGGATCATCCTGAGGCCGATGGCTTGGCAGAGAGAGTTGTTCAGATAGTAAAGAGGGGTTTGCGCAAGTATGGCTTGAAGAAAGGACACCTAGGAGATTGGGACCTTCAGTTACCCTGGTTAGCCATGGGCTACAGGTTCAGCAAACAAGCATCACTTGCCTCCTTCTCACCATACTTTCTTCTCTTTGGCCGAGAGCCGGATTTGCCTACATCCATTTGCAGAGAAGCTGCTACAGTTCTTAACCTTAACGATCCGGATGTATGGGCACGTGCATGTGAGCAGCGTGCAAAGTTGTTCAAGAAAGTCATGCCAATGGCTTTTAAGAACCTTGCCATCGCACAACACCATGATACGTTGAGGTATGCTACCATACGTGGTGGGGGCTATCATCATGGGGTTCGGAGATTCAACCCTGGTGACTATGTTTACCTGTAGCAAACTACTCCTACGACCTTGGATGTGACTGCAGGACGTGTTATTTTGAGGGTTCGAGAGGTCTTGCCCTCAGGCGTCTTGGTCTTGGAGGGTCGGGATGGCATAACTTGGAAGGACCATGTGCGTAATTGTGCGCCATGTCACCTTCCGAATGTCGATGGCAGGATTGACCCAAACCTGACAGTGGTATCTGCAGGTTTGAGGTGCATGTTGTGTGGGTCTGCTAGAGGGGCAGCCACCATGCTGGTGTGTGATCGATGCTCTAGAGGTTGGCATATGGGATGCTTGACTCCACCTCTTGAGATGGTTCCGGATGGGGATTGGTTATGTCCACATTGCATTGGATAGTGGGAGTGGATACAACCATGGAGGGCTAACAAGAAACGCAAAGCCAAGCTACTAAGGGACCTTGAACACACGAGGTCTTGACTCAAGTTCATAGATTGCAAGACGTCGACTAACGATGGGGCTACTCTTGTACCCGGCCTCTTGGTCTATAGAGTTTGAGTACAATAGGGACAGTGATAGAGGACTTCGTACGGCTGTGGCTATTACATCTTGTAGCTATCTAGAGGTAGAGAGACCTATCCACCAGCTAGGGGGGCGATTGTGGCAGACTACTTTATTGTGCATATATGTGTGGTGTGGTTTGGACAGCGATGTAGTTGTGTAGCGATATGTATGCGCACGACAGCTGTCAAGTTAAATAAGCACAGTGTGAAAACAACTAGAATAAAGCTAGTTATTTGTACTTAACACTTGGATTTAGGTCAAGTGTTAAATCAGGTGTCAAGTTTAGTTTGACACTTGAACCGCCTTATCTTCACGAGAGCGGCAGTCGCGTAGCTCATCTCTCTCGAGTTGAGCCTGCGCAACCGAGCTCCTTCATCGTCTAGAACTGAGTGTACTTATGATGGGAGGATAGGTTGTTGTGGGGTGGAGTCCCCATAGCTTGGGGTGCCCCTGGCTCGACTTCTGTTTTAAAGAGTGATGATGAGATGGATTTCATGTTTCTTGTGTTAAGAGTGTTCTTAGCTTTTCTTATCATTGTGGCAGACCACTTTATTGTGCATATATGTGTGGTGTGGTTTGGACAGCGATGTAGTTGTGTAGCGATATGTATGCGCACGACAGTGGGTCCACACTATTGTAGAATTTGCTTGTTGGTTTGAGTTGCAATCAAACCAAATTTGCGTTGCAAACATTCATGTTCATTTATTATTTATTTGGGAGAAGGTGATGGAAGGGCCGAAATATATTAGTAAAGCGAGAAAAAAATAACCTCGAAGTACAAACCATGAAGGATGAAAAAGGGGACACCCCCCGGTATTTACTTGATATGTCGATAGTACGATTACTCATATGAGTAAAGGTCGAGAGCAATTAATTTGACAAAATGACATAAACCATCCGAAATACCAATACAACGTCGGAGACCTTTCAATACCTAGTTCTATTATACTAAGCAATTCTTTCAAAGGTACTAGGATTCAATCATTGCCGCCTGCCCATGATGATTATGCCCGCAGTGTCTTTTTAAGGCAAAACAGTTTTTTTTTTTTTCCTTTTATTTTACAGTTTGATGTTTGAGTATATTAGTGGTTTGGATGGAAAAGTTTAAACCGGATCCAAATATAAGGCAAATTAGGTTCTTAGGAACCTGGTTGAAAATACCCTTGTTGAGAAGTGACCGGCCTTGAAATCAATACCCAGCCAACACTACAATGCGGGAAAGATTGATGTGTTCCCCTTAGACACAGTGAGGGACAAAAACATAAGCATATTCTACGAAAAATATTCTTTATCATTGAAGATTGAGAAGGGATCGCATAGAATAGACATACAAGGATGTATGACAGCTTCAGGTGAACCTCAGAACCTAGTGTAGAAAAACCTTGGTATCAGGTCATCCAACCACAGGGTTAGCATAGCTCATTATCCAATTGATCATATTACATCATTAGAGAATTCAAAGTAATCCGTGGTGCACTCCAGGGGCATTGTTCAATAGCCAAACATAAGACAGAGGTCGGCTTGCCATGTGAAGACACAGGTTCCATGTATCAGAAAAGGGAAGTGGAACAACCTTGGTCGAGCCAGCCAAATTTTTGATCTTTAAGATCCATTGATTGTCGAGGAGAAACTCAATTCAACCCTGGAGACTTCATCCAGCTGAGTTTATTGAAGCATGTTGTATGAACACCTGGGACTTGAAAACAACAGTCATGAAAGTTATTTGCAAAAATAGCAAATGGAAGATACAGAGCAACTGTGGGTAATGAAGTTCGTAAAATAGAGCTACTCCAACAATTCATTTTCTCACAACTGGCCATTAAACTCCAGGGAGGTCAACACAAGCAAGGCTTTGAGAAGAAAGCAAATGAAGTTTTCAAGAATTGGAGAGTGAAAAAAAAAAGCGAATCCGGGATAAGACAGTGGGGCAAACCTCGCATGATCACATTTTCTATCCTGCTTTGTGGACCAAAACAAGAAGGTCGACCTCAACTTCATTTGACAGGGCCAGTCGGACTACTGGAGCGAGCCTCCTGCTATGGAGTGACCCCTGGTTTACACTCCTGGCACCCCCCCTTCCTATCCCCACTTTATTGATCCCTTGCAAATGTGGGGAAGTGTCTAATCAAAAGGCCGGGTCGAGAGAACTCCACTGCGCCCAAATGGTGATGGGACAATGGATTTGCGGATTACAGCTCCATATCCTCCACGTCTAGCAAGGGAAACCGCAGAATTGATGCATGCCTGATAATTGCTCTCCAGAAACATGCATCGACGAGAAATTCTTTCACTGACTCTGCTAGATCTACATAATGGCATCTTGTTGGAATATTTGAGCTTCTAAAAAGTTCATCAGTGATGAGGAGTGTTTGAATGGCAAGACGCTCATGTGCTGCTTTGACTGTTGAGTATTTTAGTCAAAGAAGATCGACGACGTCTAGATCTGTAACGGTCGAACAGATCAGATCAATAGCTCCACTCAATATGTGAAGTAGGCTAATTTAGTGTCCAAACCACTCCGCCAGTCGCCACTAGTTAATCATGAAAAGAGTAGTGCTAATTCCCTGCTCTCTCTGATACTTAGGACTAGTATATTATGCTTGCTTCGGGGTTAATGAAGTAGACTTCGGACATCTCATTTCTCCTTCACGATTCCTAACATGGTATCAGAGCGGGTTAGTTGATAGGGTCTCTTAGAAGCTGACACTGTCAGTAGAACTCTTAGTAGTATTCTAAGTTTCCTTGAGTCAATATGGCCCATGGGGAGAGCAGCATGTCTGAGAGCTCCAAACTGGGAGGACAGTCCAATTATAGCACGTGGAAATTCCGTGTATCCAGTTTGCTACAGAGAGATGAGCTCATAGATGTAGTTGAGCCAAATGCCGATGGGATCTTTATGCCGATTGAGGAAGAATTCCAGGCTGACCAGGATCGGAGGAAGAAGAAGCGATTATTAGCCTATTCGTGAAAGATGAAATCGTGTCGCATATTGCTGGGATCACTGATCCAGCGCAGATGTGGCAAGCTTTGAAGGACCTGTTCGAACAGCGAAGTAGTGTGCGACGTTTGTTACTCAAGACCAAGCTCACAAATCTTCGATTGGAGGAGGGAGGTTCAGTTGCCAATTACTTCAAGCAGCTGAAGGACTAATCAACCAGCTAGCTAACATTGGTGAGGTGGTACGAGAGGATGAACTCTTTGAGCAAATTCTTGTTACACTTCCCAAGAGCTATGAATCACTTGCCAACACGCTGATCTACCGTGTTGAACTTCCCACTCTTAGCGAGCTAACTGGCATTTTACTACACGATGAGGCTAAGAAGGAAATCCGAGGGAAGAAAACAGAGGACGAGGCTCTGTTCATCAAATCCAAATTCAACAAGGCCAAGGTCTATGACAAGAATCGTAAGGGTGGTGGAGCAAAACGGGAGGGAAGCTGCAATTTTTGTGGCAATCCAAATCACTGGATGCGCACATGTGTTGAACTTTCAAATGAAATCAAACGCCGAGCAATAGAGCGTGAGCGTAAGGTGAATAGTGTTAATCTTGTGGAGGAAAGGAGCGATGAAGAAATCGACAATTTCCATGAATGCAACGATGCACCAAGAGAACTAGCTACAGACATCTTGGAACTGAATTTGGCTGAATACGACAAATCCAACTAGTACGTGGATAGCGGCGCTACCAAGCATGTCACTGGCAATGATAATTTGCTTAGTGATGTCAAGAAAGGAGATGAAAATATCAAGGTCAAAACCGCTGGAGGAAACTCTCACGATGTTGCTGGGGTGGGCAACATTACTCTCTCTCAAAAATACTGCAATAAAAAAAGAAGTTTTGTACGTTCGGGGTGTATCAAAGAATTTATTGTCTGTCATTATTTTAGCAGATAAGGGATTCCAACTTCTTTTCAACGATCAGCATGTCTATCTCTTGAATGCTTCGTTCAAAGTTCTAACCAAAGGGACTCGAGATCAATCAAACGGTCTGTACAAACTGACTGTGTCTAGGGAATTCTTCTTGGGATCAGTGACTAACACAATCAATCTCAGTAGAATCTGACATCTTAGGTTTGGGCATTTAAATCACAAAAGCTTACATCTGATGCATGAAAAGGGTCTCGTCACCAGTCTACCAAAGATTTCTCCTGCTGACTCAGCATGTCAGGCTTGTGCACTAGGTAAGCAAAGTTGTCAGAAAGCTCCCAGGAAGAGTTTATACCATAAAGTCCAACCTTTTGAACTGATCCATACAGATTTGTGTGGACTATTTTTTGTCAAATCTTTGTGTGGGGCTTACTACATTTTGACCTTTATCGATGACTACAGTCGCTTTGGCTAAGTCTACTTTCTTCGGAAGAAAAGTGAGACACTCACTCATTTCCAGCATTTTCATGCGAAGGTCTTGAGACAATTTAACATGTCAATCAAAGTCTTACGATCAGATAAAGGAGGGGAATACAGTTCTCTCTTATTCTCTAGTTTTTGCAAAGAACACGGCACTTAGAGGCAGTTTACGCAAACTAACACACCGCATCAGAACGGTGTAGCCGAGCGTAGAAACAAAACCTTGTTAGAAAAGGCAAGAAGTCTGGCCTTCGGTGCTAATTTCCCAGCTGCTCTTTGGGCCGAGGCCATCAACACTGCAAATTATCTGACAAACATATCTCCTACCAGGGCAAATGATGATATCACTCCCTATCAAAAATTATACGGACAGGTCCCTGATGTCAAACATCTTAGAGTCATTGGTTGTGAATGTTTTGTTCACGTTAACACTCAGAAGTCCAACTGGTCACCAAAGTCCAGGAGCTGTGCACTGCCAGCATACGATACATCCACGAAGGGCTATAGATGTTTTTGTCCAGAGTTGAACAAAGTTACAGAGTCTAAAGATGTCATTTTTTCTGAAGATCACATGAGCTTCATGCCGGTTACAACCAGAACAACGATTGAGGACCTTGCAACAACTGTATTCTGCCATCTACCGCAGACTCCAATACTACCAGGACCAACCAGCGGAACAACAAGTTGACGTACCCTATTTCGACCAAGGCGCTGAAACTTGTCAAGGATGAGAACATGACTGAACACAAACAAGAGATCAGACTAGAGGTACAAGACTAGACAAGAAGTCAAGGTCGGCGTGGCCGAATGCATGGTGGGTAAACATGAATCAAGATGATATTTATAACAATGGACAAAAGTACAAGATACTGGAACTTGACTCGAATACTGGAATGCTGGAAATTGGACTGGCGTACCAGATTCTGGAAACTGAACTAGAGTACTGGAAGCTGGACTGGAGTACTGGGACTGGGAACAAGAGTAGCTTGAACTTGTGTTGGCGAGACTGAAGAGTGTCCAGTCTCGCCTCCTATATATATTAGCTACTAAGAAGTTCCCTAAGAAGCTTCCCCTATAGAGGTTTCTTGATGGAGAAGCTTCTTTAAACAAAGGAGGTATCTTGATGGAGAAGTTTCCTCCAAATGAAGCTTCCTGAGCAGTTTCCCAAGTTACTCTTGGTAATTTGATAAACTCCCGGTAATTTGATAACTAATGGTAAATCATGGTAGATCATGATAAATCACGGCAAGTCATGATAACTTCCGATAACATGGTAACTTGGTAACTTCTTGTATTTACTCCTGGTAGGATTCTCTGGGCTATGTCCGTGACATCACCCCCTCCTCTAGCGCCGAGTTCCTCGAGGAGCGGTAAAATCTTGGACTTGCTTAGAGTTGGAGAAAATCCAAAATCCGGCGAATGGTACTTGCCAAGTATTCGGCTCTTCGTTCTTGACTCAAATGATTTATATAGTGGGTGATTCTTACCTCAACAAAAGAGCACAAACAAGTTCTATTTTTCAGATAAAGCTGCAGCAGTATATAGGTCATTGCAACCATCGATGGTGTCCAACACCTTGAACTTAGGACCACGCAGTGATTTGAGTATTCTGATTTTCGAAGCTGTCTTCAAACAAAATTTCGTTGCCTTCTGGGTCCGAAGCCTCAACCTCCAATAGAATTATCAGACTTCGAGTAGGCTCTACTTGCCGTCGTACGGGGTCCAGACGAGGAAGTACGCGTCGCATTGGTGGCCCATCATCTCGAGAGCGTCGGCGTGATGTTGAAGGTCGTGAGAGTCGGAACGGCTGATCTGGTAGTTGGGTAAGTGACAACTCCAATGTATCTGGTTCCTGTGACTCCATGCTGCCAATACAAGATGCAAGAGTGCTGGAAGTGTAGCTATATATACTGATGTGTGGTGCTCATCCCTCCTTAGAGTGCATCAGGTACATTGAATGTGGAGTCTTCACATTGAAGCTAACTTGGCTGACATCATTGTTGTGATGTCTTATTGACGTGTAGCCCGGGGCTTGGCTGGATATCATTGATAAAATTCTTGGACTTTGTCAGATGCATTGGCGAGGTTGGATGAAGATTCCCACGTTCGTTCGCTGATGTCGTAGCCTTTCCAATGTACGAAATACTCAAGACGTTTATACTTGATGCGAGAGTCTAGGACTTCGTCGACTTCATACTTAATTTCCTGATTGAATTCGATTGGTGGAGGTGGTACGAAGACTCTCCCTGGAATATTCGATGGATGATACAACTTCAATAATGAAATATGAAAGACTGGATGGATGCGCATACTTCGTGGGAGGTCAAGCCGAAAACTGACCTGATTTATTTGTCGAATAATTTTGAATGGTCCCAGACGTTGATAATCCAACTTCCTTGATGGACGCAAGGTTTGTATGTCCCGTCGAAGAAGCCACACACGATCTCCGACCTTGAACTGAGGTTGGAATAATAAAGTCCATAGACACGGACGAGCATGGACCCTTGGGGGAATGGGTAATAGTTGAAGAAGGTCGTAAGGTCGATGTCGTGGTCCCTTCGCTCTAGCACACGTGTCGCAAGATTTTATAAATTTTTTCACGAGTTTCCACATCTGCGGCCACTAATAGTCCCTGGATATCAATTCCATTGTTTTGTTCAAGCCGAAATGTCCTACAGCCGGAAGATCATGACATGTTTGAAGAATTCGAAGTCGTGTAGGTCCTGGAGGTACATAGAGAAGTCCCTTGAAATAAAGTAAGTCATCTTTGAATTCGAAGTCGTTTGTAACATGTGGGTTGTCTCGAGGTCAATTTAGTTAACTTCGTAGTGTCGTAGCAAATTGGTCGCTTTTCAGTGCTTCCTGAATCTCCTTTATGATCTCTGCATCGTCATAGGTAGACATGGATAACATATTCAATTGGAGATTTGCTGGTTTCAAGATGATGGATTTTTGTTGGTCGAAAGCTGTCTCCCCCTTTTTCGGCGCAAGATATGATCGTCGAGAAAGAGCATCGGGTTTCCCTTAAAGATGTCTGGGGCGATAGGTAATAACAAAATCAAACCTTGCTAGTGACATACCCCATCTGGCTTGACGTCGATTCAAAACACGAGCACTCATAAAATATTCGAGGTTTTTGTGATCGCTGTAGACAGTGATATGATGTTTAGTTCCTTCCAGTAGATGACGCCACTCCTCAAAAGCATCGATGATCGCTAGAAGTTCTTTGTCATGGATTTCATAATTGATCTCTGTAGCGAAAAATTTGCGAGAACGAAAACCAACAGGGTAAAGTCTGTACCGTATTGAGACTGTATAGCACCAAGTGCAAAGTCCGATACATCTGCTTCCAAGAAGAATGGTTTAGATGGGTCTATATGTACTAGTATTGGAGCCGTTGTAAATGTCTGCTTCAGCCTTTCAAATGTCTGGTCAGCCTTCTCGTCCCATACAAATTTGTCCTTCCCTGTGAGTCGTGTCAATGGTGCAGCAATTTTGGAGTAGTCCTTGATGAAGATTCTGTTATGTATGGGGAAGTCGGTGCGCGGGGATGTCGGGACCTGCATTTTCGGTTCTATAATTCTGGTTCGGTGTAGGTTCGGGCAAGGTTCAGAATACTCCGCTCATTCTCTCCGCGCACAGCTCACCGCTCATGCATTTTCAATCCCCGACTACCTGGAGAGAATGAAGACTCTGATCAGGAAGCTACCTCAAGCACCAGGTGATGCAAAAATCATGGTTCATCAACGGACTTCGTCCTGAATATGTAACCATGGTTACAGTCATGCCTAACAACACTTTGGCTCAAGCAGTAGGAATTGCAAAGAAATTAGAATTGGGATTTCATCAGAGCAGAAGTAAAGATTCCAAGGATCCCTTGGAAGAAGAAGACTCTGATGATGAAGAAAAACCCAAGCAAAAGAAGAAAGAAGTGATTGACAAAACCACTTTGGATCAGAACACTACAGGAAAGGGGGGCCTTTGCGACGCCGCGGCCACGCCGCCGCGTTGGGAAAACGACCATTTCGGACCCGGGGCCGGTGCCGAATTTGTGACGCTCGGCCGTCGCCCGTATGCGGGTCGCGAGCCCCCGCCCCAACTCCCGCGACTGCCGGACGTCGCTTTTCGGGCGGCAAGGGCCTCTTGCGAGCGACGTCTCGCCGTCGCTACCCTCCAGCTGACGACATTGGTGGGGCGACAGTGCAGCGTTGCATCCCTTTTTTTTTCTAACCTGCCCGGGAGTCCCATCCTAAAACCCAAAAACACGTGGCGTGAGCCGGGTGGTACGCCAAACGACTATTGGGCGTGGCAAAAAACAGCATGAGCAGGAGTCGGACTCCGCCACGCCCGGGCGTGGGTTTGCGCGACGCTCTGGCGTCGCGCACTTTATATTTAATCAAAAAATAAAAGAGCTAGCGCAGGTAAGGTGACGGGCTCCGCGACGCCATTGCGTTGCGGTTTGCGACCCTCGGACCAAAAAAACACGTCGCAGGGGGTGACTTAATTTACAACGCTTGGCCGTCGCGGCTTGTGACCCCCGCCCAAAAAACCTTTCGCAGGGGGTGTCTTCATTTACGACATCCGGCCGTCGCGGCTTGCGACCCCCTCCCAAAAAACACGTTGTCAATTACGACGTCATGCAGTCGCGAGGCCAGCCTGGTGGGGGGGTTTGGGGGTTGATTTGGGGGTAAATTGGGGGTGGTTTTTGTTTTTTGCCTGGTTTTGTTTTTGGGGATGGGAGACCTTACAGCTTTTTTATTTCTCTGATTTAGCAGGTACACAATTGAGCAAGCATGAATCGAGGGTGAGGATGGTGCGACACATGAATAAGATGGAAGATGGAAAGATAGAAATATATTTACAGGAAATGAGCTGAAAAGCTCACAAGGGTTCAGTAGGCTGACCCTGGGACCTACATAGACTAGGACTAGCCATCCTCATCCTCATCCTCATCCTCAGTGGAGGACTCAGAGCTATCCGATGAGCCTGATGACTCCGCGCCCTTTGCCAGAGCACCTAAATGAGGCGGCGTTCCCCTAAGTCCCACAGAGCTCTCATTCAATCCCTGGCCATGACCCCCGACCTCATCCATACTAGTGCCCTGTAGTACACTCATCCCCTCCGTGTTGGCCATGTTCTTCATGAGGGATTGCCAACCATGCTCCTTGGCGTAGTTGTACTCTACCGGAGATGGCTTCCTCTCAAACGCACGTTGCTACACATGCCACAAATTAAAGTCAGTTCTTCGCGATGATGGAGCGAGAAAGAAGACATAACAAAATCCATAGGGAAGTACGACTTACAAATCGCAAGATAAAACCCTTGGATCCGCCGGCGCCCCACTTGTGTGTGGATTCGTGTTTGTCAAGGCGGGTTGTTGTTGCTTCGCGTGCCCAGTCAAATTTGGCCTTGTTTGCGGCATCATTCTCTCCCGCAATGAGTGCATCCTACGATACCTATGCACCCCCTCCCCCCCAACAATTAGTGAATTACACACATACGTTGCATCGAATCCACCTCATTTAATACACATGCGACAAATGGAAGGTGAAATGATTCAGGATTTGCCAACCTGTGTAATTCCATAAGGTGGTTTGGGTATGGCCCCCTTTTCCATTGCCCTCCAAATGATCTGTCTGGCATGGTACCTCCTGTCCTTCAAGTTTCGCCCCACCATCTTCATCACCTTGTGTCACTCCAATTGCCCGGAAACCGGCGGTCTAACTCACGGGCATACGCCCGCTTCGCGCCAAAGTGCTGATCAGCCCACTTGATGTGCAAATGGAACCACCTCATTGCGAGTTCGAAGGCTGGCTTCTTCATAGCCTCCCAGAACGCACTACAGGGGTCACCATGGCGATTCACCTCCACCAGTGGCACCACGATCTTTGCCAACTCCACGTCTTGTATCGCCAAGGCCATGTTCTTCTTCCCACCCTCTCCCTTCTTTGTAGCCTCCTTCCCCTACTCCTTTGTTACCCCACTGCCCTCCCCCGCATGCACACTCACCCCTTCCTCTCCATGGGACTTCTTCTTCTTCTTTTTTTCCTTCCCCTTCTCCACGACCATCTCCTTCCCCTTCCCTGTTTGATTTCCTCTTGCACTATAGCCATCTTTTTCACACTCTCTCTATAGGCAAATTGCTTGACAGGAGGTCCCTCAGTCTCAATGTCATGCTGTAGGATTCTTCCCAAGGTCAGAAGCTCCAAGACTGAACACATCCAGGTTGTGAGCTATCAAGGTCTCAACTTGTTTCTTTTGGGCTTCCTCAAGTAAGGGGTTAAGTTTGATCTCACCAAGGACTTTGCCAAGGGCTTCTATTTCTTGAGCATTGAGTCTATTCTTGAAGCTCATGGCAGGAGAAGAGTGGCTGGAAAAAGCAGTGACCAGATCTGATTGATCATGGACAATGCCTAAGGCTTCAAAATCAAAAGCAGGCTGGACTTCACCAATCTCTTCTAAGGGACGGGAAGAAATTCTAGCAAGCACTTGCCCCTTCTTGATGGTCATAGGAAACCTTTCAGGATTGGCTATAAGAAGCTTGACTTCATCTTTGTAACCTCTATCAAGAACCCCAGTAGCAACAAGACAATGCTTTAAGGTAGTAAGCCTCCTCCATCCATCAACCTCAAGGTAGTGTCCATTAGGACAAAGATAGGCCAATTGGGTCTTGACCACTCTCTGGCACATAGATGGAATAGTGACATCACATGGAGCTCTAATCAAAGTACTGTTCTTTTGCACCACAATGGGAGCACCAGACTTTTGACCAAAGCTAGGTACATGCCACTCATACATCAAGGCAAGATCTGGCTTGTATTTGTAAAACTCCAGCCAAGACATGTTGTGGTGGGTCCTTTGCCTTACCTCCCTTACCATGGCTTGAACTTGGGAAAGGTTGGCAGTAGCAGTGCCTACATGCATCTTGACAGTCTTGAGAGGCACTATGACTTCATGTCCTTCTCCATTGGGAAATCTTAGGGAGTTGTCACCAAGGTTGATGGTAGCTTGAGCCCCTGTCATCCAATCCAATCCCAACAAGAACTGGTCTCCTACTGTAACTATGCAAGTAATCAAGACCTCTTTCTTGTGAATTCTAATAGGGACAGTGACCAGCCCCAAGGGCTCATACCTTGACCCATCTGCAATGATGACCTCCATGCCTTGTGCAGGGGTCAACTTGAGGCCCAAGACTCGACTCGCTACCTGCAAAGGGATGGTAGACATGGTTCATCCAGTATCTACAACATATGGAAAACTCAAATGATGCATATGATATTGTGTGATCAAGGGACTTATGTCAGGCACTTGACATTTCTTGGCTAGTTCACAATGCAAAGCCTTAAAGTTAGTTGACAACATGACCCTCTTCTTACTTGCATCAACAGGGGTGCTCCTTCCCATGACCTCTTGTCCCCTGCCCAAGAGATCTTTTTAGTTTAAATGTGTGTAGCCAGCCTGGTTGGAAGATTCTACCTGAGCATAGCCCTCACAGTCAGGATGTCATACCTTAGTGTAATGCTCATCACTGCCACAAATATAACAAGGAGCAAACTTCCTCTCATAAGTAGCCCCTGTTTGTGTCTTACCTCTGAACCCTCCACCTTTACCTCTCTGCTGATCTCTGGGTTTGTATCCAGCTCTTTGCTAGTCTCTGGGTCTCCATTCAGTCCTCTGCTGATCAGCCTTCAAGGCTGCAAATTGAGTAGCTATGCTTTTTCCCAACTCACCCACAGTGTGAGCCAATTCTTGCAAAGCAGAGTCACTAGACTCAGATCCTACAGGAGAGGTCTCTCTCTCATCAAATGTGGCGGCCATGGTGTCTTCATGATCCATATAAGGGATCTGAAATTTCACATGGTGTCGCCTTTGCTTTGCTTCAGCCAGGTCCCTAAGCTTAAGACTAACCTCATGCAACATCTCATCACTATCCTTGAAAGTACGACGTTGTCCCCAGGCTTTCACTTCTGCTGGCATGCCTCTCAAGAAGTGTTGTCTTCGCAACCTCTCCCTAATAACAACATCTTCAGGCACTTGTTCAACAGCAGCAGCCCTTAGATCTAAAAAGTATTGCCAAAGAGACTCACCCTCTTTGTATGGCCGGCCACAAAGTTTGTCAAGGCTATCCAAAGGCCTCTCTGCAGGCTTAAAGATCATAAGGGCTCTTCTTTTAACCTTGGCCCAAGTCAGGTTAGCAACATGCAACAAATCACTAGCTTCTCCTTGCATGCTCATGCGGAATGTACCTATCATGACCTCTTCTGTAGCTTTGTTCATTTGAGCACTGACTTCAAACAATTCCAGAAAATTCTCTATCGTCTTTCCCATGTTATACTCAGGATAGGCATAAGTAATCACTGGTGCTACATGGTATACATGACCAGCATCTACATGTCCCTGAAAAGCCACTGCCTGAATTCCCAAATTATTGTGACTTGACCTCGCACCTCCATGCTCATGAACTGCCATCCCTCCCATAGCCCGAGAGAGTGGTAATATAGTAGGTGGGGTACTGGACCATGACTGAAGAGCTGGTTGACTTTGTGCAAGCACTTGGCTTCGCACAGGGCCAGACCAAGCGGACTCACTAGCCACGTACAAAGGATGAGATGCACGAGAGGAGGTGACAGGCATACCTTGAAATTGAGGATTGTCATGCAAGGAAATAGGCCTCAATTCTGCCGGTGGAGCGGAACTCGAAACTAAGATGCTAGGCTGACTTGCAAGTGACTCCCCTATGTGATCCAAGCCGTCCATCCATCGTGCATGGAAATCCATGGCATACAGGCTGGCCCTCGTATCACCTGCAACATCCAAGTTTTCCCGAATTCTACCACCCAAGCCAGGTCTGGTGCTAGTGGCTGCCGCAGGTCCAAGACCATTGGAAGCCCTAACCTGATTTCTACCATCAACCCCACTAAATCCTTCTTCCATTGATACCAAATCTGACTCTACAAAAGTCCTATGTCGAGGCTCAGTGACTGGAGATAACACATGAGCATATATCCTATTTCTACCTGAACGCAACCAACGGCTATTGGGCGAGTTGGACATTAGTTAGGAATCACCACCTTTAGAGATCTTCAACTTCCACTACACTGGTACACTGCCAAGCTTGTGGAGTCACAATCCTCAAAAGCTTGTGTGTCTCTTGATCGTGCTCAGCAAGAGCCAACCAATTCCACCCGCGGGAATTCTTGAACCAAAAACCCACATACAAGGTGTAGTCTGACCCCCAGTAACGGTCACTTCTCCAAGTTTGAGACAAGACAGTGCTCGGCGGCCAATGCCCGATGGAGTAAAAAACGTTCAGTTTGCAAATCGAGCGGAGAGCGAATCGCTCGTTAGGAAGAATAACAAGATTTCCTTGAAGAGCCTTCTCACTATGACCCGTGAGAGAATCAACAAGGTCATGGGTAGTAGGTGTACACACCGAAAGACTCCCAAATCTTAACAATCGTAACAAAATCGCACCAATGCCACTGGTGAACAAAGCCAAATGCCAGGGATCCACAAAATCGCAGGACACCAGCGGAACGTCAAGGGATTGAACGGAGATTTGTTCGCAAAGCCCAAACTGCCTGAATTCCAGGGCACCGTAAGACAAAAATTGACTTTTGAGTTCGGGGATAGGCACCTTGAACTGTCTCCTCAAAGCTAGTTCTTTGTTAATCACACTATGGACTTCCCTCATCAGTAAAGCAGGATCGCTGATCCAGGCAGAGACTCTCTCCCGTTCAGTAGCTGAAAAACGCGAGACGTCCACAAAAAATCGAGATTCAAATTTATCGATCCACACCAAGTCGTCACTGCTCAACTCGAGCTGCTCATTGTCAAACACAAAAGAGTCATGGATTTGCGAGTTAACATCAGGCAGCCCCTCAAGATCGTAAGCAGGCTCAACGTAGCCCAAACCGTAATCAGCTCTGTCAGGGTCACCGCTTGGCAAAGAGCCCGAACTCACTGAGCCACGAGCCGAATACAAAGCTCTTTCTTCCAAGGCCGCTTCTGCCCTAGCATACGCTGAGTAGTTAGAGCCTGAGGAGGTAGGTCTTTCAATGTCAGGAACAGGAACCCCTGGAATCAACAATGGAACACGCGCGGCAGGAGCTGCAGGCAATTTCCGAGACTGGACGACCATCCACCACCTGCAAACTGGGAGTAGATACAGGAACGCCTAAAACTAACTGGCTGGAACCCACCACGGAAGAGTTTGCAACCTCCACTCTCAGTTCTATCTTAACCAAAATCAAGCCGTTGTCCTCTCTCTCGCTTGACAAGCTACAGAGAACTGCAGACGCCATTGCAACACACAACTCTTGAACCAAAAACTTCTTCCAAAACCAGATTGAACCCGAGGTAACTGCGCAAAATCATTGTACGTGCGGAGCCGCCACTACCCACAAGACTCCACCATATTTTGTGCTTGAATGAGATTCTCCCGTCTTCACAAGTGCACGTTAAACTAGGGGTGTAAGAGCTCGGAAGGAGCGGGCTTCACAGCACGAGAAGAGAGATGAACATGTAGAGGATCCCACGTACAACATATGCAGAGCTAACACACACACATCCAAAGCTCACGTCCAGAAGCCCGTACACCAGGTTGTACATACGAGAAGAAGGGCCCTGACTCAAGGTCGGGAACAAGCTTATACCCAAAACCTAGGGTGAGGCAATACCCCACGTGGCAGCATGCCACGGGTTGCCTAGATTACAAACAGATCTGGCCCGTAGACCAATGAAGGGGCCAGATGCAGCCACAAAACTCTAGAATAACCTCAAACAAGTATAGGTTGGGATCAACGTCCGGGGAGAACCGGCAGCCAGTTACATGCTAGCCGACTGAATTCCAGAATTTCCGAATGAAATATGAAACCTCAGGAAATGGATCCGAGGGAAAAAATGGCCGAAGTGGAAATCAACCGGGTGCCCTACTTTTAGGAAGGATATTTGCCTTTCCATTTCATTACAGACAGGAAATCTGCCTTAGTTGGCAAGGCCTGGACGGATTCCGGCCCTTCTTATATTACAAAAAATGGAAATGGCCGTCGAAGTCCACCACATGGCAGAAATCCAACGTGCCAGGCCCGGTTACATCCAAGGAAGGGCGTTTAGGTGAAAAAATATTGAACTCGAAGAGGGCGGGCCCGCGGGCAAACCCTACTAAGTCTGGACGTTGCTCTCGCAGCCCCAGCCCCACGCCTGCTTGCACTCGCTGCCTGCTATCACAGCTCACCTGTCCACGCGGGTTCAATTCTTGGCCTCCATGTGGTTTGAAGGCATTGACAGGTCCAACTTCTATAAGGATACAATGTTCTTCACTTGTTTGAATTGCTTAAAACTGGTTGTGATTATTTATTTATTATTATTATTATTTACTTATTGTTGTGCATTTGACACTTGTGTTGTCAACCGGTTGATATTTATAAGGGCCGGATTTATAGCTGAACACAAAATAAATCATTAGGAATATTACCGGTTGTAAAGAAATTATCTCGGAAATTGACCGGGTATAGTTACCACTAAGGGGCAGCAACCGACTGCCCAACCCACTTAGCCGATTGCTGCTGGGAATGAGCGGCTACTGGCTGGTTCAACTGAAATTATTTCCCGGACGCTGGTTGGGATGTATATAACGGCCTCCCGCCATAAATACTAATGGCATGGATGAACTTGTCGGACTATGATGAATAGGCTGAAAGTCAGGCCAGGAGAACATGAGCCATCACACCACTGCATACCTAGTCTTGCCTTAAGGCATGGCCCGAAAAAACTACTCAGTAGGTACGATCTAATGCAAAGGCCTGGGCCTTGTATATGCTAATTCGAGGATTGGCACTTCTTTAAGCAAAACATATACAGAGAAGAAGCCCAGTCGAGGATCGAACACCGGAGCAGGTGACGTTGGAACTTGGATGAGCAACGGCGCCCCAATTCGGCCGGTCGGTTAGTTGGTTTCACAGCAGCACGAAGGGATGGTATGGCTTGCCCTAATCTCACTGAGCGAGACCTTGCCTGCCTTGCCTACAATGGCGTAGAGACAGAGGTCTTTTGCAGCAGTTGCAAAGCAGACGATATGGGGATCACAGGGGAGGATCTCCCGTATGAGAATTTGGAGGTTCCTGGAGTGGCATTCACGCAGGAGAGAGGCCACATTGAAGGTCTGTCTGAAGGATTTATTTCCCCCAAGAAGGGGTCGTCCAAAGGATTGTTCTTCAAGCACCATAGCAGGGCTGACGAGGCATTCTTTAAGAGCAAGCAGTCGAGGCTTGTGAGCGTGTTGGTAGGAACTCAGGAAGGAATTGAGGAATGGTTGAAGGTGTCGGGTCCTGCACGTTGCGCGCTGTGGGTGGATGCGCTTGGATCTCAGTCTCCTAGCGGTGCAAGTAAGAAATTCACAGGGGTGCTTAAATTGGCCTACAGATTGCGTTCGCACCATGTGTTCTACCAATCTGTCTTGGGTGACAGTGTTGTGAACCTATCCATAGTTAAAGACAAATCCTCGAAAAGAAGGAGGTCTAAGAAGGAATCCAGTTTCCTCGAATCAGAGGAGCCTGATTTTGGTGGTCTCAGGAAGAGAGAGTGGGAAAAAACGGTGTTGGTTGGAGACACTGAGGACTCTGCAGCTTGCGGAGGTCGGCCTGGCAAGGGGTTTAGTGCGACAGCTGCAGTGCGGTGGTCGTTGGTAATGAATCTGGGAGCTTTTAAGCAGCTCGGCAATATGCTTTCTCCAGGTGGAGTCCTTTGGGAATTCCGGCGACTTCTGATGCAGGTCAGTCAATATGCAGGCCACCTTGTAATGTCTCACCTATGTATAAAGACCAGCTAGGGAAAATGGACGCTCTTGGCTATGTTATACCCAGATTGTTGTAACTATTTAAGGATTGCATTTTGGGAGATTTGTGGCTCAAAAGTACGACGATGGGTGTTTTCAAGGAATCCAAATCTTATTGGTATACTCTTGCGATTTTTTTGAATCGAGGGTGTGAGCTATGACTTTTAGTCCCCTTGGCAGGATATTTGTGCTGCGGGCACTCTGACAGTGATATCCTTGCAACACAGAATAATTGGAATGGAAATAATAGAACCTTCTGTTCTTCTAAAGGCACAACAAAATGCTTGTATCATAACATTCAAAGATCTAGTTGCTGTGGCGATATGATCTTTTTACAGGTCATCCACCTCCCAGAATTTCTGGATGTTGATTTCAGACATCTGGATCTCACTGGCTGGCTTGCTCATCACCCCTATGCTGTCTTTGTGGCCGGGTCTGATACTCTGGTGGCACAACGGAATTGTGAGGGGGTCCTAGTGTGGACTATTTTGAGGTTTGATTTCAGGAAAGTGTTGATAATGCTTGCAAAGGGGAAGTTTGTGGAGGATTTGGAGAGCCATTTTGGTAGAGGTGAGAAAAAATTTCAGAGTAGATATTGCAAGAGGGACTTGCAGCCTTTTGGAGCTATTGGGGAGAGAAACAGGGAGCTGACTGATGATAAAGCAGGGCAATGCTCTCAAGATACGTCCGCAGTTCTGGAATGGAAGCTCTGGGGGGAGACCCTAAGGCAAAGGGAGGTTTTACATACAGGCCTGCTGGATACAATTCTACAACATACCTTACAGAATGGAGGGGATTATATCGTCGCAAGTTCACTGAGATCATATTTCCACTCCTGGAAAGAAGCAAATACTTCAGCATGCTCCTTGTGGACGGATCTGGGAACTGCATTCAGGGAATCTAAAGCAAGTTGCCCAACTTTGGGCGGGATTCTCACATCAAAGGAACGCTGTGCTCTTTCACACATACGAAGTAGCAGTAGAGGGGTCCGCCAAAGAGGCCTCCAATTATTACTAGACTTGCTGCGGGATGGGCTAAGAGATACTAGTGTTTCATCGCATAATACAGGGCGCAAACAAGCTCACAAACAAGCTAGATCAACCCCTGTCACAGCTCGCTCTCACAGCCTGGCACGCACACAACAGACCAATGAGATTGGTCTCTCCATGAAAAGACCCAGAAAAGGGGAAGAATTCTTAGAAAATGTCACAAGCACTAGTCAAGAAGATAATAAGCAAGAGCCCCACAGGAGTGAGAAACTCTTGAGAGTGAAAAACACAATGGATAGAGACCTGCAGTTTGAAGAGAAGCAGGAAACGGGTTTGTTGCCGGGACTCATGGCAGCCATGGATAGGCAATCTCATGGGGCACATTGGAAGGGGGAGAGAGATAAAAATTGGGTGGGAAGTCAGACTGAGAGAGCACGAAAAGTGGCTGAGATGAACTGGACTCGGTTTGAGGAAATGAAGTCTGATCGCTCTTGTGGTTCAGCGGAGAGAGATAGCATCAAAGCCAATCATGAACTTGGATGGGAGAGGGTGCTAGAGTGGCTCCAAAATGGGTTTCTTGAGGCACTGCTGAAGGAGGGTTTAGTTGGGCCCAAGAAAGGGAGCTCTGAACAATGGAAAGATGATAGTTCAACATTCCTAGATGTTAGAGAAATGGCAGATGCTTGCTTGAGAATTGTTCAACTTGTTCCTGGTGAGGGGACCTACCGCTTGGTCAATTATATGGCCTCCTCACTCCAAAATATTACGGAGGAGATTCTAGCAGTAGATGGTGTGGTCAATCCACAAACCGGAAAGTTAAACTTTGCTCCGAACCCACCTAGTTTGGAGCCCGAGCAGTGCAAAGCAAGGATTGTAGAAGAGAAGAATGAGCTCCAGGAGAGTTTAAAAGGGCAGAAGGAGAAGCTCCAAGAAGGGTTTGAGGAGCTGGTGTGTGTCTCGAGGCTTCTCTCTCTGCTTGTCTCAAAGTCAGTACTGGTGGCAGCAGGTCTGGCTGAAAAAAGAGGGCTCACACTGATCCTTGAGCTGTATCTGTGCCTCGTAAACGCATTCCCTGTAAGTTTGAAAGCTGGAGGGAAACCAGCTCTTGCAGGAGAGGGTGATGAGAAAGGGGTGCTTCCAGGGGAGGTTTTGGAGGGACAAGAGGTGCCTTTGAAGGTTCTCAGATCTCTTGGTTCTGGCTCTCCATTTCTTGATAGTCAGTGTATTGCTGATGTGTGCAATGAAAGGGGCACTGTTCCTGAGTCTGCTACAGCTACCACGGATCCTAGAGCAAGCAGCAGTCTCCCATCGTTACTGCTTGGAAGGGGAGCACTGAGCATACCTCTCCGCCTTCAGGACAGTCTAGCTGAGAAAGAAAAGTCGCGAGATGCATCCGTCCAAGAGACACTGTCTACCTGTCCGGAACTCACAACTCAAGAAGACTCGGAAGACCCTCCTCTAAATGGGTGGTTGGAGGGGAAGGTGAGGTCCCCAGGTGCTACTGCGGGGCTTTCAGGTGCACCAATTGTTGACCTGGGAGACTCCAAACCACATTCAATCATTGGGCCTGAAACTGGAGGCCCTAATGGGATAGCTTCCGTTCAAACACTGGTTACTCACAGAAAAATAACCGAGTTCATGGGAACTGTCCCACAACAGAAGACAGCATTCAAACAGAGGAAGCCATGTGTGCCTAGGCTATTACTGACCTCATTAACAAGTGAAGCTCCTGCACCCGTCACATCTATTGAACAAGGACAGCCAACATCTCCACAACAAGATGTCAGCTTTATTAACTGTGCTGTACCTGTTAATATTAGTGACTCAGGTCTTCTGTCGCAATCATCTATAGACACCTCAATACCTTTGATGACTGACACAATTTTCAATATGGTTTGTGAAGCCAAACTCCAGCTTTTACAGGCCTTTGCCTGCATGCTTGCAAACCGCAGTATAACAGTCGACAGGCTCAAATGTGATCTGACTCGGAAACTTCATGAAGAGAATGGTGCAAAGTTGCTGTTGTGGTTTATGCCAGACCTGATCGGCGCTCCTCTCAACAGATTTCCTGCCTGTGTCGGTGCAAAATTCAAAAAGCTTATATTTCGGATTGTTTTCTTGCTAGATGTGACTGCTCATGAAAGTGACAGGTTCCTTGGGAGGCAAGAGTGTGACACTTGTAGAGGCAAAGATGCACCTGGCGGGCCTTGGTGGAGCGGACCAGGCCCACCCATGACAATCGTTACTAAAAGATTCTCAGATGCTATGCTGGTAGAGATCCAAGAGCGGCTCTTCGACATCCTGTCCTGTTTGACTGCAACATTGCCAGACTGTCGCTCACCATCGGACATAGAACATGGACAGTGTGAGGAGGCATCAAAGATTACTGACTGCAGAAGAGCTAATGCTTGTCTTAAGGAAGGACAAGCAAGGGCATATCTTTCAAAATTATGGGATGACATGGCACGGCTGCTAATAGTGCTGTCGGACTATGTTCAATTCTCACCAGAAAAGGCGGGAAGGTCCAGTGAAGTTTTGAAGTGCTGTGGTGTGCAAATGGACCAGATTCTAAGCCTGCTTGCAGCGCTTGGGGCCACTGCCTGCTGGGATCCTGCACAAATCTTGGCTACACAAAGTCTGCTGAAACTGCTGGCTGTGTCAATGCAAGATGTGATAGGTGGAGGGATGGAGGTGCTCCAGGTTTGGGGAAATGCTGAAGAGTTGCTGTGGCACATGGTGGTGGGAATACCAGCACATTGGAACTGTCTTCTAGGCTACATGAGCTGGGTGGTATTGGACGTCTGCCAGCGGTGCTTGGGAAATGTTCTTGAGGATTACCAAAAGTCCCTTCAGGAACCTGTAAGACTGTACTATTGTGCTCTGGGCCAAAGAGTGGGAATAGGAGGGATCTCAGAGCGCGTGTTTACTAGTTGTCAAGGCATGGAGGCTTCCCCACAGAATGTGCTTGGCTTCCTCAGACTTGTGGTCCTCTTTGTGCAGAGGAGGCTTGACTCGCAAAGACAGAGTGTTGAAGAGAGCTCACCTGTGTTTCAAATGACATGTCTTTTGTCTTTTCTGAAAGTGATAATGAGGCCAGCTGATGGGCTGTTGATGAGGGCCATAAGGGGGGGGAAACATGGTAAAGTCTTCGAGACCAAAGAACAGGACACCTGCTTAAGCCCATTAACACAGGTCTTCAAATGGCAGAGTCAAGATCATAGCTTGCAGCAAGGCTATGGATCTGCTGCGGCAAAGTCAGCTTCACATACACAGTATACAGACTCTCTTACGGGGCAACCAAATGGTCCTCAGAGAAGCCACACAGTAGGATTGTGCCCCAACTGTGCGGGCATGGTTGATGGCAGCCTAGTTGCTTCAAATTGGGCCTTGTGTGCGGAGCAAGAGAGCTTACATGTGCTGGCTGAAATCTTCAGTCTGAAATGCTCGTCCCGTATTGAGAGATGTGCATTGGAGAAGTTTGTACATGAGAAGAAGGGGACATTAGAAAACCCATTTCTTGCCAGAAAGTATCTGAAGCCCTTCCTTGAGACTGTCTACATGGGTTTCTTGGAGCTCTATAACACTGGAATTCAACATTCAGGGCCAGTGTCAGACCCTGTTGAACAGTCTGGGGTCTTCGCCTGTAGTGCACGAAGGGAATCAAGGGAAGATCTAAAATCAGAGTACACACATGCAAACCAAAGTCAGTGGGAAGGGGTACCTACAGGTGCTGGCAACCATGTGCAAAAGCTATGCAATCTAGAAGTTGGCCTTGAGGATGAGCAGATATCCATTGCATGTGCCGCGTATGCACGTGCACTCATGGCGGTAGCCCAGAATCAGACAGAGGATGCAAGTGAGAGGTTTCGCTTACTGGGTGTCATGGAATTCCTGGTTCAGCAAATTTCACTAGAGTATGAATTCTCTCAAGTAGCTACCCCTAAGGAGATGTTCATGATGGCCCAGGAAACACTGCTTAAGGTAGACGACACAAGGGGTGTATTCCAAGCACATGCAACTGATTCAAGCAGGATGTCAAAGACACATGGAGAGGCCTCTGTTTGCAGCTTGGGACATGTGGGTAGGGCAGAAGGAGACAGGGAACCACAGGAGGAAAAGGGGAGGGGATTGAATGAGAGAGCAGAAGGCAGCAAGTGGCAACTTTCTGACCTAGACAGGGAGCCTAAGCCAGTAGAGAGGATTGCATGTACGGACACTCCTTCCCATGCAAACCAGGTGTCGGTGTTTGAGTGCGTCAGTTCTAGCTCCACAATGACCTCCCATAAAGGGCAAAAGGGAACAGGCCTGAAGCTTCAGGATGCTCAGTTAATGTCCGAATTTGCAATGGGCTCCCCTGTGCATTTGGTCGATCTGCGAGGCTCTCACTTACCACCTCTAAAAGGAGGTGCGAAGGGAACTGGAGATGGCAGTGTTCTGGAGAGGGACGATATGGGAAACCAAACTATTCATCTTGGGTGTCTCTCTGCAAGAGATACGAGGCAATTTGGACTAAGAGGGCAGTTGGATCATTTGTGTGAGGGTCGGTCATCCAGTTTCCTTTCTGGTTGCCACGAGTTCATGTTGCAGTGGACTATGCAGCATACTTCCAGAGATCTCCCAAAGCAACTGGTGCATTTTGTTGAAAAAGATGAGAATTCAACGATCTTGAGTGAGCGGGGCACTGACAGCACACGGCTTTCCTCCCATTCAACTGGAAGGCTGGCAAGACAGCTGTCAGGCCAGGATCAAACTGAGAAGGACTCAGGAGCATTTGGATTTGGTGTCAACAACTTGGCAGCAGCAGAAGGTGGGGGAGTTGCAAGCTTGACCACACCTAGGTTGAAGGGGGAGTTTGTGTATAGTGGCCGTTTTTTTGACTTGAATGAGGAGGTTGAGCGAGAGCTGGCGGAGGAAGTTGAGATGAGCTGTAATCCAAGAGCTAGTCATGTGAGAGATCTGAGCCAAAAGGGAAAGCGACCCAAGGTTTGCAATGTGGAGGTGTTAAGAGAGAAGATCACAGGCAGTCTAGACCTGAGACGTCTTACAGGTAGAAGTGTAACGAGTGAATCTGATAATAACCACCAAGCACAAGTTGACAAAGAGACCCCTCACTCTAGCTCTGGTCAGGATCCAGAGCATAACAGCAGTCGTCCCATGATACCGAAGCTTAATTTTCCCAAAGCAGCCAGAAAAGGGGGACCAGATTCAGGCTCCAGGGATGCAGCAGAGATGGAACCCCTGAAAGTCGGTGCAGGGGATATCAGTGAGAAGTGTCTGACTGAGCATTACAGCAAAGGCAGCCCTGGAGGGAAGAAGACATATACGGACACTGGGGAGAGCAGAGCGCAAGTGTGGCAAGTATCTGTGCTATATGGGAATGAGTGCTGGAAAAGACGTTTGTATCGTAATGGAGGGTTGCATGTGCTGTTGTTGGAGCTCTTCATATACCTCATGCTCTCCCCAGAGTACATTCCTTGTCGTCTCATCAAATGACTTCCTCTTGCATCTCATTCTGGTGCTCCTAGTGCTTTGAGTCTGTGAGATGGAGAGTAGAGTCAATCAACAAGAGAGGATTTCTTTCGCTCGACAGAAAGTAATAGAAGTGAGGTCTCGTGACTACCAGGTAAGAGTCCTCTCTCTGCAATGCTGCACGGTTCCCATGTTATGAGAGTGTGCTCCAGTCAATCTACTGGTGACATGTCGTGGTCAACTGTTAATAGTAGTGGGACTGGGAGCAGATCAGTTTTATGAGCTGGGTTGATTGTCTGAGCTATGACAAACCTAGTGCTAATGCTGACAAGCCAGGTGGTTGTGTTGGGAACCACTATTGATAATCAGCCACCTTCGTCTAGGAGTTGTGCATCTGGATCATTTTGGAACAGCAGATATCCAGTTGACCCAATTGCCAGAACCACGTGCTGCCACCCAGAAGAGATTTTGTGTGGTGATAGATAACTCAGAGAATCTGTCGCCAATTTCAACCTCAATTTTGGACCTAGAAAACAAGGCCTTCAGCACACAAGAGCAGATCAATCAATGCACAAAAAAAACAGGCACATCACCTGAGATGTACCACCCAAAGTGCTGATTTGTGGTGTATTCGGAAGTTCTTGGTTGGTGGGACCCCAAGAATGGTTCTTAAAGATCACTGGCAATTTTTACACCCAAAAGTGAAGCTGAGCATGCTCTAACCTGTTGTGTGATGTGAAGCAGGGGGTCATTGGAGCCACATTACAGTGATCGGTTTCCCATGGAGAACCGCAAACTCAACGCTCCTTTCTTCCTCACTTACCGTATCCTGTGCAAGATTTTACAGATAGCTTATAATGTGATTTGGTATCACGCGTAGATATAAAGGATCTGAAAATTTATCAAGTGAAGGGAAGGGTGATGAATGAATTATGCTTGCCATGCAATTCACAAGAACAACAAGAGGTAGAAAGAAAGTACCAAAGAAGCACAGAGAGCTTCTCTTCCTGAGATGGAATGAGATCAGACTTGAATCATGCAGCAAATGCATATGTGATGCCTAGTTTGGTCAAACGAATTGGTGACTTTCAACCCTCGGCTTTCCGTATTTTGAAACTGACCTGGCGTGCACTCTTCAATCCATTGAACTACACCAACCGCAATCACATTGCACAGGGTGCCTTTGCTCAGGTAACTTCGCCTCCAGAGACTCTGATGTCTCCTTTCTGCCAAAGGAATCTCCTCTAGCTTCTATTACGTTTTCTTTAATCCTCCAGTCAGCACAAGCAGTCGCTTGTGCTTTGCTTAGATAACTTGACAAACAGGGCAGCACCTGATTTGATGAGAATTGCACCACTGCTCACTTCAGTGGCACAAACCCAACCAATATATTGGAAAAGCTGAACAACTTTTGAACCCTTGCCAAGACACCGGCCCGTCTGTGCAGGTATATACAGCAACACATGAGAGACAAGAGGATGGTGTGAGCATCAAGGAAGGAGTTGTGTTGAAGGTGAGTGATTTTGTTTCGAGAGATTTTGTTGCACTGGAGCTTAGTTTTTACAGTTTGTGAAATTGATGCTAATGAAATTCAGTCACAATTAAGTAGTTCGCCCAAGGCTTCATGATGATGTGTTTTTGTAAGATCTCAAAAGCACCCTGCAGATCTTAGGATCCTAAGAACCAGGGAAAAACTGCACTGCTATTTTGCTGAAGTGGAAGGTCCCTATTGAAGGTGGTGGATTTGCCAAAAGGCCCCCACGACCCATGCAAGTTTTTTGATGTCTATTCGGAGGTCCAAATCCTGGAGCGCTTTCTTGGGGAGCCAAGAGTGTGCCAGATTCTGGACTATGGTGTGGAATCTGAGAGTTTTGTGCTGGTTCTTAAGCACTACAAGTGCAGCTTGCGCACCTGGCGTCAGCGGCACACTAGCCGATTTTTTGACCAAGACAGGGACAGTGCCTCGGAGAGCACGAGGATGGGTATGGTCAGCCGATCATTCCGTGATAGGCTTCCACTCTATCTGGAGGTGTATGCTGCCGTACTTCAAGCGGTAATCATTCTATGTACCCAGTTTCTGTACACCACTAGATCTGGAACCAGGATAGTTTGTTACTAAAAGTAACGAAAAGGTATCTTACACTTAAGGGGATCATATGGCAAATAGTTCCCGAGGAAAACTGTGAAGGGCAGCGACCATTGATCGCAAACTTGATCCTCTGTGTTAAACCAATGCTTGCTGTGGTTTTTGCACAGTTGTATTTTGCAGCACAGAAGTTACAGGGTGCTTGCAGGTAGGCCATTCTTCCTGCTCTTATTCTGTTTAGGAGCCTCCCTTGCCCCAGTCACATCTGGACTTGATCTATCTGTCATCTTCTTGCACCTAATATCCATAATATTTTGGTCTCCCATGCAACGAAGACTCTGTTTGCTCTTTCAGTACAACCACCAAGGCAACATTGCTCAAACACCTTGCTAAACGGTCTCTGAACGACAAAGACATTATGGTGAGTTGGATGTTCAAGTCACTACGTTGCCCCAAAATATATTCGCTGGTGGACCATCCAAAGATGTGGAACCAACAATAAAAAGTGGAGCATATTGTCGTTTTAAATTTGACCGGAAACAGACTTGTAATGGTCACATTGGCGTTGAGCAAAAGCTATGGGCTGACTTCTTTTTTACGTCAGGTGAAGGCTCTCGAAATACAGAATGTGGTGCACTATGATCTGAAGTGTGACAACATCCTGCTGGACCCTCTATCTGACATGGTATCTGAAGAAGAGTTTTGGGATCCACAGTGGCCCCCATTAGACAGTACACGTGCAATTCCATTTCGCGTTTGCATTGCTGACTTTGGTCAAAGCAAGGTCAGTTGTGCTTCGGTTCTAAATATGTTTCTTGACAAAGAACTAGGTACATTGCCGTCTTTATGAGGGAGAAAGATTTTCTGTCTGGGTTTGAGTCAAGGGAAGAAGAAAACTGTTAGATACTCACAGAGCGTGCTCTTCTTGTAATCTCCTATGAAGACTGCTATTTCTATGTGGGTCCTCGCCTGTAGGGGTTTCTCTTTGTGTGCAAAACACGAAGAAATTGAGGTCAGTTCTTTTGTTCATACTTTTCTGATGGGGTCCATTGCCTTTTCCTCACAACAATGTAAGACATTTACTACGCCCACTAGAATCTGCTGATGGACCTAATGCGGTTTCACTAGAAGGGTGGGACACTGCACAGGAGGGCTTGAATACATGAGGCTCTTGATGCCTGAAAGATGGTATGAATTGTTTTCGAGGGAGTGCTTTGGTATGGAGGGTTTCTCATCACTTTCGTTGGGGTCTTGTCCCTTTTCTCTTAAGAAAAGAAGGAATCAAGTATGTTACGTTTGATCTGAAGCCCCTTCTGCTTGAAAAGAGAGAGGGAATGGAGGGTGGGGAAGGAGGGCATGCAAATGACAGACCTGCAGAAACATCGAGAGTAACAGGGGGGCTGCAAGAATGTTCAGATCGTGCTGGTCCTTGGCAGTCTGAAATGGTCCAGCTGGAAGGCTAAGCATGTGGGTCAGACACTTGAAGTTTCAGAAGGACCCCACAGTTTTGGGTTCTTTAGTGCAGGATGGATCATCTGCACATCTCATATCAGGTACTTTAGATTAATGAATATGAAGTTGCTGCTCGATTGTGTGCTTCCAGACCTCTATGTGTGAGGGTGGGGAATGCACTGTACGCAACCGAGGGACTGAGTGTGTGAAAAGTCCGGAGATGTTGAAGCTGCTAAGCAGCAGCACCAAGTGTAAGGCAGTGCCAAGCAACAGTTTAATTGTGGATGAAAAGGTGTGTGTGGGCAAGGCTGGGGACGTGTGGGGCCTCGGCTGCCTGTTGTATGAGCTTCTGACAGGCGAGTATCTCTTGTATGACGAGGACTGGCTTCGCTTCTTTGTCCGTGTCACGCTGCCTTCAGAGGTACATTGGTTGCTTTCACCATCTGTAATTTTGTGTCTATTTCCTTAAAGGATCAAAGAAAGAAAGATTACAGGTTATCATATACTATCCTTCAATTTAATTTATTTGCAGATTAGGCCCTGCAGTTTATCCTCAAATCTTTGATGGGTCAAGAAGTGGTCATCAAGTGAATTGTTGTGGATTACAAGAAGACATTGTTTAATCTGGGTTCTGATGCACAGGAGCTCATTCCCAGTGAGAAAGCAGCTAAAGTTGACCATTTTGGTCCTATTATGGACTTATTGCGATTTGTGCTTGTCCGTGACCCTCTCCAACGCCCCACTTTGGATGATCTAGTGGAGCGTCTGGACCAGCTTCAGGCCAAGCTGAAAGGGGGAGCCTATATGGCAGAGGCCTGCCATAGGGAAACCACAGGCAATGTCTTTGATGAAGTCATGGAGATCCAAGGAGTGTCTGCTGGACGAAATGAGAATTCTGAGCAAGTTTTCTTGACCGAGAAGTCCCAGGGAGCAAAGAGCCCACAAGTTTTGGGCCTATGGTGGCTGTGGGCCACATATTGCCTCTGCTGTAAAGGCAGTTGCCAAAAAGAGTGAGGTCATTCCATGTGAAACAAATCCCAGCCAACATGAATTCTCACCTACAGCTAGTGCTCGAATGCACATTGACACAGTGCAACATTGCATTGGGTCACTCATTCAAACTCAATTGCCAAGGAGCCAGAGTTCTTTTTTCTCTCCTGTTCCTCAAGAACGTCCTGCTGCAAGATGAGTTCTTGATCAAACTGACGCCCCTATTGTAAGCACCTACAAAATTCCTTTTCTTCAAATCAGTGTTTTATTTGCCAATACTACACAATTCAACCTGGATAAAATGTTAGTGCAAGAGAGAAAACAGGTACAAATATACCACTACAGAGGTTTAAAATTTGTAGGTTGTGAATCTGAGGGTTTAGAAATCAGCATTTGTGCACACTGAACTAAACTCCGATCACACAGCAAAACTACCAAAATCTAATAAGTTTTCCCTTCCCAAAAACAAAAACAAAAAGCCTGCCATGTTGGTAAAATAAGACCAAGTCCAAGAAGAAATATCAGTTGATGTACAAATCACATGGACCTATTTGGATGCAGTTGATAACAGTAACATTTAGGAAGGGCCATCTAGCGAAGGAGGGAGTAGACATCATACAGACAACATATAATGGACAGACAACAGACAACATGTAACATGTTTCCAGACCTGTTTCCAGACCAGGTCGTGTTACAGACCCATCTTTCACACAACAAGACATACACAAGAAGTATTTCAGTATTCCAAACCTCACAGCTCCTTCAAAAGAGTCAAACATAGCTGGAGGGAAGTATGGGAGCATTACGGATTACAATATGTTAGAAGGCTGTATAGAGTCCCAACAGAAGCAATGTTCACCCTCTTTGTGTTTGTTAAGTAGCACAGGTTTTAGTTATCAGCCATCTGAGTTAGGCCTTCATGCACTGTTTGTGTATTTGTCCTAACATGATAGAACATGAAATGTAGCCATGTGCCGGAGGCTGCCGTTGCATACACTCCACCATAACAGCATCAAATGAGATTACACACTGGCTTACCACTTTGCATGAGGCCCCATAATGAACATTGGATATATATTTTTCACAGGGAATTAGAAGCGACAGCCTGGCGGGGAGAGACTGGAGTTTGCACACTTCCAAAGGATGCCATGGCACACATGCCAGTTATATAGTGACCCAGGCCGGAGACCTACTACATACATACTCACAATCCACACATATCCATAAACTCCACTGCCTTTCCAGAAACACGACAGGGATGCTAGTAGGGTTGTCACAGTCCTTTCAAAGCTTCCTTAGCCGTGAAATGTCCTTTGTTAGCTGTCCTTTGTTAGCCTGCACAGTAGTGAGATATCTACGCAGACCTTATTAAACTTTCCACTTTCTTAAATCTGTTATGTGACAATGTATCAATCCACATATCGATGATCCTTCTCCATGCCTAGTTTCATCTGTACACTTCCCCATAAAACTCACAATGACAAATTAGCTCAGGTCAAGACCTAGTAAAATGAGGCCCTAATGATGATGAAAGATTGACTGTGAACCCTCACAGAGTAAACTCATGCAATAAACTAATGTACAGTTCTCCAGGCGGTCAAAAATTCTAACATCATCTAGTAATATCCTTGTTTACAAAGGGAGCCAATCTGCCCATAAGAACCATCACCAGTAAGGTAAAGTGGTGCAACCAATTACATTTAGCCTTCGCACTCGTTATTTGGGAAATACCAAAGAATGAATTCTGTGATGAATTTTTACTAGAAAACCTCAACGAGGCAAACTTAAAGTCGACCTCCCCTCCTGCCTGTGGCCACATTCTCCTTTGGCTCACCATTAGTGATTGCAACAACTGTTCCATTCAGTCTGTTGTCAGCTTCAACTTTCCCTCTCACATTCCTAGTTGACGGCTCTTCTGTCTCCTTCGTTGGTCCATTGGCTTCTGGGGGCTTGGCGATCACTGGTTGAAACTGTTGCAGAGAAGTCCACAAACATTTTCATTAAGTTCTATCCAGGGGTTGTAGGTGATAGACTTTTGGTGTAAAGTGAAACATTCTATATGTACCGGGAAGCACAGTCAGACCTGACTATGGGCTGCAACACCTTGAAACTTCGTTCCTTCTAGAAAGTTTTCAAAATAGAGGTCAGCGAGCTCAAGATATCCAGTTACAGAATGTGACAAAAGGATATGATGGAGTTGCCTATTTTGATCAGAGGGGAATGAGATCTGGAAGACAGCATAACCTCACCTTAGTTATTTCTGCAATGGGAGTAGTCCCCGTTAGATATCAGACACAAAAAGAGAGGAAGTGAGGTAGGGACCTGGTAGACAGAGTAGATGACATTGCGGCGGATTTGTGCCATCATGTCCAGAAAAAGGTTGTAGCCCTCAAGCTTGTACTCAATCAAGGGGTCGCGCTGTGCATAGCCCCGCAGTCCAACTGCTTGTTGCACAAATTTCAGGGCTTGCAAATGCTCCTTCCAAAGGTTGTCTGTTTGGGTCAGCACAAAGTAGCGCTCTGCCTCTTGCATCAACCCTGGCGCCTTCTTCTCGACCTCCGCCTGGACAACATCCCACCACCCACATCCAGGACTTATCAGTTCAGAAATTCTTGATTGTGTGTCAACAAGCCAGTGCCAAGAATGGAACTCTAAAAATTCCAATGGAGAGTTAGAGCTTTGGAAACACCGAGTTAATGGTAGAAGCTGAAGTGAACATAAAGTTTTCAGACGGAATTGGAGTTGGTCTAATACAACCTGAAACAAGAAGAGCTTAGCTGCAGCCCTACATACCTCGACAATGCATTCTTTGATGAGGGGATCCTGTCCCACAATTCATTTGAAATTCTAAAAGGCACATGAGCTTAATAAAAGTCCCATATAAATGGTGCACAAGTGGGCGGAGTACCTTTTTCTGCAAATAAGCTTCTCGACCTCGGAACCGAAGATACTCACGCAGGCTTTCGATGGTAGGACACTTTTCGGCGAGTAACTCTGGTGTCAAGTCTTCCAACAAATAACAGTACCTGCAGCACAGATTTGTAAATACAAAATACCTCCCCAGTTTTATGAATTCAAGGTCCACAAACATGCCCCCACAATGCCTGGAGCGGGTAATGATTTGCCTTTGTAAACATAGTCTGGGAACTCTATATGCTTTCTTAACTTCAGGTCATCAAGCATCCAACACAAGAGAGACAGAAGACAGACTCAGTAGACCTCTTTGTACCAGAAAGAGATGGTGTCATGCAATTGCAAGAGTAGGAGACTTACTGCTTTAACTTCGCACACAGAGCTTCAAAGCTCCATTCCTCCTTTGGAAGAGTGGGATCGATGTTTGCCTGCATCAGTCCCCAATAAGAGTAACTCACAGGAAGTCTTATGTCTCAATAACTGGAGTTAGCGAATACACCATAGAAGCCATTTACTCAGGGAGTACAGGAAGGAGAGCAATATAAGCATCGAGATCGTACTTCACCAACCCCTTAAGTGTAAAGCAGACTCACATCAAGAATGTCATTCATCGTCAACTCAGCATATTCCAGCATAAGTGGCTGTAAAGTCTTGGCCTCAAGTGCTCGTCGACGCTCAGTGTAAACACGGTCACGTTGGCTATTTAGCACTTCATCATACTCAAAGAGCTGTTTCCTTATGTCAAAAAAGTAACTTTCCACCTTCTTCTGGGCCTCATCTAAAGACCGCGTCAGCATCTTGGACTCGATGGGTAGGTCCTCTATTCTGAAAGCCTTCATCAACGCCTACAGCAATTCCAACTCAAGTTGTCAGTAAAACTAAAAAAACTCCAGAATACTTCTACATAAGGAAACATTCGCTTCCTATCTCTGGGTCATATTAAATAACTCAATGGATGTGATCTGAAACATTTCACAGAAAGTAAAAAACCTGTATGCGATCGCCCCCAAATATTCTGAAGATGTTATCTTCGAGACTTAGAAAAAATCTGGAGCTTCCAGCATCACCTTGACGCCCACTTCTGCCACGAAGCTGAGACAGACAACCAAAGTACACCCAACATGATTCACTCACTTCATCTAGTTCAAACATCTGTAAACAACACAAGATGCTGGACTTCCCTCTGACAACTACAAATGTGAAGAAGATGTGGACGCATGCCTGATTATCAATACGTCGTGATTCATGCCGCTCTGTACCCACAACATGCAGTCCTCCGGTTGCAACCACCTGGTCATACAACAAGGCTGCTAAATCAATTTCTGGATATTGGACCACTGCCCTGCACAAACGCATACTAATCGGTCTAAATATAGGGCCTCTGGCCTTATAAGGTGGCCAGGTAGCTTTAGTGTTGGTTGGTGAGTATAATCTGCAAAGTCCAAAAGACCCAGGGTTAACAACCAAGTAGCCTTCCTGCAATTCTGCTGGATACACAATCATATATAGGTGAGAAGTTGATAGACTAATAGTACTCAATTGGTTTGGTCACTCACTTTTTTCTTCTCTTCGTCAGTGAATGACTTGAATTCCGAGATGATAGACTGCAGTGCCTTGCGTAAGTGAATGATCACTTCATCCTCTGTTGGACCCTGAAGCCACCATACCACATTTAGGATCTTTAAGGCCAGCACACATATGCATAGGAAAAATTCCAAGACACGCTCCCTCAATCTCCCTCCTCCCCTTTCCTTTCTTCCTCTCTCTTAATCCGTGTCACTTAAGCCCTTAGGGTCACTTGCCAACGTAATAAGTTTCTTTTTTCTCTCAAATTTTGCTCCAAACTTGGATGGGAAGGCAGGGGGGGCAGCAAGCTCAACTGCAATATGGTTGGACTCAGACAACCCAACTTCAGAATAAAGACCAAGACCAAGAAAATGGCACATGGAGATGTACTTATTATAGGTTTCCGTAGCCTTGTGGCCATAGACCCCGCGTCCAATTTGGACGGAACAAGAGCGAAAGGACACTACCTTCGTGAGGGCCTCACTCCAGTAGTAGGGCTTACCTCAATATAAACAATTAGGTCGGGCTTTCCAGATTTCCTCTACAAAGCCCTTCACACAAGCATCAAGCTGCTGTATGTGAACTGCCCAGCAATTAGGCCCCCACCTGGCAAGGGGGCTTTAGGCTCAGCCTTGAGATTTTGAAAGTTGGTGAACAGAGGTGCATGTTATTGATGGTCCTGAAGAGGGTCGCTCTCTGATGAGAATACCCCGGACACTGGTGCATGGAGACTAGAACAGTAGAGGAGAGCAAACTGAATTGTCTCTAATAAAGATCGTCTGATCAGACAAAAGGAAAAACAATCATGTGTCAATGTACTCTCACAACCTGGCAAGCCCAGAAAAGCATTGAGGGCACCAAACATGGCCTGCAAAATATACCCCTATAGGATAGGGTGGCCACCATTTCACTCACTCTTCCACCAAAACAGGTAAAACACAAATGCCACTTCGGTACGTACTCTCTCACAAGCATATGACAGCTTGTCTTCTGCCTCAAGCTCTGCAAGGGACTTCTCACCCCAGACTTTTACAGCAGCTTCCACAGCATCCTCAGCCAGGCTGGTGGTGCTCTTTGAGAGCTCACATGGAAACAAACTTTCGTTCACCTGCAGCCCATATACACAAGAACCCATCAAGATCTCCGATCAATGGGACTCACACCATTGCAAATCCCATCACAGCACAGAGAACCTGGATAAAGCACAGACGATTTGTACCTTCCAACTCTTTTTAGGGGGAAGTTTTTGGTTCTTCTGAAATGGAATCTCAGAATCGCTCAATTTCACCACCCTGCAGTCAAAACCACTGATTTGCTCACATACATGGCCGAAAAAACACTTCCCATGTGTTAGAGAAGGAGGGGAACAGGGAGGGGAGAGGGTTTCCACCACTCCTAAAGAAATAGGATCAAAAGACGGGGATAAAAAAGAGAACCCCATTCACCGGATGCCTGAAGGGCCAATGGCTGGTTAGAAGGGATGCTAAGAGCCTTCCATGGAACAGGAACATGATTGTACTTCATGCTTCCAACCAAAGCCATCAGAACAAACATAGTCAAGTGAAAGGTACTCACCGAGGCATCAGCATTTCCCGCAGCTTGAGCCTCGCCATAAACTCTGCATTCCCTCCTAAAATGATATCTGTCCCACGTCCAGCCATGTTTGTAGCAATAGTCACTGCTCCCAGGCGGCCACTTTGGGCCACGATTTCTGCTTCTCTCTCTACATTCTCAGGCTTTGCATTCAGAACCTGAGATCCCCACCACCACAATGTTAGCAGCCTTGGGCATGAACTTTATTTAGACTATGCAGCATACCAGATACATGCAACTCTAAGGAAAATAGGCAACTACCACATGCTCAGCACAGATACCAGGAAACTTTGCAAACGGAAGGTAGGAAGGAGGTTCTAGGAGCTTCAGTAATATATGCCAGAGCCAAACACTTCTCAGAGACGAAAGAATTCTCAAGGGTCATTCTGACAATTCAATGTGGATATATTTCTTTCTGTAACCATTGCCAAAAAGAACAGAAAAATTGTTCCAAAAGAGATGTATGGGTAAAGGGAAAACAAAAGCCCTTCTCACCTGATGTGGAATAGAAGCATCAGTCAGTTGCTTGGAGAGAGATTCACTCTGCTCCACACTGGTTGTGCCTACTAGCACAGGACGCCCTGTCTTGTGCATGCGAGCTATTTCTACAACTGCAGCACGCCACTTCCCGATTGCACTCCTAAAAACCACATCTGATTCATCCTGTCCAACCAACAATCCTTGTCAGACAACAGCAGCATTACAGACTCTCCTTCAAGAAAAGCTACTGTATGAGCTAACAAAACTTCCAGCAATTTCCAGCTGCAGAGGCAGTCATGACCAGAGTGGGTTAACATTCCAATCACATTTCACATAAATTGTTCTACCAGCGGTTCTGGCGGATCAGTATAATCTTTGACTGCACATCACGCAATTGCAGCACATAATACTTCCAACAGCTCTAGAAAGCTAAAACATGGCAGGAAAAGGCGTGAAAAATATGGTTAGGGGAGTTCAATTTCTTGTGTCCTATGCCAATGCCAAGTTCAGACACATCAGTCACTCCAGCAATAGAGTTCTGAATCCAGAGATGGGCTTGGCCTCCAGGCACCATGGTTTCATTGATGTTCAGGAATCACTTTTACAGCTTCATGAGAGGGTGACAGACCAAAGAAGCTCAGCAATCCCACCTTTCGCACCATCAGTTTGTTGGTTGGAACCACAGTCACATTTAACTTGTAAATACTCTCAAACTCTGTGCTTTCTGTTGCTGCGGTCCCAGTCATGCCACAGAGCTTCGGATACTGCAAAGAAAAGCTTGATTCCAACAAATCAATACTATTTCTGTGTCCAAAAAAAATCCGGAATCCATGTAAGATAAAAGATGAATGTCAAGCTGAACCAAGGAAATGCACCAGTATGCAAAAAGTGTTGCAGACGGAAAACCGATATCAGCCATGTCCGCTGGCATAACCAAACAGCCTTCAGCAATCACTAGACATGGGACAGAGATCCATGAGAATCTTAGAATATACTCAAACTCCTTTGGTCCACCTACCCAAAACTGCAGAAATCGGACCCTCACCTACCCACCATGATACTACTTGCTCTCTCAAACCCCGTGCCTCAAGCGAATAAGCACCTGAAGGAAAAAGTTTTGATAGCTGATAGAGGCAAGCGTTACTGTTTCATTCTGAATTTTTACACATTCCTTTGCTTCGACAGCCTGGTGCAACCCATCACTCCAACGCCTTCCCTGCCCAAACAGCCCCCTCTGGTATCAGCATTGCAACAATCATGGGTCCACAAGTTGGATGTCTACTGCAGCCAAGTAACTTAGGTTGAGGCTCGACCTTGGGTCCTTGAAACCTTTAATGAGCAGAAGGGTGAAGACAGGAAGTTCGTAGGGATAGAGAGAGAAAATACTCATCGACTGTGAATGGGGCTCACAGGATAATAACCCTCCTGGTTTGGGTTTCAGTCGACCCTCGGTGGTGAGCTTGGATTCTCAATGAAGGTGGCATACAGCCGACTACTTGAAGTTGCCGAAGAATGTGGGTTAATCGATGGGCTCACAATGTTATCATGTTCAAAAGCATTAGATTGATTCCAGCATACTCCCTCACCCTCTACTTTGCAATAGATGTGACACGTGTGCCTGTGAGGAAAAGGGCAGAAACAGAGGAAGAAACTGTCCACAATGACCCTGACATTCATGTATCCATGAGAGTTAAGTATAACTCTCCTGGAAATGGTTGTAATTTTCTACCACCAGGGTCAGAAAACTCGGGCAGAATTGCCGTAGGGCTCAAGCAGAGCCAACGGCAATCTGGTTAGACGGAATCAGGAGTCTGATATATGGACATGATGTGGGGCAACAAAGCTGATTTTAGCCCTGTGGTCCGTCTTCCTATTTGGCCACAAATATGAACACTCCCAGTCATACCTTGGTTAGAAAAGGGCAGAGAGGGAAACGTACTTATCGCCTGCTCCCTGGCTATGTGATAAACCAAATATCCTTATATCTCCATACTAACAATTAAAGGTAGCCAGAAAAGAAGTCCTGAAAAGATCTGATCTACAGAATTTCAGAAGAGAACAAGAAACAGAACAAGGAAACAGAACAAGGAAAAGAAAACAGAGACAAGAAAAAAGTAAAGGAGAGCAAAGGACAAAATAGACACTGATACAAACACAACGAACACGGATTCAGCTTGAACCCGTAAACTGAGATTATCGTATAGACTTGGTGACTGTCTCTCACCAATCCAAGTAGAACAACATGACTGTCTCTCACCAAGTAGAACAACAACATGTATGGTAGTGACAAGCCACCATCACTTCCCACCAACTTCGTATAGACATGGTGACTGTCTCTCACCAATCCAAGTAGGACGACATGACTGTCTCTCACCAAGTAGAACAACAACATGTATGGTAGTGATGAGCCACGATCACTTCCCACTGACTTCGTCAGCTCCCGACAGTGGACAATAGGTTTATGTACACAGCGCAGCCAATGTACCGAGTTTGAGTCACATTCCAGAAGTAACCGGAAAACTCAGTCATGTTGTTGGCTATCACTTAAACAAAGTGAGAAGAAATAAGCCCCCAAAGAAGACCAAAAAAGTAAACACATGAGGGGATAAGAGCGAAGAAGAAAAAGAAGAGAAAAGAAAACAGAGAAGAGAAGGAGGAAGAGATCAAGGGTAAGTGAACTCCCTATGGTAAGGGGGGTGAAGGGGTGCAATAACCTTTAGGGTACAATCGCAACAGGATACATCCTGCTCACCAGTGTACATTAGACACCTTCAGAAAGCATACAGCTCCAGGCCAATAAATGTAGCAGCCACTATTGGCCACAGACATGACACAGTCATTCACTCAGTGTGAGAGGGAGGTGGAGGAGAAGAAGACCAGGAGAAGGTGAAAAGACAAGTAAGAAAAGATCTGAAGAGAGGGAGGGGACACAGTTTCTGCACTATAAATTACGATCACAACCCCAATTAGACCACATAATGAGCCACACAAATAGGGCACACATGTGACACTGCAAGAAAACAAGAATGAGAGCAAGGAAGAGGAGGCAAAGCAGGAAAGGGATAGTACTTGAAAGACGTTGTTCGCCGTAAGCTTGTGGCCATCGACCCCAAGCCCAGTTTGAGCGGAAGTGAGAAAAATGAAAAGAAGATCAACAGGAGGCCCAAGGGAGGGAGTGGGCACTGTGACAAACAGAAGGAATAAAAGCTGCAAATGTATGTGATTGCAAACAGAAAGGACAGAAAGAGCCACTGGAAGCAGCATAAACAATCATGGACACAAAAAGGGGGTAGGGTGAGTAGAGACACCAGAGAGTGACTAATGCAAGCAAAGCATCACCTGCATGACCCTCCCTGTAAACTCGTCCACAATGAGAACCTCCTGGCCACGTACAATGTAATTGACATTCTTCAAGAAAAGTTCCTTGGCCTTGATGGCATTTATAAGATATGAGGCCCATTGCTCGCGAGGGTCATAGAGGTCTGTAACATTCAAGATCTCTTCAGCAGCCTCATACCCTGCCTCACTCAGCAGAACCGATTTTTGCTTCTCATCAACCTGTCATAACAGACCTCTTCTCCATTCAGAAGGTTAACAGATGACACACAATTGAATGAGAAGGGGTCCAACTGGCACTTCACTGCTAACATTACAGAGGCACCCATTCGGTCAAAGATACTCTGACCGACCACCCCAGTTCTAAACAACCCTTTCTGATCTAAACATCCTTTCTAGATCCAAACATTGTTTGGCTAGAAAGATTAGCATTACAGTCTCTACAGGGTAGGATGCATAATTGGCAAAAGGAAGTCTTAGGCCTTAGAATAGCAGGAGTACAAGCTACTGAGCACTGTTCTCTCTGCACGCCGTTGATATTTTCAGACAGAGGAAGGTTAGCATCACACACCGGTGGAAACCCTCTTTTCAAGGACTGCATGGATCAGCGTCAGCCCCAAGGACTGTACATGAACTCCAAGCACATACCAAAAAAAAGGAGAGCAGTGCCTTCACGTTGCACTCAACACTGAGCCAGAAAAATTTCCATAACATTGAGATAGCAGAAGGGCGTAGGTTAATTACTGTGTAATGGATGTCACGCTCAAAAACGCCTGCAATTTTTGCTGCTTTAAGATAGCGTTCGCTTGGCTTCTCAGCAGACCCAGATATGATGAGTGGTGTTCGAGCCTCATCAATTAAGATAGAGTCCACTTCATCAATGATGCAAAAGTTGAATCCGCGCAATACTAGCTCCTCCTTACTCTGCTCCAAATGAATCCATTGTGTAAACCCTTAACAACCATTTACAAGTGTGTCCAGTAATAATGTAGGACAACGAACCCTAAACTGTACAATGCTTTGTCAGCAGCGAAGCCGTAACCGGAACACACGAGAGACATGGACATGACATGTCTATTAACACAAGCTGATTGTTTTCCAACAGAATTTGTTTTAGAAGTTGAATTAGTTAACAGGGCTAACTTTCATGTATGAAGACCCAATTTGTTTGTACCATATGCTGGGAAAGTGTTGTTACATGTTGCTGACAGACCTAATTAACAGAGGCGTTGACCTATCAGCATTCAGATTGATCGAGTCTTACACTGAGTATGAAGAAATCCATGGTTGTGCAGACAAAGCACAAACCCTGAATGCTGGACTTTCATAGCATAACCAAAGTAAGCTTGTGGGCAACTCTACCAATCTCTATAGGCGACAATTTCAGGAATTCAAGGATTCCCTGTGGAGCTCACAGGGATGTACAAAGCCAAGCTGCCGCAACTGAAGGCACCTCAAAAGGCCACGTTAAATGCTATCAACTGCTGAGGACATAGTACCACCATTCCATAAATGCAAGAACTACTACCCCTTTCTCGAGAGGGAGAGACGCATCTTATGGAGAAATCACCAACACAAAGCTTTTCAGTGTTCTGGTCACAGCTACAAGGGAAACCCACTTCAACATGTACAGATAGACTTACAGTGGCCAGATTATCTCGTAAAAAGTCAAAACCAAGCTCGCTGTTGGTTACATATGTAACATCGCACCCATAATTATCCCGCCTCTCCTGGGGCGTCATTCCCTCTGCTCATTCAATCCCAATGTCAACACGTCTACTAAGGGAAAACTGTTCACCCAAATCGTGACAGCAACTATTCTCTAGGTGAGAATTATAGAGGCCGGTAGAACTATTGTTTCTTGGATGTTGTTGGACCAGTGAGTGGTATGTGCTAGCCTAGTTCCTGTACTCTGGAATCCTGGGGTACTGAAGGTAACAACCACCAGGAAAAGATCTTAATGAGATCTTACAAAGGGAAGATTTCAATATTGGGTCTGCAGAGTGAGCTATTGGCTCCAACAAGATGCTTCAGCAACTTTCTAGAACTGGAGCCTCTTGCTCTGACTCCCAAAGAAGTTGGACTCCACCTCTTGAACAATCTACACTGAAGGAAGAGGAAATTGAAACCTACGCTGAATGAGCCCAACTCGAAGTCCCAAAAAGCGGTGGACTTGGCCAACCCACTCACAATCACGTCTCGCCAAATAGTCATTCACAGTCACCACATGGACTCCCTGCCCCGTCAGAGCATTTAAGAAAGCGGGGAGCACCGCCACTAGTGTCTTGCCTTCTCCTGTCCTCATTTCTGCTATCTGGCCCTTGTGTAGCACCATGCCCCCTGTACAGCGAAATCACAACCTTGTTAAAACACCACAAAGAACCAAACCCACGAGTAATGATGGGTGAATTCAAGACTCACTGACCAGGTGGCCACTTTTCAGTTGCCATATGGAGCAAATGGCAGAAACATTTTGCTGTTGGTTTATTCATCCATACTATGTGGATACCAGCTGTATCCTTCCAACAGACTGTTCCATCAATACAGAGCAAGTACGAAGACAGGCAGAGAAGGGAAGAAGTACCAATGAGCTGTACATCAAAAGGACGAAGACCTAGGACCCTCTTGGAGGCTTCACGGACCAGAGCGAACGCCTCCTGTTCACATTGGTAGACCCAGAATAAAAAAATGCATACACATTTAGATAGAAGCAACTCTGGGTCTTATCCTTTTTAATACAGAATCCAGACAGAGGGAAAATCTGAAGCTCGTGCACCAAGGATTTCCATCAATCCTGAACTGCAGCATCATCTTTCCTCCCATTTCCGAATGGCATGCACTCCCTGTTCAGACCAATGCAAATACTAGATAGAGGCCCTCGAAAATAGTACCCTGTCATCTTGAAATCTACCAATGACAAGTGCCCTCTTGAATTCCATGCCACGACAGAAGGCTGCATTTACCGAGTCTATGGAATGTCAAATCAACATTGTTCTTCCAAACCCTAGGCTGCCAATGAGGGTGATGGAGAAGATACAATTATGGATATCAGTAAAACCCACTTCATTAGAAAACGGGTTTAAGTGTACTGTCTTTGCCTGACTTTCCCCCTTTTGAAGGAGAGATGATTACACCTAATAAAATGTAATGGGCAAAGAAGAGGAGCTTTGCAGCACACTGCCATGTGCTCACATAAAGGAGCAACAGTCTCCATTTAAGGGCTGAAAAATAGCTTTCAACTGAAAGCTGAGATTTGACTTCCTTGGATGCATAAAGTATCCGCATTTCTCATTAAGCAGCAACGTAGAATAGATGCTCTATTTCAACAGCATAATTCCTACAATTCTGAACCCCTCACTTAATTCTCAGACTCATAAGAACATCAAACTCCTCTACACTGAAGAACTTAGTAGGGACCCGTACCATAAACGCCTGGAATTGCTCGAATTTTTCCAGAAAAAAAAACCAAAATTTTTATCGACATTCATCAATAAAATTCAGCTGAACCAGGCTGCGCTCCTAACTGTCGCTCCAAATTCCAACACTACCAGATATGTCAGCCACTGCACTCAGACATAAAAACGGAGACAGTGGAAGGTTGTAGAAATCATACGGGAAGAACTGACTCCATCGATTGACCAGACCGCGCGCGCTCCTGCAATCCTACAGTCGTGGCACGCAGCTCCTCATCAGAGAGAAGTTGAACCTCAGGCTCAAGCGCATTCACCTGGGCAACCGTGGATGCATACAGTTGCCGAGCAGCCTCTCCCGTATCTGCCCCTTTAAAGAGCCCGCCAAACATGCTCTGCAGGGAGGCCGACGCCACTCCAGCCTCCTTCCTCCCCCGGCTCTGCCCTAGCGGCTGTTCCGAACCCCACACAGGCCCCCTTTGCCCCATGAACGACCCTGCCAAGCTCCCCTCGCTAAGCCTCCCATTGCACTGCAAGTTTGGTGGCGACGATCCCAGCAGCAACGATCCTGACCTTGAAGATGTGCTTGGGGTATGGCACGACACCCCCGCCAGCTCGCTGCATACCAATGCGGCCATGGAGTGGGCCGCCATCGCTGCCTTGCTTCAATTCACCCCTCCTCCTCCCACACCTTCTCCTCACTCTGCCCTCGCCATCGCACGCGCTCCCACACCCCGGGAAGACGACCCCGGATGATTCTCGTGCCGTGGATGAACACTATCCCCCTCCATGGATGACTGATAACTGCCACATGGACGCATGTTGACGCTTTGGTAGCAGTTGAGTCTGATGGATGTGGATGGATGACTACTGGATGAGGATGATGGGACTGTGGATACCGGTCATAAAATATCTGGAGCGGCTACGTGAGCCAATCGGGGAGACCACAATCGGATAAGCTTTGATTACTCTTCTGTTTCGCCACGTGTCAGCGGCAGACATCGCGACATTGCTACGGCCTAAGCGACCACGTACTTGGACTAATCCCCGTCCATTGTCACGTTCCCATCGGAGGTGTCTGGATGTACCACGTGGCGGAAATGCACAACTATAGAGATTATTTTCCGGGGTTGTAAAACATATATATAATTTCAGAGATAAATATAAAAATTCATTCATCACTATTCTATTTCATTCATCCTGCATCCATGTCCAGCAGTTGGGAACGTAATGGGGATATGAGAACAGGTATAGGGAACATATTAGGATGGACGGGAGAAAATGTGGATGAAAACATATTGTCATCCATGAAGAAGACGAGGGCAGCCTCCATCTCGCCCGCTTTTGAAGACTCGTTGTTGCGATCGTGCTGGGCTGTTCGGAGGGTTTTGGAGGCGGGGCGTGGATCCGAGAGCTCCACAGATCTTTGCATTGCGTCGTTTTTGTCTCGAAAGTATTAGTTGGGGGTTTTCTGTGAAGGGTGCGCGATGGCGACCACAAAGGTGCAGCGGATTATGACCCAGCCGATTGTGCGTCTTTCTCACCCTAGCACTACTTTGTGCTCATTTTCGTTTCTTTCAATTTCGTTTTCCTGTTTGAGCTGCTTCCCGAAATGGTTCATGAGCTGATTTCGGTTTGTTTTCCCATGTTGGAGAGAGCTCTTTGGAGCTAAGACGAGTCAGCGGAAGTATCAGAATACCTGCCTTGTTCTAGAACCTTCTTGTCAAATAGGGAAACTGTTTTGGGGCATCTATGAATGGTCGAGGTTGGAAGACCATACGCACACATAGAAGCGTGAAAGTTGAAACATATAATCAACGATTAAAAAAACCATCATGCAGTGTAGGTGCTTTTGCGCTCTTTACCTTTGATAGGAAATGAATGAGGAACAGGTGGAAGTACTAAATCGATAAGAGAGTTTACAGTCTAGGTTTTTTCTAGGGTTTAGGCTTTAAGGGTTATGGTGGGGTGATTTTGGTGTACAAGCTTTGGATGAGAGCTGCTTTGTGTCAGATCCGTGTGTAGAGGAGTATTTTTGAAGCTGGATGTACATCTGCTAGCGATTAATAACCGTGCATTCCTTAGAGACCGACTTGCTTGTGAGTGTTCTTCTAGAGACTTCCTCAGCCTCCACCAGAACCAGATTTATGGTCATGAAATTTCTGCATTATGGTTTCTGACATGTTTGTGGTGGGCTGGGATGGCTACTATACCAACTACAACGCCGGACTTTTGGGGCTGGCCGATGTCAACGGAATATTCAGAATCTCATTTTTCGGTTTCTACAAAGCGTAAGGGGTCCCTTCCTTTTCACTTTGTGAGGTAGAAGTGTTCATAGTAATTGTTTTGGTTACCCTGAGAGGTATGGCAGTGGAGGTAGCCAATGACTGTTGTCTGTAGAAGGTTAATTTCATTCACAGCTTGCAAGGTCGAAGACTTTGGGCTGTTTAGAGTAGACAGGTCTGTAGGATCTGTTTTTGTGAACCTAGGTACATTCTTGGCTTCAAGTGACTTTCTTTCCCCCATTGTGTTTTGTCTCGTACCTTGTTTCCTTCTCAAGTCTTTGGTGTTGAATCTTGTGCAGAAATCAAGAATCCAAATCTGGCTGTTTGAGCAGAAGGATATGAGGATTGAGGGTCGCATCATTGTAAGCTTTCCTGCTTGTGGGAGTGTAGGCATTGTGTTGTCTTATACTCTGTGATTGCCTTTCTAGGATACGCTTCGCTTTGGATGTGGTAGGAGAGTTTTCTTTACCTCTAAAATGTCAAGTTCAGATTCTTGTATATCTTACATGCCACATGATTGTAACTTGCTTTTAGTATGGAGCTGCTCTGCAAACTTTGCTCATGCAAACAAGGATATAGTAGGGAAATTTTCTTCCAAAAAGAATCAGATATCAAGAGAATACATGGTACGGATGCTTATCATGCCTAGTTCCAAATATGCAGGTGATTGAGATAACAGGGGTTTGGTTTATTCAGGTGTCCTTATGCATGTATCAAGAACAAAGAGATGTGTGACTGACTCTGAAGCATGGGTGTGGCAGGGATTTGATGAATACATGAATCTGGTTCTCGAGGAAGCGGAGGAAGTTTCTTTGAAGAAGAATACGCGCAAGCCGTTAGGTTACTCTCTTCTCTCCCCCTCTCCTTCTTCAGTTAGTGAACGTAAGCATGCACTCAAAGGCTCGACAACCCTATCCTTCCATTTTACCGATCCCTATCAGTCCATTTTTCCTGACATCATATTTATAGTATCTGTGCAGTGGTGACTCTGTTGGATAATATTTGTGGTAGAAAGAGTTTTTTTTGTTCATTAAAATGGCCTAGACATTGTCCAGAGGTCTCAGGTAATTGATGGCGTCAGCTGTCTGCTTGTTACAATGTCTTCACTCATGCTGGGCTTACTATGGCAGGCCGGATTCTTTTGAAAGGGGATAATATCACGCTCATGATGAACACGTAAGTGCATGATATCTTGTAGGCTTGTTTTAATTATTGAGTCTTTTGTGCTTTGACCATCCATACGGACTGTCATTTTTGCTGATTATTGCTGTTGTGCCAGTTTTACAATTGTTTTTCTCCCTCCTCTTCCATTAATTGGACAAAGGTGATGATGGCATTGCTATCATAAATGGATCTTCCTAAGGCCAGGGCTTATAGGCCTCTCCATGTTTCACTCTCTTTCTGCACTGGTTGAAGAGTTTTCTAATATTGCTGTTCTCATTGTATGGCTGCAGGGGAAAGTGACCACAGGGCGGAAAGGGAATCCTGAGCTGAGATACCCGCCATGCCACCTTCTACTCACCACCCTGGCTTTGTAGAGCATTCTCTCACTGCAAAGATGTTTGAAGTCTGAACTGCATGTCAAATTGTGTATCACTAGTTAGGATTATGGCTGTATGCCGCACAGTTATTGCTCCACTGCTCAGTTCATTTCCCTTTGTCCCCTTGTCCTACAGTTAAATGTGCAGGCGTTTTTTTGCAGAGATATACCGTACTCAAAGATTGTTTAGTCACTTGTGCACTCATTTAGGCCATCTATAAGCAGCTAGTTATCCTGAATTGGACTGATATCACCAGACAATCATGGCAAAACATCATCATTCAGGTTGGCATTCTCTATTGATTTGGCTTTAATTGAAGGGCGTTACCTTTTCCCAGTTACCTTTTCCACCTTTTCCCAGCACCTTTTCCCAGCACCTTTTCCCACATCTACTCTCACGAATGGCTGTCCCAAAGTAAAAGGTTTCTCTATTGGGCAGATGAACTGCACTCATCATCTTTCAATATACTTGCTCTTTGGCAAAATGCTTCAATGGATAGTCTAGAATTGCTGCACTACATGTTGTAAACATGCCAATGCCTAGATTGGAAGATTGATTAGATGGGGGTTTGCAGGACAGTCCCCACAGACATTCAAGAAGTCTGTTTCACTTCAATTTGTATTGCAATCTGTACAATGGAATTCGTTTGCTTCTGATTACACCGCCATCAAAGCAATCTAAGGATGCAGCCAGAGCATGCACTAAGATTGCTGGAAGCCAAGCTCAGAGAAAGGACTCCGCTGTGTATGGTGTCTGCCTTACAGGTTGAAGTTGCTCCCTATGATGATTCAATCTCATATCCACTTGTTGCATGCATATAGCACCTGTATACGGGAAGGGACCGGTTATCTCCATTTCAAGAATAATTTCATGAGGTTTCACAACAAACTGTTTAATCTATTTCACTTACAAGATCCCTCTTGGCAAGAGGAATGTGTTGCGAGGAGAGGTCATCATAGAGGAGGCAATGAAAGTGGTGCATTGCTTGTTCAACCCGGGGAGCATAGCGCCCCACGTCATAAGCTGGGGAGGCAAGTCCATCATGTACGTCCTGGCACAGACCTATGTCTTCGTCCTATAGTCCCATCCATCACAACCCAACATGCCTGAGGCTTCAGAATGATTCCAGCTCACCCACAGGTCATTTATCAGCTCTCAGCACAGTTGACATGGACAAAATCAAGAGTTTGACAGTCCCCAAACACATCTATTTACACGCTCCACCCAGTCATACAAAACAAGAGGTGGATAAAACAGTGTCCAAACAAGCTACCTTCAAGGAGTCAGTGAACAGAGACAAACTCAGATAAGAAGCCCATACCTGTACAACCTCACTATCTTGTAGACTCCTGTCAATGAAGGCTTGATTTTGCTGCAATTTCCGGAAGGGAAAGAGTAAGATGAACATAGCCGCCAAATTCTCCCAAAATGTAAAGCTCAAGTTCCAAATGACATGCGTTAGCTGTGAACAATACTCATCTTTTTATTCATCACCTGAACGACCAGCAGACTATATCCATCGAAGCACTGACGACACAACCTGTGTGCTGCTCACATCAAAGATTAGATGGTGGATACAGAGCGTACCGACTGAGAGGGGTCAAGAAACCAGTTGAAAATCACACGGCATTGCGACGCTGTTACAGGAAGCACCAGATTGGTGTCCATCCATGGCCCATACCTGATCCATTTTAAACCCAAAAGTTATGATCAACACATGTTGAAGGTAATGTTGGTGAGAGAAGTGCAGGAGCTGACCACCGAGACTAACAAGAGACTAGATTGGTACCAAAAGACAGCATTACAGGATAATAGCTGACTCTTCAGGCATACTGTTAAGTGTCTTGCCGAATTAACGATGGAAACGAACCTGTTGATCATGAAATTGGGGTACACAAATGCGTAAGTGGCCATATCGCCAACCCTTGCATTTGAATCCTTTCCATCTGTGTTTGCAGCACGACAGCTCTGGATGCTTACCCTCTCAAACAACTGGCCAACCACCATCCAGAAAACCACACTTCATTAATGTAGGACAGAAATCTTGATTTACATATACCACACAAACAAAGGGCCACCACTTATCATATGCCTGAAAATGGATGCTCCACCAGTCTAGCTGCTGCATCCTCAAGACAGAAGACATCATCGGATGCACGTGCATTTCTTTGACTGAACACTTGCGAAATGAAGAAGACTATCAACATGAAAATATGGATTATACGCACTGTAGTAGAATAGGAATTGAGGTCCAGGCATGCAGAAAGCTTGCCATGGGCATGGGGAACATGGTAACCGCCATCCAAGTAGTTGTCACAGTACACCTGCTCCCGTCCACAGCCACCCATCAGGAACAAGGCCTCATAGACCGGTATCATGCTGCTAGCTAGGTTTTCTACTACTTCCACAAGGAAAATGGTGATAGACTTCAAAAAGGAGTTTCCATTTTGAAGGGCAATGTTCAACCTTCGTGTGTTGTTTTCCTTTGGAACACATCCTCTCATCAATTGGTGAAGACGGAAGATATGTGTTAATGACCAACATCATCTCTTCCTCCATCTTCCCAGTATTATCAAGAAAGATAATCAAAGATGCAGGTATTTCACATGTAAGAAGACGCCCTAGACCACAGTGAAGAGAAAACAAATGGGAACCAATTTGACCTTCCAATTGCAGTTGAGGACATATTCACGCGTAGCCACATGTTGCAGTGGTGTGTTGATACCAGCAGTTGCCAAAATGGGGGCAGCTGAACCCAACCACTCCCGTTCAACAGTATCGCTTCCTTCTGTCACTTTCTTATTTTCCAAGCTGATAAGCACAAAGGGACCCCATGTTGCTACATGTATTGGAACTAGCCTATTCTCCTGTTGTGGTGTCAACCAGACAGAAAATACTTTGTCAGAGATCAGTGAAACTGCTGGGTACCCACACATGGAAGGCCAAAAGAAAGAAATTGATGACATCCAAAGCCCAAAGAGCTTCAAAGGGACTAGTGAGTGAAAGAAACAGAGACGGAGGCAGACAGAGAGGGACACAAGGAAAGCAATCAGGAACTTTCTTTGTCCAGAAGAAGCTTGGAGAGCTTATGGTGAAATAGACTAGAGCACCGCAACCACTACCATGTCCGGGTCAAACAAACAAAAACATCACAGCTATAGAGAGAGATGAGAGAGGTTGCAGATGCACAAGTTTCTCAGAGAGGAGCATGGAAGACCCACAAGGAGGGAGGAACATATCAAGGGCCCACTTACACGTACTGAAAAATTGCGGATGCCAGCAAGGCGGGTTGCTTTCTGGAGCCTTCCATCAAGACCATATGTCCATCCCTACACATCAATACAGTGGGTAAGTCCATGCCTTCCTTTGTAACTCTCATCAGGCTCACCTCCTCTGACTTCACAGTTCCATGGGATCAACTTTCAGCAATGTGCAGTTCACTGTAGAAGGAGCTGCGATTGACAGGTATATATCCAGTTCCCACAATAGATGTCACATTACAGCCAGAGTTACAAATTGCAACAATGATTTACCAGATTCTGGGTGAGGCAGATTGGTCCAAGGAGCATGTTTTGAAGCTACAAATTGCAGTCCTTTGAGAAGGCTGTCATTACAACTCCGCTTGTCTTTGAACCCAATGGCAGTAATAGAGATTCCCACTTGGCCACAGATTTGACATTGTCTAAAAAAGGGCAGAGAGAGCACACATCAGGGAGAAATTAAGGGAACAGGAGGTCACATGATAAGGGCAGACAAAAGAGTGGGCAGAGCCAGAGCCAGATGCAACTGCAGCAGCATGATGACGACAGACATTGTGGAAGGCATGCAGCTGCCCCCGCTCGTCTTTACATACCACATACCTTGTTTTCCCCACCCTGCAATCCCTTCCTGTTAGCACCTCCTCCTTTTGATCTAATCAATGACCTCCATACTAAAGCAGTTGGAGAGAGTCACCAATGGAGATTCTTTTACATTGCTGGTTGAAAAACCTATCGCCGGATATGGTTGCAGAGAGATAAGATCCAGTGCACACTATGACCGAAAGGCTAAACATAATCGGTCAATGACTATCTCCTCTACTACCTTCGTTCTATGGTTCTTTGTTGTTGTACTTGTGTCCCTTGGGCCTCTGGCTTCCTGTGGACACAATAAGTCTCTTTCTTTCTTCTGTCTTTCCAAGTCTTTCCAAGGCCAGGTTCACTGCTGTCCAACTTTATTTGCTGCAAGGGGAGGTAGTAAAGATCTATGTTGCTCAGAGTGATTAAACCAACTTGGCAGCTTCCTCCAGAATTGCTATGTTAAGGTGAGATTGGAACTTGGAGTGCCCAAGAGGAATCATCTATGTACTTACAGATTAACAACTCAATACAGACATTGAAATGAAACCAAATCGATGTTGCACCAGTCCAACTTCAAACCTTAACCATTCCAACATAGAGAGTGCAATCTTAATGTTGTGCTGTCCAATTACAAAGTCTCAGACCATCAACTTCATCATGTATGACAGTCACAAGCTGGCACCACTCCCCACTGACTCCATCAGCTCCCAACGATGGGTGTAGATCACCTTTGTACCTAGTTTCAGTCACTTTTTGGGATTAACCAAACCCTGCCATGATGTTGGCTAGCACTCAACAGGCAAAGAAGAATTGCTTTGAGAAGTCAGGGTGTGATTTTGGGTTTTGTCCTTGTACATGCAACCGGGGGGGGGGGGGTGCGTTGGTGAGGTGGTGGCAAACCCTCCCGCGGACTTTACTCTGAATTATTAAATTTGTGTCTCTCTATTGTGAGCTTTTTATAGGCCCCGCCTCTTGGTTGTTTCCTGCTTTCTCTTGTCCCATAAGCTCTTTGAGCTTTCTGCGGACACAAAGTGTCATATTCTGAGACAGCCAATTGATTACAGAGGTGTTCCCTAGGAGGATCAGAAATGCTTGGCAGCATCTCTGCATGAGGTGTTACAGCTTAGACAATTCCTTGATGAATAGTTTTTTTTGGGCTGCTTCTTGAGGGCCCCACTTTCTTTCTTATATCCTGCTTCTCTTGTCCAATAAGCTCTTTGAGCTTTCCACGGGCATTATAAGGTCTTTCTTTCGTTCTTTCCTCCCTGAGAAACACCAGCAAAGCATCTGTTGGCTGAGTCCTTGCCACTGTTATGGTAACCTGGACACCGAGTACTGTAGAATTGTGTAGCACTGCTAGAGACATCATACAAGTTACTTTATTACTAAATAAAATGCCTGAGCTCTAAAGGGGGGAGTCCAGTAATTCATGCGAGTGATGTGCTGGAGGAAAGGAGAAGAGCTGACCTGCCAGTGAAGAAATCCCCTGCCTTCTCCACTTGATTGGCATGGCCTGGTTTCCCCACACCCATGCACAATCTCAGTCTTAGCCTGAAGTCGTGAAGGAACATCCGAACATAGAACTTGCGAAGAGCTCTCAAGTTTTGTAGTGAGTATTTGAGCCGCTTGGGCATCGGTGTCAGTCAGCTGTCGGACTAGATAATGTTAAGTACAAGACCCTAAGCAAGTCATTCACCAGTCAAAGACCCAGAACCACAACCTCGAGATATACATTTGCGCTTTTACTGTGAAGAGTACCCGTCCAGCAGATGCCCTGCTACATATGGTATAATTCAAAGATCAGAAACTTGAGGGCTCCAAACTCCACTACTAAAGCACATTTCGTAGTCCCTGTAATTGAGACAACATGTGCTCATCTGTTAGGGTTACATCAGGGTCAAGCAACCTGGGTCCCTATATGGAGGAAGGAGTGATTTTTGCTGCATAATCTCCTAAGTGGATGACTGCTGGAAAATTGGGCGGCCAGGTCATGGAAATCTGCTCAAGAAACAGGAAAAGAAGTGTGGGTGTTGTATGTGTGTGTGATTCTGGTTGTTAGTTTAATTGAGAGGGCTGGACTCTTCATCGAACTAGAGAACATATGAGAGGGACATACCAACAGCCTGCCACCCTCGGCCAAACACATTCTCGATCTCGTACTCCGCGAACAAGGAACTCGTGTACCAAGCACTGGGCGGGGTGACGGCCTCTTCTATTGGTATGGCTCTTCCAAATGCCTTTAAAGTCTCTCGGAATTTTTGCTCTTTTTCGCCCCACGCGGCTTGTAAATCGTCCTTTCCATCATGTTCTGATCTTGTTTCAGTGTTTAGACCTTCATTAGAGTCTACTGTAGCTTTGCTTGTGGCTTGAGACAGTTCCTTTCTCTGGTCTCGATAACGTACCGGCACCGATAAGATAGTCCTATGCAAGATTGTGGGAGACCCATTTCTAGAATTCAGAGCACTACCCTGTGCACCTGCATATTGTGGCATTAAGATGGGTTTTTGAAGAGAGCAGTGCTGGCCATATTTCTTCTCAAGCAAGAAAGCGATGCAGGCTCTGCGGTTCCGTACAATCTGTGTCAACATTCTTCCTTGTTCCTCTTCCCTATCCCGCAGTTGAAATACTCCAAGCTACTTGTGATTTTCTTCGGCAATCCTCGGAAGCCATCCATCCCCAAGTAGATGAAGCTACTGCAGATGATGAAAAATGGGTCGCATCTGCTCAAGCTACCAACGGTCGTTGGAGTGGAGGATGCTTGGCGGTAGAAGTTGTCAGAGAGTGGGCATGGCGCTCTGACATTCCATCTCTGTCAGGAAGACAGAAAAGAAGAGGAAGAGCTTCGCAGCAGACTGCCATGTGCTTCATCACTGCCATGTGTTTGAAGGATGTACAAATGGCCAGCGTGCTACATAGTCCCTGCACTCACTCATCAGTGAACTCAATCGCCGCCAGCTTTTATACTTTTGTCCCTCACTGTACCCCTCTGCAGATGCTGTACAGTCGTCTGCTGCTAACTTTGGATGCTTTTGGTCCTTGGAATTGAAAAAGTCGAGAACAGGATTGCTTTCTCTTCAAGTGTGACTTGTCAGGGCCCGTTTTCCCAGCTTGCACGGAAGCCCCTACCTACCTACCCAAACCTTGTCAGCAGGCAGCCTCCCCCATCGGCAGCTGGCTGGAATTCCAGCGTGGGGCTCTTTAGAGTCGCTGGATCTCAACCCACTTTATTGCGATGCCTTTTGCTAACGGTTTAGCTTGATCTGCCGCTGCCCAAGGCCACCCTCACTTTACGGACTTAGTACAAAGAAGGACTGATGACACACATTGGTGTAGATCAGGTTGAACAACGGGGGTGCACAAACCAAAGCTTGGATATCCTTTGCTGCCTACTCTTGTCATCTACCTGTCTTTTGCTTGTCATAATACAGCAGATTGTTTACTCAAACAAAGATATGATTTTAGAGGAGTCGTCACTCGTGTGATTCCTTATTCTGCCCTGTCAATCTCACATCACTCTTATCGAAAACCTCCGGCGTTTTTGGATTCTGGACCTCAGCTGGAGTCCTGGCGTCCTTTTGGCGGCCATGGCTCACAAGCTGAGGTGTTCCATGGAAGGGCCGGGCCCTCTTCCTGGCACGGACAAACCCTCGAGTTATTCGAGGAAGACATGACAATCAGGACGAATAATGGCAGCTTGAAGGTTTCAAATCCCAATCATCAACGGTAGGTAGAGTCTTTCTGAGGTTGAAGGCTGACTTCTGCATGTGTGGCCCACCAAGGTACGAAAATGCTTGTAACACTCCTGTGCAGTCCTTTAAACATTGGCAGCTTCAATGTATGAGGATGATTACACGTCCGTATTGCTGGACCTTGCGGACCGCGGTAGTGAGAACTTCGGATAATATAATAACTAATGACATAGAATGCACTGTACTAACAATTGCCACAAGCGGTCGTCATTCTCGACCATTGACAATGTTTAGGCCAAGAAGTTTAGAGGAGTCTGAGAAGTATTCGGCATATGGGTCCCTCTCTTGAATGGAACTGCTTGAATGCTCACCAAGAAGGCCTTGGATTCCTACCCCGGGCTACATGCAAAAGCACGAATTGGGCAGGAGTAGGGAAGAGAATTAAGAAGGCCTTTGGGAAACTAGGGGCGCATTCCCTCCAGTGCGGATAGAAACAGTAATTTCTTCAGATCACATCACCCTTACTCTATGATGTCATATGTAAACATAATCAAAGCCAGCATTCACAGAGCTCAATCGACTATCGTACATGTTCTTCTAAGATTGCTGGAACCATTGGATAAATTCCCAAACTGTGAAATGAGGTGAAGGAAGCTACAGCTGCTTCCAAGTAATGGAAGAGCACAACTCAGATCTTTATTTGGAACCCGCAGTAGAACTTCAGGGGCAGTGCTCTGCCATGTCGGACTACTCAACCTGTTACAGCTCCTGGTGAATCATCCATGGTGTACTTACATAATTGTACACATTAACATTGGAGAAGACATGATCAGAATCAACTTTTAAAACTGAATGCTAAAGGGAGGCAGCAATTTTACAAGACGCTGGTGGCTTCCTAGTGCAGGTGATAGAATTGTGGAATACAGTGGAACCACTATCAAGGGCGCCAGAAAGGGCGTCGTAGTGAAGCAGCAGTAGTGCCGATGGAGTCATCGTCACATAGTTCAACAGAGACTTGGGCCTGGCACAGAGCTGACGCCTTATTGGAGTTGGAAGTGGAGAGCTTGCGCTGCTGGCCGCAAGCCAGGCCGCCATAACTTGGAGGGCCTGCAAAATGTGAGGTTAACTTGTACCTGGATATTGCTTGCACCGGTCCAGCACAGCTTCCCACGCTCTCCTGATCATCTTTCACTGACCCGGCTCCACAGAAGGTTAAACGCCTTGCACTGAATATGCGTGCATAATTGAAGGAGGCTACACTCGCTGGGGACATGCAGCTTTCGGCTGTGGTAGACTCATCGTCCCTTTGTATCTGTGCCCTGCCATTTGCATTCCGAGGACGGATCATATCACTGGCTGGAAAAATGCTGGGGCCAGGCACATTAGAGGTCTTTCCAACTTGTTGAGGATCTGGGATTACTGACTTTTGAAGTGGCGAGGGCCCATGGCTGGGCTGGAGGAGTCCTGCTGCATGTTGTTGCCGCAAAGATAGAGGCCATCGATCAGAGTTTTGCCACCCCAAATCGATGTCGCAGCTAGCAATCTCTGTCGTGCACATGCCCACAGTGCTCTTCACAGACAGGCTTTCGGATTGGAGATCTTTAGGATCCGAGTCGTTGTCAAAAATCCGATTGTCACGAGGACCGTGAGCTCCCATCCGAGCAGCGCGCTCGAGCCAGCTCCAAACCCAACCTGGTTTGTCAGGCACCTTGTCATCAGCGTTGAAGTGAAGGCTCTTTTGCGACTTTGATCCAGTTTTCCAGCGCTGTAGGGAAAGCGCATACTGCAAAGCCCTCTCTCTTTTCATGGCCGCTTCCTGTTTTTTTCTGAGAAGAGCCTGACAATCTTGTGCTGTGCGCATGCTGGCATTCCAGCCCTTGCTCGCTGTAGGGACCGGTGGCGGCTTTCTTCGGCGTTGCGTTTCTGCTCGGGACATTTCCGTACCTGCAGGTTGAGCTCGGGCCAACAGTTCCTTAGGCAGCCTTCTCATGGGACAACCTTGCAAAAAAGCTGCCATGGTGCGGCGAGCTCGATAACCCCGAAAGAAAGTTTGGATCTTGATGGCTGCCCAGGTTTCGTCCCTGCCTGTCCCTCTAGCAGCAGCTGCAGTCTCCTTGTCACAATGCAGAGTGGGAGATTGACATGACCGTATAGCAGCTGCTGGCTCCACTTGTTGGATCTCATATTCCGCCCCCCGTCTTTGTTCAACTTCTCTAGACCCTCGGGATCCCCTTCTGTCCAGTAACTTTGTTGGCATCAATGGCCCGCTATGCCCCAGCCGTTTAGAATCTGCCACAACATTGCTTGCTGGAGAACCGACAGCCCTGCCAGATTGAAGGTAAGGCAGGGGTCCCGAGACGTGTTTTGTACGTAGAGGACTCTTCAACGACGGACCAGTTGGTGTAGTCCCAGTTCCCTTGGCACACGCCAGGCTTGGGAGGGGTCCTGATCTGTAGACTTGTTTGAACCTGGAAGGATCGTTTGGCGAGGCGTTTGCTGCTGTGGCCCCAGCAGCCCTGGTAGATGCAAGATGTGGCAGAGGTCCTGATTTCACACGCTGTAAATATCTAGACGGAATCTTGGGCGAGACCGCGGTGGTAAGAGGGAGCAATGCATCGAGTGGCTTGATGGAGGGCCTCCGCTCTTCCTCCCTTACACTAACATGCAGCGCGGGCTCATTAGTGAGCTTACCATTGCTGACCAACATGGGCTCAGGGGCTACGTATTCCACCACAGCAGCCTCTGAGCCTTCACTGCTGCCTTCAGAAACGTCCCTGGCATCATCCCCCTCGTTGTCGTCCACAGGCAGTCTCCCATATGTGCAGCATCCCTGCAGCTGCTTCTTCACGACCGTCACGGCCCACTTGGCCTTTCTCATGGCTGCGAGCTACCTTCTCCACCTGTTCGATATTGCAGGCCCAGTCACTACCGCTCGGAGGGAGGAAGTGAGTGGGCACATATCCATGATGCTTCAAAGTAGAACTTCAGCGATAAGCAAGGGAGTGGAATCTCCTTACAATCTCCACTGATGAGAAGCTGCAGGCCGGACACAATGCAGTACACAGCAGCCGAACAAAGCTACAAAATGTGGGCTTTCCAACTTAGCAAAAACACGAGAGAGAGAGAGAGAGAGAGAGAAAGAGAGATCAAACAGATGGACAGATAGATTAGAAGAACTTGTGAGAATATGGGAATGCAGCCCAGCAGCTGCAGCAATTGAGTTCGACAGTCAGATAAAATGACAGAGCTACTGAGGAATCAGAGAGCGAATGCGAGCACAGCAGTGCAGCAAAGAAGAGCAGAAGGAGGAGCTGTAGAGCAGGCAAAGCAGAGCAGAGGTGTGCAGATCAGTGTGCAGTTGTGGAGAGAGAAAGAGACGAGAGGGGCAGCAGCGACAGACAGACACACACTTCCCACCCGCCTCTGATTGACGCCAAGGCTGCCCCTCCAGCCTGCCGGTCTCTCACCGACACGCGCCGGTTCGTCGCCAGTTCTCATTCTCATTCTCTGACACCCCCTTTGTATTACATTCAACGGTTCCAGACGAGATGGATGGATGGATGGATGAAATCCCTAACGAATGGAATATCCATGAATATGTTCGTTACAAGCCTTACTTAGAGAAAACAATAGGAATAATAAGGTAGGAATTTAAGGCAGATCTCTGACTCACAGCAGGGTGTGCCGGTTTCTGGCATGTCAAATCTTCCCCACCTATTGTGTGTTTTTTTACCAACGGGGATGAGAGGACAGTGGGCCTGTAAATTTTATTAAGAAGTGGAAGGTACAATGGTGGAAAAAATAACCACCGTGACGAAGGCATAACGCGGGGGGATCACCCTATCCACGAGGGAGTGGGGGAGAAAAGGGGGACAAGAGTGACACCAAGCGGAGCAGAGTAATAACAATTGACACCGAAGGGACTATCACTCGAACGAGTGGTGTCACGAAATTTGACCGAGTCCAATTTTGACAAAGTATAAAGTGTACTAAGATGAAGTCACATAGACACTGAGGTGACATGAACAGGGGTGACATGATTATCCATCAAGAATCAAAACCTATACCTCATTATGTTCAAGGATAAATGATTTACCCTTTCTATACCCCCCAGGTAAATAAACGATATATTGGAGGATATATAGTTATTTTGTTTGTTACATATGCTCAAGTCAAAAATATATAACTAATTAGTAATCAATTTTTGGTCAATTTTTTGGTTTAGTATGAGGCTGATTGTATCATATCTTATGAATAATATGAGGAATGATCATGAGCGTGTTTTTCTTCACACCAAAGATAACAATCAAACAAAGCCAAATAAGACCTTGTACGAGTGCTTCATCCACGAAACTAGTGCCTCCGAGATCCAGGTTGAGCTCATAACATTGGAAGATGCCCGTGGGCCGTGCACTCTAAGCAAAGTGTCTCTTGAGACAAACCCAAAGCTTCATAGAGACGAACCCTTATATGGTATGGTACGTAGGACAATGGTATGCCCCAATGTTGTACCGGTATATATGGTCAGACATGAGTATTCAGTAAGGGTATGAGTAATGGTACGAAGAACCATACCACCCCATTGATATGAAAGAGAGATATATACATATGTATATATAGATGTAGATGCCTCCTTGCCTTCCAGCTGAAAGGTGGACACCTTCATGACACACCAGACCTTGGTTTGAACCCACAACCACATCCAACGTGGTATGTGCCATTACCACTGGGCTACACGATGGTTGTCATTAAGAACATTATACCCAGGTGCATAACCTACTGGGGTGGATATTGAGTTAATGTTTTGCTCGTCGATACCAGACCAGCCTGGGTTGTCGCCGCTGTCATACTGCCTGCGATACCATTATTGAGGGTTGCAAGCGGCGATGGAGCTCACTACAAGTATTTGGGTTTCAAACTGGGTGTAAATGACCAAGAAATTGGCAATGGTTTACTAAGTTCAGGATGGCCAGCTTGGGTATGACTAAAATGACATAAAGAAACTGAAGAAAGCTTCCAACATGATGAACAGCTACTGCGTGTTGAATGTATTGCTTCAAAGAAGTATCATACCAATATTCATATACCCCCATTATGAATATCAAAAAATTCAATACCCATACCATACTCATATACTATCTATTTTACAAGTCCATACGAACATACCACACCTGTCAAGGTAGTAGGATTTGACCCAGAATCAAATGGGTGGCACTCGTGCACTAACCCAACTGAGCTACGGAATCTAGATCCAAATTATTGAAAACAAATGCATGGAGTTCATGTAAGCCCTAACCAACTTAGCTACAGAATCTAGATCCAAATTATTGAAAACAAATGCATGGAATTCATGTAAGCCCTGCCCTATAGTAATGAATAGGTAATAAAAATCTGGAATGTCACATAATGTCTATTAATAAATATCACGGTAACGGGATTTAAGCCCTGAATCACCATATGGACAAAAAATTCTAGTGACACCTCTCGATCTAATTCGGAGCTTAATTGCAAGTATCGGTGCTAAGCATCAAAACCCTTTGCGTAGTGAGCCACATAAAAAAAAACTTGTCTAGACTTTTGCACCTAAACTAAGACCGCTAACAAAACCCTTAAAAACACGGCTTTCCTTACCCCCAATTTGTGAGTCAGATGTCCATGTGTTTTGCTTCATGTCATACACCACAACTGGATTGGGTTTGTCAGTCCAAATGAATATGAGATTGTCATGGCTCGCCACCTCAAAATAGTGGTATATGAAGGCCCTTGTTGGGAACTTCGTTCTTGCAATCTCCACCCACTCTGTAGTCTTTGTAGAAACTTCGATCTCCCATATTACTACCATAAGTTGTCCATCTCCACCACCACGACCCCCAACTAGAAACAGGCGCCCCTCACTCTCTACAAGCCTCTTACGAACCATACCACCTCCACCAAAGTTAGGCATGTCTATAGCAACTTTAGTCCACGTACCGGCACCAATGTCATAAGCCCTCAAAGTGTAGGCCTTTGATCCAAGAAACAGAGCAAAGAGAGTAGGCCACATATCACACTTCCTTCACACCACCACCCTGATGTCGGCATCTTTCCAGTCTCGGTCCAACACTCGCAAACTGAGTTATACATGTGTGTTGTCCAATGTAACCAATTGCCAAGATCATTGGGATACTCGCGTGATATCACAATGATCTTGTAGGTGTTGTTGCGTCTGTCCACAATCAAGTGCACCCCGTCCACAGACCGGAAATGTGTTGAGTTGGCGAGAGGCAGGGCAGGCAATTGTCTGGAACTGTTCAAGAGAGGATTGAACACAATTATCCATGATAACTCAGCGTAGCCCTTGACCGTTGTGCAAAGAAATAAGCCGCCATCTGCTGCAGCAGCAACACTGTATACTAAATTGTCCTTCGGGAGTTTGAGGCCGATTTTGTGCCAACGTCGAGTTGTGGGGGTATACGACATGCAAACATGTGGGCATGACAAGAGATATGAGTGTTCGTGAAGAGGGAGTTGTTGACAGAGTTGTTGGAAACTAACGGTCGATGGGAGAGAATTCCATAACTTGCAACCGGAAGCGGACAAGCCTTTGATATGGCAAACAGGCCAACACTACCATCACTAACTCGAATGGGAGCCTGCTCCAAATCTCCTCCATATTGCGGAGGCGACAAAACCTCTCCAATTGTGTTCTTGTGATCCTGACACACGGAGCTTGGGGGAAAGAGAAGAAGGATAGAAAGACGACGCTGATAAAACCCATGAGTCCTACTTGCTATCAAAAACCTCGCGCTTGCTTTTGCTATTCTGGTACTTCACCCTTCTTTGCTAACCATGCACTTCCTTTTTACTATTTCCAGCCGTGCTTTGTATATTGTTTCCTATTTTTGTGGTTTGTGGTTTGTACCAGTGTTGGACCAGTATATAGGTATGGGGCGGGTATGTGATTTTTGGGAATTTAAAACCCAATTTCCTCCAAAAATTCTCCGATTTAAATAGAAGAGAAGTTATAATATTTTTACCTTTTATTGTCGGAGTTATTCGGATGGGTGCACTAGCCTGGGCAAGCTGCTGGCATAGGGCAAGCACGCGCGCAGCTAGTACGCGATTCCCCCCGTGCACCTCGTAACTACGGCCTTTGCGGCATAGTGTGATCTACGTGTGGTGGGACGAGCTTTGGTAGGTAGGAGTATCCCTTTCCTCCGTAGTTTCTCCGTTATCACCTCCATCGGAGCCAGGATCTGCATGGGTAACACTCCATAGCGAGAGTGCACGGAGAAACTGCGGCTCTGCGATGGACAACTAGGGTAAGGGTAATGGTATGATCCTTCATACCAGGCAGGTACCTACAAGGGCAAAACCCGGCAATACCCTGGTGGGGTAGGATACATGACTTCTAAAAGCCTAGTGCAAAACATACCGGTCGGGTCTGCTTCCTCGCGTTACCACTCCAATACCATGCATGCGTCGGTTGAGGGACATGATGCAAGGGTAGGGTAGTCTGAGATTAGGGATACTAACTACATGTAGCGTTTTCAAGAGAGCACTTCAATGAGGATGAGTTACAGGATGCTAAAGGGCAGTACCCAGATGAAATGCAATTTGTTAGTTTATGCTCTTAAAGAGTGATAGAGAAGAATTAGGGGCCATTTGGGATATTTTTCAATATTGAAACGGGCCATTTGAACATTTGAAGAGTTGAAATGACCATTTGAATAGTTGAAATCTTAATATGATTTAAAGGGCCTCCGTCCATTTCTTATTTATATTTATATTTATTTATATTTATATTTTTAAGAGTTAGAAAGAATTGCACTAGTGTACCTGGTACCAGACCCTGGCACATACCAGGCTGGTATGACTTTTAAAAGTTTGTTTAATACCATACCAGTCAGATTTGCACTTTGATACCATCCCATATACCATACCAGGCTATTAAATTTACACATCATTTGATACCAGTACCATACTGTTTCAATAATTCAACTGTACCCCAATACCTTTACCCTAGTGGTATCAAAAAACCATGATACCAGTCCAACACCGGTTTGTACACAGAAATCCCGAAACTGTGTGCGTGAAATCGGGAGGGAGATGGCAGAGTGGAAGCTGGATACACAGGCGGGTCGGACACTCCATCACTTGCTCTGCACGGAGGTCACAGACAGCAGTGTGTTTGTTGGTGTTTAAGGTTTTTAGTTCGTGGGCCGGACAGGCGATGCAAGCAGGGTCCCTGGTATCATAGTTGGCTTCCTTCAATGCTGCTCTTGTAAGTCCTCCTTTCTTGGCCGGTGTTCAACGTTATGAATTGTCACATCTGCGTATGCTATTACCCCCCTCCCATGGCAATGCAGTGTGTATATTGTCATATGTTTGGCAGCTACCCTCCATTGTAGGAAGAGATAGCAAAAGAGGTTGCTCAGTTTGCAGACACATTTCAACACCAGCTCTTAAGGCGCTGGATGGGAAAGCCTAGTAACTCGGAGCTGTCTTCAAAGCATGTAGCTTTTTGTCACTGGTGCTATTATTCACTGTAACTTAGTTCAAGCCTAGAATTTTGAATTCAAAGAGGGATTTTGCACACTGAGGACCTTGACCAAAGATACCAGGAGCGGAATCAATGAATGCAGCTCCTATGTTACTCTATTTGAGCAGAGGAGGTCCTGTCAGCTTTAGTTGCTTGATTAATGTGCAATGTAATGACTAAAGCTGCACAAATAATTTTTATTAGACAATCTTGTCGCTTCACAGAGTCCATGCCTACGGTATTGCGGCCAATAGAGGTGGACCCTTGGACCTCCACACCCATCAGTAGGCTGGCTTCCTTCAAGGAGAAACAAAAGGTCTTTTGTCGAAGTATTCTGTCACATCTTCTGCACGAAGAGACTTTTAAGGTGTATTCTAGGGGGGGGATAGTATTTTGGGTGAAAGGGGCGCGATGAATTGAGAATCCTAGAGTTCTTGACCTGTTCATCCTATCTGCATGCTACTTTCCACAAAAAACTTGATGAGGAAAGGAGAATCCCGCCCTTTAGTGCAAGAGTTGAGCATCACACCACAACTCACTACATAGGAAAAAACTACGCAGGAAAAACCTGTCTCTGTTTGGTCCACCCAACGTTAGTGGTTCTTGTCATGACAATGCCCTCACAGCCAAGGAGCAGTCAAGCGAGCTTCCTCTCACTCTCCACATATCCCTTAGTTTGGTGTAGTTTTATCGATCTTAATTCAACCAACATGATGGAACAAGAGCTTTGCCCAGAAGTTTTTGGGTCCGAATTTGGGATATCCAACGTTTACTGATTTCCTTGCACCATCACCAGAGTCGGTCAAAACCCCCCTTCACTCATAACCTGCTCCAGTCAAGTGCAATTATTGGCTGACTTCCCACCTATGCTGGGTAGACCCCACCATCATTTCCTGTGGACATTGCCACAGGAAATGCCCTCAACAGTACATCATGGTCAGGCAATGGTGGATGAACTGAGTCGCTAATGAAGCAAGACACTTGCTCCTTTCCAGAGAAACATTGTTTCACCAGTAATCCTCACAAGAACAGACCCCATCTTCAAAGTGGTGAAAGCGGTTAGCATCTTGTACAATATTGCTCGGCCAACAATCTTTGAGATGAACTTGGTGGAGGTGTGGCAGTCACCACACACACGAAGATTCTTGATGAGACAGAGAGGTACGGGCCGTGCTGATCAGCCCAAAACCAATGGCCAGCTTCTCACTGTGGTGGAAAGAGAAACTCTCCCACATCGTACAAAGTGTGTTTTAGGCACATACCCTGCCTTCTTCTCCCCAGACAATCTTCTCAGCTCAGCATGGATTTCCTTAATTTTGGGATCCAATTTGTCATCTACAACAAAGGTGTGCACCCTGTTGCCAACCTCAATGCAGCAGGGACCTGGCTCCTTTCTAACCCCTCTGACCATCATCATTTTTCTCACCTTTGCACTATCGTCCCACCTGCCAGCTGTGGCATAGATGTTTGAAAGCAACACGTAAGTCGCAGCATCCTGTTCATCCCACTTGAGAATAGGTGTGCACGTTCAGCCATCTCCACATTGCCATGGATTCGGCAGGCACCAAGCAAGGCCTTCCACACCACAGCATCTTGATTGGCATTTTGTTAATGAGGTCCTCTGCCTCATCCAATCTCCCTGCACGTCCAAGAAGGTCCACCATGCAGCCAACTTTACTGTTGGAGTGACACCATGATCTTGACTCAGGGAATCAAAGTAGCGTATTCATTCATACAGTAGGCCAACATGGCTGCATGCAGAGAGGACACAAATAAATGTGATCCTGTCTGGCTTCAAGCCTTCCTTTTGCATCCTTCAAATAGTTGCAGGGCCTCCCTATGACTGCTGGGCATATCCTGCGATCATTGCGCTCCATGACACCACATCTTGCATCCTCGATGCACCCACATTTGCAATACATGTCCACGAGTGTATTGTCCAGAATGACATTTGGTACAATTCCAGCTTTCACAATGTCACCATGGACCTCTTTGCCCTTTTCCAGGACTGCCAGGCTCGCACACGCATTGCAAACTGAAACAAACGTGATTTGGTCGGGCTTCACCCCTTCCCGCATCATTTGCTCATAGGTCTCCAAAGCCTCCATCCCGCGCCTCTGCTGTGCATATCCTGCAATCATCGCATTCCACGACACCACATCTCTTTCAGCCATATTGTCAAACACTCCCTTTGCATCCTCGATGCACCCACATTTGGCATACATGTCCACGAGGGTATTGTTCAGAATGACATCTGGTACAATTCCAGATTTGACGATGTCACCATGAACCGCTTTCCGCTTTTCCAGGGCTGCCAGGCTCGCATACACACTGGAAACGCAAACAAAATGTGATCTGGTTGGGCTTCACCCCTTCCTGCATCATTTGCTCATAGGTCTCCAAAGCATTCCTATCACACCCATGCTTGGTAAATCCTGCCATCATTATATTCCACGTGATCAAATGTCGTTGAGGCATTTTGCTGAGCACTTGGTGAGCATCCATGATGCTCCCGCACTTAACATACATGTTTGACAAGGATGTTGTGTAGGAAAACGTTTGGCTTGAATCCACTTTGGATGATGTGAGCATGCACCTGCTTTCCAGCTTCCAAGCCTTTCATCTTGATGCATTTATGCAAGAGACAAACATAAGTATCTGAATCTGCTGCTATGCCTCCTTGGTTTAAAGTCTGAAGAGCCTCTTTCAGTCGCGGTGCCTCACATAGCATCCTCACATTTCCAGAAGTGCCAGAAGAGGCATTGTGGACTCCCTCTCTTTGTCCTCTTTGGCAAGCTGTGGTCATGGTCGAGATCCACAGGGAATTAGACGTAATCTTGTGCTCGAAATCCGGCCCTCTTGGATGCATCTGGACCCACCCTCTATCCCTGCTCCTTCAGTATCCATGCCTCTCCATAATCATGCATCATCCTCGTCTTGCTGCTAGCAGGTGACAATGACAGCCTAAATTTGTTCTAGCAAACACCTCAACCCTTTTCATAACAAACTAGTTGCTATGCTGAATTGCATCTACTTCTATCTGTAATCTAACAGGCATTCACCTTTCTGCATCGATTGTCCAACCATTGACTGGGGTTGGAAAGTTATTCCTTCCAAAACTGCTCCTCGTCTCTGTTATCCATTTTTGCCTGTTGCCAAATTGGCAGTAACATGTCAAAATCAATCGAAACCACCATAGATCCACCCAGAAGCTAACTTGCAGAATTTAACATGAAAAATTAGGGATATTTCTGATAGGAGAGAAAAAAAGGCTGAAATGTGTTGAAGAAGGTGCCTTCATCAGCAGTGCCTAATTTTATCAACTGTGCAGTGGCCACTGCTGCTTCCAAATGACCATCTACCCATGCAGGTCTCTTGTAGCTATCGAGCCACAGGACATCATAAGGTAATCTTATACTTGAAATCCGGCCCTCTTGGATGGATCTGGACCCACACTATATCCCTGCTCCTTCAGCTATCCATGCCTCTGCACAAATCATGCATACATCCTCGCCTTGCAGCTAGCGGCTCACAATGACGGCCTAGATTTGTTGTAGCAAACACGCCAACCCTACCACACTGGTTCCTATGCTGAATTGCGTCTGCTTCTCTCTGTAGTCAAACAAGCATTCACCTTTTTGCCTGGATTGTCCCACAATTGACTGGGGTCAGAAGAATATGTCCAAAGCTTCTCCTCGGCCATGTTATCTGTTTTTGGATGCTTTCCTGTTGCCGCATTGGCAGTAACATGTCAAAATCCATCCAAACCACCATAGAACGGGCTAACTTGCAGAATTCAACATGAAAAAGTAGGGACGACTCCGATAAGAGGATCAAACAGGTTGAAATGGGTTGAAGAAGAAGGTCCGCACCATTTTGTCCTTGGCCTTGTGCCATGGCACCTAGCTTTTCCTTCAACCATGGAGGAGTCAACCGCCCATCAACCCAAAAGGACCTCTTGTGTGTGCTGCTTGTGTCTCTAGTCAGGTGAACTCGGATTGGTCTGTGAGGAGAACCACCACTTTGCAGCTGATCAGCCATAGATTTAAACTGAAGTCTTGTTCTTGTACTGCGGCAGACTCTCTTTATGGACTAGTCTGTAGAGTGGACCCTCCAGCGGATCTCTGGGTCCAACGCATATAGTGGGTGGAGATTGCAAGAAGGGAGTTAGCAACAAAAGCCCCCGTGCTCATGTACGACTGTTTTCAGGTGGTGAGCCATGTAGCCAGCCGTGGGGAGTATCTCGCTGACGTGGCTCGATCTCATTTGACAAGAGCACGTTGATTATAACCCGTATTTTCCTGCCTACTAGGGAGTTTTTCGACCTTCCTGTCCCCAATCCGTTTAGTAATAGTCCGTAGACGGACCTGTATATGGTCAGAGTTTGTTTCTTCTTTATGTTCAATAAAATTGCATTAACACCATTTCATCGAACTTGACGATTTCATCACAGTAGAAACCACGACACAATATTTGCATCCACATTGTTGATAGAAATGTCAGTTTCCACGGGAGCAGTTTCAGCTTTAAGATATGAATCACAATCCACACTGCTATGTACTGAATTCAGCGGAAACAACCTCAATTACAAGATCTTACTCACAATCTATAGCACTCTGCAACTCAGCAGGTTGATTGGTATTGATCAAAGTAACTTCAGGATCATTAGCCACAATTGATGAGTCATCATATCCCTTCAACATATTTATCATGTATAGGACGGAGCGGAGAACCGACACATAACACCTTCTTCACTTTATTCCCTTCACAATGCTTCTTTTAGTTCTGCGCTTCCTAACAGAAGAAACAAGTGACAATTGTGACAGCGGCAAGAGATTAAAAGAAGGCCTGGAGGAGGATGGGTGCTGGACTTGCAGGTGACGCTATTCCCACAAGCGATGCACCACATGAATTGGACAGTTAGAAAGGTATGAAGGGGCCAACAGCCAAGGCTCGGAGGGCAAAGCTTTGGCGGGAGGCCCGGAAAGAGGAGAAGGACTTGCAACAACAATGGAAGTAAAGTGCTGCAGAAGACCGTGCGCATGTCTACATTATTACCACTAACGACAAATGTGACATAATCAAGGGAAAATCTAAATTGCAAACAAAGGTAAATGACCATGTCATATGGAGTTTAGACTTTTGGGGGAAAGAGAATCAAAGACAAGGATGATAATAAGATAAAATTCATTATGGAAGAGATATTGGAGACTCACAGCAGCTGGAGGGAATTACAACTTGGAAAATTGGAGTGGATGTTCGATTGGCAGAGATTTCAGCAGAGATAGTTGACAGCCGAAAGGGAATCGGCCAAACACGGCCCGTTCTCTAGTACAAATCGCATACCCACGTTTAAGTTTTTACATTATTCATATTATTTTCCACATAGAATATATTTCCAATCAAAATGAAGTACCTAACCGTTGAACTTTTTGTAAAAGTTCCAAAGTCCTCACTAGTTAGTCCTCGCGGCCCCACCGATTGGCCCCCTTCCCACAGTGTAGTGTGGGGTTGCCTGACCTTCCCTAACTGGCCAAATGAGTTGGGGGTATGTAGTTAGTGCGGACTCCGGAGCGGGGCAGCCCTAATTATGCATTTGGCTCTTAACCCTTAAGTTCCCTAGCCCTTTTTTGACTTTTTACCAATTTTGGGTACCCAGCTGCAATAAATTGCCCCTAGAAACCTACCAAAAATCATCCACAGATTCCAGCCTTATAGCAATGGGCCCAGCTCATTTATGCATGACATACCAAAAAATGAGCCAAGTCCGTGGAAATTGTGAGATTATAGGCTTGGCCCAGACCTCCAATATCAGGTCCAAATCAATAGTGGAGTGGCTATGACCCCACTAAATTGCAGGTCCAACTGATTTTTTCACCTATGCTTGCTATGCATGCAATTACATGGGGGTTGAAATCTCAAAATTGACAAGAGAAAATGTGCCTCCAAATGAAGTACTTTTTTTTCTACAAATTTTTTAAAAGCCAATGGTGGATGTGTGTATGCAATGCTCACACACCACAAGGTGAAGTGTTTTTTCCAAAATTGCTAATTTTCTCCCAAAACTCACATCAGCAGTCAACAGCCCTTTTCAGGCCCCAAAACGTAAATGAGAGATCTAAGATATTTTTTGTAAGTGGCAGCTTTTGTTTTTCTTTAATTTTGTTTTTTGCATCATACGCGAGACAAATCCCTTGTCATTGAAGCTTCAGGAGTCATCAGACTAGATCTGCAAAAATTAGGTCGAACTGCAAATTCAAAGTGACCCGATTCAGGTCGCTTGGGAACTTAAGGGTTAAAAAACAAAAACAAAAAACAGAAACTTGCTTCTGGACGGTAGTTGGGTGATGTTTTTTCGGTTTTTCCCCTCTCGTGTGCCCAATGGCTTGTATGAAAGGGGCCCTCCTTTGGCCCCCTCTCAGGGGCCTAACTCATTGCGACTCCCACTCACTCTCGCTTTCCTTTTCGTAAAAGGGAAGTTGTGGAGCAGGAAAGAGCCGTCCTGACGTGGAGTTCACCATGGCGTCTTCAGGGATGCCTTTCAAATTAGGTACTCGCTCCAAACACTTGACGCTTTCCTTTTCTGGGGTCGCTGTGTTGTGTTGTATGTATGCGCAGTCGGGATTTGTGTTTTGCGCAATTCAGCAGAAACGAATGAATGTGCTCTTGGCAAAGAGGCAAGAAAGCGCACGAGATTGTTCGACAAGGCCGGTAATTGGTGTATCTGGTGCGTAGGTCAACGCTGGAGCATGGAGCAGCGCTGGCAGGAGTTCCTTAAAAGTTATTCACAATGGTGGGACGGTGGCTTTGACAAGGTGAGCTTTCTTCATGTAGGATTATGGTCTGATCGCATTGCGTGGACTGGATTGTACCGTCGTTGAGCGAAGTCAGAATCTCGCTTTGCTCTGGAAAAACTGCTCGCTTTGCTCTGGGAAGTTGACAAAATATTGATGCTGTGGGATTGTCGGGCACAAAAGGTCTACTGTAGAGCATGGAGCAGAGCTGGCACGAGTTTCTTAAAGATCCTTCTCAACGGTGGGACAAACGCAACTGCAAGGTGTGGCTTTCTAAATGTACGTGCGAAAAAGTTTTACATCTTGCAAATGTAGGCTCTTCCTGTTAGTATCATGATTTGGTCTTTTTCCTGGTGTTTACAATGTCCTTACGAGAATCAGCTTGGTATTAGGAGGCTGAGTCCACCGTGGTGGTTCTCCTCACAGACCAGTCCGAGTTCACCTGACTACAGGCACAAGCAGCACACACAAGAGGTCCTTTTGGGTGATGGTCGGTGGAATCCTCCATGGTTGAAAGAAAAGGTAGCTGCCATGACACCAGGTCAAGCACAAAGTGGTGAGGGCACCTTCTTCTTCAGCACCTTTCAGCTGCCCTCTTATCAGAATCGTCCCTGATTTTTCATGTTGAACTCTGCAAGTTAGCTTGTTGGGTGGATCTATGGTGGTTTGGATTGATTTTGACATGCTACTGCCAATGTGGCAACAGGAAAGCATCCTAAAACAGATAACAGAGACGAGGAGAAGCTTTGGAAGGAACTTTTTTCTGAACCCAGTCAATGGTGGGACGATCGAGGCAGAAAGGTAAATGCTTGTTAGATTGCAGAGAGAAGCAGACGCAATTCAGCGTAGGACCTAGTGTGTGATGAGTAGGGTTGGGGTGTCTGCAGGAACAAATGTAGACTGTCATTGTCAGTCACTAGCAGCAAGGTGAGGATGTATGCATGATTTGTGCAGAGGCAGGGATAGCTGAAGGAGCAGGGATAGAATGTGGGTCCAGATACATCCAAGAGGCCCGGATTTCAAGCACAAGATTACCTGTGATTCCCTGTGGATCGATAGCTACAAGAAACTTGCATGGGTAGATGGTCAACTGGAAGAGGCAGCGGTGCCAGCACAGTCGATAAAATCAGGCACCTTGACCACAGCTTGCCATAGAGGCCAAAGAGCGGCCTCCCACAGTGCCTCTTCTGGCACTTCTGGGCATGTGAGAATGCTATGTGAGGCAGGGCGACTGAAAGAGGCTCTTCAGACTTTAAACCAAGGAGGCATTTCAGCAGATTCAGATACTTATGTCTGTCTCTTGCATAAGTGCATCAAGATGAAAAACGTGGAAGCTGGAAATCAGGTGCATGCTCACATTATTCAAAGTGGATTCAAGCCAAACGTTTTCCTACACAACACCCTTATGAACATGTATGTTAAGTGCGGGAGCATCATGGATGCTCACCAAGTGTTCAACAGAATGCCTCAACGATGTTTGATCACGTGGAATATAATGATGGCTGGATTTACTAAGCATGGGTGTGATAAGAATGCTTTGGAGACCTATGAGCACATGATGCGGGAAGGGGTGAAGCCTGACCACGTCACATTTGTTTGCGTTTCCAGTGCCTGTGCAAGCCTGGCAGCCCTGGAAAAGGGCAAAGAGGTCCATGGTGACATCGTCAAAGCTGGAATTGTACCAAATCTCATTCTGAACAATACCCTTGTGGACATGTATGCCAAATGTGGGTGCATAGATGATGCAAAGGGAGTATTTGACAATATGGCTGAACAAGATGTGGTGTCTTGGAGTGCGATGATTGCAGGATATGCACACCAGGGGCGCGGGATGGAGGCTTTGGAGACCTATGAACAAATGGTACGGGAAGGGGTGAAGCCCAACCACATCACGTTTGTTTGCGTTTGCAATGCGTGTGCGAGCCTGGCAGCCCTGGAAAAGGGCAAAGAGATCCATGGTGACATCGTCAAAGCTGGAATTGTACCAGATGTCATTCTGAATAGCGCCCTCGTGGACATGTATGCCAAATGTGGGTGCATCGAGGATGCAAAGGGGGTGTTTGACAATATGGTTGAACGAAATGTGGTGTCGTGGAGCGCAATGATCGCAGGATATGCACGGCAGGGGCACGGGATGGAGGCTTTGGAAATCTATGAGCAAATGGTGCGGGAAGGGGTGAAGCCCAACCACATCACGTTTGTTTGCGTTTGCAATGCGTGTGCGAGCCTGGCAGCTCTGGAAAAGGGCAAAGAGGTCCATGGTGACATCATCAAAGCTGGAATTGTGCCAAATGTCATTCTCAACACTACCCTTGTGGACATGTATGCCAAATGTGGGAGCATCAAGGATGCAAAGGGAGTGTTCGACAATATGCTTGAACGAAATGTGGTGTCGTGGAGCACGATGATTGCAGGATATGCACAGCAGAGGCACGGGATGGAGGCTTTGGAGACCTATGAGCAAATGATGCGGGAAGGGGTGAAGCCCAACCATATCACTTTTGTTTGTGTTTGCAATGCGTGTGGGAGCCTGGCAGCCTTGGAAAAGGGCAAACAGGTCCATGGTGACATCGTCAAAGCTGGAATTGTACCAGATGTCATTCTGAACAATACCCTCGTGGACATGTATGCCAAATGTGGGTGCATCAAGGATGCAAAGAGAGTGTTCGACAATATGGCTGACCGAGATGTGGTGTCATGGAGCACGTTGATCGCAGGATATGCCCATCATGGTTGTCATAGGAAGGCCCTGCAACTATTTGAAGGAATGCAAAAGGATGGCTTGAAGCCAGACAGTATCACATTTATTTGTGTTCTCTCTGTATGTAGCCATGTTGGCCTATTGTATGAAGGAAGACGCTACTTCGATTCCATGAGTCAAGATCATGGTGTCACTCCAACAGTAAAGCACTTTGGCTGCATGGTGGACATTCTTGGACGTGCGGGGCAATTGGATGAGGCAGAGGACCTCATTAATAAAATGCCAATGAAACCGGATGTTGTGGTATGGAAGGCCTTGCTTGGTGCCTGCAGAATCCATGGCAATGTGAAGATGGCTGAACGTGCGGCAACATCTATTCTCAAGTGCGATGAACAGGATGCCGCAACTTACGTGTTGCTATCAAACATATATGCCACAGCCGGCAGGTGGGACGATAGTGCAAAGGTGAGAAAAATGATGATGATCAGAGGGGTTAGAAAGGAACCAGGTCACTGCTGCATTGAGGTTGGCAACAAGGTGCACACCTTTGTTGTGGATGACAAATTGCATCCCAAAATGAAGGAAATCCATGCTGAGCTGAGAAGATTGTCTGGGGAGATGAAGGAGGCAGGGTATGTGCCTGACACACACTTTGTATTGCATGATGTGGGGGAGGAGCAAAATGGATTTTCTCTTTGCCACCACAGTGAGAAGCTGGCCATTGGTTTTGGGCTGATCAGCACGGCCCCTAGGACACCTCTCCGTCTCATCAAGAATCTTTGTATGTGTGGTGGCTGCCACAGCTCCACCAAGTTCATCTCAAAGATTGTTGGCCGAGCAATTGTTGTACGGGACGCTAACCGCTTTCACCACTTTGAAGATGGGGTTTGTTCTTGTGAGGATTACTGGTGAAACAATGTTTTTCTGGAAAGGTGCGAGTGTCTTGCTTCATTTGGTGATGTGTGTAGCTACTCTGTTCATCCCCCATTTCTTGAGTCTTGGCCAGATGTCATTTCCTGTGGCATGGCACCAAAGGAAATGATAGCGGGGTCCCAGCATAGGTGGGAAGTCAGCCCATAATTGCACTTGACTGGAGCAGGTAATGAGGGAAGGGGGAGTTTGACTGACTCTAATGATAGTGGAAGGAAACCAGAATGCTGCCCTATTCTGGTGTGGGTGATGGACCTGAGCTTCTCTAAAGCTTGGAGATGGAAGTGAATATGATCTGTAATGAGCTTGACTAGTAGGGCAGCCCTGTGCAAGTTTGTTCAGCATCTTGAACTTATGTTTGTATGGTTCTCGTGGTGGTGCTTCAGATAGAGCCCTTGACTAGCTTGCATGATGTTGTCAAAAGCTAGCCTTAACCCACCAAGGTCCAATCCCATGGTGGCCACTAAAAGTTCATGTGATGGTATTTGGGTATTCTAGATTTGCATGACTCCCTCACACTATAACGTCGGTTTGTGCATGTTGGAGTTAGTTAAGGCTGGGGGACAGAGTTCACCTACTCCACCCACTTCAGAACCCAATTGCCTACAGTTCAAGACCAGATTTGGGAGCATGTATGAAACAATTGTATAGTAAATTGTCCATAGTTTCATGCAACGATCGGCGATACTGCTAGTGTCCTGAGAAGCAGGTGCCAATTGCTGGTGTGATTCCTATTATTCTCAATAACTACTTGAACTGTGGATCTCAAACATGCAGAAAGCTCTCCTAAATATCCACCTTAAGAAAGGTGAAGCACTTTTTCTCAATCTCTTGCTTCCAGTAACCATCCAATATCAAATTTGGACTCTTGTTGGAATCAACTCCGATAAAATACACCAGAGTAAGGGATATATGGATAATGAGAGGAACATATGCTCGGCTGACTGCTCCTTTGGCTGCGATGGCATTGTCATCACAAGAACCAAGGACCCAAAGGAGAAAGGTTTTTCCTTTGTAGTGGGGTGTGGCATGATTCCCAACTCTCGTTAAAATCACGGTTCATAAGATTTAGGGGAAAGTGGCAGGCAGATACAATCAATAGGTCACTAGCCTTGCACCCAAAACCCTGAGAAGATGTGACAACACACTTGGAGAATACCAGAAAAAAAGACCTTTTTGTTTCTGTTTCTCCTTGAGAGTCTATCTAGAAAGCCAGTCACCTAATGGGAGTGTACCTTGAGGTTAATGCATCGCCTCCTTAGTGTATCTACTGCATTGGTGTGGACAATGTACATGTAGGTAATGTGCATATTGCATATCAACAGCTTTGCATCCCAAACAAGTGCAGAGGTGAGGTCGCAAATGGAAGAGGGGAATCTGGAATTGGGTCAAGGGAGGCACGGTTCATAGTCCCATAGAGAGAGCCATTAAAAGGCATGGAATACAGTAGCAGTACATTTGGACGACGCCCAAAGAACTTCAATAGCTACGTAGAAAAGGTGAGCAGAAGACGGCACCAGACTTCGCCATAGCCAGAGAGCGATGATGCGTGCTGTTGGGGTGCGGGGCTGTATGGCCTGCCATACTCTGCCATGCACTGCTTTCCTCTTGGCCTCCAATTGTAGCTTACAGCCCCTGCTTGCCTGTAATCCCCAGAGGACAGTCTGCTCTCAGTCCGCTCTCACACTGACAGGAAAACTGCAAGCCCCACGGAAGCCATTTTCAAGACTGTTTGGGGGAGAAACTGCTAATAGCTGGCCTTTTGAAAGGTGTAGGACAAGATCGGTCTTTGCGTGCAGGGCGGAGAAACAAGAGAGTGGGATACAGGACGCTGTCTCTGTGGATCCCATTAAATCAGAGTCACAAGGTACTGGTCTTCTGCCTTAAGCCCTCGGCTTAGAAAGAAACTTTGGAGGGAGAATGGGAGTGAAACATGGACGGAGAGCACCTGGTGGCTGGGCAGGTCGCCAGCATGCTCGAAAATACCTTAGAAATGCCGCGAATTCCGTACCAGAATTGTAGAGTATAGTAGTTTTTTGATTGATTTTGACCCTGTTGACAACAGACTGCTTATGTTATAGCCTGCCCTGATGGATTCCTAGTTAGCCAGATCTGGGTTCTTGGGTGAATTTTGAATTTTGAGGTAGTGTGAACGATGTCAAGCAGGGAGTCACAGTGTGAGGGCTACTACTGATACACGACGATAGTGCATGTGTGTGCACATTAAAGACATTTTGCAAGGTTGGCAAAGAGTGGGGCTTTATTTGTTTGGACTGGGCTTTGTACTGGGCCCTCCTTTGGATGGTATTCACTCGCGCGTGCAGCTGCAAATCTACGATAAGGGCGCTATTGACATTGCAGGCCTTCACACTAATATCTGGGTCAGCTATCCTTCCCAAATCAAGTAGTTGTCTTTTCCTGATTAGATGCTGCTGTTTGCTCTGACTTCTACCAGCTTGAATGCAGCATACAACAGTCATACCCGAAATTGGTGAAACAAAGTTGACCCGCACCAACCTTAGTTGAAAGCACTCTAGAATATTACATTCCTATGTGGACGTTTTGCTCCGTTTGCCACTATTCCACTCTTAGCTGGTGAACCTCACTGAGCAGGTATTTCCAATGCTGGGTGTCTTCTACTCTGTTGTGGGTGTGCTGCAACTTGTGCTTGATAACTGGCTAGCCCCGAAGGGCCGTATGCCCACAGCAAGCTTGAAAAGAGTCGGCCTGTCCTTAATGTGAGTGCTTTCAATTTGATTCAGGTCAATTAGTTGCATGATGAAGCAGTGAAGCTTCTTTTACCTCCCTATTGAGAGTGTGCAGTGACTTTCAGAGTGAGTGTCACACAAAGTGCAATCTTTTTGTGCATGCCCATTGGCTGCCTAATATTATTTAGTTTCCCTCGAATGTGACAGTGATTTATTCTCTCCAAGGATGAAGGTACCATTCATTAAGTAGCGACTGAAGTATGTATAATCCCATATTGACAGATTGTTGGTCCACGCAGATCGCTTGCACTGCTGTTGGAGCTGAGTGCAGAGCTCTACAAAGCTGGTGTGCCATACAATGTAGAGGCCTACACTCTGTTTGCTTTTGCAGAGTTGAATTGGGTACTATTTGACAACACCTGGTGGGGCTTTGCTCTGGCCAGCATTGTTGGAGTGGCATGCCCCCTTGCAGAAGTTCCTATTACCAAGTACAGTACAGCTTACCTTGAACCTCTGCTCGTTGTTCATGTATCTCTTAATTTGTCCGACTGAGATCTCATTTCCAGCAACTTGGATACCGTCTACCAAGGATGCTCACAGAAGGCTTTGCCTGATGCTTTTCTGTTGTCAAGCATGGCCACCAGGTTGTTTGGACTGTGGCACTATCCTAAAGGAAATTTGGAGCTCTTTGGTGAGGTATGTTTACTTCCGGCTTCCTGGCAACTGTGACTGCCTTCAAAAGGCAGGGAGTAGCTAGGACTTGAAAGATATGCTGGATCTGCAGCAGCTGGTAGTTTCTATGTCATTTCGTTGCTGCATTTTTGAGGCAAGATGGCTGCCACCAGACCTTGCGATTCAAGCAAGAGGGTTACTTACTTGACTTGTCCCTAATTTTGATGTTCTCTCTGATGCAGAGTACGGTGTCATGGGTGATAGCCTGCTACTTCATCTACACGCCTTTCATTTCAAATCTCTCTCGTTGGCTGAGCTCTCTTGTGCACAAACAGGCTACAAAATCTGTGAACAAGTAGACTTCACTGACCATATCATTTTGCAAACGGACAGTATTCAGGAGCACGATGACGTGTGTGTAGTTTGATAGCAATCTCGCATCATCTTCCTTAAGGAAAGCAAGAACATTATTGGCATATGTTGGAGAACAGCTTGACCTCATCATTGCAGCTACAAATGAACTGCACAGTTAGCAACAGTTCTCAGTTTGAGATCGTTGCCATGTGGCGTTTTGGATGCACTGGAAAAATTGAGAGCTCGAAAACCTCTTAACAACCCCCCAGTTAACAACAAGTGAATATCAAGTTACAAAATCTTAGTATGAGGTCACAAAGTGTGTCGAAGATAGAAACAATCTACAGAAAAGGGGATCCTTGCAAGCCTGTGGCTCCAGAAGCAATGTTCATATGCCTGTGCAAGATCCACTGCCACCCAGGGACTAGCATTAGTAGCTACTTTAGGTGAACTGCATTGCACCTTTCTACTGGGGGAGGTTGAATTTATGTCTAACATTTAGCCCACTCGGAAGGGCATCAACCACTTCACTAGTGGTTCACTATGAGTTTGTGGGTTCAAACCACATGTTGGATGTCATAAAGGTGTCCACCTTCCATGGTCCTTCCGGGTCAAAGTGATACAATAAATGTACGCCTGCTTAAGCAACCTGTACACATTGTTTATTTATTGGCTCCTCTTCATTCTAAAGAGGAGACTACGCAGTGCGTTCCTGAGGAAAAGTGCACACGAATCGGTGGATGGAACCAGTTGGATGGATCCCACAACCACTTCCGAGGTGGTATGTGCCTGTTTCATTGAAGGTCAACCTCAGATCCAGACCCCAGCATGTTGATAGATCAGATCAGACCAGATGGTTGCAGGGTGCGGTGGACGGGGCGGACTGGACGTGATTTCCAGTACTGTGCACGCATACTGGAAGTTTGTTGAAGCAAATCCGTACAGAAGTTGATGCCCAGTTGATGGAACGTAGAGACTATATCAATTAAGTGAGGCTCAGAGCGCTGTGTTGAGGATATATGTACAGAGACGGCGAGGGATATCAAATGCTGTAGCGTTTGGAATGTGAATGAGTACAACAAGCACATGACCAGGTTTATTTTGTCACTCCCAACTGACGTCATGTACGCTATAATTACTTCGTAGGAGCTTGGAGGATTCTCCCCCTCTCTCGAGATCCCATTGTCTTTCAGGAATTGGATCCCAAGTAATGGCAAATTCTTATCAACGGTAAAAAGAAAGATAGATCCTGGAGACAACCAGATTGCCTTTGCAGACTATCCAGTGACCACAGGTGTCCGCGATGTTTGTCTGATAAGATCCGGTTCCTTTACTGGAACAACAAACCCAAGGGTCAACCTCGCTGCTTTACGCGTATGTCGAAGTGGAGTTTGCCCCAATTTCACCTTCACGTTGGGTGGAAAGTTGCGGAAGAAACGCAGGGCATGGAGAGGGCATGCAGGATGATGCAGGCATACAAGTTGGAATACCGAATTGACTGCGGTATAACTACCCATCCTGTCAATATTACTCCCTTCCCTCTCTAGTAATCCCCTCATCTCCAGCTAGTCGAGAACTAAAAGGGTGGGAGAAGCACGGTGACGTGTAATTACTTTGTGATCTGCAAGCTAATCAGTTAAGGTTTAGGTGACTCTAATTCTTAATTTCCTCTCCGCTTAGTTGATCTTAAATCTTGGTTTCTTGCGTTGTTTACATGGTTAATGTAGGGCATGGGATGCAACAAAGAGTTCATATCCTTGAGCCCACTAAAACAGCTAGGCTGGAGGGACTCCATGAATGATCACAATATATGTCCTCTGCATATAACTTGAAGTGAGGTGCAAGATATCTCCTAGATATTTCCTTGACGGTCAGTTAGCACAGTTTAATCTTCGAAGTCTGGCCTGCTCTATGGAAAATTGTCTACGTTGACAAGCCAATGCCGCGAAAATAACAATAAGAGTTACAGAGATCCTGTAGATACAAAAGAATGATCAATCAAACAGATCAGGCCTTTGAATTTCAAAGTAAGAGGGGTTCCCACTGTGGGGTTGCATATACATGTAGCCTGACAAAAATACTTGTAAGCTTTAAAATTATTTACATGAATTGATTCTAAAACTTGTCCTCAAGATCACTGTACTTTGCTTGTAATCCTGAGCAAATGAAGCAACAACCCTATCCTCAAGGATCTGTATAGATCTTGGTTATATGATCCGTGGTCACTAGCTAGCTGAAAATGCGGCCGCAGATGAAATTTAGCTTCTCGTAGACGGATGGTGTTGCTCTGGAAGAAGAAGCTTGTGTCGGCAAGGAAGTGACAGGATGGGTAGTTATACGGCAGTGAATTCGGTATTCCAACTTGTATGCCTGCATCATCCTGCATGCCCTGCGTTTCTTCCGCAACTTTCCACCCAACGTGAAGGTGAAATTGGGGCAAACTCCACTTCGACATACGCGTAAAGCAGCGAGGTTGACCCTTGGATTTGTTGTTCCAATACAGGAACCGGATCTTATCAGGCAAACATCGCGGACACCTGTGGTCACCTGGGTAGTCTGCAAAGGCAAACTGTTTGGATCTCTCTTTCTTTTTTCCGTTTCTTGATAAGAATTTGCCATTACGTCGGGATCCAATTCCTGAAAGACAGCTTGGGGACAGCTTCCGGTAGTTCAGTTTCGTCCGTGACCAATAGCAATTTATCCATAAAGTCTGCTCGAAAAACTGGTCGTCATCGACCTCTGGCCGGTGACCACTGAGAGCTAGAAATTTAATTTCTTGATCAGGATGGGCCATTACGTTGCACTCCAATTCTTGCAAAAGAGCTTCCGGTCGCTCAGGGGCTTGAGAGCAATTGGATTCTTTCTCGATTCTTTGTTTTGCCCCAACTCCGATACCGATTCCCATGGATGCAAGACATCGAATTGTTCCAGGAGTCCATCTTCGTCCACCAAAGCCCGGAATATATCCACCAATTCTGTCTCCAAAAGGTGGTCGTCACTAACCTCTGATTGCAAGAAATTGAAATTCTTGACGAAAGGTTCTGGAAGGGCTGCTGTGGTCTCTGGCTTCATGCCACCTTGTCTTCGCATTGAATATAGCTCCAATCCAGCCTGTTTCCTCCTGCTTTCATTCTTGATCAGGCTTGGCCTTCACGATGTGCTCCAATTCCTACAGATGAGCTTCCGATCGTTCAGAAACTAGCCGAAACTCGACAAGCTATGCAAATAAGCACGTCTAGATATGAAGAATTCTGAATGTTGCTGTAGCTAGCGTGCAGTGAGGCAAGCACCAGCGTACCACGCCCACTTCCCTGGACCATGAACTGACTCTCGCTCTCTCGCACACGTCTTCACAGCCCATGCACGCAGGGCACACTGTGGGCTCCAAGCTTCTCGGAGGGGGTTTATCCTCTCTGGAGGCTGCTTCCTAGAAACTTCAAGGGAGATGGATGGATCATTCATTCATGGATGAAACATATTATTGGCCCTGCCTTACTAAGGGAGATGGATGGATCATTCATTCATGGATGAAACATATTATTGGCCCTGCCTTACTAAGGGAGATGGATGGATCATTCATTCATGGATGAAACATATTATTGGCCCTGCCTTACTAAGGGAGATGGATGGATCATTCATTCACTTGGATGAAACATATTATTGGCCCTGCCTTACTAAAAGGCAGGACTACGCGACAAATGCGAGGAAATATTTTTAGTACTGTGTGCTTCACTGGGTGAAGGCTATCCAGCAACGCGGTGAAGGCAGTTGAGCGATGGAGGATAGAGTGCAGCGAGGTTGTGGTTGAGAGAAAGAGAAATGAAATGAAATGGCGCTTTATAACGTCCGCGGAAAGCTCAGAAGATGATGGAGTGAAAGAGATGCAGGTGACAGTGAGGGTCAAAGGTCAGGACCTTATATCCGAACATGTGTGTATGATCGCAGTAAGCTTTATGGTTATGTAGATTTGGGGCACACCTGTCAAATTCTACAGTTTAGATATCTCAGTAGAAGGAGATTCAGAAACTAATGGGTTCTTATCGCAATCGCTCGCTTTGCATCACTAAAATGCGGACCACAAGGTGTTGAGTTTGTTTCTGAATTCGAAGCAGTGAAGGGTAACAGGAGATGACTAAGGTGGAATACCCCTGCAGATCCACCATGGATTGATTGATCTGCAACTTTCAGATTACAACATTAATGTTAAAATTTGGAACTTCTCAACGAGTTCTCAACACGCTACAATCGCTGCGTATTGGCATATTGGCATATTGGTGTGTAGAGTGTGGACGAATCAGTTAGTATTATGTTTTTTTACTCTAATTCCGCTGCAGCGATTGTAGCGTTAAGAACTCGTTGAGAAGTTCCAAATTTTCAGTAAGAGTCTAGAGATGGACTTGATGAACAAAGAGCGTAAGCACAAAAATCAACAGATGCAATACATCTAAACCTATCCCCTCGTTATGCATGCAATCAGAGCCGCATCGCAGAGCTTTGTGGGGTAAGCTTGGGGCTGTTTTGCAAGAACACTAGCTGCTGTTGCAACACTTGGAGCTTTAAACTGAAACGATCTCTTGGGGAGGGGGCACGATAGAAATCGTAGGCTCAAACGTGCCATGTTGTCCACTAACTTCAAGGCCATCCATTGTGAGCTAACAAAAAGGTGGAATGTGCAGAGTATCAGTCATTTGATTACAGTGCCATGTTAATCATGTAAGTTCATTGTGTCAATAGTGACACTATCTGTACCATGTCTGCAATTCCCTTGTCAATTGTTCGGGTGTTGGGTCTTAAGCTCCGTCCTATGATCTGGACTGGAGGTCATCGTTCTTGTTGGCTCTTGGTATGAACCCTTGGGTCTAGTTAATGTACCTAGTAGAATTCACAAGGAAAGAAGTAGTAGTTACAATTGTCACTACAGGAGATCAGTTCTTCTTGCCAGGTCTAGATTGGATGTAGGGGGCCACATTGACATCTATTAACCTAATTGATTATTCCATGCACTTTTCTAATGGAGAGGGTCATGAATTAAGTGGTGGTGGTGCCTCTCAAGGTCTCTGTCAAGATGCAAGCTGAGTTGCTGCAACAAATCTCTCCCGGGTGCAAGCAATGGTAGGGGAGCTAAAGCAAAAATCTCACGGCAACATGATCTAGCTTGAACAAGTTTAAACCTTATCTTGCTTTTATGTATAAGTGCCTGGTTCTAACGTTCTAACTAGAAATTAGGAATCCCTCAAGATTGTTACAAAAACAACGCCTTTTGGGCTCCGTGTGATATTACCATTCCCTCAATGCGTCAAGAAAACTGTTAAAGACACGTTTGGCTTTTGTCTGTCCTCAAAGACACTACTTGGACATAGATGGCTGACGTAGGTTTGACAGCCTCGAATCATTGCTTTTGCAGCTCGCGTGTTGGATAGGGCTGCAAGCAAAGCGGAAGTTAATATGTGAATTGCGAATTGTGAGATATGTGAATTGTAGCTGGGTTTTGGGTTGGAAGCTGTAGGCATTGTCTAAGACGCGCACCCTGATGCTCTGACTGTGTTTTTCCAACCACAGCAGTTCGCCTCTTGGCTCCAATGAACATTAAGTTGGATGGACAAGGTGAGATCAAGCTAAGTCTCCTGTTGACAGAGGGTCAAAGGCAATGTGTAGAGGCTTTGGTGACTCGCAACCTTGACATGTTCAGCCTACGACTTTCTGATCTTGGTAAGACTGTCATCCCACAACATGACATCATTACTGACCTCGGTCCTCCTGTTAATTACTGTTATGTCTATCGTGAAAGCATAACTTGAAAAGCGCCATCGTGCAAGAGGAGATCCATAAAATGCTAGATGCAGTGGTAATTGAACCTTTTATCTCCCCTGTAGGGCAAAGACTCACAAGTATCTCGCGAGTTCTTCTGAGTGGGGCAGTTAGCCAGCTTGATGTGCCTAGGCGGCCCATGGCAACAATTCACCATGCCTGTAATGTAAGAATTGTCAAGAGTAGGGAGTTGAAGAATATGAGGAATGCGGACGTCCTCTGACATCATGACCACGATATACCACCGCGATATACCACGATATATTGGAACCCCATGACGATCACTACGTATTAGAGCATGCTCTTCAAAGGCAATGTCTATAGAATCATCTGAGACCAGATTAAAAACATTCATGCATCCTATACATGTAAGCAGCAAAGGATGCACCAATCTCATGGAGAGATTTGAAGGTAATTCTCGGGGATGAAGGGGGGAGCCAAAACCCGTGGCTTACAAGTCACACCTCCATTGTGTCAATGAACACTTCGTAGCTTGATCTTCTAGTGTCATGAAACCTGAGAGCTAACTTGACAACATCCAAAGTAGCAAACATGATATAAAAGAAATCCCTTCCAAAAGTATGACAGGATTGATGGTGCTGGTTGTCAGTCTCACCCATATATTGGATAATCCACTCAAGAACCCACTCACAATCACAAGGCTTACCAGTTTCATGCAGGAAGATCCCCCTTTGCTCAAGCTCTCTATTATGTTCCTTGATGAGAGCCATGTCCAGCTTGCTAATCTATTGAGTATCGTCTGAGTGCCCTATTGACTCTTTCCACAAGAGCTCTTCAAAGAACTCAGAAAATTGGTATTCATGAACAAGGCCTTCACCAAGGAGAGAGGGCTGGGTGGTATTAGAAACAGGTTTCTTAGGACTTCGAGGCAGATTATGTCGCCCTCTACATCAAGGAGAAACAAAAGTTCCTTTTCTGGTATTCTCAGTGTTCTGCCACATCTCGCACAAAGAGACTTTTAAGGTAGAGTCTAGGGATGGGATAGTGTTTCGGGTGAAAGGCTAGTGATGAATTGAGAATCGCAAGAGTTGTCTCAACCTGTTGATCCTATCTGCGGCCAATGACGTAAGACACTCGCACCTTTCCAGAGAAACATCGTTTCACCAGTAATCCTCACAAGAACAAACCCCATCTTCAAAGTGGTGAAAGCGGTTAGCGTCCCGTACAACAATTGCTCGGCCAACGATCTTTGAGATGAACTTGGTGGAGGTGTGGCAGTCACCACACACACGAAGATTCTTGATGAGACGGAGAGGCGTCCTAGGGGCCGTGCTGATCAGCCCAAAACCAATGGCCAGCTTCTCACTGTGGTGGCAGAGAGAAAATTCCTTTTCTTCCTCCCCCACATCATGCAACACAAAGCGCGTGTCAGGCACATACCCTGCCTCCTTCATCTGCCCAGACAATCTTCTCAGCTCAGCATGGATTTCCTTAATTCTGGGATGCAATTTGTCATCTACAACAAAGGTGTGCACCCTGTTGCCAACCTCAATGCAGCAGCGACCTGGCTCCTTCCTAACCCCTCTGACCTTCATCATGCTTCTCACCTTTGCACTATCATTCCACCTGCCCGCTGTGGCATAGATGTTTGATAGCAACACGTAAGTCGCGGCATCCTGTTCATCCCACTTGAGAATTGATGTTGCCGCACGTTCAGCCATCTCCACATTGCCATGGATTCGGCAGGCACCAAGCAAGGCCTTCCACACCACAGCATCTGGTTTCATTGGCATTTTATTAATGAGCTCCTCTGCCTCATCCAATCGCCCTGCACGTCCAAGAAGGTCCACCATGCAGCCAAAGTGCTTTACTGTCAGAGTGACACCATGATCTTGATTCAGGGAATCAAAGTAGCGTCTTCCTTCATACAGTAAGCCAACATGGCTGCATACAGAGAGAACACAGATATATGTTATACTGTCCGGTTTCAAGCCTTCCTTTTGCATTCCCTCAAATAGTTGCAGGGCCTGCCTATGACAACCATGCTGGGCATATCCTGCAATCATCGTGCTCCATGACACCACATCTTGTTCAACCATACAGTCAAACACTCCCTTTGCATCCTCAATGGACCCACATTTGGCATACATGTCCACCAGGGTATTGTTAAGAATGACATCTGGTACGATTCCAGCTTTGACGATGTCACCATGGACCTCTTTGCCCTTTTCCAGGGCTGCCAGGCTCGCACACGCATTGCAAACACAAACAAACGTGATGTGGTTGGGCTTCACCCCTTCCCGCATCATTTGCTCATAGGTCTCCAAAGCCTCCATCCCACGCCCCTGCTGTGCATATCCTGCAATGAACGCGCTCCACGACACCACATTTCGTTCAGCCATGTTGTTGAACACTCTCTTTGCATCCTCAATGCACCCACATTTGGCATACATGTCCACCAGAGTATTGTTCAGAATGACATCTGGTACAATTCCAGCTTTGACGATGTCACCATGGACCTCTTTGCCCTTTTCCAGGGCTGCCAGGCTCGCACACGCATTGCAAACACAGACAAACGTGATGTGGTCGGGCTTCACCCCTTCCTGCATCATTTCCTTGTAGATCGCCAAAGCCTCCATCCTGCGCCCCTGCTGTGCATATCCTGCGATCATTGTGTTCCACGACACCACATTTCGTTCGGCCATATTGTCAAACACTCCCTTTGCGTCCTCAATGCACCCACATTTGGCATACATGTCCACAAGCGTATTGTTCAGATTGACATGTGGTACAATTCCAGCTTTGACGATGTCACCATGGACCTCTTTGCCCTTTTCCAGGGCTGCCAGGCTTGCACACGCATTGCAAACGCAAACAAATGTGACGTGGTTGGGCTTCACGCCTTCCCTCACCATTTGCTCATAGGTCTCCAAAGCCTCCATCCCACGCCCCTGCTGTGCATATCCTGCAATCATCGCGCTCCACGACACCACATTTCGTTCAGCCATACAGTCGAACACTCCCCTTGCATCCTCGATGCACCCACATTTGGCATACATGTCCACCAGGGTATTGTTCAGAATGAGATTTGGTACAATTCCAGCTTTGACAATGTCACCATGGACCTCTTTGCCCTTTTCCAGGGCTGCCAGGCTTGCACACGCATTGCAAACGCAAACAAATGTGATGTAGTCGGGCTTCACCCCTTCCCGCACCATTTGCTCATAGGTCTCCAAAGCCTCCATTCCGTGCTCCTGCTGTGCGTATCCTGCAATCATTGTGCTCCAAGACACAACATCTCGATCAGCCATATTGTCAAACACTCCCTTTGCATCCTCGATGCACCCACATTTGGCATACATGTCCACCAGGGTATTGTTCAGAATGAGATTTGGTATAATTCCAGCTTTGACGATGTCACCATGGACCTCTTTGCCCTTTTCCAGGGCTGCCAGGCTCGCACACACATTACAAACACAAACAAATGTGATGTGGTCGGGCTTCACCCCTTCCTGCCTCATTTGCTTATAGGTCGCCAAAGCCTGCATCCCGCACCCCTGCTTTGCATATCCTGCAATCATCACGTTCCATGACACCACATCTCGTTCAGCCATATTGTCGAACACCCCCTTGGCATCCTCGATGCACCCACATTTGGCATACATGTCCACCAGGGTATTGTTCAGAGTGACATGTGGTACAATTCCAGCTTTGACGATGTCACCATGGACCTCTTTGCCTTTTTCCAGTACTGCGAGGCTAGCACATGCCTTCGAAACACAAACAAATGTGATGTGGTTGGGCTTCACCCCTTCCTGCCTCATTTGCTGATAGGTCTCCAAAGCATTCCTATCACACCCATGCTTGGTAAATCCTGACATCATTATATTCCAAGTGATCAAACATCGTTGAGGCATTCTGCTGAACACTTGGTGAGCATCCATGATGCTCCCACATTTAACATACATGTTCACAAGGGTGTTGTGTAGGAAAACGTTTGGCTTGAATCCACTTTGGATAATGTGAGCATGCACCTGCTTTCCAGCTTCCAGGCCTTTCATCTTGATGCACTTATGCAAGAGACAGACATAAGTATCTGAATCTGCTGAACCTTGGTTTAAAGTCTGAAGAGCCTCTTTCAGTCGCCCTGCCTCACATAGCATCCTCACATGCCCAGAAGTGCCAGAAGAGGCATTGTCGACTCCCTCTCTTGGTCCTCTTTTGCAGGCTTTCGTCTTGGTCGAGGTGCCTGATTTTATCAACTCTGCAGCTGCTGCTGCTGCTGCTGCTTCCAGATGACCATCTGCCCATGCATGTTTCTTGTTGCTCTCGGTCCACAGGGAATCACAGGTAATCTTGTGCTTGAAATCCCGCCCTCTTGGATGAATCTGGACCCACACTCTATCCCTGCTCCTTCAGCTATCCCTGCCTCTGCCCAATTCATGCATACATCCTCACCTTGCTGCTATGAGCTGACAATATTTGTTTCAGCAAACACCCCAACCCTACTCGTCACACACTAGGTCATATGCTGAATTGCGTGTGCTTCTCTCTGTAATCTAACAGGCATTCACCTTGCCTTGATTGTCCCACCATCTGGTATCGGAAAAATATTCCTTCCAAAGCTTCTCCTCGTCTCTGTTATCTGTTTTTGGATGCTTTCCTGTTGTCACATTGGCGGTAACATGTCAAAATCAATCCAAACCACCATAGATCCACCCAACGAGCTAACTTGCATAATTCACCATGAAAAATTAGGGACAACATTCATAAGAGGGCAAAACAGGCTGAAATGTGTTGAAGAAGAAGGTGCCCTCACCACTTTGTCCTTGACCTTGTGTCATGGCAGCTAGTTTTTCTTTCAACCATGGAGGATACAACCGACGATCACCCCAAAAGGGCCTCTTGTGTGTGCTGCTTGTGCCTGTAGTCAGGTGAGCTCGGACTGGTCTGTGAGGAGAACCACCACAGTGCAGCTGATTGGCCGTAGATTAAACTCAGTATCCTAAGACCAAGCTGACCCTCTCAAGGACCGTGTAAACACCAGGAAATACACCAAACCATGACATTAACAGGAATAGCCCACATTTGCAAGATGGACAAACTTCTTAACATCGCACATTAAGAAAGCCACACCTTGCAATTGTGTTTGTCCCACCATAAAAACCTCGTGCCAGCTCTGCTCCATGCCCTAGAGTAGGCCTTTGTGCCCGAATATGTGTGCCCGGAAATCCGACAACATCAATATGTTGACAAGTACCCTTCTGGAGGAGTGCTAATGCTCTTTCAACAACATTCATGCCAGTCACTTTGGGCTCCATTGGACTCTACACAAAGTGGAACATTCGAGCGTGTCCGAACTTTGCTAAACCAGCTTATGTCTGTAGTCTGGATATTTTGGAGTGTCTGTGAAAACCACCCGAGAGCAGCTGAGCAGCCACAGTCTCAACCCTCACGAGTACCTTGAAAACTCCAGGGAAACGACCTTGCTCCATCCCACTTTCATTCCTGTTCAGGAAGAACAACCTCGCCACGGAAAGTAAAAGCAGTTTTTCCAGAGCACAGCGACATTCTGACTTCCTTCAACAACGGTACAATCCAGTCCACATAGTACGGTCATACCAGAGTTCCGTCAACTCCCTTTCTCATCCTACATGGAGAAAGCTCACTTTGTCCAGGCAACCGTCCCACCATTGTGAAGAATTTTTAAGGAACTCCTGCCAGCGTTGACCTACGCACCAGATACACCAATTACCGGCCTTGTCGAACAATCTCGTGCGCTTTCTTGCCTCTTTGCCAAGAGCACATTCATTCGTTTATGCTGAATTGCGCAAAACGCAATTCCCGACTGTGCATACGTACAACAGAACGCAGCGACCCCAGAAAAGGAAAGCGTCAAGTGTTTGGAGCGAGTACCTAATTTGAAAGGAATCCCTGAAGACGCCATAGCCACCCTATGCACCCCACTCCGTCGTCTGCGCATTGCCGACGGGCCTGCCGCTCTCCTCACCTCCGCAGCCCAGCGGCGCATCGAACTAACACAAGGCCTGTGTGTTCCTTTCATTCCATCTAAGCGAATATTAGGTATATTCCTAGAATATTATATGAAGATACTACAACGAAAGCTCAGTCCAAACGAATTGCGAAATTTTTCAAAAAGTAGATCACGTGAGCACAAGCCTGGGAGCTTACCTGGTTCATTTTTGTGCACTTGAGCAGGTAAGTTAGCCCACTGGTTGGGTGTTTGTGCCTTGCCTGTGCATAACCTAGGTGATCCTGGGTTCAATCCTTCAACATGTTCCTTCGGACCGTCCATTGGGCCCTCGATGGCCTGTGTGTTCAGCAGTAGGCTCTGTAAATTCACTGGACGTTAAAGAGACTTTATCTTTTTAATCTTTGTGTGTTGTTTTTTTTGCTACATACCGGCCAAAATTACCGGAGAAACTCTTTTCGTTTTTGTTTGGGCACAACTAAGACCAAAGATACCAATGTTTAGCCTGCAAAACTTGGGGGATTCTTTTGGTCCTTTATAGACAGATCCAAAAGTACCATGATTAATTCGGATTATTATGTTTCACCAGCAAAATCCGAGTGTTTCCTCATTATATTGTTTTTTTTTGGTATTTTTGGTATGTTTCACAACACCATGAGGGTTTTCAATAGTTTTCTTCCAATAATTGCAAACTTGGTTATTTTTCTCGAATAATATCAAAAAAAATTAAGAATCATAACTATACCCCTTTTTTTATTAATAAAATTCCCCAGGCAGGGCCCTTGTCCCCTGTTCTGAAATAATAATAATAATAACTATATTTGTAACTGAGCTTGTTTACGTGTAAATTGACCATATTTCTGTCTTGTATTCTAAATATGTGAAAACACTGGACCCTATTTACCTTGTTTTTTGTGCTCGTGCCTTCAAAGGTGTGCTCACGTTCTACCAAACTCCCAAAGCAACATGACTCCTCTTTCCAGCTCCACTTTCTACACATATTTCGTTCCCAAAGCGTAGTCTTTCCCAAGAAGGTTGGGTTGTTTTTTAATCATTTTTCAAAAAGCTGTTGTATGGTGGTCATAGTATCTAGGCACATGTTATAGGATCAGTTTGGATTAGTTCAGCAATGTGTGTTGATTCCATGTCCTCAATTTTGTTAGGCATGTGTAATTTTTCATAGTTTAGTTTGTGGAGTGCTTGAATTAAAGGTTCCCACAATCGTTCAACACTAGTAAGAGTTATGAAAAAGGTTGGTGGACCTAATTGCCGAATCATAGCAAATTTCTTCGTAGGTCTTCTAAATAATCTAGAGATGTTCTCAAGCTTTTTAGATCTCAAAATCCAATATATGAATTTAGTGTTCAATCTATATTTGGATTACCACAAAACCTCAGCAGTTGTAAGTAGTCTTCCATCCAATGTACCTTTTCCAACACGAATCCAGCTTGATGACATGACTTTTGAAATACATACTTTAGAGGCTTCAGAAAATAAATTGGGCATACTGTACAAAAGAATTGATCTTTGTGTAGTAATTCATTAGGCCCCAAATGCACTTCCAGTTTTCGTCCCTGAAAAGATAATGGTCCCACTTGTCATTCCATTTCTTGAGCAAGGGTTTGGGTTGTAGTAGAGCCCTGTAAGCTTTCTTGGCGGAATAAGTAAAGAAAGACTATAGAGAGCCTTCAAATTCCCATTGCCACTCAGCTGGGTCTTGCTAGAGTTGCCCGAGAGGCAGGCCGCCAATCCAAGCAAAAGAGTTACATCTCAGCCATGGGAGAATGATCTCCGGGAGGGAGGGGTTGAAGTCTCTGAATTTAGAGGACCAATCGCATATCCGTGCTGGAGCGACCTGTATAGCTTGGATGGTAACAGTCTCTGAGGAGAGCAGGGAAATGAAGCCCGAGAACAAATCTGCCCCAAACGCATACCCTGTAATTGATGACAACTGCACCTCCGAAATATAGAGAATACTAGAGGCTAGGGAGGGAGTAGTCACCCACTGGTGTGGTGAAGGAGACCCTTCCCCGAGCCTGAGGATGTCACGCCAATGGTTTGGAACAGATTGCAGGATGGGTTGTATGCCAGAGCGAGCCCTATTGGCACCCAAAATTGTAGTAAGAGACTCCGGGGTACTAGTCCAGAGGTGGCAGATGGGCAGAAGCATGCTACAGTGGCTCACTTTTGTCCAGTCTACTCTAATCTTACTCTCATTTCTCATCTTCAAAACACAACAGCTTTGTTTGGAAACCAATTTTTGGGTGATCTCAAATTGAGTTGACAACAAAAATAAATTGCAACACCTAATTTAAAGTTCATATGAAATAAATATATAAATGAAAGTAGACTAGTTTAGACTGGACAAAAATTTCGCAAAGTGAGCCACTGTAGCATGCTTCTGCCCAGATCTGGGAGATGTCTCTAGTCTCCCAAGAGGCCCATCTTCTGGCCTGGCACTTCTCCTGAGGGGTGGGCATAGCTGAGTTTAGGAAGAGGTGTTGCCTCTGAACCTCATGAAAAGATGAAGGTTCTTGCTTTTTGAGAAATGGTCTGAATTTACCCCAGGCAGACCAAATTGATTTCTAGAGCAAAGAGCCCAGGGATTTGTGATTAAATCCCTAAGTGATCCAGCGGATAGAAGGGGTCCACTTCACTCCTTGAAGAGGGGAGCACAAGGCAATAGTTCCTATAACAAGCAATTTCCACCAACCTCCTTCGGGCACCAGCAGTCTTGGCAGCCACTTGCCAAGGAGGGCCCGGATCTGGGTTTCTGGGTCAAGCAGTCCTAGCCCACCCGATTTTTTAGGGAGGCATATCTGATACCATGAAACTTGTGGGCGTTTGTTTTGAAGGTCTGAATGGGCTCCCCAGATAAAGTTTTCGATACGTCTCTTCATCTCCTTCATGAACTTCGAGCCTAGACTCCAAGTAGAGGCAAAATATCAGATCCCAGCTGGCAGAACCTGGTTGGCAGCCAGAGCTCTTCCGGTGATAGAGAGGAATTTAGAGCCCCAGAACGCTAGCTCCTTCTTGAGCCTGGCTAGAATGGGCCCCATTCTCTGCTCCTCGGTGAGGTCCAGGCCGAAGATGTGACCCAACAAAGTGGTTGGTTCTCCTGCTTTAAGCCAGGTCATTCCATGGTCTACTCCCCAGTTGGGGTTGATCCCAATAGAAGACATAGATGGGTCCCCTATTAGCAAGGCTTTGGTCTTTTTCCAGTTTACCCGGAAGCCAGAGACCCTACAGAATTTCTTAAGAGTGCTTTCAGCAGCTATAAGAGTGGAAGGATCCGCCTGAAGTAGTAGGAAAGTGTCATCCACAAACATAGAGTCTTTGATTTGTAGCCAGAGTTGAGTTTTTGGATTCCGGAGCTGAAGGCCCCTCACCATGAAGTTGTCATCTAGCATGTAACCCAAGGTGTCTGCGACAAAGAGGAAGAGGAAGGGGGCCAGAGGACAAGGTCCCCGCCTTACCGATCTTTGCATTTGAAAAGGCTTTGAGAGGTGGCCATTGATGATGACCCTACTGGTAGAGCCCCGAAGAAGGATGTTTACCCAGTGGCAAAAGTCATGGGGCAACCCTGATTTTTTAAGAACTGCAATTAGGAAATCCCACCCTACTTTGTCGAATGCCTTCTCAAAATCCAAGAGCCATAGCGCCAAGGCTTGGTTAGTTGCCAAAGCATACGAGTTCGCCTCCTGAGCCAGCAAGATGTTGTCGAGAATGTATCTACCTTTGATAAAACCAGCCTGACATGTTCGGATGAGAGAGGGGAGAAGGGGTTGGAGGCGGAGGGCAAGAGCCTTGGCAATGATTTTGTAAGTGACATTGAGCAGTGTAATGGGTCTATAGTTTCCAATGTCGGCTTTGTCTTTTTTTTTGTGGAGCAAGGTAATACCCCCTTGAGACATCTGGGCAGGCATAACACCCTACCGTTTGATCTCATTGGCCATTTCGCAAAAGTCCGCAACGATTTGTGGCCACATAGCCTTGAAGTACTCAACTGGCATACCATCTAAATCTGGGGTCTTCCCATCACTCATCTGATGAAGGGCATCTTCCAATTCCATGGGCGTGAAGACCTCGGACAAGGCCATACCTCTCTCAGTCGACAGTCAATTTGGGGTTGAACGGAGGCAAGAGTTCAACAGGGCCGAATAATCTGGGCCCAGCTGGTCTGCCTGGAAGAGGGAGCTGAAGTGGCCAAAGGCCATGTCACATAGCTCTCTGGGATTAGAGGATTTATTGTCTGCTTGATGAACGTACAGCCCAGGGATAGATTGCATGGCTCTTCGAAGCTTAATCTTCTGGAAGAAATACTTAGACATTTTCTCTCCTTTGGCAAACCAGTTAATCCCAGCTTGCATTTTCATCCTTAGTTCATTTTGCTCATGAAAGAGGCCCAAGTTAGCACGAGCCTCGAGATAGGTTTGGAAGGTATAGTCATCACAGGATCTGGCCTCTATTTTAGATTGACAGATCCACAAACATTTTTGCAAGGCCAAGACTTTTTTCTTACGGGGCAGAAGCATGCTACAGTGGCTCACTTTGCGAAATTTTTGTCCAGTCTAAACTAGTCTACTTTCATTTATATCTTTTTTCATATGAACTTTAAATTAGGTGTTGCAATTTATTTTTGTTGTCAACTCAATTTGAGATCACCCAAAAATTGGTTTCCAAACAAAGCTGTTGTGTTTTGAAGATGAAAAATGAGGTAAGATTAGAGTAGACTGGACAAAAGTGAGCCACTATAGCATGCTTCTGCCCTACGGGAAACCGCGAGCTCTTTACTTAGGGTTTGACTTAGCTTGCAAGAGGTTGCCAGCTTGAATTGGAATTTCAAAATGGGGCATTGCAGATGGTTCCCAGACGAGGACCAGTGCTCTTGCAGATTGAGGAGGAAAGAGGCATTTTGTAGGAGAGAGACGTTGAGCTTGTAGATGCCTCTCCCACATTGATGGGCATTAGGGAAGGAGAGAGAGGCCTCGATTAAGGCATGGTTGAAGCCCAGAGCTATGGGCTGCTGAGGCAGAAAGGAAGCGTTGTTAGCAATGGACATAGAAAAGTAGAATTTGTCAAGGCGAGCCATAGAAAGGTTTTGAAGGTCTCTATTGTTGGTCCAGGTGAAATGGGGATTTGTTACCAAGATGAGGAGCCAGGGGATCTATCTCTGTGAGGCTATGCGTTTGGATGAGAGATAGCCATGAGGCTTCTTCATCAACATGGAAGGAAGAAGTTGCAGACCCTCTCCTGTCCATGTCAGACTCCACCATGTGAAGTCGCCAGCTAAGAGCTAGTTACCGATGGATTGTTCAGCGGCCATCCGGGCATTGGTCAAGGCCTAGAGGGCCAAACGATCAGGCATTGAATTAGGGGCATAGATGTTGAGCAAACCAAGGGGTTCCAAGTCGGATGGTAGGTGGAGAGAGCAGAATTGCACTCTCCCCGGCTCCCAAACTTCTTCGTTAACCATGATTTGCATGAGGGAGGGGGAGAGAACAATCGATGTGCCTCCCTTTTAGCCCTCGTAGGAGGGTTTCCAGAGAACCGAAGCAAGCTGAGGCCAGAGGTTGTCAGAAAGGTTTTGAATTTTGCGGGGGTTGAGCTTGTGTTCCTGCAGGAAGACAATCATTCCTCATATATTCCAAGAATCAAACACAAAGATTCATTCTTCAAACAACTCAAATACAAGCCTCTATTGGTGCCATTTCCAATAGACTATGGGGTTCTTCCCCTTGTCAAATCTAGACATGAAATATTGGGACTCCATAATGCACTCTCCTCTTTTGAAGAGCCTAAATCAGATTTTCAACTTCAAGCTTTGCTTGGAAAATAAATGAATCACATACATAATGGTATGGTGAGATCAACCTTTCTATGCGAGAGTGCTTCGGATGCTCTATCGACTCAAGTAATGGTACTCTATGCGGCCTCCGCTTGGGCTCTCGTCCATAAGTCCACACCAGCCCCTCCTACTCGTCCTCAAGTCACTTTCCTCCACATGAAATTGCCCTCTTCTTTCACAAATGAAATGGCTCAAAGGCCCACAAGCTAGGTCACTTGCCTTAGCTTACAAGAATCCTACCTGAGTAGGGAGCTTCAAGCTCCACTCCCTAGGATCTACCCTCTCCTCAAGCCAAAAACTAGCAAGCACTAAAACAAGCAAGAGGAAACTAAGCAAATGAGCTAGATGAAGAACAAGAAGAGAACTAGATGAAGAACAAGAGAAGCCTTGTCCTTCTTTTATATTGTTTTTTAGCCTAATAAATAATATTCAACATAATATAATATAATATTCAACATGGATGAAAAGCCTTAGAGACAAATGAAAGCTGGCTTTTCATCCATCCAATTGGATGACCAGTTGGCGTGAGTTGTCATTCCATCCATCCAGCTCCTCAAGGCGAATTCCAGGATTTTTCATCCATCCAAGAAGTAGAAATGCAAATAATAGGCCTTGTGAGTGCCGTCAACCCAATAATTTGGCCCCGCTGCTAATCAGCTCTATAAATCACCAAACTTGGTGACAAACTACAATTTTATACCCCGTATCAGCCTGTAAATTCTCAGCTCCATCGGTGGTAAAAAGTTGCGCTTCTCGCCATTCGTCGTATTTTCGCTACACACAGATTTTGTGGTATTTTTGGAAATCAAATCCCTGGTGATGGCTCTGGGGTCTTTGACCCTACCACTGAGTCATAGGTCCCCTCCAACTGAGTCCCCTCCAACCAAGTCCCCATCCAACTGAGTCCCCTCCAATTGTCCCGCACCGCTAACAAGTCCACGCTTCGCCGTTTGAAGTCGTCCCGACCTACTGTCATTCGGATGTGGCCAATTGCTTTGTTGCAATATTTCATCGCTATACATGTCGCTTCCACCAATTGCTTAGCTCATTGCCGTGTGTTCCTACTAGACTTGAAAGGCGGGAGAAAAGAGAGATCGCAATCTGGGACTAGAACAGTCGTCTTGTATTGTTGAACAGGATTAACTTGCCGTTTCTGGTACCGAATTGGCAGCCTAATCTGCTGTCGATGCAGCTTCCTACAGTCATCTTGACGCCAGAGTTCCACTCCATGGTCGTCGCAGACACTGTCTAATTTCCTACGTGTTTTACCAATGATTTCCAGACAACTAACAAACTACCCTGTTTTGGCAGTACAATGCCGAAACCGCTTGTCTTATGATAAAAAAACGATCTGAAAAGAAAAGTGTACCAATATATAAATCTACAACAGCCAGCGCCACATGCCCAGACTTCTCCATGTACTTTGGCACAGCCTCTTGCCCTCTACCCTGCAATACACCCACTCATTCTCCTTTCCGACTTCTTCATGCAACTCTCGGGGAGACCCAAAGTAATTCACAACAAAAGGATGCCATGTTCTAGATTCCAGCCTCTTCTGGGTGATGACAATTTTTACCAAAACAATAAAGCCACTCTCCTAATGACGATTGAGCTCTCTAATTTGGTTGATGAAGCCCCCAATGACCACTGTTGGCTTCCCTCTCTGTTGCCCTCCGACAAGAGAACTAAATTCCACTTTCCTTCTGACAGACCATCATTTGAGTCTTCCCCGCTCAGTTTGAATCACCCTCATGATGCAGGTTAGCAAGGCTAATGTAACAAGGACATTTTCAGACAGGAGTGAAGTGTCTCAGACCCTCAGATTCCATACACTGAGTGAGCAGCTACGTAAAAGGGATTGAGTTTTCCATAGATTCCTTGTTTCTTGAGTAGGTTGGGCTACATATGAGTGATCATGGCTGCTTGCCTTACATGTCAGAGAGAGGATGTGGGCTGTAAGGCAATGTCACACGTCCCACCATGTTGCTCGTTTGTGGTTTGTGTTGATTTTGCAGGGGCACACGCTGTATGCTCTGTCTCACAAATTTGGTACAAAGATTCAGGCTCTGCAGGCTGCCAATGGGATAGAAGATCCAATTTTATTGTTTCAGGTAGAGTATCATTGGTATCATATGAATAAAATGTAGCTGTGATGTTGCAAGGTATGGAATGAATAGCACAGCTCGGACTTACGAAGAAAACTTACAAAGAAGGTAACTGCGGCCTGATGATTTGAAACAGAGTGTTAAATTAAACCATCAATACTCTGGAGGAGCCCGGGTGCTGCGCCTAGAGAGTAGGTACTCGATTACTAAAAGCGTGGAGGCAGTTGTGGCCCAGCCACGACGTACGGGAGCGGGGCCCCAGCGCTGACCTTAAGTCGTACTGAGATCAAGTACATCAGCGCGTGGCTCAGGCGTGAGGCCCTGAAGCGTGCGAGCAGGGTGCGGGTTTTTACCCGCTGGATAACCAAAAGTTGAGACGGACCGGCGGACGTTGGCGTTAATCGCAGCGGTCCACGGTTTGGACCGCTACGCGCGGATCTGCACCCCGCCACGTGGCGGGGGCGTTTTACCCAGCGGGCAATGCGTCTGCAAATTCCCTTAAAGGGGGGTATTATTACCTTTAGCTATTAGATTCAATTTATACCCCTCTAAGGGTTAGGAGCCATTATCTAAGGCGCCAGTGGTAGATAAAATCTAGGATTTTAGGAGGACATAGCCTTGGAGGGAAGCGTTCTTATGACTCCAAGAGAGAGCCAAGCGGGCCTGGGAGCAGTGAGCTAGAGGCAGAGACCTCGAGAGACAAGGGAGGAGAGAAAGTACTCTGTCCTAAAAACTCGATTACAGTGAGCCTTTGTTTCAGAGCCCAAGGTAGAGGATGACTTTTTCCACGGAGGGAAAGCGCACCAGCGCCTTAAATTAATGTAAGGGGGTGAAATCTGGCTTGGACCCACTAGTGGTTATTTTATTATATACGCATGCATGTTCTGGACTAACGAATGTAGTGGCAGGGATAAGCTCTCAGCGAGATTCATTCATCCGATAGAGCTGCGGCAGTTCCCCGCGGTAGGGAACGGTTCCCGGGTGTTCATAGGTTCTCATTGGGTTCCCACAGGGTTCCTAAGGGCATCTTTAGGCACCAAGGGTATCTTTGGATTCCCCACATGATTTCCAACATGGAAGGTATTTTTACTTAATTTCTTAATTTCTTTTAATTTCCAGCATTTCTGATTGCGAAATTGCTTAAATAGGATAGATGCATGTGGTGCACGTTATAGCCTACAGGGCGTTGATTAAACTGATTGAACTTGTTGAGTTGAGGGGCTTAGAACCACCTTATTGAACTTGGTGAACCTATTAGATGACGATAGGCATTTTGGCCACTCCTTTGCTAACACAAAGTATTTAGGCACTGGGGTAGGAAGCATTGGCCCTTCCATTAGAGGTGATTTGAACTCAAGCCCTCAACGAAGGAGGGGCATTGGGATAGGAAGATTTTCCCTCTTCTTCCTAGGCTCGGCAGGTGTCTTGTGAAGGGATTAAAACATGTCCCGGCTATAGGCGGCTCGGGGGCCTAGGCGGTAGGAATTAGACAATAAAACACAAAGACTTGGAAGGCAGTTACTGAGTAGATTGTAGGACACCGTAGGATTTAGAAACGCAAACTCGCCCCGTGAAGATGAGTAACCGCAGTCGGGTAGGCGGTTCAGTGAGCCCAACCTACACCGCAACTTACCACGACCCCCCTAGGGAAGTGCAGATGACTGGTTAGATTGGCAGTGGCCAATCAGATACTACCTTACTCATGGTCAATGCCCACCTAGTTATGGGAAGGAGCAGAGGAAGTGAATCGCTATCAAGGCTTTACCTTACACTATGGTAGGGGACATAATGTATAAGCTAGGACCTAATGGAGTACTTAAACGATGCTTATACCACCATGAAGTAAATAAAGTTTTGGAGGAAGTTCATAAAGGAGTGGCTGGAGGACATTTTGGAGAAGAGACTACCAGTAGAAAGATCCTACTTACAGGGTACTGGTGGCCTACTTTGTTCAAGGATGTACACAAGTATTGTAAGAGTTGTGATGAGTGATAATCAGGGCTTCTCCAAATTGTTATGGACGGACTAACAATATGTGTTCTTGTCTTGATTTGTTTATATGCAATACTTTAATGAGGGTGTTTGGATCAGTGTTCATTGAAATTAGTAACGCCATGGCAATCATGAATCTGCAGCATGGCCACCGATCATATGGAAGCCCATCGTTTTTACTTGTCCTTTGAGGCACGCGTGGTGGGTCTTTACCGTGTTATTTCCGGCACCCGATTCGGCGAAGTGCGAACCAAAGATGCAATCGTAGTTTGCAGGTTAATGCGCGGCCGCATACTGGACATCACCGAAGAGTACCGAGGGTACTGGATCTCGGCCAAAGTATGGCCATTGGGGGACAAGGCTCTCACGGCCCCCATCTCTTCCTTTTTCAGGTTTAATACACGTTGGCCCGGGTGCTGCCAACCCCCCTTCTTAGGGAATCTCAATGTGCAATCCTCGCTAGAGGCACATCTCGTCTGGCAAGTGGCGTATTTAGGGTGTTGCCCCTTGTGTCGCACCATCGCGGACGAAGGCATCGATTTCCATCGTCCTCTTACCACTATTCAGAGGTCTGGGAAGGCCACCTCCTTGAGCAAAAAAAGTTTTATTGATCTTCCATTTGACTGGATGTGTTGGCTGTTTGGGTGTGGGTTAGAAGATTATCTGGAGGTAGAGGAACGCCTACCTCACCCGAACACTACTATCACCTACATTTGTCCACCCAGATTTTACAGCAGTCGCAGCGAGAGTGAGGCAACACTAATCATCGAATTGATCACCAACAGGCAGTTGGACGTGGTGCCCACCATACACGACATCACTTGGATTGAAGGACGTCCTTTAGCGGCTCCCAAAGGCATCATTGCGGATCCAGAACGACCGCCGCCATTTTACTTTGCACGGGAAATTCCCACAAGTTTCCTTCCTCTCATTCCATTAAAGTTAGTGCATGTTATTTCCTCGGTTAGCAGCTCTCCTTATACCTCAGTACCAGAGTCACTAGTGGAAATAGACGAGGAAGAGACAACAACAGTCTAGGTAACCTGCCTTCGAAGATCGGTAGAGATCTCGCAGCTACAAAGTATGTTTTCATTTTTTTCATGTCTGCCAATCGGCCCAAGCAATGTAATGCTTTGGAATTTACCCGTGTCATCCACCTCGTGTCTTGCAGTGATAAAAATCATTTCTACATGAACTTCTAAGGTGGGTATGATTTTTGAAGCTAGGGTCAAAAGGATTCGCAGCAGATTTTGGCAACATGAGCCAGAAATTCGACTTATCATAGAAGCTTACATCGAGCGATTAGCTCAACGGAAATCCATCAAGAAGGGGTGGATTAACGAAAGGGTTTGGTGTGAGCGACTTTCGGAAGCAAATGCACCAGAGCATTTCTACTGGTGTAAGGACAGGCTCAACTGGCCGTATTGTTCATGCCCTGGAATTTATCTATGAGCATTGCACCCCAGATCTTCTTTTGTGGCACATCTACGGTGGCAGGTAGACTTCTTCACTCATTGCCACATATGTCAGCTCCTGGCATCCCATTATGTGCGCAGGTTGGATGAGTGTAGGTACTGCAACGTGCCCCGGTCACCTGAAGACTGGGTAATTCACGGGAAGTTGCACACTGACGTGCCTCCATCGCCAAGGTTCCATGGAAGGTATTTAAATCTGACCTCGTTTATTCTTGACATTGTTGTTCAAGGTAATATAGGTCCTTTAGTACAGGCTGAGGTAGGGGAATCCTCATCAGCACAGCAGTGAGTGTATGTCTAGCTCGTGATCAAGAGCCACACTCCCAAGTTTGGATAGCATATCCTTTGATACTAGGTTGCAAAGGAGACTGGTTTGAGAAGCCGTCAGAGATCAACTGCTAGGGAAACACCCAGCATTGAGTCCACAATCAGACTCAGAAACTAGAAGTTTGGGTAAGATAGAGTGGGAATGAGATAACACTAACAGCTCTTCAGAGATTGAGTGTTTACGAGTGGTTTCCCCTGTATCTAGTCCCCCTTATACACCACCGGCCAGGTCAAGGAGCCCTTCGCCGTCGTTAGTGTCAGTTATGGCACATGTTCCAGGACCTCTTGAGATACCTATTGTGGTCCCAGCAGGCCTGCCCCCGTTAACGTTACCCAGACATTTGCCTTGGTTTTCCGGGGAAGCACATGAAACCCCAGAGTATCATGTGAAAAGCTTTATTCAGAGTTGCTATTCTAACCAAGCGTTAAACGATGCCTATTGGTTGATATGGTTTCCCACGACCATGAGGGGTAGGGCGTTTGTAGATGCATATATTGGTACATATTTATTTTCAGATCGTTTTTGATCTTAAGGCAGACAATTTAGACATTGTACTGCCAAAGCAGGACAGTTTGTGAGTTATTTTGGGAATCGCTGGTAAAGCACGTAGGAATTTGGATTATGTTTGAGACGATCTTGAAGGAGCTCTGGCGTCAAAACGACTGTAGGGAGCTGCATCGACAGCGAGTTAGGCTGCCAATTCAGTACTAGTAACGACAACATGCACATGTTCGAAACAATACATGGCAACTGTTCCAGTCCCGGATTGCGATCTCTCTATTCTCCTGCCTTTCAAGTCCAGTAGGAGCACGCAGCGAGGAGTCTTGGCAATTGGAGGAAACAATCTATATAACGATGAAATATCGCGACAAAGCAAGTGCTGCATTGGAGCAAACGACGGGTGAAGGAGCTTCCCGACGAAGTTTTGAACTTCTCAGTGATGCAAAGTATGTAGGAGGAAACTCCAGATGATCTGTGACCCAGTGGCAGGGCCAAAGCCCCCCTTGGGGCACCACCAGTATTTTTACTGCTAGGAAGCGGCAGACTGCCTATATGGCGAAACCATGGAAACCAACCAAAGGTGTAGCTTTTCTTCCCCGATTCCCTTGATATTTTGTGGGCAACTATGGGCCATCTAATTATAATCTATCACCAAGTTTGAGGATTTTTGGAGGTGATGAGAGACGGCATCAAATTATCACGCCGGAGGCAGTTGCGAAAGGCGATGAAATGGAATTCTAGTTCATCCAATGGATGAAATCTGGAAATTCGACCTGCAAGCTGGAGGGATGAAAAGACAACCTAGCGCCAACTGGTCATCCATTGGATGGATGAAAAACCAGATTTATCATTCACACCAAGGTTTTCCATCCGTGGTTATTATTCTATGGTGTTCTATCGTTTTTTAAATTATAGATTCATGTAGGAAATAATAGTTTAAGACTATCCTTCACTAGTTTAAGAGGCCCCAAAAACACAATAAAAGAAGAGCAGGCTTCTCTTGTTCTTCAATCTAGTCTCATTTCTTTGTTTTGGCCTCTTGCTTGTGTAGTTAGTTTTGAGCTTGAGGGAGCTAGTTCCTAGAGAGTTGAGCTTGTGGCTCTCTAGTATTAGAAGCAAGCATATTGAGAGCAAGATAGTCCTAGCTCAAGGCCTTGTGGCCATTTGAGGCAAGAAGTAGAGGAAGCGCTCCATGAAGTGGGAAACTTGAGGACGAGTAGGAGTGCCGGAGGAGGACCAAGCTTGAGTACCACACTACCGAGCGATTTAGTGCATCCCAAGCACCACTTGTTTCAGAGGGTGACTTACCATACATTCTTGACCTTTGAATTCATTCATTGCATTTGTTGTTCAAGCTTTGTCCAAGGAAAGGACCTTATAAGCATTGTTTGCTAAAAATCTATAAAAACTAACCCTCTTTCAAGAGGATGTGTGTGCATCTCTATGTACATGTGTGAAGAGCACAGGTGTGAAGCCCCAGGAGACAGGGCCTTAGGAATCTAACCCAATTACGTCATGGAAGTGAGGGTAGATTTCCATTATTATGTTTAAAGAGAGGGTGAGCTTGCATGAAGTGGCGAAGCTCTTGTCAAACTTCCCTTTCTAGCTTAGTGGCGACGGCCATATTGCATGAGACGGCGAAGCTATCGCCAAAATTTTCATATTATTAAGATCATATCTATGATTCATAAGCCCCCTGGCCATAGAGGACCATGGGAGGCATTGCTAACTAACTTATAAGTGGTTAAGCTATTTTGTAGAGGGCAGATCCCAACACTTAAGTGCTGGCGCCTTTGGGTTGGAGGTCAACCTAGGAGGTTGCCTAGAATCGCCATGGAGTGGCGCCTCTAATGCGGGTGGCGCGGTGTCGCGCACCTCACTTCGGTAAGCTCCCCTTCAAGTCATAGTTACTCGCTTTGATGCGCGCGCCTGACTCCCAACCTGGCCGCCGGGCCAACTTGGAGCTTTGGCTGCTCACCGGGACATAATGGTCCCCCCTTTGCTTCCCACTAAATCCTCCACCTATTTGGGCCTAGTGGAATTCCTTTTGGTAGATGGCAGTCCGGAACAGCTCCCCACTCTTTGGTCGCTTTCCGGCTCGCTCGCTTACTCACTAGTTTTTGGTCACCAACGGGCTTGCACCGTTCTCGGGGTCACTACTCCCCCTATATATACTTCTGTAGCTGTCCGCGGGGGTTTCACAACCAACCATGCCATTTTATGGCGAACCACCACGAAAACCCTCGACTCCCGGTGATGAGTCACGGTGAGTCTTGGCCCACTCACCACGGCCCCTATGGACCATGATGAGTCCCAAGACTCCCCACGACTCCCACCACGAGGTCTCCGCCCCCATGGTGAGTCCTATGCCACCCCCACTAAGTCCCGCTAAGCTACCACCACCCCTTGTGGAGCCACCCCCACCGCAACCCGGTGTGCAGGGCTCCACCTAGTGAGCGCCTCCGCCTCCTTGAATGCCTTGGGCACTCAAGGGTGCTTCAGCCCCCCATACCTATCACTGCCGCTGCCCCCACCACAGGGGCAGCCCCTCATGTGTCCCGACCCCCTGCCCTCAAGGCAAAGGGCCGCGACACACACCCCTACCAACAGGGAGTCGATGTCCTCATCGACTTGTCCATTTTGTAGAAACGAACATCCAAGTTGTGGCGTCCCACATCAAGGAGTTTGTTTCCGCACCATGGCGTCCCATGGCAAAGAACCAAACCCCACACTTGACTCTACTCTCCACTAGCTAGTTCGGCCGACTTCCTCCAAGTCCCGGCCAAGGGTGGAGCCTCTCAAGCTCCTCCCAGTGCACTCTTCTTGGCCTACTTCAAGGCCAAGGAACGATCCTCCCCGAGGATCGAATCGCCTTACTGCAACATTATTGCTTGCGATCGCTCATGATGCCGCTTTTGGCACCACCTTGAGCAAGGGTTCACCTCGAACCCTCTTTGACTAGGAAGATAACCTTGAACCAACCGTGCGCCCCAATCACTACAATTGGGTCCGTCTTGGAATGCTGGCCTGAGGTACGGGAACACCCCGAAGCCGCACTACGACTTCGTCCCGAAGCTACACGATTATAGTACGTGAACGGAAGCACGTAGCTTCCGCGTTAGCCCGCACTACAAAGCAACCCCCTCGGTAGCGCAGTTATAGTATGCGTACGTGCCAGGTGCGCACTAGCACGTGAACTCCCAAAGAAGGTGCAAGTTTCTTTGCCCCTTGGATGGGAGTCACCCGATTTCGGCACTGCGCAAACACACGATTAACCCAATTTACCTCTCCCACTTCTGTAAGCTAGCATGCATTCTACACACTAGCCAACCACACCATGCATCACCATTCCAAACAAAATAGGACGCACAAAATTTGGAACCCATTTCCTTTATAACAAATTTTTGTGCAATACAAGTTTTTGCAATCGGATTCTTAAGCTAGCTAAGCCGGGTTAAGCATGCATTTCCTCCCCCACGCTCCAAGGTTGATGTCCCCATCAACGCTTCTTCCGCTTTTGAGGTCGCACTTCGAAAACTGCAACCGCCTCGGATGCATTTCCCATTTCTGAGGCACGCACCCAAGATGCCTCCACATGATAATAGCCCTTCCATTTGACGAGATACTCTGTTTCTTGGTTCTTGAACCTCCTCGACTTAAGTATTGCCTCCACCTCGTATTCAGGTTCATTTTCATGATCCAACAGCATAGGTGGCGGACGCAACACTTGATGCCGATTCGGACGCGCTTCATCTTTGAAGTAAGGCTTCAAAAGAGAGACATGGAATACTGGGTGCACCTTGCTGTTTGCCGGCAGCTCCAATTCATACACATCCTCATTCATAACCTTCCGAATGCGAAAGGGTCCTGCATACGGAGGTACGAACTTCGGACTCATTTCCGGAGGTAGTCGGAAATTCTTGATGTTCAACCAGACCTCCGTGCCTGCCTCAAACTTCACTTCCCTCCGCTTTCGATTCGTCTGTCTTTCATACCGTTTCCTAGTTTTGGCAATGTTGTACTTTGCGAGCTTCAACAAACGCTCGCGTTCTTCCAGTACTGCCGCTACTGCCGGTTCCTCAACGTCTTGGGCGGCCCAACTTGTCGGCACCAGAGGTGCTTTTCCATAGACCAATACAAAAGGGGAAACTCCCGTTGCGGAGTGTTCTGTGTTATTATAACAGAACTCTGCCGCATCTAAGTGTTCTACCCAGTCTGTTTGGTCTGCCGACACGTAATTCCGCAAGATCTGCTTCACTATGGAATTCACTCTTTCTGTTTGGCCGTCGGTCGTAGGTCGGAAGGCGGTGCTCATCTTTAGCCTCGTCCCCATCTTCTTCCAAAGTGCCCTCCAAAATTTACTCGTAAACTTTGGATCGCGGTCCGAAACAATATCCTTCGGGACTCCATGATGCTTTAAGACGTGGGCGAAGTAAAGTCGCCATGTCTCCTACGCCGTTGCCGTCTCCTTGGTGGGGATGAAATGGCCCATTTTACTGAACCTATCCACCACCACCATGATTGCATCCAATCCTTTTGACAGTGGCATAGCAGTCATGAAATCCATCGAGACGCTTTCCCAAGTCCCCTCTGGAATCGGCAAGGGTTGTAACAGCCCCGCTTGCTTTTTGTACTCGCTCCGGTTTTGTTGGCATGTGGTGCATGTCTTGACATACTCCTCTGCCTCCTCCCTCAGTTTGGGCCAGAAATACTCTTTCTTCAAGAGTACCGCAGTGCGCTTGGCTCCGCCGTGGCCCGCAAGCGGGCTATCATGGCATTCTCTCAAGAGGCTATCTCTGATCCCTCCCTTTGGCACGTAGAGACGCTTTTGCTTATACCGGAGCAATCCATTTTGCAAGTGGAACTGCGATTTAACCCCCATTCTCAAGTCCTGCATCACGGACTTCGCTAGCTCATCCTTCCGGCAAGCCTTCCGGATCTTCCTTTGGAGCGCCGTCTCGCCCTTGTACACCAACAAGAGCTGCTGCTTTCTACTTAAAGCATCGGCCACCACGTTGTCTCGTCCCGATTTGAACTGGATATCCACGTCGAACACCGCCAAAGTATCTTGCCACCTAAGTTGTTTTGGGGACAACTTGGGCTGCGTGGCAAAATACTTCACCGTGACATTGTCCGTGAACACCTTCACTGGGTTGGAACCAACATAGTGGCGCCAAAGCTCAAGACAGTGCACCACCGCCTTCATCTCTTTCTCGTGCGTCGGCCACCGTCGCTCCACTTCATTCAGTTTCTTACTTTCGTAAGCCACTGGACGTCCATCTTGCATCAGTACACCCCCAATCGCGAAGTCCGACGCATCTGTATGTATCTCGAACGGACGATCGAACTCCGAGATTTTCAAGACTGGAGCTTCCGCCATCCGCTGCTTCAATTCAGCAAAAGCTTGGCCACAAAAGGTGTTCCATGCCCAGACTTTAGATTTACACAGAAGGTCTGACAGCGGCCCCGCGATTTTGGCGAAATTTCTCACATACTTCCGGTAATAGGAGGCGAGTCCTAGGAAGGATCGCACTCCCGGGACCGAAGTCGGAGGCTCCCAGTCCAAAATTGCCCTCACCTCCCTGTCATCCATTTTGATCCCATCCTGTGTAATCACATGCCCCAGGAACTCCACTTTTGTGACCCCGAATTCGCACTTTGAAGCTTTGGCATACAGCTTCCCTTCTCGCAATTTCTGGAACACCCTTTTGAGGTGCTCCAGATGCTCCTCCTTTGTTTTCGAATACACCAAGATGTCGTCGATGTACACGATCACAAAGTCATCCAACCACTCCTGGAAAAGGTTGTTCATCAACGTGCTAAAGGTCGCGGGTGCATTGGTGAGCCCAAAAGGCATCACCAAGAACTCATACGAACCATACCTCGTCCTGCACGCGGTCTTCTCCTCAGCTCCTTCCGCCACTCGAATTTGATGATAGCCGGAGCGCAGATCGATCCGGCTGAAATATTTCGCTCCTGCCAACCGATCGAAAAGGTTGTCGATCCTTGGCAAAGGGTACCGGTTTTTGATAGTCACCTTATTCAGAGCCCTGTAATCGACACACATCCGCAACGTCCCATCCTTTTTATCTGCAAATAGCACCGGGGCTCCGTAAGGTGACTTACTCGGTCGGATGTACCCCTTTGACATTAGATCTTTGAGCTGAGTCTTCAGCTCGACCAACTCTCTGTGGCTCAACCGATAGGGCGCCTTGGCAGGCGGTTCCGATCCCGGTATCACCTCAATCTTGTGGTCAACTCCTCTTCGCGGTGGCAAGCCGCTTGGCAAATCCTCCGGCATCACATCATGGTATTTCTCCAAAATCCCCTTGATCCAATCTGGGCTCGGCTCTCCATCGCCTTCTCCCTTCACTTCTCTAATGTAGAGCAAAAACTGGGGCTCGTGTGCCTCCTCCACGGCCCACTCCCTTGCTGATAGAAGGTTTATTCGCCCTCCCACAGGTTTGGGCGTTTCCGAAACTCGTAAGACCTCGCCACCATTCCAACATGGCAGCGTGACTACCCTCTTGCGGCCATCTATGACCGCTCCGGATTTGCTCAAAAAGGTCATCCCCAAAATGAGATCCACTCCATCGATCTCGCAGACGGTGAAGTTCTCACGTCCCTCCCAACTCCCCAGTTGAAGAGGAACATCGAACGCCAACCTCGTCGCCAATTGCGGTTCTCCTTTGGCAGAATGCACCTCAATAGAGGCCCCTACGTCAATTGTCGGAAGTCCCAGTTTTTGTGCCGTTGCCGGTGTCATGAAGGAGTGCGACGCTCCTGTGTCCACCAACAATGACACGTTAGTTCCGGATATTATCCCATCCACGAACAATAAGTGACTCCTTTTACGCAATGCGCCAGTTTCCTGATACAACTCACAAGAATATTTGCCTACCTTGCAAGTCCTGGCGACCACCGCTTCCACCAAAGCGACTGATGGTATCTTCCGACAGCTCCGTGGTTGCCCGAGTCATGTTCAATTGTCGGGGCTTCGTGCACTTCTTGGCCATGTGCCCGGGCTCTCTGCAATTGAAACACACTCCATCAAAGGTCGCCTTCTGTCCGCCATAAGCCGTTCCACCCGCTTTTCCTTTCGAAGCACCGGGTGCCGCCTTGACGTGTGAAGGCCCTCCCTTCGATTTCCACGTGCCATTGTCACCGCGTGGCCTATACCACTTCTTTTCCGGTCGGAAGGAGTCACCTTCCCGCCGGGTCTTCCTGTGGTTCAGCTCCGTACGGCCTTGTCTTTCACCCTTAGGGACATCCGAGAAACATTCAGCCCTCTCAATTGCCTCGTTCAAAGTCTTAGGTGGCTTCTCCTCCAACTTCCGCCTGGCCCATGGGGCCAGTCCTGCCACAAAGTTGAAGACCATTTCCGGTTCTGCCATGTCCGCGACTTCGAGCAAAAGCACATTGAAAGCCTGGACATATCCCTGAATGTCGTCTGTTTGCTTCAAATTCCTCATCTTGTCCCGGGCAAGCCAGGTCGCGTTGAGGGGCACAAACTGTCTCTTCATCAATTCCTTGAACCCACTCCAGTTCAAGGTTTCCAGGCTTGGACCTCGGTCGTGAAGGCGTTTCTGCCACCATTGTTGAGCATAGCCCCTCAAATAGGTGGGAGCCACTTCCACCCGATCCTCGTCACTCAACTTGGCCGCCCGGAAGTACTGCTCTAGCTCCAAGAGCCAGGTGTTGAGTGCCTTCCGATTTCGGACGCCCTCGAAGGTGCCGGGTTCCTTAGGCTTCACCTTAAACTTTGCCTTAGCGGAAGTGGCATTAGCCGCCTTCAACACGTCTTTCAACGTCCCGCCAAACTGCGCCAACAACCCTTCCCAAAAAGCTGCCGGCATGGGAGGCATCTGTTGGTCTGTCGGAGCTCTTAGGGATTCCTCGGGCTCCGACTCCTCGGATTCCTCCCGCTCTTGAGCGGCCTCGTTTTCAAAAACCCGCGTCGCTTCCTCAAATGGCCGCTTCGGTGACACGTCGCCCCCATCGGGCTCACCAAGATCATCATCTTTGGGCCGTTCCGCTTTCGCTTTGGCTTGCCCGACCCCATGATGAGGCCAATCCCAAGGACGATCGCGTACTGAACTCTAAGCTCTGATACCAAGTGTCGCGCACCTCACTTCGGTAAGCTCCCCTTCAAGTCATAGTTACTCGCTTTGATGCGCGCGCCTGACTCCCAACCTGGCCGCCGGGCCAACTTGGAGCTTCAGCTGCTCACCGGGACATAATGGTCCCCCCTTCGCTTCCCACTAAACCCTCCACCTATTTGGGCCTAGTGGAATTCCCTTTGGTAGATGGCAGTCCGGAACAGCTCCCCACTCTTTGGTCGCTTTCCGGCTCGCTCGCTTACTCACTAGTTTTTGGTCACCAACGGGCTTGCACCGTTCTCGGGGTCACTACTCCCCTATATATACTTCTGTAGCTGTCCGCGGGGGTTTCACAACCAACCATGCCATTTTATGGCGAACCACCACGAAAACCCTCGACTCCCGGTGATGAGTCACGGTGAGTCTTGGCCCACTCACCACGGCCCCTATGGACCGTGATGAGTCCCAAGACTCTGCACAACTCCCACCACGAGGTCTCCGCCCCCATGGTGAGTCCTTTGGCACCCCCACTAAGCCCCTTGTGGAGCCACCCCCACCGCAACCCGGTGTGCGGGGCTCCACCTAGTGAGCGCCTCCGCCTCCTTGAGTGCCTTGGGCACTCAAGGGTGCTTCAGCCCCCCATACCTATCGCTGCCGCTGCCCCCACCACAGGGGCAGCCCCTCATGTGTCCCGACCCCCTGCCCTCAAGGCAAAGGGCGGCCTACCCCGTGGGAAGAGTTGACCCCTGAAGCAAAATACGCTCACTGGGGGTACTGCGTGGCAGCACCAGGCACCATAACTGGGCCCGCGCAGGTACGACACGAGCGGCAGAGACGACGGAGCCTGCCTATTACCCGCGCCCGCGGCGGGCCAGCCACGCCGTACCACATAGCGCTGGTCGCGGGGTATCAATCTTAACCGCTGGGTAATTTGACGGACCCCGCCAGGGACTGCTAGTCCCTGAATCGGGTATTTTAAGGGGGGTTTTCTCCCTATGCCTTTGATTTTTTGTGCACTATTCATAGTATTCTTCTTGCATGAGAATAAGAGCGTGTTCTAGCAAAGGATAAGAAATGGCTGGAACCATTGGAGAGGCCCCAGCGAGGCCATCAGTTTGATATGTATTCCGGGGTTTGTGAAAGCACGGCTCACGGGTAGATGCCACAGGCAGAGAGAGAGAGCCCGGAGACAGGGATGAGAGAATCCCTGCTGGGGTTGCATAAGGTAGAAGATGACATGTTTCAACTTCGTTCTAGGCTGGTTGCCTGCATAAAATAATCGGATTATATTGGAAGTAGGTGGAAGAGGCGCAAGGAATGGACCCTGGGACCCATCGAATGTTTAATCATTGTTTACACACCAGGATGGCGAGCAGATGAGAAACTGCTGGGCGGCAGATTTCATTCATCCTGGCCCGGTGATGATTTAAGTTGCTAATGAGTTCTTGAGTGGTTTGGTATAGGAATTTAGGGGCGCTCCCAAGTGGAGAGCGGTTCTCCAATGCTCCCGGCATAAAAGGGCGTTCCCCTGGTACCTTGAGGGTAATTTAGTTAGCTCCAGTATCCTACGATGATTATCTATTTCTACCAATTTCATGCATTTGTAGGAATATTTTAATGCTTTGTCTTTATTATTTTGCAGGGTAATTCGCCTTTATTAAGGGATTTTATCTGGACCCCATTAACTTCGAAACGCAAGTTTTAGGGCGGTATCGCCCACTTCCGCCAAGGATATTTGAAGTCAAGTACCCGGCGCGGGGGGGGGGGGCTTGGGCCAAGGAACGGCCATTGTTATTAGACCTCGGGAATTACCTAGAGGTTGGCATTGTTATCATTCACCCGATGGACTGACCATTGAGGTGGCATTTTGGGATCGCTCTAAGCAGGAGAGACTGACTTGGGAAAGCGGATCCGGTCCCTTCCTAGGAGGTAAGATACTCATCCACCTCGGGATTTAGGGGGGGGGGGGGGGGCATTGGGCGGGAGATAGATGATCCCCGTCTCCCTGGGCTCGGGATTTGTTTTGTGAAGGGATTTGAAGGTTCGTCCTGGCTATAAGCGTGTTGAGAGTCCAGATATGTAGGAAGTAGTAATAAACAAAGACTTGGAAGACAATTACGATTAAAGACGTAGAAAACCCATAAACAAAACGTAGGACTAGGAAACGCAAATCGCCCTGTGAAGTAGAGTTGTTAAGCTTTGCTTTGCCGGTAGGAAGTTAGACTATCTAGATCCGTCCATAGCTGCCACGGACCCTTGCACTTACCGCAGCCAGGTAGGCGGTTCGTTGAGCCCAACCTACACCGCAACTTGCCACGACCCCTAGGCTAGTATGCCGTCACCCTGGCCGCCCGCGACCAGGGCTCGTCAGCGTCCACTTGGTATTGGCAACAGACATCAGGTACATTCGTAACTTGGCAGCAGATTCGGGATGCATTTTTAGATCATTTTTGAGCGGTCCACCAGTTCACCAGTGTCTTGATGGCATTGGCCAGGATCCGCCAAGGCCCCACAGAGGAGGTAGCGGACTTTGAAATGCGATTTCGGGAGTTGATGCGACTCCAAAACCCTTTAACCCCCCTAGATGATGGGGTACTGAAAGATTGTTTTCTGAGTGGATTACGAGAGACCACTCACTTTCATGTTTTGCAGCAAAGACCTACAACACTGGTAGATGTCATACAAGCCGGCAAGGAGTTCGACAACATGCATCGCCAGGTACAACGGGCCAAGATGCCCGACTTTGCACTTCCATCATACATTACGATCGAGCCCACGCAGGAGTCGGCCATTAACAGTGATCCAACCCGCTCTACACTATACGCCGTCATATGTAGGAGGAGCATGGCCATACGCCCCGGCGACGTCCCCTACACCAGCAGTAGCACCGACCGTGCCACAGTATACGAATGTTGCCCCTACTAACTTGTATGCACATTCACCTGGGCAGTCTGATTCACGGGTGGGCCATTTAGAGGCGCAAGTCACCTCTCTTATCAAAATCATCGAAACAATGGGCGATTGTATGAGCTCCATCGGCCAGCAGATCACCAGCTACGTGGGGTATCGAGATGCTGCTCTAGTAGGAGAATCCGGCCCCAACTCGGCAAAGGTATGGTGCTCCAACTGTGACGGTCCTGGGCATGCTGCTCAACATTGTCCTTATCCCACCCGGGAGAGGCAGATAAGCTGAAACCCGACTTATTAGGATAGATCAAAACGACAATTCAGTCAATCCAGGAAAGGTTGTAAAAAATGTGGCAGAACCACTCACCCAACAGAAGACTGTCGGATTGATATAGTATGTTTGCATTGCGGTCAAAGAGGCCATCCCTTCGAGAGATGTTCCCAGAGGCAGGTGGAATGACCGGCCCTTGCCACCATCCAGCAGGTAGAGAGGAATTTGGAAGGGCAACGAGCCCCATTCCCGGATCAGTATGCGACTGAATCACCCAACCCTCTACCGCAACAACATAGCATGTATTTTGCTACACCAACGCAGATAGCACAACGACCTAGGCCGGATCAGGTAGGTCCATCATACTCAGGGGGCAATACCGCTCAGGGGCAGGCTGCCCGAGCAGCTTATTCAAATCCTGCGGCTCAGATAGCCCAGGGTTCTTCTGACACGTGGTCTCCCCCTCATGATGTAAGGGTGCAGGGAGGACATCAAGCGTCTACTTGGTGCCGCCTCAGCAACAGCAGACCAAAGTACAACCTAATCATACAACGCGCCCTCAGGAGATGCAGCACCAAGTAAATTGGATTACGAGTGAGCCGGAGGCCACTCCAACAACAACAGCTAGCCCCGGAAAAGGTAGCTACGCAGTGATGACCCGACAGCAACGAGATACGCTAGGGAAAGGCCCTGGGTATGAGGCGTCGGAGTCAGCCACATCCACTTCAGAACGGGAGGATCTGAACTTCACAGTAATGAAGTCAGATGCACGGAAGGTGGCGGAGACTATGCTTCGGGAGGAGGAAGACATCCATCCCAAAGAAAAGGAGGTAGCATTCGTAGAGGCGGAACCTCCAATAGTCCGACCAACCATTTCTCGACCCCCTGTATCAAGAGCGAAGAGTCCGGTAAATCGGCCGGCGGCACCAGAAAAGCTTCCCCGGAGGAGGATGCATTCAACTATGCGGCTCACAGACGAGCTGGAACCGTACAATCTAATGGAGGATCTTCGCCATATTCAAGCAAACATTACGTTTGCACAGCTCATAGACATGGCGCCCACAGTCCGCCACGCTCTTAAGGCATCATTGGTGAGGAAGTGAGTAAGCATTTCTGCTCAGGCCTACCATATCAATGCTCACATCGACCCAGGACCAGTAGAGATAGAAGTGGAAATTGCTGACTGAATCATACGGCGTCATTTAGTGGATGATGGGAGCACAGTCAACATCATGCCATTCTCCATTCTATCCAAACTGGGTTTGAACATGACAGGGGAATCCCCTCTAACAATCAGACTAGCTGACCAGCGGAAGATCCGACCAGTGGGTCACATAGCAAATGTAAAGAAGACAGGAGGCTATACGTATGCAGTAAACTTCCAAATCATAGACTTCCCCATCGACGAATATTCGTATGCACTCCTATTAGGGAGGCCATGGTTGGTCTAGTCCAGGGCACGAACGGACTGGGGGGCAGGCACCATTACTTATGGGGTAAGACCTATCTTGTACTATTATTTAACAGTCGGAGCGAGGAGTTCAAAGCCAAATTCGACTCATACTGGATGGGCCCTTATCTCGTCAAGACAGTCTTTGACAACGACTCATTACAACTAGAGACATTAAGGGGAGTGGAGTTCCCCAATCTGGTGAACGGTGTCCTGTGCAAGCACTACTACATGTGGGTTCCATTAACCAATAAACTTTTCCCCCCACTAAGGAAGAGATCTTTAGGATTTCGTCCCGGTTTTTCAGAATGAAATGTTGGTATTTTCTATCCATTGACTTATGGTTATTGGAGCTCCACAACGAGGTGGAGTGCGGGGTAACTAAGTTGCAATAATCCAATGAAACTTCTCCAATGGGAAGAAGTCAGTAAGGCTCTTACCCAAGTAGGTTATTGACACCCTTTTTTGGAGTTCCAAGGATAGATCTTGGGATGCGGGGCAACGCAGTTGCATTAAAGAGGTGGTTTGTTCTCCAGAGTGAATTTTCGGGTAGTTATTGGAATCCACAAGGACAGACCTTGGGATGCGGGGCACATAGAGTGCAGTAATCTAACCCAACTTGTACAATTAAAATTCATTTGATATGGCATAAGCTATGAAAGCTATGACCATCCAATTGCCAAGTCGAAGACTTCATACATCTTCGTTACTAATCACGTGTTGTGAGTTTCTTCTCTTCTTCACCAAGTAAAGAACCACAGGTGCAGGAATGGGAACAATGGGTTGGCTAATATATGCATTCTTGTTCAATGCACACTGTCGATCATCATTTGTTTGTTTTTTTTTTATCACAGAGTCTATCTGTGTCTGCTCAAAGCATATATCGAGAAAAAATAAATGCTTGATGTATCAAGCATTCTGCAGTATACTGATGCTCCCTGCATGGAGCACAACGACTTCCCGCACGGGGATTCTAAACCTTAAACCTTTTGTCATTTTCACCTTACCCCGCTGCAACATTCCTCGTAGAGAGAGAAAAGTCAGAAGCAGTGAGGGGGTAAAAGATGATTTGTATAGGGCCTGTGACCTCTTTAGATAGAATGTTACATTGTTCCAGAGTATGGTCCTCTGAGGTGCAGAATGGATCCAATCGTTTCTTAGGTCAAGAAATTCATCATGAGCTCTGCGAAATCCATGAGAGGTCCCTGCGAGTCATGAACCAAGTTAGATTGTAGTTAGAGATGGTGCGTCTATTTCATGGGTAGGGTCCTTGGGTATCCAATCTTTTCTATTGTTATGAGAGCCAAGAATTAGGACTCCCAGAAGCATCATGTTTAGGAGCTTCTAGACCCTTCCAGATCGAGTCGAGGTCGTAGTTGGCAGTGAGCGATTTACCATGAGTTGTGCACATCCATGAGAGGTCCGTGCAAGCCATGTCAAGTAGGGTAGAACCAAAGTTCTTCCAAGGTTATTTTACAGTAGAATCATCAATTTGCACCGCGCATATCTCTCTTACATCATCTAGGGGATTCGAACCCAGTCCGGTGGGGGAGAATGGCGGTTTTGAAGTTTTTTTTTATCTGGGAACTCCAACTCTCTCCGAAGAAGGCGAGCTGGGTGGTTTTGAAACATTTTTTTGGCTTTTGCTTTTATCTCCTTCTCTCTCCCGGAAGACTCGAACTCTCTCCGAGGAGGAAGCGCCTGAAGGGAATTATTCTTATCTTTACTCAAGGGAGTCGTTGACTCTAAGGGATATTAGGGATACCCTAGTAAGGGGATTTTTACGAACCAGAGATCCTGGATTCTCTTACACTCGGGACGAGTGTTCCCCATTGGTCGCCATATATGTAGATGCATATATTAGTACACTTTTCTTTTCAGATCATTTTTTATCATAAGACAAGCGGTTTCGGCATTGTATTGCCAAAACATGTTAGTTTGTTAGTTGTCTGGAAATCGTTGGTAAAGCACGTAGGAAATTAGACAGTGTCTGCGACGACCATGGAGTGGAACTCTGGCGTCAAGATGATCGTAGGAAGATGCATCGACAGTAGATTGGGCTGCCAATTTGGTACCAGAAACAACAAGTTAATCTTGTTCAAACAATACAGGACGACTGTTCCAGTCCCAGATTGTGATCTCTCTTTTCTTCTGCCTTTCAAGTCCAGTAGGAACACACGGTGAGGAGCTTGGCAATTGGTGGAAGCGACATGTATAGCGATGAAATATCGCAACAAAGCAATTGGCCGCATTGAAATGACAACAGGTCAGGACGACTTCAAACGGCAAAGCGTGGACTTGTTAGCGGTGCGGGACAACTGGAGGGGACTCCGGACAATTATGAGAGGTTTCACCACGGGAGATCTCCCCTACCTGACTATGTGCATGTTTTGGTTTCGTCATCACACCCGTCAGACTCTTGTAGACTAGAGAGCGTGAGTAAGGACGGGAAACCTCCCGTCCTCTGTGCCTTTCTATGTGTGTATGTTCTTGTCAAACCCCTCATTCTCTTATGGCTTTGTAACTTGTGCATGTTTCCCCCTTAATTTAATTTGATTACTGCTGATGTGTATCGTTTGGGAGGGGAGACCTCCCGTCTGTCCTGGTCCGCATGTGTTTTGTGCGTGAAGATATGACTTGCATGAATGAGACATAATCGGAACGGCCATGCCACTTGGGAATCCGTCTGGGATGGTGATGGTTGATAAGTGCCCATAGCCAGGGACCTCAATGGCTGTACAAATTTGGTTTGGTGATGCTCTAATAAATTACTTTGGACATTTTGGGACGTAGCTCGACGGGATGTCTTTCTATCTTACTTTGTTCTAATCATAGATCAGGATATCTCCCTTGCCTCAGTGGAGATGTCGAACTTGGGACAACAGTCATAATTCTCTTGTACTTTTGGAGTGACAATGCTTGGCATTTTTTTGTAGGCTAATATTAAAAAACTACAACAACTGTGATGGACAGGAGGTCTCCCATGCTGCCCGTGAAAACTGTACAAAACTAGGATTTCAACTTAGATTAGGGATGTGATCACGACATGAATTCTCTGGGAACAGAAATATTTACTAAACATCTACAATAAACTTAATAAAATCATTTAATTTTTTTAAAGTGATTTTTTATTCAATTTAAATAAATAAATAAATGAATATGTTATTCCTGGACTTTGGAAAGTCTAGATTTACTTAGAATCGAGTTATTTTCTGAAAGTCGGTGCCGACATTGAAGGATATATAGTGTTTTTGTTTGTTATCCTGAACTCAAAAAATATAATTAATTAATTAAGGTAATCAATTTTTTTTTGTCTATTCTTTGGGATCTAGAAGCAGTCGGGCAACACAAAGAAATGGAATATTCAGCATGATGCAACAGTTGGGAACACCAAGCTTATTCTTCACTTTGACCCAAAATTCATACACCATCCTCTTGTATCCCTCCTAAGTGGAAACGATATGATATTGACATTTTTTCGACGACAACCTCCCGAATCATAATGAAAGGTGTGCAACTCTTAATACAAATCCGAAATCTCAAGCTAAATTTGTACATATCATCGTGAATGCTAAATATCTACTCCGTGTCAGGTGACTTACCCGCATAACACTGGAACATACCACACCCATGAAGATAGTAGGATTTGACCCCAGAATCATCTGGACGGCACTTAGTGCACCAACCAATTGAGCTACTGACTCCAGCTCCAAATTATTTAAAACAAATGCATGGAATTCATGCAAGCCCTGCCCTACAGTAACTATGAGTAAGTAATAAAAATCTGGAAGATCACATGGCGTCTATTAGTGAATATAGTGATAAAAGGATTCGAGCTCTAAATATCCGATTGACTTTCATTCATGGCATGCACAAAAAGTTGAACTCCACACTTAAAGGCCAAACAAAACTCGTTCTGACCATGACGTTGTTCATCCAAGGGATGTCATTCATTAGAAATACGGACAGAATATTCTAGTGACACCTGTCTCAATCTAACTGGGATCATCAAAACCCTTTGCGTAGTGGGCCAAATTAAAAAAAAACTTGTCTAAACTTTTGCACCTAAACTAAGACAGCTAACAAAACCCTTAACACTATGGCATTCCTTCGTCCCAGTTTGTAAGTCAGATGTCCATGTGTGTTGCTTCATGTCATACACCAGAATTGGATTGGGTATGTCAGTCCAAATGAATATGAGATTGTCATGGCTCACCACCTCAAAATAGTGATACAGGTGGAACCTTGTTGCGAACTCCCTTCTTGCAATCTCCACCCACTCTGCAGTCTTTGTACAAACTTTGACCTCCCATATTACTACCAGAAGTCGTCCATCAACACACCCAACTAGAAACAGGCGCCCCTCACTCTCTACAAGCCTTCGACCAACAAATCCAGCATCTTCACCGAAGTTAGGCGTGTGTACATCAACTTTAGTCCACATACCCGCACCAATGTCAGAAGCCATCAAAGTGTACGCGTAATTCCGTTCATACAACAGAGCAAAGAGAGTAGGGCCACATATCACGTTTTCTTCACACCACAACCACCCTTCACATGCCGGCGTCTTTCCAGTCTTGGTCACTCGCAAACTGAGTCATAGATGTGTGTTCTCCAATGTAAGTCAGTGCCTTCCTTCCGATACTCGCGTGATATCACAATGATCTTGTAGGTGTTGCTGCGTCTATCCACAATCAAGTGCACCATCTGCACCTTGACCCGGATATGTGTTGAGTTGGCGAGAGGCAGGGCAGGCAATTGTCTGGAACTGTTCAAGAGAGGATTGAACACAATCCATGATGAGTCACCATCGCCCTGGTCCGATGTGCAAAGAAGTAAGCCTCCATCTGCAGCATCAACTATGTATACTAAATTATCCTTCGGGAGTTTGAGGCCGATTTTGTGCCAGCGTCGAGTTGTGGGGGTATACGACATACAAACATGTGGGCATCTGCCAAAATGATGAGTCACCATCGCCCTGGTCCGATGTGCAAAGAAATAAGCCTCCATCTGCAGCATCAACTATGTATACTAAATTATCCTTCGGGAGCTTGAGGCCGATTTTGTGCCAGCGTCGAGTTGTGGGGGTATACGACATACAAACATGTGGGCATCTGCCAAAAGACAAGAGATAGGAGTCTTCGTGAAGAGGGAGTTGCTGACAGAGTTGTTGGAAACTAGCGGTCGATGGGAGAGAGTTCCACAACTTGCAAACCGATTGAAAGCGGACAAGACTTCGATAGGGCAAAAGGGCCAACACTACCATCACTAACTCGAATGGGAGCCTGCTCCAAATCTCCTCCATATTGCTGAGGCGACAAAACCTCTCCAATTGTGTTCTTGTGATCCTAACACGGAGCTTGGGGGAAAGAGAAGAAGGGATAGAAAGACGACGCTAAGAAAACCCAGGAGTCCGACTTGCTGTCAAAAGCCTCGCTCTTGCTTTTGCTATTCTGGTACTTCAACCTTCTTTGCTAACCATTCACTTCCCTTTTACTATTTCCAGCCGTGCTTTGTGTGTTTCCTATTTTTGTGGTTTGTAGTTTGTACACAGAAACCCTGAAAATGTGTGCGTAAAATCGGGAGGGAGAGGAAGCTGGATACACAGGCGGGTCGGAGACTCCATCACTTGCTCTGCACGGAGGTCACAGACAGCAGTGTGTTTGTTGGTGTTTAAGGTAAATAGTTCGTGGGAAGCTGCATAGATCCAATGGAGCCTGGGCGCTGACTGTTGGGAGCATGATGCAGTCAGCTGGACAGGCGATGCAAGCAGGGTCCCTGGTATCAGAGTTGGCTTCCTTCAGTGCTGCTCTTGTAAGTCCTGCTTTCTTGGCCTGTGTTCAACGCTGTGAATTGTCACGTCTGCTTATGCTATTAGCCCCCCTCCCATGGCACTGCAGTATGTATTCTGTCATATGTTTGGCAGCTACCCTCCATTGTAGGAAGAGATAGCATGTGCCACATGGAAGCAAGGGATGGAAAAGATGTTGCTCAGATTGCAGACACATTTCAAATTCAAGTGCTTAAGTTACTTTTGTCATGATTGTGGTTGCAGGATTTTATAGTGCAAATGTTGCAGAGCAAATTTATAAAATGTGTAATGCTGCAGTGATCCAACGGAAGTGTGCAACGTCAGAGCACCTCAGGAAACTTGAGCAGCTTTGTGTGACAGGTTGCCCGGGGAATCGGCATGCTTCGAGCAGACAAGTGTTCTTCAAACCAATAGAGGAAATTTACTCTAGGGCCCTCATTGCCCCCAATTGCACAGCATCACACCACACTTATATTGATTAGAGCCAGAGAATTTCATTCCCGGCACCATGTGACAGAGACTACCTCTCCCCATCCAAGAAACACCCAGAGAAAACATACATCTAACGGAGATTCACGAATCCACTTGACTTTGTAATCTTAGGGGGTTCTGTATGCTACATAAATGGCAGCGCTTCAACATTACGAGGCATACAGATACGCTCCAAAGAGAATGCAGCTTTAGGCATTACATTGCACATAAATCACTCAACTAAAGATGACAGTACCTCCTCAGCTGTGGCATCAAAGAGGGTAACATAGGTGCTGCATTCATTGATTCTGCTATTTGTGCAGCTTTAGCCATTATATTACACATAAATCAAGCAACCAAAGCTGACAGTACCTCCTCAGCTGTGGCATCAAATAGAGTAACATAGGTGCTGCATTCAATGATTCTGCTCCTGCGCTGGTATCTGTGGTCAAGGTCCTCGGTGTGCACAATCCCTCTTTGAATTCAAAATTCTAGGCTTGAACCCAGTTATAGCACACTCCCTTTGCATCCTCGATGCACCCACGTTTGCAATACATGTCCATGAGTGTATTGTTCAGAATGACATCTGGTACAATTCCAGCTTTGACAATGTCACCATGGAGCTCTTTCCCCTTTTCCAGGACTGCCAGGCTCACACACGCATTGCAAACTGGAACAAATGTGATATGGTCGGGCTTCACCCCTTCCCGCATCATTTGCTCATAGGTCTCCAAAGCCTCCATCCCGCGCCTCTGCTGTGCATATCCTGTAATCATCGCATTCCACGACACCACATCTCTTTCAGCCATATTGTGAAACACTCCGCATCCTCAATGCACCCGCATTTGGCATACATGTCCACAAGGGTATTGTTCAGAATGACATCTGGTACAGTTCCAGATTTGACGATGTCACCATGGACCACTTTCCCCTTTTCCAGGGCTGCCAGGCTCGCACACGCACTGGAAACGCAAACAAATAAGATGTGGTTGGGCTTATATTCCTTCCAAAACTCTCCTCGTCTCTGTTATCTGTTTTTGGATTCCTTCCTGTTGCCAAATTGGCAGTAACATGCCAAAATCAATCGAAACCACCATAGATCCACCCACAAGCTAACTTGCAGAATTTAACATGAAAATTAGGGATGACTCTGATAAGAGAGAAAAACAGGCTGAAATGTTTTGAAGAAGGTGCCTTTGTCAGCAGTGCCTAATTTTATCAACTGAGCCGTGGCCGCTGCTGCTTCCAGATGACCATCTACCCATGCAGGTCTCTTGTAGCTATCGATCCACAGGAAATCATCATGTAATCTTGTGCTTGAAATCCGGCCCTCTTGGATGAATCTGGACCCGCACTATATCCCTGCTCCGTCAACTATCCCTGCCTCTGCACAAATCCCTCGGCTTGCAGCTAGCGGCTCACAATGACGGCCTAGATTTGTTGTAGCAAACACCCCAACCGTACTCATACCACACAGGTTCCTATGCTGAATTGCTTCTGCTTCTCTCTGTAGTCAAACAAGCATTCACCTTGTTGCCTCGATTGTCCCACAATTGACTGGGGTCGGAAAACTATTCCTTCCAAAGCTTCTCCTCGTCCGTGTTATCTGTCTTTGGATGCTTTCCTGTTGCCACATTGGCAGTAACATGTCAAAATCCATCCGAACCACCATAGATCCAGCCAATGGGCTAACTTGCAGAATTCAACATGAAAAAGTTGGGACGACTCTGATAAGAGGGTCAAACAGGTTGAAGTGGGCTGAAGAAGAAGGTGCCGCACCATTTTGTCCTTGGCCTTGTGTCATGGCACTTTACTGCCCATATTGTCATGTTCATCCATCCAAAGGATCACAGCCTTCAAGAATCCATTGTCATAATCTGAGTCCCAAAATTACAGATTCAGTAACAGAAGCTTCACAAGTTGGAAGGCTGCCTCTTCAATTATAAACATACCATCTACGTCTGCACATTATCTTGTACTGCAATACCGTAGTACGGCCTCACTCTGATAAATGTTTTGAGAGGAACTTCAAGAGAACCCGTTCAGTTGATTTGGAGAATAGATAAGCATTTGTTGGGTACTAAGCCTACTCTGAACAGTAATGAAGATAAAATCAGATGGCTCAAGTTCTTGAGGTTCCAAGTCAGGCGTAGCAAAGAAAATAGTGGATTTCAGCAACCCATCCATTCTCTGCATTCACCGTGCCACCGTTCAGCTGTAGACTGAAAAGGTGAACTCAGTCATGTGAATACTCATCATAGATCACACTTAACAGTTTTCAGTTACTATTGCTCAACCCAGAGGATTGACTCACTGGATTCAGATTCACCAATTGAGAGCCACATCCCGCTTTTGCAGAATCACTCTCAGCTGTCCAAAGGGTACCCTGGATAAAACATGGTGAATCACATGTTGGCAGAGGAGTACTGAAATGTCAAGGGACAAGACAAAGTGGCTACTCAAATCGTCACAAATTATGTCCAATCAACCTTACCCCTTGTATTGCTACACACCAAACACGATACAAAACTGTGAGTCGAGGAAACAAGAGCAGGCTTCGTTGACATCAGCTGCCAACACAAGATTGAGAAAGTCATTGAATTCAATGCTCCTCAATGTCAGAATAGGTTGATGACAATGAAGAACTTGGTAATTTCCCATCTTGAAGAGAATTCAATTCATGATAGATTTCGTCTCACAAATTTGAATGCAGCAGATTGCTAGTTTACTTTTCTGGCATACAGACCAAATTCAAGAAACGAAGGCCGTCATAGAACCATGAAGGAGAAGAATGCAAGAAGATGATGAATTTGATGACTTTACATTATGCGTCGATGAAACATTCTCGCTGAACTATTTGACATAAATACTAAAAAATGAATGCTTACAATGTAACGAGCCTCAGTTGCTAGAAATGTTTCTCTGATTTGAACTCCCCTACGATATAGTGTTGTGCAACTTACTCACCGCAGGCTGTTGCTCAATTCTGCATCTGCGTTGCAAAGAGCTGTCTGGCCCGATGCGTGCTACAATCTGAAAAGCCGGTGAAATCCTGGTACAAGATAGATGGTCTCTGAGTACCAAGCGACCTCCATCGCAAATAAATTACGTGGAAACATTGATCCGTCGAATGAATTCCTGTAGCCCAGCTGGTGTTTGAGCATGCATCCCTGTTTCTACCGCCGATACCTGTATCTCTTGAAATTGAAGTAGACATGCAGAATCCCCCGCTCAAACGTGCACTTGAATCCTTTCTTGTGAGAGTACTCCCACTCCTTGTTCACAATCCGAAACGCAATATCCTCATAAGGCGGACCAGCATGAAAGCGAATGAGGCAGGTTTCCCCCTCGCTGCCATCCCTCTCAATGAAGTAGGTGGGCGCCTTGGTCTTATCCACCAGATCGGGATAGAAGATGTTGAACTTGTACCCCTGCACGATCTTCGGGGGTGGATTGTCGTGGTCGTAGTGGGTCTGATTATACTTGTTCCATTCATACCCTGTGTGCACCCGGTTGAAATACTTGGGCTTCCGGGGCCTGTATTTGTCGTGCCACCAATACACCTGCGACTCAAGGTTAACCTCCGACCCTGGACCAAGCATAGTATCGCCGTCCTCCATGCCGCCCATGGATTTCATCATGGAAGCACGCTCCAGAGGTGTAAGCTCCAGAGGGTCCTCTTCGGCGACGGCGGGTCTGGCAGCTGCCTCCTGCAACCTGCGTTGCTGCTCATCCAGCACCTCCGCCCTCTTCCTCTCCAAATCTGCTTTGTCTGCTTCAGGATCCAACACCTCCAAGCCATCGACCTCGTGCGTTGGCTCTGGAGAGTAGTTGCCCGCATCCTCTTCGTCTTCTGTCTGCGTTTCATGCACAATTGGCTCTGGTGACACTGCAACCTCAGGCTCCCAGTCACTTGAGGGCTTCCCCTCTGGCTGTTCGACATCGACATCAAGATCTTCACTGAGAGGCCGCTCCTCAAATCCATCAACGTATTCCATGCGTTTCAAGTGCTTTCGAAGGAGCTCAACGTGAATCTGTCTCAGCCGGGCCTTGGCTTTATAAATGTGAAGGCGCTTCAGAACTGCCTCCCAGTACTCCACCACTTGCGCTGTGCCTGTGAGCATCTTGGCCTCCGTTTGCTCCTGCAGATCATCCAGCTCCGCTACGCTCTGACCCTGCAACATGTGATCCACTTCATCATCCACTCCATGCAGGCCGAGGTCTTCTGTGAGAAGATCGTGAGGAGGTTCCTCCCCACGCAGCCTTGCCCTATCCAGCGCGACCCTCTTCCGAGTCTGCGCAATTTCCCAGTCGCAAACAACCATCATGAATTCCCAAAATTCAATATGAGTTTGCGTCGCCCGGTCCAACTCGAGGTGCATTTCGATATCTTGACGCAGCTCCTCCATCTCCTTCAACGTCAAACCCTTGTAAATCTTATACGGCTCAGTAATATCGGGGTCAAAATCCTCAGACAAGTTCAAGTTCTTCGACAGCACATCAATAGGCTTCGCGCGGCCCTCCCGCAACCGTATGTCCGACCGCACCTTACTCTGCTCGAAGTGAAACTCTTCCTCCTTCTTCTGCCAGTCCTGATACTCCGCTCTCGCCCTCTCCCGCGCAAGCAACGCCATCTCCTCCTCATGCTGTGCCTTCTCAATTGCCCGCTCCTCCCTCCGCTTCTTCACCTTCTCAATCTCCGCCATCCGCTCCCGCTGCCGCTTCTTCTCCGACTTCAAACTCATCTCCGACGGCGTCAACCCCTGCGTCAGGTCCCGCTCTATCTTCTTCCGCCACACAAACCTCTCATTCAGGTTCGAATCGCCAAACGGATTGCTATCGTTCGAGTACCCCGCCACACTCGACGTCCTCAACCGCTTCGCAACTTTCTGCGCCTTCTTCTGCGCTTTCCTGGCCGCGTACTCCCGCAGCTCCTCCTCCGTAAACTTTGGAGGCTCACTCCTCTCCGAATCATCGCTCTCGGAGCCCCTCTCCGAATCGCTCTCCTTCCGCGTCCGCCTGTGACTCCTCTCCTTCCGCTTCTTCTGCTCCTTCCGATGCCCCATGGGAATCCAAAAACTGCCAAATATGCAAAGCAAAAACTCCAACCTCGCACTCAACCCTAAACCCTAAGTGACGAAACCAAAACCGACCATCGCAGCGTCGTCGGCAACGGCTGCAATGCGAAACAATGGTAGGAAAGCAAGCGGCCGCGAAGAAACAGAGCAATCGTGTGCAGCAAGCGACGAAACCCTAGCCGGAGCGCACAGAGAAGAACTTCAAGGCGGAGTCTCGTCCCTCTCTCTCCCTCGCACTGATCGTCAACAACGGTGTGATCTTGTCCATGGGAGACCATACCCGCTTGAGTATCAACCTGGTATCAAGGTAGTATCACCCAAGTGCGCTACGAGTATCATCTAGGCATCGGTTGGGCGCAGAAAGTCTTTGGGGGACATACCGCTGCAATGAGCATGCAAGCTACACCCAGAAGTTGAAGGCCTGTCAGGAACCGGTCGAGAGATTGTCATGTAAAGTGTGTCTGGAACCAGCTTGTACTCTTCAGCAACCTGTAGTGAACAAATCCAACCTCAAAAGTTATGGCATCACTGACCATAAACTGCATCTAGGTTGAGCAAGGATGTCATTCCAAAGCATATTGGTCACTAACTATTTTTAGGGCACACACATCCTGAACCAGGTTGCTCAAAGAGGGGAAAGGCATTGGTCACACATTCATAGAGGACCTGGCAATCATCAGGAACAGGCTCAGAATTTTGTGTGGCCTCGTCGTTATGAGGCTGGTCAGATGACCGTCAGGCCGTCTCATTAATATAGGAGCAAACTACCTTCATGCCTCAAGGACTTAGAATTTTTTTGGCATATGAATTTTACAACTACCTCCATGCAGGTAATTTTAGGATTTTCTTCATGAAGGTAGTTGCAAAACCAAGCTGACACCCAAGGTTTCTCAGGGTTTGGCCCTTCACTTGTCAAGGGAGTTTGCCACATTGCACCACGTGGCACGTTTTTCTTGGCTATCCTAGCTCTGATATCGACATCTGGGTTTGTAGCCCCAGTAATACTCCCCTATTCCAATTACGTTCGATAATGGACCCTGCTCGCGGCCCCGCCGCTCGCCGGATCCGCCCGGTGGCCATTATCTAGTACTTAGTCGTGTATTACATTATTTACCTTTACTTTACTGCGCAGTTGGAATAATGTACACACATGACTATGTACCCCAACTCATTTACCCAGTAAAATCGATTCTTACTTGAAGTACTTAGCAATTTGCTACAGTCAGAATCAACAGCGCAGGGATTGCAAGAAGAGCGCGATGGAAGGATATTCCAGAGCTTAGAGAAATCGAGGCAGAGTGGAAAGATGAGAATTCCATGCTGGCAGCGACACAGTCCTTTGGATTGATCGCGATGGACAGAGATTCACAGATGATCTCAATCATCTTGGCAACGGAACGATCTGGCGTACTCGTAGCAGTTTGCTGAAGGCAGTCAAAGAAGAGGATTTCTTTGGTCTGTCTGGACCTCTGCAGGAGTTATGTGAGGAGAAAACCAAGGAAGCTGAAATATGGAAGACAAGCTGTGATGAGTGACAAGCGATGTGGAAAATGCCGAAATGTAGAGACGGCTGTTGAATCGGCACCCCCACGGCAGCACTTCGAAGAGCTCTTTCAAGGGGACTCCTGCGGACGGACCCGCTAGTTCTTGCTTGGAATGAGCGCGTGTTCCGGTTCATTCAACACGGTACCCGGGGATGCTCGCTCAACTGTATTCTCCTGTATTCTCCTCTGTACATTCAATCTTCACCAGAAGTGCTGCATTGGAAACCACGATACCAGTAAAGGTCGGATTCCAATTGTTGAATGTCAACGATTACTATCTTCCGCAATGTTACCAAGATGTGCAACATTTGTTTGCGAAGAGTACTGTTCCATGGGAGCTCTAATCTGTTCCTTTCTCTTCGGAATAGGTCCACAGAGGAAGGATTCTTAGGGACCTTGTAAATTCGCCTCAATGTCTGGATGATTGGGAACTCGAAAGTTGCACTACTTAGCTTCTGAATACTTTGAAATTGTGATCTGTACATTGAGTTGTAAAGTAACTTTTCTGTCGCTTAAGCATTCGTCTTCATTGCTGCAGCCAACGCTGTGAGGAATAGAGACATTTGGTGTCCAGAAGCAGTCCAAGATCTAACTTCCAGGCATGTGGTTGGCTCAGTCTGTCTATGACACATTCATCAACACCTGAGCAGCTTTTCGGTGAATGATTAAACTGTGCCATCCTTATCCTGACCTCTTTATGGTTCTGGTGTTGACTACGAATTCCTTAAATTCTCTTGGAACCTTTGGCCTTTCCAAGGGTTTCAGTAAGGTGCACAGTTTGTTTACCGGTGTTATAATCTTAAGTGGAAATGGTTTTGGGTTTGTATGATCATTTGTCGACTTATATCATGCAATTTCACATCCCTCTCTTCCTGCACAATGGAAACATTCTGACCCCTCTTGTCCCCTGTGGTTTGCAACGTGTGATGGATGTGTCCATCTTCCTGTCGAGAAACCTGATGTATTTAGGTTGTCTGTGCCGATAGCTGTCCTGGACCGATCCTGGTTCTGATACAATCTCAGTGTCTGCTTTTGGCCTTCAAGCAGTGAGGGGCTTTGGAGATGAATTCAGTGTGCACTTTATGGGGTGGTCGAGCTTACTCGCATTCACTCGAATTTCGTTCAAGATTCCTGGATGCTTGACCAGCAAATTAGAACCCGCAGTCCTACATATACTACCTATTGTGCTGCTCCAACCTTCTGCTGCCATGGTGGCATATGGATTTGCCTTTCATGCTGCCCAAAAATAGGTACTCCCCAAAAGGATTAGACACGGTGTTATCTTATCTCTTATCTGCCATATGAATCACATATGTACCCCAAACGCCCGAAAAATCAAATCAGCTAGAGGCGAGCCTACGCTTAAGCGGCTGTCCGAATAGAAGTGGCAGCGGGCATTGGGCCCACATGGCCATTGCATGCCCCTTCAAAGTGGCTATTGCATGTGGGGCGCACATGGCTATTGCATGCAACATCTAGCAAGCCGACTCAGCTCAACTAGCGTGGCTATTTGCATTGGGCCCACATGGAATCCATGCCAAGGAATGCTAGGGAAGGTTCTAGAACGGAGGTGATTTTCGCAAGGTATAGCCCAAAGTGGGAGCTCAGACAAGGACCAGAGGGTGTAGGAGGATCGAGGGTTCGAGTAGGGTGGGTGATTTCAAGGTGCGGGAGGAGTGGGCCCAGGTCTACGTGCAGACTGCAGACAAGGAGATGGAAGGATTTTGGAGGACGGTGGTTTACTTGGGGCTGAAGGGTTGCTTGGTGTTGTGCTGATCCGCAAGACATGACTTGAGGGATGTATGTAAATAAGTGGCGTACCAGTTACTACTGATCCATGGGTGAGGTCTGTAGTCCCCTTGCTTATTACATGCGCTGTAAAGACTGTTGATGTAACGACGGACGAACGGACGAGGTTTTATGCCGACTTGTATTATTATTATGTCATGCTCTCCGTATTGAAGGCTAAATTTTCTGCTCGAAATAACATCTCCAACGCACTTGGTTGGCTGTATTCCATTGTGACCCGATACGCCTCTACACGGAATTTATATGACATCGAAAGAGAATATGGTTTTACGCTGACAAATAAACCCAAAGCCCGCAATGCGGCCAATTGCTCTTGCACAGGTGGCTATTGCCCTGAACTGATGAAGATTGAGTTTCCAGGGCTTGTCCATCTCTCGGATTGGAGGGGTGGAATCTGGTGTTGATGCTGAGTGTATGTTCTCTATTTGTGAAAGATTGATGGAGTGGACCTGTAGAGCAGGGGGAAATGTTCTTGTCTGTGGGATCATATGTGAGTACAAGATTGATTCAGTTTCTCTACAGTAGACCAGCACAGGCCCAGGTGGCATTACATGGATAGCGGATTTGAAATTGTCACACCTTTCAGACATTGGCTAGGGTTTTGATGGAAAGATTGATACAGAGGACAGAACATTTCAGTTCTTCAAAAGAACACCAGAGGTGGCATTTCATGGATGATAACTGATCTGAAATTGTTTCTAACCTTTCAGATTGGCTCAGGTAGGTCACTGGGAGAGACTAGGGGTTATGTTGCATGTCAAGACATTGTGCATGGAGCTGCAAGCCTTTATGTCCAAGCATAACTTCACCTCCATGAGGACTTTGGTGGGTACTGGACTAACCTGTAATCTGGTACTGTCCACTGTATTGTCCTTTCATTTGTGATGGACGCTGCGCCACATGATGGCCACATGACAGGCGCATTTCCCTTCATTGGCTTTCCTTTTCTATGCTTAAACTGGATGTCTTAAGACAACTGCTAAGGGCAGGGTTGTGATAAGAGGAGAAAATGAACAGTATGCTCATTTACTTGTTTGCAGTGTGCAATGGAGCTCTATTCGAAATTCATGAAGTGGTGCAGTATGTAATTAGGCAAAGTGGCTGGCAGCCAGTTTACCAAGCTCTACTTACTTGCTAACCTGATGAGCATTCAATGACCCAGAAACCCAAAGTATAAGTATGTCTCAACTCGTCAGGATCGGCTGTTGAACAACCACGATATATGAAAATGGTGGGGCATAGTTCTTAGTGATTCTATGTGTACTAGCTAACAAGAAGTCGAAGAACGGATGAGGTAGATGGAGGTCGAGAAGGCTCCTATCAGGTACTTTTGAATGTAACTCTTGAGTGCCTTTACTGTGGAAAGTATTTATGAACTAAATAGCTTTCTCATAAAAGTTGGCTGATTGCCAAAAAAGCAGACATTAGCCCAAGCCAACGAACGGCTGAGATTGATATTAGAGCGTGGTTGATCCAGATCAACTATTATGAAATGTGGCGGGTTTGCCTCACAAGAGTGTTGTAGTAAAATCATGTACAGACCTTCTGCAAAGTATTGCACAGGAGCAGATCACAAATTAATTCCATGTCACTCTGCTTCTCCCATCCTATTAGGTATCGACTAGCTGGAGATTAGGGGATTACTAGAGAGTAAATGGGATCTCGAGAGAGGGGGAGAATCCTCGAAGCTCCTACGAAGTAATTATGACAAGCCAATGCCCAAAAAATAACAATAAGAGTCAGTAGAGAGATCCTGTAGATACAAAAGAATGATCAATCAAACAGATCAGGCCATTGAATGTCAAAGTACGAGGGGTTCCCACTGTGGGGTTGCATATACATGTAGCCTGACAAAAATACTTGTAAGCTTTAAAATTATTTACATGAATTGATTCTAAAACATGTCTTCAAAGATCTGCACTGTACTTTGCTTGTAATCCTGAGCAAATGAAGCAACACCATATCCTCAAGATGGATCTGTACAGATCTTGCAGGTTATGTGATCCGTTGTCACTAGAAGCTGCGGCCGTAGATGAGATTGAGCCTCTCGTAGACGGATTGAGTTTCTCTGGAAGAAGAAGCTTGTGTCGACTTAGTGACAGGATGGGTAGTTATACCGCAGTGACTTTTGGGTATTGCAACTTGTATGCCTGCATCATCTTGCATGCCCCTGCGTTTCTTCCGCAACGTTCCTCCCAACGTGAAGGTGAAATTAGGGCAAACTCCACTTCGACAAACGCAGCGAGGTTGACCCTTGGATTTGTTGTTCCAGTAAAGGAACCGGATCTTATCAGACAAACATTGGGGACACCTGTGGTCACCTGGGTAGTCTGCAAAAGCAATCTGGTTGGCTCCAGGATCTCTCTTTCTTTTTTTCGTTTCTTGATAAGAATTGGCCATATGCATCACGTTGGGATCCAATTCATGAAAAGTTCCGTCCGTGACCAATTGAAAATTATCCATAAAATCTGTCTCGAAAAACTGGTCGTCATCGACCTCTGAGTGACCATTGGGAGCCAGAAATTTAATTTCTTGATCAGGATGGGCCATTACGTTGCACTCCAATTCTTGCAAAAGAGCTTCCGGTCGTTCAGGGGCTTGAGAGCAATTGGATTCTTTGTTTTGCCCCAACTCCAACTCCGATTCCGATGGATGCAGAAATACATCGAATTGTTCGAGGAGTCCATCTTCGTCCACCAACGGCAATTTATCCAGAAAGTCTGTCTCCAAAAACTGGTCGTCATCGACCTCTGAGTGACCATTGAGAGCTAGAAATTTTATTTCTTGATCAGGATGGGCCATTACGTTGCACTCCAATTCTTGCAAAAGAGCTTCCGGTCGTTCAGAGGCTTGAGAGCAATTGGATTCTTTGTTTTGCCCCACCTCCAACTCCGATTCCCATGGATGCAAGACATCGAATTGTTCCAGGAGTCCATCTTCGTCCACCAATGGCAATTTATCCATAAAGTCTGTCTCCAAAAACTGGTCGTCATCGACCTCTGAGTGACCATTGAGAGCTAGAAATTTAATTTCTTCATCAGTATGGGCCATTACGTTGCACTCCAATCCTTGCAAAAGAACTTCCGGTCGTTCAGGGGCTTGAGAGCAATTGGATTCTTTGTTTTGCCCCAACTCCAACTCCGATTCCGATGGATCCAGAAATACATCGAATTGTTCCAGAAGTCCATCTTCGTCCACCAAATCCCAAATCTGTCTCCAAAAGCTGGTCGTCACTAACCTCTGATTGAAAGATATTAAAAGCCAGATTGTTCATTTCTTGATCAGGCTTAGCCATCACGATGCGCTCCAATTCCTGCAGAAGAGCTGCTTCCGATCGTTCAGAAACTAGCCGAAACTCGACAAGCTATGCAAATAAGCACGTCTAGATATGAAGAATTCTGAATGTTGCTGTAGCTAGCGTGCAGTGAGGCAAGCACCAGCGTACCACGCCCACTTCCCTGGACCATGAACTGACTCTCGCTCTCTCGCACACGTCTTCACAGCCCATGCACGCAGGGCACACTGTGGGCTCCAAGCTTCTCGGAGGGGGTTTATCCTCTCTGGAGGCTGCTTCCTAGAAACTTCAAGGGAGATGGATGGATCATTCATTCATGGATGAATTATTGGCCCTGCCTTTTTTGGCCCTGCCTTACTAAGGGAGATGGATGGATCATTCATCCACTTGGATGAGTGAATGAAACAGTGTAAAGAACAGAATACCCCCTGTGATATACGTATGTACTATAGACGCCATACCCGGCTGTAGGGATTCGGGAATGGCTCGCTACTTTCCTGCATTCTCATTGGTTGTCCACTCTCGAGTTACTTCCCGTTACCATCTACCTCGGTCCGTAGAAACTCCTCTTCATGGACAGATTATTCATAACCAGCTCTGTACATGGACAGAAATCATCCATAACCAACTCTGTACATGGATAGAGATCATCCATAACCACCTTTGTACATGGATCCATTCATCCACATTAATCCAGATAGAATATCCATGTTTCATTCAGATTTCATCAACATTCCCAGATATCACAAATATTCATTCTTTGATAAACGGAAGAGTGCTTTTTAAATCGTTGTACATGGTGTACAATTTCTTTTTTCTTTTTTTCTTTTTTTCTTTTTTTCACAAATGTCACATTGGAAGATCAGTGCCTCACCGAGGGGGTTTATCCTCACTGGAGGTTGCTTCCTAGAAACTTCCACGGAGATGGAATGATCATTCATCCACTTGGATGAAACACGTGTAAAGAACAGAATACCCCCTGTGATATACGTATATACGCCATTAGACATAGCAGAAGATTGAACCCCACCCCCACCGGTCGACTCGCTGCAAAGGAAACGCATGCGCTGAGAGAGACGACGGCTGCGGAGGTGAGGAGAGCGGCAGGCCCGTCGGCAATGCGCAGACGACGGAGTGGGGTGCATAGGGTGGCTATGGCGTCTTCAGGGATTCCTTTCAAATTAGGTACTCGCTCCAAACACTTGACGCTTTCCTTTTCTGGGGTCGCTGCGTTCTGTTGTATGTATTCGCAGTCGGGAATTGGCTTTTTTTTGGTCCAATTCAGCAGAAACGAGTGTACTATTGGCAAAGAGACAAGAAAGCGCACGAGATTGTTCGACAAGGCCGATAATTGGTATGTCTGGTGCGTAGGTCAACGCTGGAATATGGAGCAGCGCTGGCAGGAGTTCTTTAAAGATTCTTCACAATGGTGGGACGGTTGCCTGGACAAGGTGAGCTTTCTTCATGTAGGATGAGAAAGGGAGTTTGACGAAAGACTGGTATGATCGTGTTGCGTGGACTGGATTATACCCCGTTGTTGAGTGAAGTCTGAATCTCGCTTTGTTCTGGAAAAACTGCTTTTACCCTCCGTAAGTAGGATGCGCAAAGTTCTTTTCCCTGGACTTTGCAAGGTACTTGGGAGGGTTGAGACTGTGGCTGCTCAGCTGCTCCCTGGTGGTTTTCACAGACCACTCCAAAATCTCCAGACTACAGACATAAGCTGGTTTAGCATCTGTGTAAGTTTGGGCATGTCCCGATGGAGCCCAAAGTGACTTGCATGAATGTTGCTGAAAGAGCGCTAGCACTCCTCCAGAAGGGAATTTATCAAAATGTTGATGCTGTCGAATTTTCGGGCACAAGAATTCGGGCACAAAGGTCTACGAGCAGAGCTGGCACAAGTTTGTTAAAGATCCTTCTCAATGGTGGGACAAATGCAACTGCAAGGTGTGGCTTTCTTAATGTACGATGTGAAGAAGTTAGTCCATCTTTCAATAGTGGGCTATTCCTGTTAATGTCATGGTTTGGTATATTTCCTGGTGTTTACAAGGCCCTTGGGAGGGTCAGCTTGGTCTTAGGAGACCAAGTTTAAATCTACGGCCAATCAGCTGCACTGTGGTGGTTCTCCTCACAGACCAGTCCGAGCTCACCTGACTACAGACACAAGCAGCACACACAAGAGGCCCTTTTGGGGTGATCATCGGTTGTATCCTCCATGGTTGAAAGAAAAGCTAGATGCCATGACACAAGGTCAAGGACAAAGTGGTGAGGGCACCTTCTTCTTCAACACATTTCATCCTATTTTGCCCTCTTATGAAAGTTATCCCTAATTTTTCATGGTCTTTTATGCAAGTTAGCTCGTTGGGTGGATCTATGGTGGTTTGGATTGATTTTGACATGTTCCTGCCAATGTGACAACAGGAAAGCATGCAAAAACAAACAGAGAGGAGCAGAAGCTTTGGAAGGAATATTTTCTGACTCCAATCAATGGTGGGACAATCGAGGCGATAAGGTGAATGCCTGTTAGATTACAGAGAGAAGCATACACAATTCAGCATAGGACGTAGTGTGTGAGGAGTAGGGTTGGGGTTTTTGCTAGAAAAAGTCTAGGCTGTCCTTGTCAGCCGCCAGCAGTGAGGCGAGGATGCATGCATGATTTGTGCAGAGGCACGGGTAGCTGAAGGAGCAGGGATAGAGTGTGGGTCCAGATTCATCCAAGAGGGCGGGATTTCAAGCACAAGATTACCTATGATTCCCTGTGGGTCAATACCTACAAGAAACCTGCATGGGTAGATGGTCAACTGGAAGCAGCAGCAGCAGGGGCACAGTTGATAAAATCAGGCACCTTGACCATGACCACAGCCACAGCTTGCGAAAGAGGGCCAACAGAGGTTGTCCACAGTGCCTCTTCTGGTACTTCTGGGCATGTGAGGATGCTATGTGAGGCAGGGCAACTGAAAGAGGCTCTTCAGACTCTAAACCAAGGAGGAATTACAGCAGATTCAGATACTTATGTCCGTCTCTTGCATAAGTGCATCAAGATGAAAGGCCTGGAAGCTGGAAAGCAGGTGCATGCTCACATTATCCAAAGTGGATTCAAGCCAAACATTTTCCTACACAACACCCTTCTCAACATGTATGTTAAGTGCGGGAGCATCCTGGATGCTCACCAAGTGTTCAACAGGATGCCTCAACGATGTTTGATCACGTGGAATATAATGATGTCAGGATTTACCAAGCATGGGTGTGATAGGAATGCTTTGGAAACCTATGAGCAAATGATGCGGGAAGGGGTGAAGCCCAACCACATCACATTTGTTTGCGCTTCCAATGCGTGTGCAAGCCTGGCAGCCCTGGAAAAGGGGAAAGAGGTCCATGGTGACATCATCAAAGCTGGAATTGTACCAAATCTCATTCTGAACAATACCCTGGTGGACATGTATGCCAAATGTGGGTGCATTGAGGATGCAAAGGGGGTGTTCGAGAATATGGCTCAACGAAATGTGGTGTCGTGGAGCGCGATGATTGCAGGATATGCACAGCAGGGGCGCGGGATGGAGGCTTTGGAGACCTATGAGCAAATGGTGCGGGAAGGGGTGAAGCCCAACCACATCACGTTTGTTTGCGTTTGCAATGCATGTGCAAGCCTGGCAGCTCTGGAAAAGGGCAAAGAGGTCCATGGCGACATCATCAAAGCTGGAATTGTACCACATGTCAATCTGAACAATACCCTGGTGGACATGTATGCCAAATGTGGGTGCATCAAGGACGCAAAGGGAGTGTTCGACAATATGGCTGAACGAGATGTGGTGTCGTGGAATACGATGATCGCGGGATATGCACATCAGGGGTGCGGGGTGGAGGCTTTGGAGACCTATGAGCAAATGATGCGGGAAGGGTTGAAGCCCAACCACATCACGTTTGTTTGTGTTTGCAATGCGTGTGCGAGCCTGGCAGCCCTGGAAAAGGGCAAAGTGGTCCATGGCGACATCCTCAAAGCTGGAATTGTACCACATATCATTCTGAACAATAGCCTGGTGGACATGTATGCCAAATGTGGGTGCATCGAGGATGCAAGGGGAGTGTTTGACAATATGGCTGCACGAAATGTGGTGTCGTGGACCACGTTGATCGCAGGATATGCACAGCAGGGGCGCGGGATGGAGGCTTTGGAGACCTATGAGCAAATGGTGCGGGAAGGGGTGAAGCCCAACTACGTCACGTTTGTTTGCGTTTGCAATGCGTGTGCGAGCCTGGCAGCCCTGGAAAAGGGCAAAGAGGTCCATGGTGACATCGTCAAAGCTGGAATCGTACCACATGTCATTCTGAACAATACCCTGGTGGACATGTATGCCAAATGTGGGTGCATCGAGGATGCAAAGGGAGTGTTCGACAATATGGCTGAACGGGATGTGGTATCATGGAGCGCAATGATTGCAGGATATGCCCAGCATGGTTGTCATAGGGAGGTCCTGAAACTATTTGAGGGAATGCAAAAGGAAGGCTTAAAACCGGACAGTATAACATTCATCTGTGTTCTCTCCGTATGCAGCCATGTTGGCTTACTGTGTGAAGGAAGACGTTACTTCGATTCCCTGAGTCAAGATCATGGTGTCACTCCAACAGTAAAGCACTTTGGCTGCATGGTGGACCTTCTTGGACGTGCGGGGCAATTGGATGAGGCAGAGGAGCTTATCAATAAAATGCCAATGAAACCAGATGCTGTGGTGTGGAAGGCCTTGCTTGGTGCCTGCCGAATCCATGGCAATGTGGAGATGGCTGAACGTGCGGCAACATCTATCCTCAAGTGGGATGAACAGGATGCTGCGACTTACGTTTTGCTATCAAACATCTATGCCACAGCTGGCAGGTGGGATGATAGTGCAAAGGTGAGAAAAATGATGGAGGTCAGAGGGGTTAGAAAGGAGCCAGGTCGCTGCTGCATTGAGGTTGGCAACAGGGTGCACACCTTTGTTGTAGATGACAAATTGCATCCCAAAATTAAGGAAATCCATGCTGAACTGAGAAGATTGTCTGGTCAGATGAAGGAGGCAGGGTATGTGCCTGACATGCGCTTTGTATTGCATGATGTGGGGGAGGAAGAAAAGGAATTTTCTCTTTGCCACCACAGTGAGAAGCTGGCCATTGCTTTTGGGCTGATCAGCACGGTCCCTAGGACGCCTCTCCGTCTCATCAAGAATCTTCGTGTGTGTGGTGACTGCCACACCTCTACCAAGTTCATCTCAAAGATCGTTGGCCGAGCAATTGTCGTACGGGACGCCAACCGCTTTCACCACTTTGAAGATGGGGTTTGTTCTTGTGAGGATTACTGGTGAAACGATGTTTCTCTGGAAATGTGCGAGTGTCTTACTTCATTCAGTGATCTATGTAGCTACTACTCAGTCATCCAGCATTTCCTGAGAATATTGACGATGATGTGCTGTTGAGGCCATTTCCTGTGGCTTGTCGTCAGGAAATGAAAGTGGGGTCCCCCAGCATAGGTGGGAAGGCAGCCCATAATTGCACTTAACTGGAGCAGGTAATGAATGAGTGAAGGGGGGGGTTTGACTGGTGATAGTGGAAGGAAAGAATGCTGTCCTAATTCTGGTGTGGGTGGTGGCGCTGAGCTTCTCCAAAGCTTGGAGATGGAAGGGATTATGACTGGTTATGAGCTTGGTTAGTGGGGCAGCCCTGTGCACAAGTTTGTTCAGCATCTTGAATTTGGACGTGTTTGTGTCTCTTGTGGTGGTGCTGCAGATGGGGGTAGCTAACTTGCATGATGTTGTCGAAAGCTAGCGTTAACCCACCAAGATCCAATCCCATGGTGGCCACTTGAAAGTTCACAGAGTGATTGTAATGCCCTTCGGGTATTCTGTCATTGATTGATGCAGCACGAATTGGATTTACATGACTCCCTCACACTATAATCTTGGTTTGTGGATGTTGGGGATCACCTAGTCCACCCACTTGAAAACACAATTGTCTATACAGTTCAAGACCAGATTTGGGAGCATGTATGAAACAATTGTACAGTAAACAGCTGTGCGTAGTTTCATACAACACTGCTAGTGTCCCGGGGAACAGGTGCCAATTGCTAGCTTGTCTCCCAGTGTTCTCAAAAACTACTTGAGCTGCCGATTTCAAACAAGCAGAAAGCTCTCCTTAATATCCACTTTAAGAAAAGTGAACTTTTTTTCCTCGATCTCTTGCTGCCAGTAAACATCAAAGTTCTTGAATTTGTGGACAAAAACTGAATGCGAAGCTCTTGTTCCAAATGTTGGTTGAATCAACATCGATAAGATTACAAAAACTAAGGGATACATGACCAACGAGATGAAGATATGTTTGGCTTACTGATCCTTTGGCTCTAGGACACTGTCATCAGAAGAAACTTTGCTGGTAGTTTAGGGAGGACCAAAAAGGGAGGGCCCCTAGAATGGACGGAACGAACATGAACGATACCTTCCTCTCGCAGACTCAGAGCGTAATCCTGCTCACAAGACGGAGCAAGAACGCAAAACAAGGAACAGCTGAATCAGAAAAGCAGCAAATTGACGTGTCTCCAATTGATGTCACCCTCGAATTCAGGGGAAGCCATGGATGGTCCAGCTGAGGCCTCGCCAGCCTTCCGGGGTTGCAGGTTCCACACACGGGTGTCTTGCGAATTGCTGCAACATATAGGATTCCTTGTCGGGCCCATGTGGATCTGAAGGTGTCGTGGTGTGCTGCTGCGTGTCGAGGACTCTGTTCGACATCTGCACAGAATTTCGCCCAAGCTTTTCTAGCCTCAGTTTGTAGGTCATGGTAGACGAGGTTAAGGAGGAAATCGAACAGGTGGCTCTGGAGAATGTCCTGTTGCAACGGGCTCTCAGAGGTGCCAAAGAGTGGAGCCCCATAGTGTTTCAAAGACAGGGCATGATACCGATTTTTGCATGGTTGTTTGGTTGTAGTTGAGGAGCAGTCCAGGGCTGAGAGATTCCGGTTGTCCCAGTTACGGTAGAGGATCCTGATTAATGGCCATATCTTAGCTGGGGCCTGACAATGCAGTAGGCAGTGTTCCGTATGCTCGATGAGCAGGAGCCACAGAGCAAAGCATCTTGGAACCCCAGCCATTCACCAACTTTGAAGACCCTGTTGGCTATCTGCCAGAGGAAAGCAGAGATTTTAGAAGGGCGAGTTTTGATCCACACTGAAGCCCAAATGGCACTCCAGTTTTCATTGTGGAAGTTGTAAGACTCCCATCTGTAACTGTTCCACTTGTGAGGCAGGGGATGGTCTGCCAGTAGGGCTTTGTATGCCTCTTTGGTTGTGTATGTGAAGAAGGGTTCATGAGCACGGTTGAATAGCACTACTTTGGATCACAGGGAAGATCTTCCAGAGGTCATCCCACTATCCAAACGAAGGTATTGGTGGTAAGCCAGGAGAGGACAGTGGTACTGGGGTCTGGAGGGGGGTTCATTTCCTTGGAAGGGGTTGCAAAGAGATCTTCTTAATTTTAAATTTTGTTGCAACAGGATGCGCAGATTTTAATTTTGGTCGAGAAAAAATTTGTGGAGATGTGGTTGCAATGGAAAATGTAGTAACCGAATTACTTTTCCATTACACATTAGAATTGTGACTTTTGAAATGTTCATGCTTCATGCTTCATGCTTGCAATTGACTATAATGGGGATTCTCCCCCTCTGGTTTGACCACATCCCTGTTCTAAGATAGGGTTTCAGAACATCATAGACCAGTATGGAAAATGTTGACTAGCACCGTCACCCGCTTCGAGTAGGATTATCGTCCCTTAGCGTCGGCCAAGTGGTATCTCCAACACGATTCTTGTGTGACCAGGCCTCATGGCAGCCTCCGGGCATGTAAGGGTTTTAATTTTTTTCTCTTCAATAATTTTAATAAAGCTTCCAAGGGCTACCTCCCCATTTAATTAATAAATAAATAAAATGTTGCAACTAGGGTGTGGGGCTTGGCTGAATTTGGTAGGGTTTGAGATGCTCTTGCAATATAGATTCTTTCATCATCATCATCCATCAGATGGCCTAGTGCTTAAGGCACAGGGCGGCCTTATAAGTGGTCATGGGTTTAAAGCCACATGGGTGTATGTTGAGTGTATGTTGGATGTCAACCATTATGGCCAACCCAGCTATGAAGGGAGGGAATCTGGGTCAATCAACTACTTAATATGTGTGGGTAACTGGGGACTTTAGAGTCTTTGGGGAGGGTTGGACGACCACTATGAAAGGGGGGGGCGCATTTGGGTCAGTCAGTTATTCAATGTGTGGATAACTGGGGACTTTAGAGTCTTTGGGGAGGGTTGGGCGACCACTATGGAACGGGGGCATCTGGAATAGTCAGTTATTCAATGTGTGGGTAATTGGGGACTTTCGCGTCTTTGGGGAGCGTTGGATGACCACCATGAAAGGAGGGGTATATGGGTCGGTTAGTTATATTAATGTGTGGGTAACATGTGCCTCCGGGCCTTTCATACCTCTTGAGCAACCACAAAACAAATTCCATGGGGTTGGATAAAAGACTTCATTGCAGGAGAATTTGCTCACTTAGATGCCCCTTTCCAATGATCACTATGAGTGTTTGGAAGCAAGAGGCTCTAGAAAAAGACTCCGGAGCTTCAAGAAAAGAACATGATGTAAAAGGGGGCACAAGACCATGTAAATAGTTATCCATCATCATTATACGCTTCTTTTTTTGGCCCAAATTGTGATCATTTAAATAGTCCCACATTGTTGAATGAGTGAATTCATTTACGGAGTGGAATATGGAGCAAGTACTCAGATGAGCTACTGACAACTTGACTTGAATCTGCCAACCGACCAGTTTTTTTTAGCCAAATCAGTTCCAGCCATTTTAGTTGAAGATGTCTTCCATTATTGGTCTAAAAACTTGGTCAATAAGTTTATTGTTATCTCTTCATGTAAATTTGACTTTTAAGTAAAAACTCCATAAAATAATTCTTGGAAGTAGAACTCACCAATATAGAAGTACTTTTTTCAGTAACTCGACTTTTAATTAATAAATGGAGGAAGGAAAGACCTTTCCAGATTACAATTATTATGAGTGGATAACTATTGCCTTGTTATTCTTCATGAATGTAGAGAAAATGATAAATGATACTTTGAAAACCTAGAGTCCTAGGAGAAATGGCCCCGAAGTGCCAATCCAAGAAATCAAAAGAAATGAAAAAATCACCAAGTCCATGGATCATTTAATTAGCTCACATGAAGAAGACGATAGAAACTTTCCAACTAATCTTCCAACATGCTTGGGTAAGCTAGGAAAATAATAAAGTGGTTGTGCCAACTTGGTCTTTTTGCATTGGATATCTTAGTTTGATTATCTTGAAATTAAATAATCAGTTGTGTCCCTGGGCCTTAGAGGCAACGTGTGTCATTATTAGCCAAAGGGCTACATCTTTGGGGTTGGAGTCAACATATGCTCTTGTATGGTGTGATCAATGTCAGCCTTTAAAGGAACATCCTATCTCTCTTGGAAACAAAGTGTGCTCCATAGCTATATTGGGCTGACTAACACACCTTTTGTGGGATAAACCAGGAATAATAGCTGTGGGAAGGGGAGGGTCTGGACCGTCTATGTATCCATTACTAGTTGGGTACAACATGATTCTCTCTTCTCCTACGCCATAGCAATACGATAAAAATGAATGAGCTGATATGTGGTATTAATGTAGTTCAAGTATATTTTTCAGCCTTCGATGGGCAAGTGGCTCTGAACAATTACCTGGAAGGGCGTTGCCACATCTCGCACTAAAGTGCAATTTTGCACCAAGTACGCTATACTTTTGAGCAACTAGGGAACCCTATGTCCAATATGTGGGCATGATCTCAAAGACATCCGATGCAGTAGGATGAAAAGGCTTTCTATCAAGATGTCTGCATTGCTAGCATCAAAATAGAATGTCATTGCCCTCAGTTTGTTACGGGAAGAGAAGTTGTATGCCAAAGCTTCAAAGTGCGAATTCGGGGTCACAAAAGTGGAGTTCCTAAGAAATCCACCTTTGGGAGGAATTTGTATACATACCTTAAGTGTCTATATTGTTTGGCAACACCTTCTTACTGGAATAGTTTTATTGAATTGAATTAAATTCAAATTATAATAAGCTATTTTTATTTTTATTTTACTTAACAATATCTATTGTGTTTATTTCGAAAGAATTCAATTTCAAACATGAATGAATGAACCTTTTTAAATGAAGCTTTACTCTTTCCAAAAACAGTAAATAAAAATCAGATTAATTATTTAAATTTCTAAAAAATATATATATGATTTATATGCACAAAATATTTGTAAATTAATAAAGTGAATTTCCAAATAATATGTCTTAAGCTTTTCTCTGCTATTATTCATATTACACAATGACAATAATATGTGGGGCTGGTGTTTCCTTGGAACACCGCCCCCACTACCCACCAAACAAAAGAAAGTATTAACCAGTGTTGGACTGGTATCAAGTTTTTTACATACCAGTCTGGTCCTGGTACCAGACGTATCACAAAGTTTTCATACCAGTCTGGTCTATATAATGGTGGATGTATATTTTTCCAGATATTGGTATGAGTATGAGTATCATGACCACAATACCAGCTGGTATGAGATATCAACTCTGGTATCATCCTTTATGCGTTATATATTTATTTTCACTTGATACTTGCTATTTGATAAACTTGTAATTCAAGATGGCTTTAGAAGTAAATATACATAAATACAAATATGTAGGCAAATGTACACATAAATTAATATGGTACACATACCAGAGTAAATGAGGTAGACCGCGGGGGAGTACTGGTGTTTCGGCTGGTATGCAAAAACTGATACCAGCCTGATCTGGTATATGACCAAGTATTCTCCCAAACGATACCAGACTTGGTCTGGTATCTAATACCAGTGCATATACCAGTCCTTTGCCTATAGGTATTAACCCTCCAGGGGGTATATGAGCACAAAACAAATATTTATTTCATCTGGTCAGTCTCCAATGAGGAAGCATAAATTTCCAAATGTAGGTTTTCATTGGCATACACTTGAGAGGATAAAGGGGGGTTTTGTTGTTTGTTGTTTGTTTTTGTTGTTTTTGGAAACAGGTACTGTGGCCCTGAAAGCTTTATTGAAGTTATTGAAGGGAAAAAATAAAAACCCTTGTGCGCCCGAAGGCTGCCATAAGGCATGCCGCATTGGTGACCATGCCGGATATCAAAAGAACTGTAGCGAGAAAATACCTATCCCAGGTAAGGGTGGGAGAAAACCCCCATGATAACGAAGAAGTGGGATCACTTCGACAACTAACTGCAAGCCTGTTGACTGCTGAATACAGGAGGACTTCCAAGCCTAACAAATCTGAAGGCCATAACGGCGACAAGCCCTAGGGGGTCTTGACGGTAAACTGGGGTTGAACGGAAGGACTGATAACAGTGGGGAGAGAAGCAGAGGTGGGGGAGTGAAGAAGAAGCAGGGGCAAGGATCAGCAATGCGAAAAATGAAGGAGAAGAAGAAGCTGAAGGGAGTCTATCTATGAAAATGGGGTCTAGATCCTGAGGAAGGCCTGATGTGCCTCCAATTAATGTCAGATATGTGAAACTCAGAGGAGGCCGAAGAGCCTAGCTCTATGCCCCTGTCAACACTGTGGAATTCCGTCTGCCCATATACAGGAGAGATCATCAGTGCAGTGACAAAGGATCCCACACTTCCCCCAGGTTGCTCGGAAGGTATGGAGAAGTCTTGGCTTGCGCTCGGGTTTCTTGGCGACCTCTGCACAAAGGGATGCCCAAGCTTTTTTAGCTGCCACTGTAAGATCAAAAGAGACCATGGTGAGGAGAGCACTAGGGGAAGTATTCTCGTATTTGATTGTCCAGTCACATCTTCCTTTCCAAGATTCCCTTTTCAAAACAAAAAAAGATAGGATAAATATGGTAGAAATTGAGAGTGGATGGATGCTTACAGTATGAGATTCTTCATCCACCTAGACAAGATTCAATAGTGCCAGCTTAGTTATAGGCTGTTGTTTTTTCTCGTGTTTTTCCTTTTTGTGTATATGTATAATTATTTTTGGAAGAAAGGGGAGGAAGCCCTAAGTTGTACCAGCGAGTTGTTGTTACAATCGTTTCATCCAAAAATTTCCAAAAAACAAAAAGCATAAAATAAAATAAATCAAGAGAAACCCTTAAAATAAACAAAATAACAATTAAATAGTTCTCTGATAGAGTTATGCGCAAGCTACCACACAAGTTGGCTTTGCTTACAATTTACAGATTCATCATCCAACATCCATCTCATGTACGAATGAGAAAGGTCACATTCGGTGTTTAAAGCGTAGAAACAGCAGCTACATCATTCATCCATCCACACACACATTCGTCTTCCAGTAGGATGAAAAAGATGGTCACATCTCTGTATTCAAGAAGCGGAGCGTCGGTACCCTCGTTCCCAAGTCCCAATTGCCGATGTTCCAATGTTCCCTGGTTCATCCATGGACTGAGCGAATGCTGTTCATCCGAGATTCTCAGCATTCATCTAAGAAGGGACCAACTGGAACCACGCCAGCTTCTGTTCATCCAGAATGTGAAGGCGAGGGATGGATGAAGGGGGACAGAGAGCGGGAGCGTTCCCGGGAGTTCCCAGAGAACAGTTGAGGGGAGAGTGTGCGCAGGGCGAGAGCAGGAGGGAGAGGAGAGCGAGTCCTTGAGAGCTGAAGGGGGGGGGGGCCGGCGAGGCGATGGTGTGGGGGCAGTTCGGGGGAGAGACGAGGCTGCATTTGCATAGCTAGGGTGCAGCAATGAAGCGCGCGAGGGACGAGACTGGGGCAGGGCCGCCGGGGAAGAGAGCAGCTGGATCGGCAAGGGGAGAAACATCGGAGGCGGCACTGCAGGTTGCGTCAGGGCAGCGGCTCACAACTGATGATGCCTTGGCGTATCTGAAGGCAGTGAAGGACAAATTTAAGGATGACAAGGAGAAGTATGATGAGTTTCTGGAAGTTATGAAAGACTTCAAGGCGCAGAGGATTGATACTGCGGGGGTGATCACAAGAGTGAAGGAGCTGTTCAAGGGGCACCGTGCGCTCATACTTGGTTTCAACACCTTCTTACCGAAGGGGTATGAAATCACCTTGCCTCTGGAGGAGGACAAGAAACAGCCAGTGGAGTTTGACCAGGCAATCAACTATGTGAACAAGATCAAGGCGCGGTTTCAGACTGATGAGCAGGTTTACAAGGCCTTTCTGGAGATCCTCAACATGTATCGCAAAGGGAACAAGTCTATAAGTGAAGTGTACCAGGAGGTGGCCTCTCTCTTTCAAAATCATGCAGATCTGCTGGAAGAGTTCACCTACTTTCTCCCCGACTCAACAGGCCCTCCTGTGTCGACTGTTACTCACCCTCCTTCCAGGCCGGTGAACCAGAATACACGGCGAGAGGAGAAAACCTTTGCAGGTCCAGCACGTCACCCTGGCGAGAAAATTGTGAGCAAGAGGGAGAAGGCTGCTGCTGCTGTGCATGGCGAACGTGCGGAGAGACCTGTCGAAAGAGAGGTTGAGCGGTCCTCGATTCGACCGGACAAGGATCGCAAGAAGGGGGACAAAGAAAGAGAGAAGAAGGATGATATGGAGAGTTTGGAACGGGACAGGGAGGAAGGTGGACAAAGGGAGAAGGAAAAGGATTTGGACGCCATGCAGAGATTGCCTCACAAGCGAAAATCTGCTCGGCGGGCTGATGAACTTATTCGCAAGCAATCTCAGGCAGGTGAAGGTGTCGAAGGCTTCGCAGGGCAGGCGGCCGCACCTTCTTTGGAGGACAAAAAACTTGTAAAGAGTGGCACAAGCCTCCAGTATGCCTTTTTTGACAAGGTGAAATCAAGGTTGCGCAATCGGGATACTTATCAAGAATTTCTGAAGTGCCTCAACATTTTCAGCCAGGAAATCATCAGCCGCGTTGAGCTGCAAAGTCTGGTGAGCGACATTTTGGGAAAGCATGCGGACCTCATGGAAGGCTTCAATGAGTTCCTTTCGCACTGTGAGAACGTTGAGGGCTATTTGGCTGGGGTGTTCAGTGGCCGGAAGTTGGGAGATTTTGGTGAAGAAGCACCACTGAAGCCCAAGATTGAGAAAGACAAAGAAAGGGACAGGGACAGGGACAGGGAGAAGGATCGCGAAAAAGATAGGGAGAGGGATAGAGACCGTGAAAGAGACAGAGACAAAGAGAGGGAGAGAGACAAGATGGGCGCCCACCCTCCCAAGGAAGGCACTCATAAGGTTTCCATAATCCCCAGCAAGGACAAGTACATCAACAAGCCCATCTCGGAGCTTGATCTGTCCAACTGTGAGCGCTGTACTCCCAGCTATCGACTACTGCCGAAGAATTATCCAAGGCCAGTATCCAGTCATCGCACAGCTTTGGCCAATGCAGTGCTGAATGACAGCTGGGTGTCAGTCACGTCGGGTAGTGAAGACTATTCCTTCAAGCACATGCGCAAGAATCAGTATGAGGAGAGCCTGTTTCGATGCGAAGATGACCGATTTGAACTTGACATGCTGCTGGAGTCAACCTCAGTCACTGCAAAGCTTGTGGGGGATTATGTGGACAAGATACCGGACTCGACTCTGAAGCAAGAGTCTCCATTTCGTGTGGACGAGTACCTTTCTGCCATAAACTTAAGGTGCATTGAGCGTATATATGGGGATCATGGACTCGACATTATTGATATACTAAGGAAGAATCCAGCCTCGGCAATGCCCGTGATTTACAGCCGTCTCAGACAGAAGCAGGACGAATGGTCGAAATGTAGAACAGACATGAACAAGGTATGGGCTGAAGTGTATGCCAAAAACTACTACAAGGCCCTTGACCACCGCAGTTTCTACTTCAGACAGCAAGACAAGAAGAGCCTTAGTACAAAGGGTTTGTTGGCAGAAATTAAGGAGGTGAATGAAAAGAAAAGGAGGGAAGATGATACGATGCTTGCTATTGCAGCTGGGAACCGTCGACCATTGCTTCCAGACCTAAGGTTTGAGTATCTGGATGCTGCAATTCATGAAGATTTGTATCAGATCATCAAGTACTCATCTGAGGAAATTAGTACCACAACAGAGCAGTCTGAGAAGATAATGAGGATTTGGACAACTTTCTTAGAGCCCATGTTTGGGATACCACCTCGGCCTCACGGTGCGGAGGACATGGAGGAGGCTGCCAAGTTGAAGGCTTTAGAGCCGAGAGGGAGTGGCACGAGTGCCAGGGAAAGCGGTTCCAGTGAAGGTGTTGACAACACTCCCGATGCTGTAGGATCAGCTACTGACGTCAAGGCAGTGAACGCCTTAGCGATGGATGAGGTTGCAACAGCTACCAGCAATTTTGATACAGACATTGCCGAAAGGACTGGGTTTGGAGAAACCTCTGTTACGAATGGGGAGGCTGTCTTTACAACAACCGGTGGGGATACCAAGCAGGGGGGATTAGAATCTACTCGCCTTGTCAGTGAGGGACCTCTAGGGGGAGACAAACTGCAGGTGTTGAGTGTACCAGATTCTCTCAAGCCATCTAGTGAAAGCAAGACAGACAATAATGCAGTGATTGCCATCAGGTCTAGTATAGAAGAGGCTGGAGGTACCGGAGTTGTGGCCAGTGGAACGACAGTTGGAGGACCATCCCAATTGTTCTTGCAAGAGTCTGGCCGCATTGGCACAGACATGGCCATCAGAAAGCAACTGAACATTGCGGCAGAGACACCTGAAGGTGATGGGAGGTCCAGTGGTGGTGTGGGTCAGAGCAAGCCTGTGGGGTTGAAGTTGGAGGAGACTGAGAGGAGTGGGGTCCTTGCTAGGGCAGAAAGGGAAGAAGGGGAGCTTTCGCCTTCCCCTGAGTTAGAGGACAGAAATAAGCTTGGTTTGATGAGTGGCATCAGAAAGTATGGACCTGGCCACATTTTGGAAGAGAATGGTGTGTTAAAGGAATTTGTGCAGGATGATGAGGATGTGGAAGGTGTTGGTGGAACAGAAGGGGAGCATGATGCTGATGCTGATGATGAAGGAGAGGAGAGTCCCCAAAAATCAAGTGAAGACAGCGACAATGCATCAGAAGCTGGGGAGGAAGTCTCTGGGAGTGAGTCTGGTGACGAGCAGTCAGAGCATGAGGAGGAGGAAGAGGAGGAGGAGGAGGATGAGCAGGAAGGCAAGGCCGAAAGTGAGGGCGAGGCAGAAGGCATGGCAGATGCTGATGACGGAGAAGGGGATGGCAACTCATCCCTGGCATCACCAGACCGTTCATTCTCTATGTGCAAGCCGCTGGCTGCGCATGCAGCTTCAGCTGATGCCTTGGTTGTTGCTCCTCACAACAGAAAAGACGGAAGGATTTTCTACGGTAATGATCTTTTCTATGTTCTTTTCAGGCTCCATCAGACCCTCTATGAGCGCATACTGTCTGCCAAGACAAATGCAATGACTGCAGAGCAGAAGTGGAAATCAATGAAGGACACTGTGGCGCCAAATCTTTATGTGCGATTCATGCAGGTTCTCTACAGCCTGCTTGATGGATCGGTGGATAATGCTAAGTTTGAGGATGAGTGTCGGGCAATCATTGGTACTCAGTCCTATGTGTTGTTCACACTGGACAAACTCATTTTTAAGCTGGTAAAACAACTGCAATCAGCTGCCTCTGATGACGTGGCAAACAAGCTCTTGGGTCTTCATTCATATGAGAAAGCAGGGGAGGCCGTTGACCTGGTCTACCATGCGAATGCATGTGTTCTTCTGCATGATGAGAACATATATCGGATGGAGCATAGATCAAATCCTAGTGAGTTGCTCATCCAGCTCATGGAGGGGGGACCTGAGAAGCTTGATGTTCCTGGCAATGCATTGGAGTTCTCTTTCCAGACTTATTTAGATGAATTTCTTCTTTCGGTTCCAACCATGAAGAGTCACCGCGTCTTTTTGGCGCGGAATAAGAAGAACAAATCTGCAGAGGAGGCTTATGCAGCAAACCAGAATGTGATGGTAAATGTGAGGGTTGTGAATGGTTTGGAGTACAAAATTTCCTGCCACACATCGAAGGTCTCCTATGTGCTCGATACTGAGGATCTGTTCATGCGGTATGGGCGACGGCGTGTTCGAGCTGACCCTGTTGCCTTTGAGCGTAAGGAATGCCGACGGCGTCACCTTTTTGGGGAATGGATTGACAAACGAACTAATGCTCACAATGACAGGTATGTTGTGTATCAGCCGGATCAGCCCTTATTGCAACCTAAACCTGCCAATTTAAAACTGTTTGTTCTTTTTAGTTGCTATTGAGCAAAGGTTTCTGACGCAGTATGTCGTGGTTTTGATGCAGTGTATCACATTCAGATACTTCCCACAATACAGTGGACTAGAGCAGGTTAATAAATCTCTCTCTCTCAGGTAACAATTCTGCTATTATTCTTGTCTCAAGCAAACTTGCTTGAGTAGATAGGTTACTTGAGCTGCACTCATAATGATAATGCATTTGTGCAATGGGCGATTCAGATAGGTGGCCGTCTGGGCATTGTTCTAGTAATCCTGGGCACTTGCTCTTTCAGGTAGTAAATTGGGAGTTGGCTGGGGCTTCGGTTTGGAACCTTTCTCTGGTGGCTAGCTCCTTATGAACTACATAGAAGAGGATCCAACTCTACTGCTGCAGTGAGCTGATAGGTGCAAACGCGAGTGCCATGCATGAGAGAAAAGGAGAGAGAGAGTACCCACCAAAAGAGTTATGGGACATGAATGCACAAGAAACAAACAAAGCACAAGGAAACCAGGCCTAGAGCACTACAGTAAGGCCAGGTGTGCAGAGGAGTCGAGGGGAAGCCCTTCTCTTTTTACTATAGTTTATTTTGTAATAAGAGAGGTAGAGAGACAAGGTTTTGCAGGTTGTCATACTGGTCCATGTAGATGACAGATGACATGTTGATGCAACAGAAAGAAAGCAAGAAAGTTGTGGGCTGCACTCATAAATACAATTCTGAACTGATTGTTTCGGATGTTGTCTATTACCTTGCAGATGGGCAAGCTCTCGTGAAGGGGGTCAAGTTCCAGCTTTGGTGTCAGTTTTGTTGTATTTCTGGGAGAAAATGACTATGGCCCTCTTGGCAAACTCAGGGCCCTCATACTTGTTATTGATTGCATCCTTTGCTTTAAAGTCTTGGCAATTCTAGGAGATAGCATAGTGTTGAGAGCTTTAAACTTTTGGGCATTGCTGAAAGATGGGCATGATGTTAGAGTTGAAACGGGAACATTAGAGCTCAAGTTACTGTTGCTCAAATGAATCAAACTTTTTGTAGGTAAGAGGGGGCTGTTCAGCTCATTTGCGAATGAATTGACAGTCAAAGTCCCCTCAAATGGATTCTGTTTGGTAAACACAAACTACATTGTATTGTTGATCAAGAAAGTCAGTCACCTGGGGTCTCTCATGATACCCACCTTCGGCCTTCTCACATGTTGGGCATTGATTCAATCTTTTACTGCGCCAATTGCATCTTTGTTTCAGGACAAGCCTTGAATTACTGCTCTTGGTGTCATCTGTACCTCATAATGGTAGCTTGTTCCCATTCAGTCCTGTCCTGCACTGGTTTCCATGACCAAAGAGAACCCCAGTCCAAATTTTCTACACACTGCTCATTTGGTTTCTCCTCATTTGGTTTCTCTCGTCCCCAAAACAAGTTTGGTGACAGGAAACAAGTGTCAGATCCCCTGAATAGGCCCGCCCTCGGTAGGAAGGTGGCTCCCACATGATCTGATGACAGACAAAAGCTTGGACTACAACGATCCCTGCTGATCTCATCAGGTGGAATAGTGATGGAGAAGAAAGCTCATGGGGCCTTCACAGGTGATGGGATGAAGCAACAAAGGTTGGGCTGTTCATGTGACCTAAAGCAGCCAAAGCTTCGGGGGTGCCTGCATACACACTCGTGTTCCATCCCTGGTTTGGAGTTCTCTCAAAGTTGCTTCCCTGGCGTTCAAGCGGGGTTCTTGTGGGAGGGTCGAGGGGGGAGGGAAGAGCTGGAGGAGGAAGAAGAAGGTTGATAATGTCTGGGATTGTGTTGAAGATCGGGTTGTTGGTGTAGTTGGGCTCGTTTGGCATTGCTGTTCTCGCTCGCGTGTGTGTGTGCGGATTTGGGGATTGTTGGGTTGGGTGATGGAAGGGGTAAGGGAGGCGAATGAAAAGCGGGGTGCAGAGGTGGGGTATGCCGCAGATCTGGGCTCCGTGATGGAGGCCAGCAAGCGCATTGCGCCCTACGTGCACGTGACGCCGGTTGTGACTTCTTCGACGCTGGATGCTCTTGCAGGCTGCAAGCTCTTCTTCAAGTGTGAGCTGTTGCAGAAGGGGTATGTGTGCAGCGTTTGTCTCAAATTGCTGTTCTGTCTCTGATTCTACGTCTGGAATTGTGCGAAAATGTATTGGAATCGTGATACCGCTCAGAATTTCCCACAGAAATTGACGCGGGCCTCTTGTGTAACACGATCGATGAGGGTGGGCGGGCATGATGCTGCAAGATCGGAGCACCTCATCTCCCGCAGTTCCTCATCTATAAATCTCAGTCTCTGTCCGGTATCGGGACTGAGTGACATCGTATCCCAGAGGACGACCATTTGCTACCGGGCGAAGGCGACAATGCCTCTGGGGGGCTTCAACCTCGGGCAACCATCGTAAGCAGGGATAGTTGTTTAACGCATCACAATTTCATCGTAGTTGTTTTCACTAGCGAATAGAATGCCATGCCTCTCAAGATAATAAACCAAGTCCTTGAAATGCACCAGACTGACGTTTCTTAGCACACTGCTCAGAAGACTGAGGCTGTGGTTCAGACTGCGGGACCCCCCTGAGATCAGTGATTGGTTGCCAATTAGCAGCCATCGACAATGGGTTTCTTCCGCCGGAGATCACCATTTCTTTGAATGACTGGTCCTATTTCATTCTTACCAGTGTTGGCACATCTGTCTTTTTATTATTTCTATGACCCACATTGCAAGAGTCTCCTTTCTTAGCTTTTGGCCTTTATAACACTTGCAGCACTCATATGACCCCTCCATATTGAAGAATAAAACTCAAATAGTGTGTGGACGCAGAGGTGCGTTCAAGTTCAGAGGGGCTTGCAATGCCATTCTGTCGCTGTCTGAGCATGATGCGAGAAATGGTGTTCTTACGCATAGCAGGTGTTATTTTCATTCCTCTCTACTCTACTTCAATCCTGGGCTTTGAGTTTGGTTATCTCTTGCTTTTGGAGGCATAGGCCAATAGCACGTGATGCCGCAGGCAGTTCCTCAGGTGTTGAATTTTACTGATGGAATGGATTTTAACCTTCTTTAGCTAGTTGTGGCAGATGCATTAGCTAGACTGTGTTCAAAATAGCCATTTGGCTGGAGAGATTGTAGGTGACACAATTCTGAGGAAAGTTTGCGGTTGAAGTGGCAATCATGCAGCAGCAGTGGCATTGGCTGCACAGATGCGGGGCATTCCGGCATACATTGTGGTCCCACAGAATGCACCTGCCTGCAAGCTTGAAAACATCAACCGCTATGGTGGTCAAGTCACTATGTGTGAGTCATCCATTCAGGCGAGAGAGAAACAAGCTGCCAGTGTGCAGAAAGATACTGGGGCTGTCCTCATCCATCCCTTCAACAACCCTCACGTCATCAGGTGTTGGTTATCGCTCTCTTGTCATGGTGACTGTTTCTGACAGAATGTAAAGGAGGAAACATGAAGGGGGAAACCTGAAGTAATCAGTAATACCAACACCAAACTTGTTCTCCTAAGGAGAAATTTCCCTGGTTCATGTTGTTTGTTGATGTCTGATTTTTCTTTTTCATACATCCAAAAACTCCTCTTGTTTGTGTGCATTGACAGTGGGCAAGGTACCATCGCTGTTGAGTTTTTGGAGCAAGTTCCCCTACTGGATGCCATAGTTGTGCCGATCAGCGGTAAGGTTTGCTACAAACAAGCATTTGCGAATGCTTTGTGGGTTCATAAGCTTTGCTAGGATTCAGAGCCACTGACAAGCACCACAATCTTTTGATTTTTGGGGATAGTAACAAAGCAAAACTACTTCCATGATTGTTGAAACATTGCATTCATCCTCCCCTATTACCCCTTTGTGCACCCTCCTCTCCTACCACTTTTACCTTGTATTTATCTGTTTGGGATCACTTCCAAAGTTCAGTGGTGTAGGGAGTCCAAAATGCTCCAACTGTCAGCTTGAGGCATCTATTTTCCCAGGGGGTGGCTTGATCTCAGGAATCTCGGTGGCTGCTAAAGCAATCAAACCTGATATCAAAATCATAGCGGCTGAGCCGTCAGGAGCTGATGATGCAGCGCGATCAAAAGTGGCTGGAGAAATTATCACCCTCTCCCATCCTAACACTATTGCAGATGGATTGCGAGCTTCCTTGGGTGATCTTACATGGTACGCAACTATTACCTCGTCATAACTTACTCTTGGACATCATGCAGTGATTGTACTGTATAATGAACGTTTGAATGACTAGAAAATCAAATCCACCTGTATCTCAGTTTATTAGCAGATTTATGTTGACCTTTTTGGAGTACATATCAGTTAAACTACCCAGCATAAATTGCTCCTGTTAAAGTAATTGCACAATCCCAAGGAGGATGAAAGTAATACTATCTTTTTCACTTTAGCTTTGTGGATTGTTGTGCATCACTCTTGTGTTTAATTGGTGGCTACTTGCAGGCCGATTGTTAGAGATCTTGTACATGTTATCATCACAGTGGATGATGAGGAGATTGTTGCAGCTATGAAATTATGTTATGAGATATTAAAGCTGGCAGTGGAGCCAAGTGGCGCCATTGGGTTAGCGGTGATTTTGTCTAAGCAATTCCAAAGTGACTTTAAAACAAGGGACATTAAGAATATAGGCATAGTGCTGTCAGGAGGGAATGTTGATTTAAGGTCCTTGTGGGCAACCTTCAAATGTAGTTGATAAAGTAGGGCTATAGTTCTAGGAATCTTATATTCGCGAGTGATTACAGCTTGACTGATAATAGATGATAGTGAGGTCAATCTTAGGGGCTGTGTCACCTTGTATATGTAGACCCTGTGAATCAGCAGCCTAGCATGTCCCAAGCAGTGACCAGTGGTAACTATGTGAATCAATTGGGAGATTTGAGATTATTCATTTTATAACAACCCCCTTAACAATATTTCAGAGCTCCTACATTTTCGGATTTGTGATTCATGTAAAGTGTTGTCAGTCTCTCTTCCTACCACTTACGAGAGGTAGACCAGTTTGTAGTCCAATTCCTAAGTAAGATTTCATATGCACAATTACTTTCTTAAGCAAGACATAAGAGTCAAGCATTCATCAACTCCTACCATACAATAAGTGCAGCAAGCTTTTTGACAGAGAACTGTATACGCGAGGGCACTGTCAAGTTAAATACTTTCTGAGGGCCTCTACTGGTTGAAACTATCTGAATATTATATCTTTAAGCAACAGCATTCCTGCCCAAGGGGCGCAACTGTGGTAACTCAATCAGAGCTTGCTGACTCAGTTTGGTTTTGCACTTTGAGGACTGGCAGGCCCCAATCCTGCAGCACACAACATCTGCATCCAGCAAGGTATCCAGGTTCGCCAAAATGAAGGGGCCATATTCTTCTATGATCGCCTTGCACTGCACAAGCCCCCAAAACCCACTTCCCTCATTCAATTTGCCTACATACTCCAGCAACATATGCAAAAGGGTCCTGGATTGTCAGGAAAGCGATTCGACTATAAAAGTTTCCAGGTTCACAGGATTGCAACTAGATATTACCTTGGCACACACCGGAATTGTTCTCCAATTACCACAGATAAGGTAACCTTTACAATGAGAACCCAATTAAAATCACCAAATCAGGATCCATGTGACTCGAGGAATGACATTCTCCCCCCCCCTCCCCCACTAATAACATCGATAACTCCCCATACATACTAAATAACAGGGTACTCATAAACCTGTGTGCCAAGTAGCGGAGACCGAGAGAGAACCAACCTCTTCCACGTGATTGGGGACTTTGTTGCATCCACTCACCAGCAGCTCCAGCATCTTGGCCTGCAGAACAGCCCGGATGCAGGTTATGTAGCAGACACTGCATTCAATATGGTCAGCTTTTCTTTGTCTGCATAACTACGCCTTGACAACATGTCAAGGGTAGGTAGATGCAGATTGTGCAAAAGTCAGTCTAAACTGCAAGGCAATTCAAAGTTGCTATTGGTGCATTCAAAAAAGCAAACATACCTGCGTCTTGGGATCCTTCAGCTTGATCTTGATTTCTAGGACCACAAATTCGCAAGTTACACAATCATTGCGTTTTAATGACACTGAAGGTGCCTTGCAAAGCTTGGTCAACTGACAAAATTCCTGAGGCGTGGTGTTCTCAAGTCGCTGCATCAAGTTTGGTGCATACAAATCCACAAGCAGATGACACTGAACCACCCCCCACAACAGACAAACAAAAAAATCAGCAATCAAGCACATCCGTAGACTGCACAAGGTACTTGTAATTTGGAGGCACAGATATAGAAAACTTCATCAAACTGCAGACCAGCAGCAAATGGCTTCCAATAACAACAGCTAGCCCAAGCCAGGCAACTGCTAAAGCCACTCAATTCCCAATGCTTAGTGCAGCCATTGTCACGTACTTAATCCACATGGACTCTTCTGCAATTTCCAGATGGTGAGGGATTGACACTCAAAGATCACACTATCCATGGTACTTTGACATCACTGGAGTGCTTAATAAGACGTTAAGGTCACCACTTTACTAAGCTCTTAGGTGTGGGAACAAGCTAGTGGAGACCAAAACTAGCAAAGCTGTTGTGATGTGCACAACCTTACACTGACATGCACTCATTTGAAAAAGAGAGGCTGTTGATGAGAACGGAAACACCACCTGCTTGCTGAGCTCTTCAAGGCGCGTGCAAGCCAAATGTAGTGCCACAACTATCCCAGCTTGAGTCTTGTTGGCTTCCAAAAAGGTCAGTGCATCAGATGCCAGATCCTGGCATACTGCACATGTCTTTTTGTCAAGGTCTAGAGCCAGCAGCTTCTGCGGCTTGCAGAGCCCTGTCTCTACACATAATTTGTCTGGCCCCAAATACGCCTCCAGCTCCAGTAAAAGCTCAGGAACATATCCCTCCACCATATTGTTACACTGGCAAGATCAAAACCAGAACACAAATCGCTTGACCAAGATAGTGGAGTGCTTTGAGAACAAAGATGAGCGGGCCTTCAAAGAACTGTTAATCAATGGAATTCCACAAGTAGTGCCCTGATCACTCAGCATAGTTTCTAGAAAGTCTCAAGGACTATTACTGCAAGCAGTTTTGATAGTGAGTAAACTGACAAACCACTGAAACCTACTGCCTGTCAAATCAGTGTGCTGTCATTTCGAAAAGCCCCCTACTCATAACAAATGCAGAGATTGCACATTTGAAAGGATGCTCAGCACAATAAACGGCAGTCCTGACACTGCTCAACTGCGAATATTATGCTACAGGCCACCGGCACCCAGTGCTCCTTCAATCCAAAACAGCTTTTAGACAACATAATATACCATAATCTATCCAAGATAGCTTAAGAATAAAGTCTCAAGTCATTCCCATACACTTTTGGAACAAAATACCCACTCACTGACTCATACAAGCACCTCAGCCGAGGGCCATTCCCCTTGGGAGAGGGAGGTACGAAAAGGTGGCATCGTTTTGAGAGCGCATATATGAGACAGACTTCTAGGATAGAAATGAGTAGCTGAAAAATCTACCCCGGAAGAGGGAACAGGACAGCCTATTCTTTCACTGAATACTGCCCAAGCTACCGAAATACGCCAGTGATGAGTAAGCAAAACTTGCCTTGGATTTTAACCCTGGTTGAAGAGGTTCACAGAGAAATTGGTCAACAGCAAGGATAGCCTCTCTCGACGTGTCAGGATCAGATAAAACCATCTGTGCTTCGCTGGACAGCTGTAGGCACAAGTCACACGCAGAAACGCCAACATCCTCTATTGAAGCCAAACCTGTATCCTTTCCAGCGAGCCCCTCCAACCTCGATATCCATTTGCCTTGAACTGCCAGCCATCATTAAAACAGTGCTGGTAAGCTGCTCTCAGCATTTGAATTATCTGTAGCATCTCCTGCTGCTTTGAAACATCACTATTAGTCTCACTAAGAAACAATTCAGTAACGATTCTGCTTTGGAACTCGCATGCTCTAAACCCCTAATATGTACGTTCCTCCAATTTGCCTCTCAACAGAAGCAATGGTAATTGAAGGTCCAAAGAGAAGCAAAAGTGAAGGATGACAGATGCAATGACCACAGCGACCGCCTTCTCTACTGGCCCAGATATCATTACGGCATTTGAATCACCACGCCTGGTTATATCCTAAGAAACATCAGAAATTCGCAGGTTATATGGCCCCAGGGATTAGCAAATCTCATATATGTGCCAGGGACGAAAGACATACCCAAATTCTTCGATGCGTGCACACCCACGCAAGTGATGATCAGAAACAGAAGCACAAAACACCGATCATGCCTCCTGGGAGCCATGGCCGCCCACTGAAAACAGCGATCAATGGCACTCAAGCCCTTAGAAGCGCCCGCTGTCAACGCACAAGATACCGAGCTCAGCAGAAAACACTGTGCTCATACCCACATCAGCAGCACCTCAACATCACCATTCCAACCTGGCAGTTTGAAACCTTGAACAGTTCGCGATCACCCACAAACCCAAAACTCCTCAACTACGCTGCAAATTCTTGCATTGCGCAGAATGGAATCAGCGCCGAGATCGAACAGCATCTCTCGTCACGGACGCTAACGTGCACCATCTCCTACGTAACACATCATGGCGGGCCCTCTTCGCACTAGAGCGATCGCTGACCCGAGTTCGATCCCTCCAACGGCGGAGCTTGGAGGGTGCACGTTATTCGATGGCGTGCTGCTCGGATCCTCTCCCCCTTTTTTAGAAACAAACAGTGCTCATCCGAGATGGCAGTTGGTGTTTTCTCAAATCATACTTCAGTTTTTCTTTCAGTTTCTTTCAGTTGTGGTAAACAACAGGGTAGTTCATGAGTGACAGAGCGCGCATGGCGGAGCAATGTTCTTGGTTTTATTGCCATGGAAGGGAGAGGAAGACCGACATTGACGTGTGTGTGTGTGTATGTTTTGAGATGGGAGCAAGCCATGGATGAAGGGCTCAGGCATCACTGACGAAAATCTGGTCAATCAGATGGTGCATGTCAACAAGCAGTTAATTATTAAGATTCAACTTTCCAGTCATACAGCACAAGCGGGGTTCACTGAAGGCCCTATGCATCCCATCCCCCTCACTGAATAGCCAAAGCTGCTGAAGTATCTTTAAACTGAGTGTGGAAGTCCCAATCACAAGTGTCTGGCACAGGCCACTAGTTGATCACCTTCTGTTCTTCAAGTGAGAGCTCCAATGTCTTAAAAAGGCCAGGGGATTTTGCAATGGTAGGACAACAAGATCAGCAGCAATTGAGGCATCAAGACAGTCCATATACAGGAGTTGCTATGCCTATCTTTGGATACTCCTCCTCTTGAATGCAAACGAGGACTTATCAGCTCAACTGTTGATTCATTGCAAACAACAATGCAATAAACACAGATTACAGCTTGCTGATACAACTTAGGTAGTGTAGACTGACCTATTTACTGAGGAGTGTCCTTAAGACTCCTGCTAGAATGTCAGAAGTCTGCATTCCAACTGTCTCTCATACCGTTGACATTTCAAAGTGGAAGGAGCCAACGTTGTGATGAGCGAATCATGCTCTTGAAGGCAATCAAACAGCCACACAATGACAGTACATAAGGCCCTTCAACTTGCTCCAACAAGAATCACTAGAATTACAGTTGTCCTTTTCCCCCCACGGTCTCCATGCAAAATGAGGCACAGATCATGTCTTCAATCAGCAGAACCCAACCCTTGTAGAACTCGAGGGAAATAAGACGACACACTCAAGCTAACTGAGCTAAAGACCACCGCAACCATAACACCATTCCACTTTTGTTTTATCATTATCCAAAGCTTAACAATGAACTATCCTACAGGAGTGAGGGGGAAAAGCTAGAGAAAAACACCTCTGGGCACATACAGTCCTGCAGATTATTAGTGCACTATGAAGTGAAGCTTGAACAGGACCGTGACCACAAGAATGGATTCAATGCACACACAATATTTGATGTGCCTAACCCTGTTGCCAGATTAGCAATAGTGGAGGACATCCACACCTGGAGAACACACATTCATATTTTAACTTTGCAATGTCAGAAAAATGGAGGGACAGAAAGGCTAGGAAGTAAAATAAGGGTCTCATCATCAAGCGCCTGCCTGGCCCCCAGCAGGAAAGAGACGTTTTCGGATCTGGACACCCAAACAGAAAATAATATGAGTGATCTACTGCAAGAAGATCACCTGAAACGGAACCGTATATCAGAGAACTAGTACCTTGAGTGAAGTTTTCCAGACACTGCCAATATGGAGCTCTAAGATCAACAGGAGATATGTACATGTGACAGCATACAAAAATCATATGTAACCCTGCCCATATTGTCGCACCCCAATAACGTCATTTCCTCCTGATTCCTCTCCAAATCCAGAGAGGCCTGTGTGGACAGGTTTACAAAGCAATGCAAAGAGCATGTATGGATGAAAATGCCAATCAGTGGACATACCTCAGGCAGCTGCTGCTTGAACACAACCTCCAAGCGTGCATCTAGAGTGTTCTCCAGTACAATGCGCCCATCATTTGTGGCCAATACAACTCCTCCTGAACTGTAACCAACCGCCCAATTGTTATCACTTGTCAGTGTCTCATAGGCTAGAAAGGTTGAACAAATCTACTGTAGTGCAACACTGAGGATAGACTTCATTACCTATAACTTTGGGCATAGACACTATGCCTGGTTGGGACAGCAGACAGAGGGGAGTGAGGGAGACACAAGAAGCATGGAAGGGGGGACACTCCCAGAGAGGCCTGCCTTAGTAGGAACTATCTCTATACATAAAGTTGATTCTCAATTTCCACGTTCACAAGTTGGTATAGAGATTGAGAGAGAGAAAGAGAGAACAAAACCAAGTTGAGCCGTGATAGTCAGGTTGGGGGGGACCAGGGAGAAAACGTTTGTCATCCACAAAAATCTCTGGTGGATCCACATTAGCTTTGGAAGCATAACCATCTATGGCTGATTGGATGACTGATTGAACCAAGTCAAAATCTTGTTCACGGCAGCGCAACTGTACAGATGCCTCGTTCAACCTCAGCAAACCCTGCCTCCCAAAACCCCACATAGAAATATTTGTATGAATTACATAAGGGCATCATACCAAATGAATAGGACCTGTGCCTCAAATCAACGTAGTTCCCGTGCTCCAGCATTATGGACGTGATCAGCTAAAACAGTCTACATCTGCTTTTACCTAGACTGTCCATCACACCAGTTACGACCTAGCCAAACAAGACTGCAGGGTAAATTACCTGAATAATGAGGGCTTCGAGAAGCTTTGAATACTGCTCCTCGTTGGAGCTGACATGCAGTAGTTGCTTCTCAGCTGCGTCCTTCATCTTGCGGACGAGGTCGTCCTGCGCTTGCAACAACTTCAACCGGGCTGCGTTCAGCTGCGTAGAGTATTCTCTGCACGCAACCCATTCCCCACTTAATATAACTCCAACACACAACTGGGTATCCTGAAACTGAGATGTAATGCCATATCTTGTTTGTCCTCTGGACTACTCTGCCCAGATTCGACAAAATCACAACAACGCTCTTTCAACTCGTTGGAAGCCGGTGATTCAAAATCAAATCTGGTTTAGGTGTTGACAGAGCTAAATCTGCGGCCTGCTATCTACCATTGTAACCAGAAGCTTTATTTTGAGAGCCTCGTAGTGCCCATAACAGATGAACAAACCTTCGCCCAGAAGGGAGGGGAAGGTTACATTTTCCTGCGGACCTCCACTTGCTTTTCTTTCCGCTCATACTCCTGTCGAATCTTCTTCTTTTCGGCTTCCACCAGCTGCAGCTTCTCGATGTTGAATTCCTGCACTCATAACCATAGTTAACCTCCGGTCTTTCGGTAGATGCTCTTTGGTCTACGTCCGTGCAACTCCGTGTCACTTACACTCCGCATGCATCCGTCCGCAGCTGCCCTAAACTTCCGCTGAAAACAAGCAAAACAAACTCACCCCCTTCCATCTCATCTATTCTTCATCTGATCAGAGAGACGTGAAATGTATCGACACAGAGGGAAACGTCAGACCTCCTCAGCAGAAACTGCGATTTCATTAGCCTTTTCTTCAGCTTCCTGCCTTATGAAATGCACCATCTGCTGCACCTGCTTGGATACCTCGGAGTCATTCATCTTGCCGGGCTTTCTCCAACCCTAAAATTGTTCTATGTCTCCCCGCAGATCTCACCGAAAGCTGGCTTTGAAGCCCAACTTCCACTCCACCTCCTCTCAATTGCAAGCTCTTCTCTCGCCCCAACAATACACGAAATGGTCGATAGCTGCAACAACCCGTGTGGTTTAGGACACCCACAGGTAAGGTGAGAGCCACGCGGCCTTCTGGCCTTCTTACGTGGCGCACTGTTACAGGCTCACCTCTACAGAATAAACAGACGATGCTTCGCATCCATTCAGAGAATAAAACAGATTCCTTAGCATCTCTGTTTTGCATCCATTACCGAGCAGGGTTTGAGGACACGGTTGTCGGTTGCTCTTCCTGGTGGAGATACATGTCTAGATGTGCCAGGACCATAGAATTTCGTACTATTCTCGCAACGTCTATTGACGAGAATTATGTTCTCATGAGGAATGTTTGGGTTGCAGATTGGTGAAATTGACATTCATGCCCAGTTGCTTCCAGAAGATAAGGTGAGAATAGTCCGAGAATTGAAGGGAAGTGGAGTCACGGCAATGGTAGGAGATGGTATCAATCACGGACCTGCATTGGCTGCAGCAGATATTGGGATTGCAATGGGGGTGGCTGGGTCAGCTGTTGCAATGGAAACAGCTGATGTAGCTTCAATGACAAACGATCTTCGGAAGTTGGCATTTGGAGTGCAGCTGGGCAGAAGCTGCCGCTGGAAAATTGGGCAGAATGTGACCCTTTCCTTGGTCACAAAGTTTGTAATTATTGTGCTTGCAGCGGTAGGATATGCATCCCTTTGGGCAGCCGTGCTGGCAGACGTTGGGACTTGTCTGGTAGTCATCTTCAACAGCATGCGGTTGCTCAAACACAAGAAGTGTACTGATCAATGTTGCTCAACACACAAGAGTCTGTCCAATTTTGCAGTCAGATATAAGCAGCTAAAACTGGAGGATAGTTGCTGTGCGAAATCTGGAAATGTTCGGATGGTAAGTTGGTTGATTTGTGTGAAGAAGGAACTGCTGCAGTATCACACAGTCACAGGGGACTATTTCATTGGTTGCACCACCACCATCATGAGAAGAAGCGTGAAGGGGAAATGACGGGTTACACAGCGTGTTGCTCGATGGCGACCTCAGAAATCAAGCAGACTGCTGTACCTTGTTGCTCCAGTTCTAGGTGTGAACCAGGGCTGCTCACCCCCAGAGGTAAAGGGAATCGCCATAGCTATGGGTATCATCATGAGGAAACTAAAGCTTCAAGCATTGGTTGCTGCTCCAAAGCAGGGTCGGATACCAAGTCAAAGGGTGCTTCAGGGTGCTGCTCCAAAACAGGGTCGGAAATCAAGTCCAAGGTTGCTACAGGTTGCTGTGGAACAGGTTTGCATGAGAAAGGGGGAATCCGAAATCCACTAATTGGCAGTGCATCTAGTGGTGACCTCAGTGAGCTTCCGGGGGTGACTGCATATGGTGGTCTTGCCTCCTTGGATGGGTGCCATGAAGATGTAACTGGGATGGAGCATGAAGGTGGGTTTGCTACATGTTGTGAGACGTCCATGTTTGGGGGGACAGGGAAAGGAATCCGGAGGAGACTCGGCACAAAAGAGAATTGTTCAAGTGAGAGTCACATTAGCAACACCTCATGTGGCCACCACCTGGAGGAGCCCTGTTTGCCAGCTTGCGTGGCTGCAAGCAACAGCCCACAAGGCAATGGCCATGGTGGTTTTATTTCTTTGGATAAGGTTAAGGCCCAAGGGCTGTCGGTTGAAGTTGAAACATGTCCCAAGCAGTGCTGCAGCAAATCCCCTGCATGATCCTGTCAAGTCCAAGTCATCAGCTTCTGAGATACCCTGTTTGAAAGAGAGTTGCAAAGCAAGTGGTGCCACTGGTATCTGCAGATCTCATGCTTCGGAAACAGTTCCATCATGCTGTGTGAAAGAGGAGTCGTGCAAGGCTTCTGGTTTACATGCCCCCAGTACAGCACATGGCAAGACAGCAACTTTTGATATGCCTCCCAAGTGTTGTACAAAAGATAGTGGTAAGGCAACTAGTAATTCAGGCAAAGTGTCCTCCAGTAGCACAAGTGATTTTGAGACTTGTGCCCATAATGGGAACCTCACCTGTGGCATTGTGCCTACCTCTCCCATCTCTTTATCAGGGTATGGTGTTAGCCCCGATCCATGCTGCACCAACCAAATAGGTTGCAAGTCTTGTGCTACAGTCTCCAGCTGATTCATTGGATGTAATGTATGCATATTCACTGGCAAATTGGTCAAGTCCGTGCTGTTGTGGAACCAGAAGAGGATCGGAGGCTTTGAGCACAGTTTCCCATCATAACACATCTTTGTGAGATTTCAACTCTCTTTCTATCTGTTTTCGGTAGTTTCTATGCTCGGCAGTGTGTTTTGGCAGGTAATCAGAGGACTGTGTTCTGTGTATTGTGTTTGCTTTAGTTTTTGACTTCTTGGACAACATATACTTCATATTTCGATCTTAGTGGCCAAAATGAGAAAGCAAAAGCTTTTGACTAATTTGGACCTTGGGGACTCTTCCTGGGTGGGCCATGTTGTTGGAAAATGTCATTTGGTATCTCCTGTCCACAAATTGACCACACTACTACTACATCCAACTGCATCTAAGTTCCTCGTTTGGAGGACGATTTGACTTTCATGGATCCATCCCACATAATTTGGACACCAGGAGTTGGAATCCGGAATCTATTTCAGGAAGTTGGTCAAAGTTAAGTTTGGGTGAGAGAGAGAGAGGGAGTGAGCTTGTGGAGCCAAGGAAGGGAGGGGGGGGGCCACTAATGTATGTTATGTTAAGCGTGCCATGGTGTGTTTGAGGAATTCATCTTCCTTCTTCTGGTTGTTTGCTTTAGAAAATTTCCAGTTAGGGATTTTTAATGATTGCTGTTGAGTGATAGCAGCTTGTGAAGCAGTGGCGGTGTAGCAGAAGTCCTTGATCCTAAGGGCCCACTTTAGTCTAAGGAGATCAAGGGCCCACCTTAGTCTGAGAACCAAGACAGCTTCAAATTGGTCCAAATCTTGGTCCCTAGATTCATATTAAAAAATTAATATGGATCAAAGTGGGTGTGTGTAAAGGCCTAGGGACCAAGACCAAGAAAACGAAGAAATGCGATGTATCAGCTTCCATCGCTTTCATCTTTTCCTCTTCATCTTTTCCACTCCACATTTGAGATTGATTCTAATTTCCCACTCGACATTCGAGATTTATTCTAACTGACAGTCACCATCATTTGAGAGAAAATTATATTAAGGTTTGTATACTTGGTCCAGGGACCAAGAATTGGTTCTCCAAACCAGCATTGGTTCCTTTGTTAGTCCCTAGGCCAACAATATCCAGCATTAGTGAAGGCCACTTGGAGGCCATGTCATTCCTAACTTTCTTGGTCTTGGACCGTTGTGTAGACCAGGAAAATTCCCTCGACCAGTTACAGAAGAATGTGCATAAGAGGGGACTCTCAGTTTATTTCATGTAGGTAACAAGGTTTGAAGTAGGTAGTCTGGACCTACTCCTCGAACTTGGGACATTAGTAGAGCCTCCTGTCTGTGTCCGCAGTTTATGCAAGGTTCATACTCTTTGAGAAGGTTCAAACTCTTTGAGATCTGGTCGGTAACATGATGTGAGTGGCATACCTGTGCGGTTGGTCAGATATCGTTGCACTAATGTGCTAAAATTTGATGTAATGCAGAGTAAGGATTCAAGGCTAAGCTTTGATTAAGGTGGAACAGAGGAGGAACATTTCAATGCAGAAGTGCACCAAACTGAGGATGAGTGTGGACTGTGGTTCAATCCACCTCGCAGTAGTTTGATGGTGTGTTGTCCACAATGTTGTGTTGCAACTAGGCCTTTTGTGTATATATCTCTGGGGTATGATGCTTGTAGATGATGCGAGCAATAACACGAATAGAAACTGTGGAAATTGAAACTGTTATGCTGGATGTTTGGACAAATCTCATGGATCTAATCCTGATCAATTGGATATTCATATTCTCATTGAGACTCTCCAAAGACCATTCAATTATTCATAATTTGTTTGTCCTTGTACATGCTTGCAGAGGTTCGATAATTTTGGATATATCTGTGATAAAACTGTGTAGCTGACTATGTCATGAAAGTATTCTACTCTCTACACGTCCTGCGAACAACAGAAGTCATGTCTTGTTTATCGTCAGAGATAACTGTCACTGAGCTTAGCATGCAAACAGATAGGGAATGTTTGTCTTACCAAACAAATATGTAGCTATACACTTGAAACACAGTGGGCGAGGGTGAACCCAAGAAACAAAGACAGCGGGGCAGCCAAAGGGGTGCTCACAAGAGTGGAAGCGAATCACAAGTTGTAATAAAGATAACTAAGCCCAGCACAGAGTGCTACAAACTTCAAAGAGTGAAACTAGCAAGTGCAAGTGTTATGAAGACGACTGGGGGAAGGCAGCCACGATGATGGCTGTGGCCCCGAGACTGGCGATCGAAGCTCAAACTGGTAACAAGCTTTCCTGCCAACGTGCCTCCAGTTCATATCCCTGTCAAACTCCGGTGACACAGGGCAGCTTAGTGTTGAGGCCCTGCCAAGAGAGGGGCCGACGATCGGACCAGATACAGGAGGATGGCGCAATGCTTGAGCATAAGATTTCCTCCCTCCCCAAGGCTCCCCCAAGGAAGCCTGGAAGCGTCTGTGGAGCTGATATTCATTCTCCGAAGATTTTCTAATGCAGCCAATTTTACCGAGGCCTTCCTCCCCTCAGTTTGGACGTCATAGAATATAAGGGTGAGAAGCAATGAGATAGTGGAATATGAGTTAGAAAGATACCACTGGCAATTTCCAGATATTCCAGAGCGTAGCACAACTGAGGGTGTCAAAAGACTTGACACTGACTGTAGTTGTCTTTTGCTGAGGTGCAATAGTTCAGGAGTTTGTGAACTGGTTCTAGGGGACTCGGGTTACAATTGCGGGCAATTGCTGTAACTGGGGGCCAAATGTGGCAAGGGATCGAGCAATGTAAAAGGCAGTGTTACAGGGATTCAGAGATTCCGAGGAGGCAGCATTTGCATATACGAGCTTCATGAAATTGAAGCCATGCCCCCACCTTAAGCACCCTGATGAAACTAGGGACAGAAAAATCCAGAAAGGGAGAGAGAGCTGCATAATGAAGAGAATCTCACTATGCTATAGCAGCAAGCAACAGAATTGAGCTGTGAAGGGCTAGAAGAAACTGGGGACAGAAAAATCCAGAAAGGGAGAGAGAGCTGCATAATGAAGAGAATCTCACTATGATATATATGGCAGCAAGCAACAGAACTAGCTGTGAAGAGCTAGATGAAACTGAGGCCAGAAAAGCCAAGAGGCCCGACTAGCTAAGAGGTAAGGAGTCTGAAAGGCAAGAGGGCAGCATAACGAAAAGACTGTTACTATGCTATGGCATCAGAATCACAATTTGAGTTGTGTTTAGAGTTAAAAGTCCCGAGCACGATCAGGTGCTCGTTTTTCTACTCTGGTCGTTTTTACAATGTGCTCGAACACTTCTAAGGTGCGCGCGTTTCTACACGGAGCTTGTTTCCACATGGTGCTCGTCTCTTAGCCGGTGGCCTTGTTTATACCGGTGCTCGTTTCTAAGCTGGTGCGCTCGTTTCTACCATCGCTCATTTCTAATTCTAAGGTGCGCTCGTGTCCAGCGGTGGTGCTCGATTCTAAGCTAGTGCTCTCGTGTCCACGCGGTGCTCGATTCTAAGCTGGTGCTCTCGTTCTCTACGGTGCTCTAGTTTCTAAGGTGCGTTTCTACGTTTCTAAGCTAGTGCGCTCGTTTCCACCCGGCGCTCGTTTCTATGCTCGTGCGCTCGTGTCCACACGGTGCTCGTTTCTAAGCTGGTGCGCTCGTTCTCTCCAGTGCTTGTTTCTATGGTGCGCTCGTTTCTATAGGTGCGTGTTTCTAAGCTAGTGCGCTCGTTTCCACATGGTGCTCGTGTTTCTATGATAGTGCGCTCGTTTTCACACGGTGCTCGTTTCTAAGCTAGTGCACTCGTTCTCAACGGTGCTCATTTCTAAGGTGCGCTCGTTTTTACAGGTGCTCGTTTCTAAGCTAGAGCACTCGTTCTCAACGGTGCTCATTTCTAAGGTGCGCTCGTTTTTACAGGTGCTCGTTTCTAAGCTAGTGCGTTCGTTTCCATAGGGCGCTCGTTTCTAAGCTAGTACGCTCGATTCCACCCGGCGCTTGTTTCTATGCTAGTGCGCTCTTATCCACACGGTGCTTTTGTAAGCTGGTGCGCTCGTTCTCTATGGTGCTCGTTTCTATCGGTGTGGCGTTTCTAAGCTAGTGCGCTCGTTTCCACATGACACTCGTTTCCAAAATGCGCTCGTGTTTCTATGATAGTGCGCTCGTTTCCACACGGTGCTTGGTTCTAAGGTAGTGCACTCGTTCTCAACGGTGCTCGTTTCTAGAGTGCGCTCGTTTCTACCGGTGCTCTCGTTTCTAAGCTAGTGCGCTCGTTTCCACAAGGCGCTCGTTTATAAGCTAGTACGCTCATTTCCACCCGGCGCTCGTTTCTATGCTAGTGCGCTCGTGTCCACACGGTGCTCGTTTCTAAGCTGGTGCGCTCGTTCTCTATGGTGCTCGTTTCTATGGTGCGCGTTTCTAAGCTAGTGCGCTCGTTTCCAAAGTGCGCTCGTGTTTCTATGATAGTGCGCTCGTTTCCACACGGTGCTCGCTCGTTTCTAAGCTGGTGCACTCGTTCTCAACGGTGCTCGTTTCTAAGGTGCGCTCGTTTCTACCGGTGCTCGTTTCTAAGCTAATGCGCTCGTTTCAATGCTAGTGCGCCCGTGTCCACACGGTGATCGTTTCTAAGCTGGTGCGCTCATTCTCTACGGTGCTCGTTTCTATGGTGCGCTCGTTTCTACCGGTGCGCGTTTCTAAGCTAGTGCGCTCGTTTCTATGCTAGCGCGCTTGTGTCCACACGGTGCTCGTTTCTAAGCTGGTGCGCTCGTGTCTCTACCGTGCTCGTTTCTAAGCTGGTGCGTTCTCTACGGTGCTCGTTTTTAAGGTACGCTCGTTTCTACCGGTGCTCGTTTCTAAGCTAGTGCGTTCGTTTCCACACGGTGCTCATTTCCAAGGTGCGCTCGTTTCAATGCTAGTGCGCTCGTGTCCACACGGTGCTCGTTTCTAAGCTGGTATGCTCGTTCTCTACGGTGCTCGTTTCTAAGCTAGCGCGCTCATTTCCACAAGGCGCTCATTTCTATGCTAGCGCGTTTGCGATCGCTTCTACACAATGTTCCTCTCTAGGGTCTACACGGTGTATGTCCATATATACATTATATGCAGAAATAAGTTAAAAATTATAGATTACAATTCAATTCAATTGTGAGTTGACAAATTATAAATGTCAACAATTCAAATTAAGGTTGCAAATTAAGGTTGTTTTTGAACTAGTTTTAGCAGTTCAATTGAATTACAAATTTACAATTCAATTGAATTGTTGTCAACAATTCAAATTAAGTTTGTTTTCGAACTAGTTTTAGCAATTCAATTGAATTACAAATTTACAATTCAATTGAATTATAGTCAACAATTCAAATTAAGGTTGCAAATTAAGGTTGTTTTCGAACTAGTTTTAGCAGTTCAATTGAATTGCGTACTTTTAGGGGTGGTGATCAAATGAATTGCGATGCATAGAAGTTTGCATGAGAGAAAAATTAATTATTATGTTTAACTTCCTAATCGAACCGTCGCTCTTGACATGTTGGCATGACACGACGACGACTTCGTCAACCACAACGACAAAACTGGTAGAAGCACCGAGTAGACATTGGAGACACTGGCTTAACATCAAAGCATTGGATTGTCAGAGCATGAAGGATATGGAGACACCGGGTTGACATGGTGGCATGGGATACTCATGTGAGACATGGAGCAGGCACCACGTTAACATGGATGCATCATATAGGAGGTATCGCGTGACATGGAGGCACCCGATTAACATGGAACACATGGAGGAGGCACCAGGTTAACATGGATGCATTGGATGGACATAGAGGAGGCACTGCCAGTTTGCAGTTTCCTTTCCGTTGTGTACTCCGCGGCTCCACGGCCACAAAGGCGTTCTGAGTAATAAGCTAACATGTCAGGCTCCATTGCTCGTACGCTAAAGAGCACTAAACGGAAAGTTGTGACCGGCCACAGTATGGTGACCGAACTTTTGATCAGACCCACTTTAAGATAATGTCGGTGCTTGAGTCAGTCACATAGTTGGCAACTTGAGATGTTCAGTGCCTGGCTTGAGCCGCTCACGTTGGCAACTTGAGCCGCTCAGTGCCTAACTTCAACCCCTCAGTGCCGTACTAAATGCCTGGCTTTGAGCCGCTCAAGTTGCAACTCAAGCCCTCAGTGCCCGACTTGAGTGGAAATGGAGACAATGTAGAAACGAGCACGTATAGAAACAAGTACCATAGAAAACAAGCAATGTCTAGAAAAGAGCACCGTGTAGAAACGAGCACAGTATGGAAACGAGCACCATGTAAAAACAAGCACTGTAGAGAAACAAGCACCGTGTAGAAACGAGGCACAGTATGTAAACGAGGACCATGTAGAAACGAGCACACTGTAATAACAAACACGATGTAGAAACTAGCACCCTATAGAAATGAGCACACCGTAGAGACAAGCGTGGTGTAGAAACGAGCATCATGTAGCAACTAGTGTTGGAGTGGTATCAAGTTTTTTACATACCAGACTGGTCCTGGTACCAGGCGTATCACAAAACTTTCAGACCAGTCTGGTCTATATAATGGTGGATGTATTTTTTTTCCAGATACTAGTTTGAATATGATTAACATTGCTGGTATGAGATATCAACTCTGGTGTCATTCCAAAGCCATCTTGAGTTACAAATTTATCAAATGGCAACTATCAAGTGAAAATAAATAAAATATACATAAAGAAGTAAATACTTTTGCTGTAAATTTGCTGAGTGCTGGATTTCAGCCGTTCAAGTTGAGTGGAAACGGACGCCATGTAGAAATGAGCACCCTATAGAGACAAGCCTTGTAAAACGAGCAGTGCGGAGTAGAGCACCGTGTAGAAATGAGCACAATATAGAAACAAAGATTGTGTAGAAACCATCGCTGTAGAGAAATGAGCGTCGTTGAAACAAGCACCGCATAGAAACGAGCATTGTTGTAATGTAGAAACTAGCACAGTGTAGAGACGAACGAGAAACGAGCACCGTGGAGAAATCCCAGGTTACATAGCATGTAGGAAAGAGACAGCACAAGTTGAAGGAACGCAATCAGAAATCACGGATTTCAGCAGGGATAAATCCAAAAGGAAGAAGACAGCAAGGCCATGCTCCCACGGCTGATGTCCTTTGGATGAAATAACCTTCATCCACAGGAAGGTAATGGATGAACAGGGACGAATGAAATCTCATAGGAGCATAGGACCTGATATTCCTACGACCTCCCATGAGGGAATCAACATGAGCCCTCTCAAACACTTGATATTCTTATGACGTCCTCTATGGCAAATCTAGTCCGGATCTCCGGACACACATATGATCGAACTCATCGTGGATGAGCCATGGAATACAGACACTATCATTATGACACCCGAGCAATTAGATGTCTCCGAGCAATTAGATGTCTCAGGAGAGTAAAGAGTCAAAAGCGGGCTAAATATATGCAGTTACTGCAAGAAAGATGGCGGGCTCCACAAGAAACGGGCTTGTATATGAATCAATTAAGGAAGATGAAGAGAGGGCACCATGTAGAAACGTTTCTACAATTTTTAGGTCCTGGCTCCCTGCTATATCCGGTAGCAGGGGCTCCTCTCGAATGCTACCTAGTCCTTGGTCACTGATGTAATTAGAAAGGTCCTCTCTATGTTGTGAAGTCAGTGAACCTAGAATACACATCATTTTGCTCCAAGTTAATGCACCATTATGCTTTCTGATGATAAAAGTTGTCTTTCTTGATCTTTCAAACTCCACCCTAGGTCTGTCATGATCAATATGAAAAGATCTAAAAGCATTTTTAATGTCCAGTTGAAGATCAGATGAATACATGCTATTTACTGTCGTAAATAATGCTGAATAATGCTCTGAAGTTCATCTACTTAGTTCTAAATTATTAAATCGAGTACACAAGGGGCACATTGCTTTTTTAAATGCAGCATCAAATGTAGATCCAGAGAGGCGGGAGGCCCGCAGTCTTGCTGCTTTGGCAATATGTATCCGCTCATCATCCACCATTGACAGTATACAGCACATAGCATCTGCAAACTCGGCAACAGTACTAGCCAGAAAACCTGTGCTTTCTCCTCCTTCCTTGACCACTATGTCCAGCTTGGGCCCTGCTGAATTATGAGCTGCAACCACAAGAAAGTGATACAAGATCTCAATTAACCAGGAAGAATCCACTGTAGTCAAATTTTTGTTCTACTTGTAATTGATCACATTGAAACTGATATTATTTTAATTGCATCCATGGACTGGATGTGCGATTTTTACATGGAGAGGAGAGAGGAGAGTACTAACCAATAGAGACAGCCCCAGCAGCCATGTATTCCACCACACTGATGCCGAAGTGTTTGTCTGTCATAGTGTGAAGGCCAGCAACTGCACCCCCCAGCAATTCCACGAGCTCCCTGTTTGACATGCCGGTCGCAAGTTAAGGTCATGATGAGAATTTGCATGGCAATAAGCACAACTTTGAAAAACATGATTGAAAGTTTGTTTGGTGACAAAAAGTAGGGTAGTGCACAAACCTATAGGGCACACTCAGGCAGAAGTCAACGTGCTGATGTAAGCCTAATTCCTGGCACTGGAGTTTAAGATTTGCCACTCGCTCCTCATCTTCCTGATTTCTACAGCTGCCGACCAGCTTCAAGCGTGCCCCTTTGTGCTGCTCGGACAACTGCTCCATTTGCCAGAGCAAATGCTTCTAGCTGCAACCCATGTGTCTGCAATCATTGCTTGTCAATTATAACCTCTGTACACCGTCCCCTGCCACATGTGCAATATGCCTTCACACTAGATGTGCAACCAGCACAATACTAACAGTTGTGAATGCTGTCTTCAAAACAGATAAGAAAGATGTGATGGATTACCCGAAGACTGCAATATAAAATGTGTGTGCTAGTTACTGCTCACAGCAAAATGTCTTGTACTGTAGAGCTACAGGCCACAAAGCAAAATGGGAAAATGTGGAGAGAGATGGGACAGGCAGATACAACAAAGCTGAGGGGGAGAAAAGAATAGATTGTACTCATAAGACGTTGTTTTCCGTAGCCTTGTGGCCATTGGAGAAAAGAATAGAAACGAAGGACAGGGTAAGTACCTTCTCAGGCCGAAATTGAGCAACAGAGATGATGTAGGGGGGTTTTACTGACCGCTCCAGGGGAAGCGCCTGCTTGCCAGAGGTTATGAAACAGTCAACATCTCTGCAAGCCAATGCCCACAACCAAAATCACCTATACTCTGTCCTTCCTCTGAACTGCATACAGTATATAGGTCAGGTCTGTAATAAGCCAGAAACCCTTGCTACCTACCACATTAGTCTGCATCTTCAAATCCGTAGCAAGTTACCTCGTCAAGTTGTCACAGCTGAAGACCAAATGTAAGGTGCAACAGCAAGCAAATTAAGCTGACCTGGCTAGTTGGAAAAATGGAAATGGGTGAAACTGATCACATATTTCTTGACTTCCCTCTGAGCTCCCAAACAAAAAAAAATGGGGAAACAGGGGGATGGAGGGGGACCTGAAGGGTGAGAGTGTCACAAGGCGGGTAGACAAGAAAAATGTGATTTGGAATCTTCCAGAGCTGACTGATGTGTGTCTTTGTCCATGATGAATTAACCATGGCCAAATGCACAAAGCAGCCTGCCAAACCATAGAGCCAGGCCATCATTCTGTAGTATGCTGCCTTCCCTGCTGTCAACCAATAGCTGCACCTCCAATGACCAGTACTGAGATGCAGTTTTGATACACTTTCAAATCAAATCAGCAACTCATGTCCATTGTGCAATGGACTGTCATTCCCCTGCATATTGCATTCCTCCCTGACAGCCACTACAAAAGGACATACCTGGAGGCCTCAAAGTATGATAAAGTGAGGGGACTTTGTTCATTTGCAGCCTTAATCACGAGATTGCTCATCACAAGTAGGAATATACACCTGCCTGTGAGCAATGAAGGCGTCATTGTTGTAGAGAGAGGCCCGACTCCACACACGGTCTAGCATATCTGAGCTGATGGTGGGGTAGTGTGTGTAGCAAGCCACAAGGCAGCCTGCAGAGCGTGCCAGCATATATGTGAAGGCGTAGCCACTGGTGTCCACAAATAGCAACGGGGTCACAATACTGAGTGCCTCCCATGCCAGTACCATCGACCCCAAGCTCTGCCCTATCAATGTGGCGTGCGGGTAAGTGCTTGCCTCTACCAACTTTCTCCATTGTAATCTCACCACCTGCCACCCCAAACACATTGGATAGATATCATGGGGTTCGGTGTTTTGTCACACAATGCATCCATTCTCTGTTGTCATAATAAAATCTCTGTTGGCTGTTATCCTTGCAGACTTGCCCATCCTGTTCAGTGCTCTATTCTTAAAAGTGTATCGGTGGTCACAGCATAGGCAGAGAGAAAGTGGAGGGAGGTGGAGGGTGGATAACAACCATTGGGGGTTTTATGAGCCGAACTCCAAATAGGTCCAAAAGCACGGGCAGCCAACTCCTGAGATGTGGTAGGGTCACCCGTGTAGATCCGATCCAATTCATGTGTGAGCTCATGTCATGTTTGGCCCAGTTTGAAGGATGGTAGGTACACAAGGGACCTCCCGTCGCCACGTGCTCATTGTTGGTTGGTCCTGCTCAACCAAAGCACTTAAGACCACCAAAAGTGGAGGGTGTGAAACAAGACGAGAGGGTGGTATGTGGAGTTCTCTTTGGAGACATCGAGGGTGATGTGTATTTTTACTACCTAGTAGCTTACCGAGGTTTGAACACCGGCATGTTTGAAATGTTGGGTGTGTAATTTTGTAACCTTCGGATGCTGACTAGTACTGGCATATCGCGGCTGTCCATAATGGCGCCATTCGCTGTTGTAGCGCGCCAGTAAGCAAGCGGGTATAGCCCAGGGATTTTTTTGCTTTAAAAGGGATTCACGTTGCTCGGAGGCACTTGTGTTGAGAGAGGAGGTAGACAGCTTGGGATCTGATGTGTGTGTGATAGAGATTAGCTCGGGCGAGAGCTCGCTGCTTGAGCGGGCCGATCGGATACACGAGGGAGAGGGGCTGCTTGGTTGCTCTAGGCTGAAGCGAAGGAGCTGGTCAGAGTGATGTGGAGAAAGCTGGAATCCCCGATGGTTTTTGTCATGGTTTCCATCATGATTTCTCATGCGCTGGGAGGAGCAAAACGCTTACATCAAAAACATGTGGTTTAGCCTCTTGCCTATGGTTGCACGGAGTACATGGTATGCTTCACCACCTGATTAGATACCTGATTAAGTCCATGTGAGTCGTCTTGTTGTACCGCAGATGTTGATAACTTATGCATCCGAAATTCACTAATCTTTGAAGTACAAGTTGCTACAGGCTTATCTAGAGATGGATATGCATAATATGTACGTATAGCACTCGGCAAATTGATCATTGACAAAGAACTGATGGATAAGAGATCCGTGTGCAAGCTGCAGGTGCAATTACATGACGGCTATGTGTCGCTGATGCATCCGTTGGATCACTTAGCCATGCGAAACAAGAGTGCATCGCAGCCTGGCAGCACGATACTGCTAATGACCCGCCAAGCCTTGGTGGAGCTCTCGTGATCAAGCGTGACCAACATCAAGTTGCTTCATCTGGTAACATCAGCACGAACAAATAGCGGACTGGCAATCTACGGGTAAGCTCGCATGACATATTACCAGTAGGGCCAGAGAAGTCTTCAAGAACCGTGACAATGAATTCTACGGATATGAGGGCAATAAATTTAGAATTCAAGATGTATCTTTAGAGCAGTTTTCTGTACCGACTATGACATCGGATGTTGTGGTGAATTGTAACAGCCTATTGCTCACGATGGTTCAATTCAATCGAGGCTATTTCTCACCCAGGCAAAGAAGTTAGCCTTGGAGTTTCGTCACACACATGCGGACCAGCTTGCGAGGAACGAGGGCAATTTTGATGGACCAGCTTGCGAGGAGTTGAGGACAATTTTGATTAGCCTCTAGTGACTCTTCAGAGATCACAACTCTACAAAAATATTTTGTAAAATTTTGTAAGGGTAGTTTCTATCTAGCTCGACAGCGGTAGTAAATAGGACTTAGCTTGAGCTTACGTAGGAGAAGCAAGGTAGCACGGGAGACCACTCGTCGCTAGAGCTCGACGGATTGATGTACTCATGGTGTGTTCCCATGGAACCTGGGGCGTCATGGCCTGTGTTCCCCTGGAACCGGGGCGTCCCCTGACCGACAGTCCGGCTGTGTCCAACAGCCTTATTCGGACGACATGGCGCGGGGCGTCAAAGCCTGCCCGTTCCTATCGTGTGGCTTCTTGGAGATGCGGGTCTCCGGGCCGTTGTCACCCCACCCTTGCTACAGAGACGGGGAGGAGCACCAAAGGCTTGGAACCGGCGTTTGCGACCACACCATTATGACTGCCAGTAACAGCAGTCTGCGCTGAGCGGCTTCCGCGATGATGCACAAGTGGGCTTTGCCTCTGCAATGTTCGCTTGAGGACACGGTGTGCTACCATGGAGCCTTCACAGCTCTTTGTTGGAATGTAACACTTTCTTTGTGACAACCACACAAGCACAAAGCAATTCTACAACAGAGGAACACAGCATATTCTGAAATTTCCATACATGTGGGGATGTCTCTGGATTTCAAAGCATTTGCACATGTACAGAGACCAAAGTTCAGATCGTAGCAAAGATGTATGTTTTACAGATTGGGTTCAAAACTGTTCAACTGTTCACAGCGTTTGCAGTTGCTTCTCTGGACCATTTACAACCTCTTAGTTGTTGTAGATAATCCTCGTTTTTTGAGTTCGTGAGCAGATATCTCCACAATTCAATGCTTTTACACTTTGGAGCCAACTCCTTGGGCAAACCATCAGCCTTTTCCTCAGTTTTGTCCACAGATCAAGGATTTCTAGCCTCACTTGAACTGACCTGCAAAAGGTCCTACCAATGGGAGTAGGTGACTTCTTTCTGAAGCCTGGCGCAAAGAGATGATATGAAACAGCTATATCTTCTTCACACTTCAGAGTTTTCTGGTTAAATTGAACTTGTCTCCGTGAAACGGCCACGTTGTCCTCCAACTCCTTCGAAGCAAAGTTTGTCTTCTAGTTTCTCCCCCGTATTTATTTACAAGAAGGGAGTAGTATAAGAAGCATTGCTTATGTGTAACCACAAATTTGACAGACAGCAGAGGATCTGGCATGCCCACCATACGCAAAGTGTAGGTTGTGATATCATCAGGAGTGAGATTGGTGAGGAACTCCGAAGTTCCATAGAGTTTGCAGAATAAGCACAAACCAAAACTTCAGGTTAGGCACACTACTTTGCTGAGAAGAAGCTTAGGTGAGTTATTAGATTCCTTCAATCTCCCTGCTGCTTTATTTTGCCCATCTTTGCTATCCTCAGGCCATCCCTCAATGCATGGATTCTTGACCACGACCGTAAGAGACATCCCACCGGATGCTCCTTTTCAAAACTGCAATTTTTCCACTTGGTGGGTGGGCAATTAGTTGGGATAGTCTCAGCTGGTTCACGTCGTGTGTGTTTTCTTCTCGCCCATCCGGCATTTCACCATTTGAAGCGCTGAAGAGCAGCAGCTTTCTATCTGTCTTCTCACATTTTCAAGAAGTGCAAGGTATGCACGTACGAGCACTTTATTCGGGATCGCCTTTTGGTCACACCAGAAATCTTAAAAGCAAGTACGCAGATATTGACTTGGAAATGTAGAACACAAAGCCGAACCCCACTGCACAATTACAAACTTTCAAGAAATAGGATTCTCAATTGGACGAAACAGGCATACTAAGCCTCAAATGTCTGCAACCTTCACTTTCATGATAGATCTTAACACGGTAGTTTACAAACAGTAAATACTGGGAACTGGTGCAACGAGATCGGTATTATTGTAAATGGTAGGCACTCTTGGCTTGTTGAGACATCCGCGAGAAAGGATCTGCACATGCTCGGAACAAGTAAAGAATAGTTAGAGATCAAAGTGCACCCTTTCTTCTCCCTTTCTTTCAGTTTCGCCCAGATGCAACACTCACTTTCCAACAACAATATGCCCCCCCCATCATGCGCCTGGCCTACCGGAAAACATTCAATCTTCAACGATCTCCATCCCCCATTTCAAATTGCACCTGTTTCTGCACTTGATGTGATCACCTGTATATCTAAAAAAAAGGGACTTTTCATGCACAACCCTGGTGGAGATGATGCAAACCATAACCCAGCAGATACCAAAAGAGAATAGAGGAACAGCACCGATCTGCAATTTCACTTAGTTTCACTAGCAGCGGTGCCCTCCTGAGTCTCTTGAGACTGCTCCTCTTCGGACTCCACCTTAGCGGGCAGGGTGACACCGGGCCAGGGCTTGCACAGGCAGAGCTTATCCTGCGGGATTGTCTTGTACACGCTGGGTACGTGCTTGCCGCATCCAGCCCATGACGTCTGCCCACAGGTGGTACAACTCACCGGGTAACACATCTTGCCAGACTCTTTCACAATCTCCTTCTCTCTCTTCGTGTGTGTTTGTGTGTGAGTAAGAAAGGTTGTCAGAGCAGGATGATCGGGAATAAGGAAGGACTAGTGATATATAAAGCTTTGGGGTGGTGCGTGCCAAGCATGGCAGGCTTTGGAGATATCATCCTTTTTGTTCTTGTCCCCTGGCTCCTTATCCGATCGAGCCTTGCTTGATGCCATGCCATGCGTATTCGCACTTGTTTTCCTTTTGCTTGCCCATCCCATCATCCACGCCATCCATCTCAGATTTCCAAATGCACTGTCTCGTTCGTCGGTCTGTTGAAATCGAGCGTCGTTCCCGCAGAGATCGTGACGGGGAAGACGAGGTAGGGCTGCGATGGCTTCCGGATGGACTAGATCGGCAGCCATGGGGACCCGACACAGTGATGGCACCCATGTAAGCTTTCTGGACAGGAGCTTGGATGCTCTGTGGGCCAGAACTAGGGCAAGGCAGCTGCTTGTAATCGTGGGTCTGCTCGTTACCCCTTTTATCTTGATATGGCGGTTTCCAGTATCGTCTCTAAGGATTCAGCTACAGGAAGTCAAAGGATCTGTTGCTATACCTGGGTCTGTGCTTCATCCGACCTTGCGGATAAAGAATGGGACAGAATATGTGTGGCAGGTGCCTGCGAATCCCAAGGCTGTTCTCTTCCTTGCTCATGGATGCTCATGTCGAGCTACGTTTTTCTGGGACAGGCATCCAAACTGCCCAACATGCTCAGGGCTTCCCGAGGAACGAGCTCTTGTCATCAGTGCCATTGAGAGAGATTATGCTGTGATCGCCATCTCCAGTAGCGGTATTTGCTGGAATTCTGAGGACGACCTGGAGAACACCAAGAATATACTGCGTGACTGGATCCTGGAGCAAGGGTTGATGCATCTCCCGGTCACCGGTCTGGGGGCTTCATCTGGGGGCTACTTCCTTTCTCTTTTTGCGAGGCATTTCCGATTCCAAGCAATTGTGAGCATGATCGCAGAAGGAAGTTTCCGTAATATTCCTGACAGGAGTTCCTATCCTTCCATGTTATTTGTTCACATGCCCAAAGATGCATTGACGGCAAGAAAGATTCGGACTGTGATGAAGTTATTGAAAGAGGCTGGCATTGAGACTGAAGCAGAGTCGTGCATGGAATTTCCCATTACAAGTGACTACTTTGCTCAGCGAATTCCATACATTGACCAGGAAACTTCAGGGAAGATTTTGGCAGCTTTACAAAGAAGCGGTCACGCAGATGACAAAGGGTTGTTAAAGAAGGATGGGCGGCGCATCGACTGGAAAGGTGCTTTGACTGAAAGAGATTTGCTGCTACTGAAGTCTTTCAAGCAGCCTAAATGGGAGCGTCACATACAAGAAGAATTGAATGTTGCCTATGCTTTCCACGAATTTACCAGCCATCCATCTGAGAGGATATTTTCGTGGTTCGATCATCACATCTCTCACTCGGGCTGAATCCAGCTAACATTCTCGAGGGGCGTGCGTGGAGTGGGCATGTGTATATTTCCTGGCCCTCGAATACACGCTTGAATCTCTCAGGTTTCGGAGAGCAAATCCTGCCGGACCGGGCAGGTTCGTAGACCCCTTCGTGTTCATTTCCGGAACAAGATGGCAGCAAGTGAGTGGAAAATCTTGGAGGAGTTTCTTCCTTCATCTGGCAGTCAGTGGCTCTTAAGTTTCGCATGGAAAAAACAGATACTCAAAAAACAGATGTTCAAGTCTTGCAATAAGTCCGGTAGGCCATGGTACCAGGTTCATGGGGCCACTCAGCAATTCTTACAGACTCGGTCACAAGTATATCTTGTTTGAGGAACCCTTGAATCCAAGAAGACATTCAATGGGGGATACTATGGTTCACCATTGAGTCAGGAACAGTGACATTAATGTATCTTCGGGCTGTCCACTTGGAGCAAGCATACTCAAGGGATGTAATGCACCTGTCTATCCTCTGTGCTCTCTCTCTCTCTCTCTTCCGCTCAAACTGGGTGCAGATTCTACTATGTTCACAAGGCAACGGCATACAGCTTATGAGTACACCCCTCTCTCTCTCTCTCTCTCATGAACACACACACACACACAGACATCTGTTCAAGTGGGTATTGGTCTAGTAAAGCACAGCCAACATTTGTTGTGCTGGGACTCCATAAAGCTCTTGACCATGGCATCAGACTAAGAAAGCTGACCTGCAAAATCTGATCCAAAGGAGGTCAGAGTCCTACCTTCCAACCTGAGCCAAAAAAGGTGTATTACCTTAAGTTACTCTGATCCTGGAAAAGAAGGAAGGCGCCATTCTGCAGAAGCCAGCACAATGTAGAGGAGAGAAAGTAATTGTGATGCACCTCAATGGGTCTTGTATCATCTCTATTGAAACATTTTTTGCAAGCAAACACCTCAATCCGACAAGAGGGTAACACAAATACCAAAATTTATCATAGCATCACTCAAATGAGATGTATATATGTACCTACCTATACGCACAAGATGGGGTAACAGCCTGCACACCTCAGAAGCTGCCTCCAAGTAATAACATACTGATATAAAGCAACACACAATTCACAGGTGTTACACAGGTAGGTCGAAGACTGCAACTAGGAATCTCAAGTACTCCCATAAAACAGATATTTCAAAGCCAATAGATGCACTCTGATAAGGCTGGCACGAGTGCCTGTCGGGGCTTCCAGAGCTCCAATTCCATCCATATAGCAACACCAGCAAACCCTATTAATATTTTCACAACTTCAACACCATATGTTTCAATGGAAGTGTGCACTTTCTCCATTGCTCTGTTGATTAGCACACCAGCCCCTCCAAATTGTTTTACTGGATAATATAATAGCAAATATCGCAGCATTGAGGTAGGGATTCCTCAACTGGAATCACTCCAATTTAAGTTTTGTTGATCAACTGTTCTTCCGGTTAAACTCCTGCTGATCAACTGCTTTCCCCTGTCGTAAATCAATTGTGCGAAGTCACTTGGTACTAAATTCTGTGCACGCTCTTGCACTTCACGGTCGATAGATCTTTCAACATCATTTTTGTTTCAGTGTCTCCATCATGATCTGTGACAGCAGCAGCAGGATCATGGCCAGTATCTGCTAGCAGTCCCTTGTCACATCCAGGATTCTCGCAAAGTTTATTACTCAAGTCTCTTGCGATGTTTTGGCAAATCGATAAGTTTCTGGGATGCACTGTTGAGGTTAAACATTGGTCCAGTTCAACAACAAACATGCTTCCTGCATCCCAATTGATGGAAACCAGGATTGACCGAAAGGGTCAGAGTGGATAAAACCGTCCACTGTGATACATGGCTGTCAGTTCAGGGCTTAGGCGCCTCCTTGGCTTGCAATAGAGGTAACACAGTTTTAAGAGAGACAGCCTGATCTGTTTCAAGCACGGTGCTGCCTAACCGCGTAGGTGGCCAATAGCGCACCACTGACCGCCCCAGTATGTTCTTCACAGGAAGTGGCCCCCTGTAATGACAATCAACCACTTATATCAGGTTGTGTGAAGGGGTATAATGCCAGAAGATCTAGAACAATAGGCACCCTGTCCAAGTTTAGTCTCTCTATAATGCTCAAAAAAGTGTACAGCCAAAGGGATGTAGTATGCATAGTCTTTCTGCCTGACTAACATCCTATAAATATACATCGAACACCACTGACAAACCCACATCCAATCTGACACACCTAGTCCAAAAATGGTCCTTCCAAGCTTGAGTAGCATCTCTTCGGCTCGTCTGTAAGATTTGAGGTGAGAGGCTAAGCCCCACCTGAACTCAGGCCCTATAGTGATAAAACTACACCATCCACACTCTGTTCCATTCACAAACTTCACAGTTGCTGCACTTGCAAGGTGCGACAAAACACAAGATGGTGAAGTTGCATACCAGACATGAGAATCATAGCTGTTGTTCCGATTGTCACCCATGACAAACACATGACCTTCAGGCACATACTGCCACACCCCAACCCAAAAAGAAAACCTTGACGGTCAATACAACCTTTCTTGACTCGGAACACCTCTAGAGCTGTACTGCAATTCGACTGTTTCAGTACTTTCTGTCATAGATCTTCAGGGCCAGTGGACCTCCCACTGCTCCTGCCCTGAGGGAGTTCAAAGGCGACTCCTCTTAATCTTAGTCGAAGAGCTACCTAGTGATGTCCCCCATAGCCTTAACTCACAAATATACCATGGCCATAACAGTGAACTGTGAAGCTTCCAGAAGTTGCAAGCAAGCCAATATAAGTAACCCCTGACAACCACAGTTGACCTAATAGCAGGAAAGGTCAGGAGACAAGACACAAAGGATCAGAAACTCAAAACATGGGCACTTAGGCATGAGACACTCCTATGTTGAGATCTGACACCTGACTTCCTTAGTGCACAGGACAAGCTAAATGGCACTTGTTTACTTTTCAAGACAAATGCTAAAAGTAATCTGTAGCCAACCTTAAGGAAAACATCCCGTCATGGAGCTTACAGGGCATCGCCATGGGAGTCGATTCCCTTATAACAACATCGTGATGGTTTTCAATAGCCAGCCAGCAGCCGTCCTGAAGATAAGGTCTGATCGAGAGACTTGATGCCTAGACCATACCTAGTCACAGGTCTCTAAAATAAGGGGAGTAATGAGATCAATGGTTGCCAAGATACATACTATTTGTTTCATGTCATAGAAAGGCGGCTCGGCGATGAAGTCCTCATTTCTCACATGGCCGTTCACCACGAGTTTACCATTCAGCACCTGCATCCCAAGCCGTGACCAAACTACATTAGTTATGAATACTAGGGCCCAATGAAACCTCATTCGCATGGAATTAGCAACTGAGCATCATTTGGCTGAGTCCCATTCTAACAACAAGTGCCACACATTCATATTCAGCTCTACCCTACACTCGTGTGCAACACCGGACCTTCCGGTACACCCATGACAAGAACTAGTTATCTTACTTAAGTGAATGCATGCATCAATCCACAAGATAAAGTCTATGATTGAAATTTGTGGTCCCAAAACATACTCAGAAGTGGAGGTTCATCTATCAAACTGAGGACACTCATAGCAAGACTGAACCTAACTCCATCAGGGATCAATAATTTTCCTTTCCCAAGTACATAAAGACACACATTCATCACATGTAGACAGAGCCAAAAATTGGTTCAGTCTATAAAACAGCTGCAAAGTCAGAGAACCATACAGGTGGAAGTAGCAAAACCTCCTTTTTCAATTTGGAAACAATTTCTTTAGTGACACACAACAGACACAAGACGGAGGCAAATTGAGAGAGGTGTGGTTCAGCAAATTCGGTGCACACATACATGTCACTATATCTTATGCACAGGTAGAAAAAGTCGTGGCGAAGTAACAGCATGCACAATACATTTGTGCCATATGTAGAGAATGACTCAACGCAGTAATGGTTGTCACTGGGATGCAGAACACAATGATTGGGAACTTGCATTTGCTTTCATCCACATACCTGCACAAGGTCACCTGCTTGTGCAACTATCCTTTTGATAAACACCTCCCCGGACTTATAACCCCTTTCCTGTAAGAGACAATCCACCATCCTCCAGTCAGCTATCGTGATCCCTGAACCACAACAGAGCCATAACAAGACAAGAGAACAATAACCTTCTGACTACAGATTTGCAGACAGTTTATGAAGTATTTGCAAATGTTGACAGGCACAAAATCGTCACCTTAAGAACTTCAGGTGCCTTGAAAATGACAATATCGTTCACACTGGGCTTCCTGAAATAATAAGACACCTGTCATGTCCACAAATCGCACCGCCCATCAAATACAATTCATCAAACCTGTAATTGCCTCCCTGCTAAACTAAACTCCTTGCAATCATCTTGAACACGGCTTCTACAGCCAACCACCAAAGCAGAACAAGGACTTAAGGCATGAGAACTGAGCCTATGTATCATAACAAAATCTCTAAGACGAAACCGCCACAACTGCTGGTCTGTGCAGGCATCTACACCGCAACTGCAGAGATGCTCAAATTTCAGCTTTCTGCTCTCAAGGTTCCATATATTAACCAGGAATTGATATTGCATCCCCTTAAGTGCAACTTAAATCTCCTAATATGAAAGAAAGATCAGAATTGAATGTGGTAGGTAGGAAAACAGTCAAAAAAGGATACCTTGCAGGGGGCAGAGCAGATTGGTAGGTTATAATGAGTAAAATGCACTGGACATGAGAACAAACATGACGAGTACACAGAAGCCTCAGCAACACATTCCATACTAGGGAAACAAGGAACTATACCTTCTCAGCAATGATGCGATCTCCAACCTCAAAAGTAGGATACATGGAGAGTGAAGGAATGAATCTAGGTTCCGCAATAAACCATCTGAAAAGCACCGAGATGGCAAAAGCTGCAATAATTGTCTTGCTGTCATCAGACGTAAGACTAACCCAATCAGGTAGCCAGCTAACCCTGTCGCTTCCTGCTTTAGTATCTTCTATCTTTGTTTCAGTGACCTCATTCTGGGAGCTTCTAAGACTATCGTTGGAGTCGAAATTCTCTGATCCTTCTCCACCCCAGCCGCCTCCTCCTCCTCCTCCTCCTCCGTCACCATCTCCCAAGGACAGGCCAGAGCTCTCCTCGTGATGCACATTGGCGCTGGAGCCGTCACTCAAGGCATTGAACGACACCAAAGACCTCCTGCCCTTGCCAGGCCAAGGAGATTGAAGAAACTCATGGCATGGCAACCTTTTCATGCCATCAATAAGAGGGAAACTAGGGATTCCTACCATACCGGCTCTGTGAGCCCTTGGAAAAGAAGCTGAAGGCACTGAAATCCTTCGATAAGTATGGGATTTGAAAGAATGTGTCTGCAAGATAGGTGAAATGTTTCTCGAAGATCCTGTTTTGACTGAGTTTGATATTAAAGAATTTGATTGACGGAGCCCACTCACAACAGCAGTTACTCCTGGCGTTTCTCCTCCAAATACCCCCGTCTCGCGAGCTCCTGGTGCTAATACCTCCTCCCATGCTTGACAAGACGAAGCTCGTATAGAGACAGGATGGTTAGGTCCAAGATTTGCGTGTTTGCCACATAGGCCCTTCCCCAATTTCGGCTTTGGCCACCGGAACTCCGTGTCCACACTCAAATGCTTCACACTCAGGTTACCATAAGTGTGATTCACCACAAAGTGTGAACAGGAGACAACAACATGGACAGCCATAACGAAAAGTTTCTGAAAGAAATTCCACGAAAGAGACAGTGCTCTGATTATGAATGCCAAGATAGCTAGGCTTACAAGGACAACCCCATCGTGAATCAACCAGCAAGAACAACGGCTGTAGTTGAAAATCTCGCCGACGAAATCAGCCGAGCTTTGAAGACACAAACAACAGCTCTCCCATCTATGTGCGTGCTTTCGTATCAGTGCGAGCGAGACGATAGAAACACACTTGAAAGAAAGAACCGCAAGTCCCACTTCACGCAACAAGAACGGAATGGACCAAGCGACCGGTCGGTAGCTTATCAGTGGAGGCTGTCAAACTCGTAATCGTCGGTCAAAGAATATCCCGCGACAGACGGATCACACAATGAGAATGAAGCAAGATCCAAGGCACCAGTCCGACAACAAGAACAAGAACAAGAACAAGATGCAAAGGTGCGCAGAGTCGCGCAGCCTTTCGTGAGGCAGGCCCTCGTTCGCAGACGCCAGAGAGCCTCGCACACACAGAGACAGTGAAAAGAGAGAGAGAGAGAGACGAACGCGTGCGCCAAAACCCCGCCCGCCATCGCCATCCATCCCGGCCATCCAACGGCCCTGATTGCGTCGCGTTGACTCCGGATGGTCTTCACTCTCCACCGCTAATTTTATAATCACTATTATTACCAGGCATTAAATCCTATTTTTTGAAAAAACGAATTATCCCAAAATAAAATTTAAAAACTCACTTTATTGAATTTGTTTTATCATTTTGTAAGTGGGGACAGTGGGCATCAAGTCGTTTATTTAGTTGTGTAATTCAGTGACAGACATTTTTTAGGTTAGTTAACGGTTTCGCAATGGAGTGTGGACGAGTGGCACGATGGTAGATTATATGGTACATATAGTAAATAATATATATTTGAAAAAAGGAAGTATCGCAAGAAGCAGCCCGCTGGTAGCCTGGTGCAATATTTTTTAACAACCTTAGACAAGACAAGGAAGTTGTAGCTCGGAAGTGGTTGTGGGTTCAATATGGGGTCAACAGACACCATTATTTTCGCTTACTGTCATACCCGGCCCACCTTCTATCCCTCTTCTAAGGAAGGCAGAGTCCTGGGGATGAAGAGACACCATAATTTATGCTTCCTTCAAGAGGCGTCATCCTTTCAATAACCTGGTCTTGAGTTTTAATTGGATACCCCTCTCAAACGCAAGTGTTAGTACTCTCTTCCTAGTGGAGTATGAGTCTCTCCAAGCCTGATCTCTTGCTTTTGCTAATAATTTACGCGTTTTTCTCTCTACCTCTTGTCTCTATCTAAGCCCTCATGTGAGAGTTGTTAGAACATGAGCACACTTTTTAGCAATGCATGAGGGCAGAAAAATGGAGGCATGAGCACAAAAAACCGCAAAAGGGTACCATGGTTTCAGAGAATTAGAATATAAAGGACAAAAAGGGGCAGTAGCCGTAAGGCGAAGTGGCTCTTAGTTACGCCGGCTTCCGCCATAGTCTTCTCTCTCTATATATATAAAGGCACATAGGGCGAATAGACTCTCTTACTCTATATTTATAAGTTCCATATATTCACAAAAATAATAATAATAATCACAAATTGATATTCTGCAAACGAATAACACAGTAGGGAAAACAAAGTTTTTTTTTTTTTTAAACATAGTTACAATATCAACACCATCTAAAGCACACGATAATCAAATAGTTAGTTCAACAATTTAATGTAGTAAAGCACACCACCGGTTTCGCCAGCAAAAGAAATCCAAAATCTAGATTTTCCAAGATTGTATTAAGGAAAATTGGATGACATCCTCATTGACGAGGTGTCACTTGAAGTCATCTTAATTTATTTTGCTAATAAATTTCTACACATATTGTTGCGGAAGATAATAGGAATAATGTAAGAACTTAATGCAAGCGCGTCAGGACGGTCCAGCCCTGACACCCGTACCGCCGGTTCTTCGCCGCCGGCAGACATCAAAAGGCAACCGGCTAGGCTCGGTCAATCCCTCCCCACCCCCGCCCTCATCCCATCGGCGTCGTCGCCCCCTGCGTCGTCATTCTATGACACCAGTCCGCCGCTTCCAGCAGTCCGCCAGTTCCCTGTAACCCCCGCCCCGGGTTCAACCATCACCCCCATGTAACCCTCTGTAGCTCCGCCGAGTGTAACCCATACCACCATGTAACCCTCTGTAACCCATATAACCCCATGACCCTCTGTAACCCTCACCACCATGTAACCCTCTGTAACCCTCACCACCATGTAACCCTCTGTAACCCATGTAACCCTCTATAACACCGCAGAGTGTCACCCCCACCCCTATGTAACCCTCACTACATGTAACCCTCTATAACACTTTGCAACCCATGTAACCCTATGTAACCCTCTGTAACCCATGTAATCCTCTGTAACACCGCAGAGTGTAACCCTCACTCCATGTAATCCTCTGTAACCCTTTGTAACCCATGTAATCCTCTGTGACCTTCTGTGACCTTCTGTAACCCATGTAACCCTCTGTGACCCTTTGTAACCCTCACCACCATGTAACCCTCTGTAACACCGCAGAGTGTCACCCTCACCCGTATGTAACCCTCACTCCATGTAACCCTCTCTGACCCTCTCTGACCCTCTATATCCCTCACCAGGTGTAACCCTTACCACCATGTAACCCTCTGTAACACCGCAGAGTGTCACCCTCGCCACCATGTAACCCTCCGTAACCCTCACAAACCCTCTGTGACACCGCAGAGTGTCACCCTCGCCACCATGTAACCCTCCGTAACCCTCACAAACCCTCTGTGACACCGCAGAGTGTCACCCTCATCCCATGTAACCCTCACTCCATGTAACCCTCACAAACCCTCTGTGGCTCTGTAACCCATGTAACCTTCTGTAACACCGCAGAGTGTCGCCCTCACCCCTTATGTAACCCTCACTCCATGTAACCCTCTGTAACCCATGTGACCCTTTGTAACCCTCACCACCATGTAACCCTCTCTAACACCGCAGAGTATCACCCTCACCCGTATGTAACCCTCACTCCATGTAACCTTCTCTGACCCTCTGTAACCCTCACCACCATGTAACCCTCTGTAACCCATGTAACCCTCTGTGACCCTCTATATCCCTCACCAGGTGTAACCCTTACCACCACGTAACCCTCTGTAACACCGCAGAGTGTCACCCTCGCCACCATGTAACCCTCTCTAACCCTCACAAACCCTCTATGACACCGCAGAGTGTCACCCTCACTCCATGTAACCCTCACAAACCTCTGTGGCTCTGTAACCCATGTAACCCTCACCACCATGTAACCCTCTGTAACACCGCAGAGTGTCACCCTCACCCCTATGTAACCCTTATTCCATGTAACCCTCTCTGACCCTCTGTAACCATCACCACCATGTAACCCTCTGTAACCCATGTAACCCTCTGTGACCCTCTATATCCCTCACCAGGTGTAACCCTTACCACCATGTAACCCTCTGTAACACCGCAGAGTGTCACCCTCGCCACCATGTAACCCTCCGTAACCCTCACAAACCCTTTGTGACACCGCAGAGTGTCACCCTCCTCCCCATGTAACCCTCACAAACCCTCTGTGGCTCTGTAACCCATGTAACCCTCTATAACACCGCGGAGTGTCACCCTTACCCCTTATGTAACCCTCACTCCATGTAACCCTCTGTAACCCATGTAACCCTCTGTGACCCTTTGTAACCCTCACCACCATGTAACCCTCTGTAACACCGCAAAATGTCACCCTCACTCCTATGTAACCCTCACTCCATATAACCCTCTGTGACCCTCTGTAACCCATGTAACCCTATGTGACCCTCTATATCCCTCATCAGGTGTAACCCTTACCACCATGTAACCCTCTGTAACACCGTAGAGTGTCACCCTCACCACCATGTTACCCTCTGTAACCGTCACAAACCCTCTATGACACCGCAGAGTGTCACCCTCATCCCATGTCACCCTCACTCCATGTAACCCTCACAAACCTCTGTGGCTTTGTAACCCGTGTAACCCTCACCACCATGTAACCCTCTCTAACACCACAGAGTGTCACCCTCACCCCTATGTAACCCTTATTCCATGTAACCCTCTCTGACCCTCTGTAACCCTCACCACCATATAACCCTTTGTAACCCATGTAACCCTCTGAGACCCTCTATATCCCTCACCAGGTGTAACCCTTACCACCATGTAACCCTCTGTAACACCGCAGAGTGTCACCCTCGCCACCATGTAACCCTCCGTAACCCTCACAAACCCTTTGTGACACCGCAGAGTGTCACCCTCCTCCCCATGTAACCCTCACAAACCCTCTGTGGCTCTGTAACCCATGTAACCCTCTGTGACCCTTTGTAACCCTCACCACCATGTAATCCTCTGTAACACCGCAGAATGTCACCCTCACTCCATGTAACCCTCTGTGACCCTCTGTAACCCTCTGTAACCCATGTAACCCTATGTGACCCTCTATATCCCTCACCAGGTGTAACCCTTACCACCATGTAACCCTCTGTAACACCGCAAAGTGTCACCCTCGCCACCATGTAACCCTCCGTAATCCACACAAACCCTCTGTGACACCGCAGAGTGTCACCCTCATCCCCATGTAACCCTCACTCCATGTAACCCTCTGTGACCCTCCGTGGCTCTGTAACCCATGTAATCTTCTGTAACACCGTAGAGTGTCACCCTCACCCCTTATGTAACCCTCTGTAACCCATGTAACCCTCTGTGACCCTTTGTAACCCTCACCACCATGTAACCCTCTGTAACACCGCAGAATGTCACCCTCACCCCTATGTAATCCTCACTCCATGTAACCCTCTCTGACCCTCTGTAACCCTCTGTAACCCATGTAACCCTCTGTGACCCTCTATATCCCTCACTAGGTATAACCCTTACCACCATGTAACCCTCTGTAACACCGTAGAGTGTCACCCCCATCCCTATGCATCCCTCACTCCTTGTAACCCATGTAATCCTCTGTGACCCTGCGTAACCCGTGTAACCCTCTGTGACCCTGTGTAACCCATGTAACCCCATGTAACCCTCTCTGACCCTCTATAACCCATGTAACCCTTTGTGTCCCTCTATAACCCTCACCAGGTGTAACCTTCACCACCAGGTGTAACCCTCAGTAACCCTCTATAACACCGTAGAGTGTCACCCTCACCCTTGTGTAACCTCACTCCATGTAACCCTCTGTGACCCTCTGTGACTTTCTGTAACCCTCACCAGGTGTAACCCTCACTAGGTGTAACCCTCACCACCATGTAACCCTCCGTAACCCGTTTATCCCTCTGTAGCACCGCTAAGTGTCACCCTCACTCCATGTAACCCTCCCATGTAACCCTATGTCACCCTCTGTAACCCATGTAACCCCATGACCCTCTGTAACCCTTTGTAACCCATGTAACCCTCTGTTATTCCGCGGGGTGTAACCCTCACTCCATGTTATCCTGCATCGTGTAACCCCAATGTAAGCTTGTATCATGTTATCTCATATACCCCTCTCCGTGTAACTCCAGTTCCTCGTAACCCCATCATCCCTGTAACCCTCTGCACGTCAGCCCTTTAGCTCCGCCTCGTGTAACCCTCATTGTGCAACTCTCACATTGTAACCCCACCATGTAACCCCGATACTGTATCAATCCCCTCCATGTAACCCCCGATTGTGTCACTCATAGCTCGTGTCACCCCGGATCCTTTATCCCCAACGCATGTCACCCCTGTTCGTGTAGCCCCTTGGTGCCCGGCAAAAATTGGCGGGCTCCAAGAGGTGTCAGATATTTTGAATTCAAACCTGGGTTACACGATTCGGTGACATCAAAACCCACGTGTAACTCCATCATCGCTCGTCATTTTCACCAGGTGCGTAGACGACGTGCAGTCCCGAGGGCTCCGCTGCGTTGCCCGCGTGTGTTATTGCGATTTGTACTGTACTGGTGGTACTGTTGCTGCTAATGGCATGTGCTGCCGCGAAGGTGCTAGACGAGGAACGCAAAGCAGCATTGGAATCAAATGGTTTGAAAGATGAGGCGGGAGAACTCTGTCATTTGCAGCATTTGGTATCTCATTTGAAATGCATCCTACAGCTGCCCATAGACGGGCTTTTCAATCACACAAACCTCCGTTGGATACGCCAGGTTTCCCAGGGAAAAGGGAAACGGATATCCATCGAAGTAGCTGTCGTTCCATGGTCTCGCATTCCTGATTTTCTGGAGGGAGAAAGGAGTAGAGTGGATGGGAAGACCCAATTTTATGTTCAAGATCGAAGGTACCGTGAGTTGCCAGATTTGACAACACCGCGTGCAAACAGTTATCGTCAGTGGCATAAGTAAGTCACTTATGAGGGTTGTATAACATTCCCAGCCCCACTTCTTTCTGCTAGCCTAGCAAAGTCGTATATGGCGATAACCCTCCTCGCTTTATATGCTTTTTTTGCAGGTACCACTGCTGCTACGGCCCGATAGATAGGCGCACAGACCCGCCGATTGTGAAGAAGAAAGAAAAACCGATAGCAGCCTCCGATAATCAAAAACCAGTCAAGCGAATCAGACGTAAGGCAGCGGATTTCGGAGAGTCATACAAACGTGGGTGTACGTGTAGCTTCAAAGTTGGCCAGTGTTTTCTAGATTCAGAGTTGGCAATCATCACATACTTCCAGAAACAGCATGTGGATGCAAAAGGAAAGCCATGTCATGGTTCAGCTGACCCCTCTTCCCATTTCTCGCGATTCGTGCATGCCCCTCGTCTCAGCCAAGATATGAAACAGTGGATCGTCGATAGTCTTCGCAGTGGCCTATCTCCAGCTATGATTATGACACAACACACTCAACAGCTCCAGGAAGCTTGTGCGTCTCAGCCAGGCATGGAGTGGAGTCGCGATTGTTTCTTGTTCGAGTACGACGTGAGAAACATTGCCGACAAGCTTGCGATTGAGAGTTACAAAAAACATCCAGATGATGCACAAAGTGTATGTATGTGGGTCGATAGCAATCCTGAAAGCGTCTTCTTCTACCATGAAGAGACAGCGCCAGTGGCGGGTGATTTGAAGTTCGTAATTGGAATACAAACGGAGTGGCAAAAACAGAAAATGATCGACCTGGGACACAACCGTGTGGTATCCTGCGATGCAACATTTGGGACCAACGAAAATAAGGTATTCGTGTCACGCTTTACCTTTCATTGCATTCTGAAATGTGAGTGCCATGCAACTGTTGCCAATATTATAACACTCACCTTATTCATTTTTGTACCATTGCGACATTGCAGTTCCCAATGTATACCATGATGGTGTTCGACGAATGGCTCAACGGCATACCTGTTGCTTATATTATATCAGCGAGAAACAAAACGACTGACCTGAGCCCCTGGATGAAACGTCTTCGCGACCGACTTCTTCAGAGCAAACCAGATTGGAGGCCAAATGCTTTTGTTGTCGACGATGCAGACGCAGAAATCAATGCTATCAGGTACACGGCTAGAAGTGAGTCACATAGTAATTCACACTACAAGTTGCATGCACGAGGGGTTTCATGGATCGGGCTACACTGCTGCTAGTTACACTGAGAATCACAGTAAGAGTTAAACTGCCAGTTACACGAGGGGGTGCATTGCTGCCTGTAACACTTGGAGTTACACTGTCAGTTGCTTGAGGGGTTACATGGATTGGGTTGCAGTGCTGTCTGTTACACTGAGGGTTACACTATCAGTTAGACAGATGGTTATACTGCCTTGAGTTGGACGGAGGGTTACACTGCTGTGAGTTAGACCGAGGGTTACACTGCTATGAGGTAGACAGAGGGTTACACTGCGAGTTACACTGGGAGTTACACGGCGTGTCATCCGCAGTCCTGCATGGATTAGGTTGCACTGCTATAGCATGTGAGTTACACTGGGAGCATCGCAGAGGGTTGTATGGGTTGGGTCGCTCTGAGAGTTACACGGTGTAACATGGATTGCGTTACAGCGCTGCGAGGGGTTATATGTGTTGGGTTACACTGCTGTGAGTTTCACTGATAGTTACATGACCAGATGCACGAGGGGTTACATGAGTCACACTACTAAGAGTGACACTTTGAAGAGTTACACTTCTACGAGTTACACTGCGAAGAGTTCCTCTGATAAGAGTTACACTGACAAGAGTTACACTGATGGATTGGGTGGCATTTGATGTGTGTGCGTGCAGGGAATCGTTTGGGGACGTAGCGATATTTCTATGCCTTTGGCATGTTCGCCGCGCTTGGCTGAAACATTCGTGGCGTAAGATGCCCGATCCATACACTCGCAATGCTGTTTTGAAACAGCTTGGCGACGTAATGTACGGCATTAACGCCTGTGTGGGAGTCACCCCAGAAGAGTGGGCGCTGAGCGACTGGAAGATTTGAATTATTCCTATCCGCTTGCGCGTGACTTCCTACGTTACATCAGAATGGAATGGGTCCCAAAACTGAGCATGTGGATCACGGGGGCTCGTTATATTCCCCACGCAAGTCAGGATACTAATGCCGCAATTGAATCTTGGCACGGAAATTTGAAGGCTCGTTTACGCTCGGGAAAGCAAAGGCTTGATGGCAGGAGAATCGATTGGCTGATCAGCGAACTCGTGGGTCCTGTTCTAACCCACTATTGGTATAGAGATAACTTGAAATCGAAAGGCTTCAAAAGGAATGTACGACAGGAGGAATTTATCAGTAATGTTGTTTGGACTGCAAGGGAGATCCCTGATGTCAATGTTCATTTGCCCACTGTTCCTGGTCATCCGGCGATTGTGGATAGTGTTCAAACGGCCGGTCGAAGCTACACAATCTATGCACCTGCGACCACCTGGGCTTGTTGCGATTGTCCATGGGCTTTGAAGGGTAACTTGTGCAAACATCAAATCCGCGTTCTTCAATTGATGAAGCCAAATCTGAAGGAAGGGCTTATTGTGAAGCTCTGTGGCACAAAGCTCGGGACCATTCATGGAGGTCTTCACATGTTGATGAAATCGGAACTTCCAGATATTGATGCAGAGGAGGAAGTTGTGAATCTAGCAGAGCCTACGGAGTGCTCAGCATCATCCCAGCGTGGTCGGCAGGAGCCATCGGATGTTTCATCAATTGAATCTGAGATGAAGTCCCTGTCGCTTCTTGGCAATGAGAGTGAAACAATGCGCAAACATTTGCTTGCCGAGCTTCGTTGTGTTCGTGGGAGGCTGTCCACTTTACAAGTTAGAATCGACAAAGGTCTGTTGCACCCTCTTCAAGCAGTTCCATTCATAAAAAATGATGATGGAAACAACATGTCCCTTGCCAGGAAAGTAGATTTTGTAGACCGGTTCCGTAGTAAGTGACCATTGAGTCCATTGGCAATGACACTTATTTTGTGATCACCAAGTTTAATATGAAGTACATGTCTGTTCATGGGTTGTTATTCACTTTGCCATTCCATCCACATTCAACCTATGTAACCCACTCAATGGGACACCCATGGGCCGGGGTGACACACCGCAGGGTTACACTGTCTGGGGTTTCATAACGTAACATAGCTCTACTTAGTGTAACTCGCATCTGTGGTACTCCACACAGTGTAACACAGATGAGTGTGAACCTCTTCAGTGTAACTCATTGTGGTGTAACTCCAAGTGTAACTGCAATGTAACTATCAACAGTGTAACCCAGTATGTAACCCCATAGAATATTGCTGTCAGTGGTGTAACTCTGAGAATTATAAGTCGATGACTACAATGTGACTACAGGGTCTGGGTTAGTCTGCCGGGGTTACATGACCCTTCAATACAGAGTGGGAAGATGCTGAAGTCGAGCACCTTTAGTCACCAACACTAGCCCCTGTATGTGTAACCCCTCTATGTGTAACCCAATTTGTGTGTAACCCATGGACGTGTAATCCATGAGATAGATAATCATTCCGTTCAACCTATGTTATGGACCAGTGTAGCCCTCCGGAGTGTAACTTGTTGTTGTGTAACCCCAAGAAGTATGTATCCCGACCACATGTAACCCCCATTGATGTCACCCCATCGCATGTAACCCATTGTACAATTTGGGGTGCACGCTATAAACCCCGATGCTACATCACCCCATCTTATGTATCCCCACGACACGTAGCCCTTGTATAGGCAACCCTGCCCACTTTCATTGTGCACAGTGTAACTTAGAACTGTGTAACCCTCTTGAGTGAGTGTAACCCAGAGTGTTGTAACTCCAAGAAGTATGTAGCCCGACCAGATGTTACCCCCACACTATTGTGACCCCATCGTATGTAACCCATTGTACATAGCCCTCATGTATGTAACCCCATGTAGTATAAATCTGAGAACTTCAGTGCACAAACACTTCAGTGCGAAAAAAATAAAAAATAAAACAAATGCGCATAGTCGAGGTGGGGTTACATGCCACGAAAGTATACTGTTTCAGCAACGTGACCCTGACATAGCCAGGAAGGCCCAACCATGTAACCCTAGGCCCATTGTATGTAACCCATAAGTGTAACCCCACGTTGTGAGACCCGGCATGGTGTAACCCATCACTTATGTGTGAACCCACAGAGTGTAAGCCCATTGCCCCAGGGCCCAAAGGTGTACCCAAGTACTTGTCTATGATTCCACTTCATGTAACCTTATAAGGTGTAAGCCCATTGCATGAAACCCAAACTGTGAAGTGTTACGAACAAACCACATAGAAGCAAAAATGCATCAAGAGACGCTATTTATTTCTTTGGCCATCTGACCAAGTCTTTGTCCATCTCGTCACACAGCCAACTAATCATATGAGTACGGGAAGCTATCATGGTTGACTCGTTGAACCAACTTGCAGTAAACGCCCGCCTATGACGGGTTCGATCTTCTGTGGTTTTCACATTGAACTTCCACTCCAAGTAAAATTGCACAAAACAAAGTGCATAATAGCCGCACTCCCAACAGCTCCGTTGCTGGGGGACACTGGCCTCAAACCATTCCATCCTCTCCATGACGTAACTGAAGTCATCAGATCCAGGCATGAAATCAAAGAACGCTATGGCAAAATTTCGCAAAATTCCTTCAATGAGTTTGGGTCGGGCAATGGTTTTATGGGAGTCCAAATGTACTATCCGACCTCGGCGCTCTAAAACAGCAACACTCCAGTGATCACTGCAACACAAACAAAGCCGTTACGTCAGAATAGAAAAAAACATCTCCAATGAAACCCATTGTGGTGTAACCCAGTAGTGTAACCCTTTGTACTGTAACTCTAAACGGTGTTACACAACTAGTCAGCAGTCACTAGTGCAACTCAGTCTAGAATAGAGGAGTGTAACCAACATGCTCAGTCAACGCTGAAATTACTTACTCGAAGACAATAGGGATGACAACCACGTCCACAAGATCTCGATTCTTTGTGAACACCATCCCTCGGGCATCCTGAGTGTACCATTCTTGCACCAACCCGAATAGCGTCTGCAGATCGTTACCATTGGTACGCATGACATGCCATTGGAAAGGAGCACAGATGACAAACTCAGGTGCAATAGCCTTAAACAATTTGGCCTCCAGAAGTTTGTTGTAACCCGAGAGCAATGCATCTGTGACAATTGCTCTTATTTTATACATCGGCTCAAAATCTGTCTCTTCCAAGTAAAACTGTAACGGACTAGAAGCCAAGAAGGCATCGCCATAATAAAACTTCACTTCGGGCGCCCCAGGAGGGTCCGACACCATTTGAACTTTGTCAAGTACCGTTGTTTTAGTCTGCACAACAAACCGCACATTACGAACATTACGATGCATCATACAAGAGTTATAATCAATATTCAAAATCAGAGAGGATCAAAGTACAATGAGGTACCTCGAACGCTCCCGCAAGTGCTTGGCAAGGACCTCTTGCTGCTGGACAGCGTCAACCTCCGAGATCCTTGCACTTTTGCCTTTCGGTTTGGTTCGCTGTTTTTTGGGTGCGACAAGAACAGATACTTCTTTGTCAGCGCTAGGGGGTTCAGCCAACCGCTTTCTTTGAGCAGGCGGCCGTTTTGACCTCCTGGGATTCTCTGCAACCCTGACAATGCCGCCGGTAGGGGGAATTTCTGAGCCAGAGGTGCCTTGTTCTGAGTTTGCTGCAAGTGCTGAAGACTGCACTCCCTCGTCTGAGACGTGCTGGGGAGGTGATTGACCAAGGGCAAAAGTGTCACAGCTCACCTCCTCGGTGCTACCCCTGTCAGTGTCACCCTTCTGTTCAAACCCCTTGTCATGTTTCTTAGTGTCACCCTTCTCTTCGGCTACCTCCTCAGTGTCACGATTCTCAGTGTCACCCTTCTCTTCGGCTTCCTTTTCAATGTCACCCTTCTCTTCGGCTACCTCCTCAGTGTCACTCTTCTTAGTGTCACCCTTCTCTTCGGCTACCTCCTCAGAGTCACGCATCTCAGTGTCACCCTTCTCTCCAGCTACCTTCTTAGTATCACTGGTCTCAGTGTCACCCTTCTCTTTGGCCGCATTATCAGTGTCACTCTTCGCAGTGTCACCCTTCTCATCGAGTTCCTTCCCAGTGTCACTCTGCGTAACAATCTTATGTGTGTCACCCTTGGCAGTGTCACTCTTCTGAGTGTCTAGATGCTCTGCAACATCCTTCTCTTCGTGACTCTCCACAGTGAAACGCTTCTCAGTGTGACCCTGCTTTGTGTCACCCTTCCAACTGACAACCTCCTCGGTGACACCCTTCCCCGTGTCACCCATGTCGATGTCACTCTTCTTTGCATCAACCTCCTCAATGCCATCCTTGATTGTGTCGCCCTTCTCCGCACCCTCCAAGACCATGTTGACTAGCGGAAGACCGTCATCCGTCGCGACTAGTGGCCGTGGCAAAGGAGTGTCACCTTCCACGACTAGTGGTAGTGGAATGTCATCCATGACAGTGTTACACTCACTGACATCTACCATGTGGGTTGGCTGTGGGGTGTCACCCCTATCAGTGTAACCCATGTCAATGTCACTCTCAACGGAAGTTGCAGTGTTCACGGGCAATGGTGTGTCACCCACGACAATGTCCCTCACGGCATTGTCAGCCACACCGGTATCCGCAGTGTCACCCTCAGGTGCAGTGTAACCCTCCTTCCCTATTGCTCCTCTCTGCACAGTGTCACCCTCAGGTGCAGTGTAACCCTCCTTCCCTGTTGCTCCTCTCTGCACAGTGTCACCCTCAGGTGCAGTGTAACCCTCCTTCCATGTTGCTCCTCTCTGCACAGTGTCACCCTCAGGTGCAGTGTAACCCTCGGTTTCAGGGCATCCTCCCCTTGCAGTGTCACCCTGCGCATCAATGGGACCCACGAAGGCTGGGTCATTCTGAGAGAGGTTGACCACATGATCCTGACAAATACTTACATTGCTGCATCGAGGGTTCAACCCAACATCTCTAGATTCAAAGTCATACACAGACTCTGGGTCAAGCGGGTCCCCGATTCTTCGATTAAGACCTTCAAAAGAAATGACTGGGGCTGCGGACAAAGAGGTTCGCACTTGGGTGTTCCACCTTGATGTATCATCTTCAATATCAGTATCAGTATCAGAATTCATGGGCAAATCCCGCGTCAAGTCTGCTAGGTTCACCCCTAAGTGCAGCTGGGTTGAGTACAATTCACCAACCTGCGACAAAGATACAACGGTAGATTGACTTGGAATGATGTCCTCGTCATGTACATCGTCGCTCTGCGGGGCGGAAATTGGCCCATTGCTCGTCTGCGCGCCCCCTACGCCCCCTGTATCGCATTGTGGAGGGGCCCCATACACAACTTCGTGAAGCTCACGTTGAGCCTCAAAAAGGTTTTTGAACGCATTGGCGACTTGATTGGTCATGAGCTCGGACTCATCTGCATCGGGGAAAAGACAAAGGTTTTTAGTCGTGGAACGAGGTTTTTGAAAGTGCAAGGGTTACACTATGTAAGGGTTACACTGACTAGGACAAGACACTGGTTCGGATTACACGATGTGGGTTACACCACCCTGTTAGAGACAGTAGTTTGCAATAGGTTATACTACCATGGGTTACACTACTGAGATTACACAACGAGAGGGTAACAAATCTAGGGTAACACAGCGAGGGGTACCATTAGGGGTACACTGATTACAGGGTTACACACAACAAGGGTTACACTGAGTACAAGGTTCCACATAACGAGGGTTACACTGATTACAGGGTTACACACAACGAGGGTTACACTGAGTTACAAGGTTCCACATAGCGAGGGTTACAATGATTACAAGATTACACACAAAGGGGTTACACGACGAGAGGGGTGACAGTGGATGGAGTAACACTTACAGAGATACCTAGGCACTACAGACCCAAGGTCTCTCATATACTGGATGCCCAAACGCGCATTGAAGTCCATTTCTGTTAGTGATTCGCTGAAGAGGCCACAACACCAAAGCTGGATAAACGATTCTCTCTGTTGGATCGCAAAGTGATGGGCGGCGCGACGACGGCTTGCCTTGCAAAACTGTATAGCTCCGTTGATCTTAATTGACCGGTCACCCCACTCTTCTGTACTCAAACTCGATCTTAAGTCTTCGAGCTCAGAATCCAAGGTCGCAATTCCGTCACCAGGATGTGCAAAGTACATCAGACTAAAGCCGTAATACTCATCGACCAGGTCCTTCACCTTTGAGGCCGTAAGAGCACTTTCCAGAAGTTCAGTCGTGAACCCCAACCTGGGATGCGTTTGGGAAACTGACCTGCCATGATTTCTTACATCGTTGTGGGCCAGAATTCTCAAAAGGAGTGGTGGCGGTCCAATGTGCGGTTTGGTGAGATTCTCCATTTGACTGATCAATCCTTCGGCAAAATCACGAGTAAATTCCAACGGATCTGGAACAACCAAACCTTTGATTCCATCTACAGTAATAGTGATGACAAGAGGATTTGAAGTTCTGGCATCGTCAAGGTCGGTATTGCCAACAGCTAGTTCGTCCATCGTGTCATCATCATGTGAGGCTTGGCTCTCTCGATGGACTCGTGTAAGTCTCCCACCTTTTTTCTTTTTCTGCTTTGGCATGTCAGGATGCCCAATGCTCTCTAAATACTCCTTCACCCGATTCAATTCCTCTATCATTAACGGACCATGATCCAGCTGGGCAGTAAACGCCTTGTGGGCAGCAACAAACACTGTCCATATCATCGCTTCTAAGATGATATCGAGCTCCCTGCGCAATACAGCGTGAGGGGTTACACCAGAGAAAAAGGTTACAGCACGAGGGGTTACACATGAAAATGGGTTACAAACAAGATGGGCTACACGGGGTTACACAGAGGTGGGTTACACACCATAGGGGTTTTTAAAAGGGGTCCTCTGTAGGTGGGTTACACTCTGGGTTACACGCCACAGGAGAGACAGGGGGGGTAACACAAGGGGTTACATGGATAGACAACAGCCCAAAATTTGAAAAACAGAGAAATGGCAGAGAATGTAACCCTCATTCCATGTAACCCTCTCTGACCCTCTGTAACCCTCACCACCATGTAACCCTCTGTGACCCTCTATATCCCTCACCAGGTGTAACCCTTACCTCCATGTAACCCTCTGTAACACCGCAGAGTGTCACCCTCGCCACCATGTAACCCTCACTCCATGTAACCCTCACAAACCCTCTGTGGCTTTGTAACCTATGTAACCCCTCTGTAACACCGCAGAGTGTCGCCCTCACCCCTTATGTAACCCTCACTCCATGTAACCCTCTATAACCCATGTAACCCTCTGTGACCCTTTGTAACCCTCACCACCATGTAACCCTTTGTACACCGCATAGTGTCACCCTCACCCGTATGTAACCCTCACTCCATGTAACCCTCTCTGACCCTCTGTAACCCTCACCACCATGTAACCCTCTGTAACATCATACACGTGTAAACTATCCGACGGCCGAATGGAGGTTTAAATAGAGGCCGAAACCCTAATTTGCTCTCTCCATCCGTTTTTCAGATTCCTAGCTCGCTCGTTTTTTGCTTTGGGGCATCAGCTTTCTGCAATTCCCATGGTGCCCAATCGGCTTCACACATCAATGCAAAAGATTTGTAGTTCATTCAGTTCAGTATGGTCATCCCAGCAACATACAAGACAACGCTTTCCGCGCAACGATCCGTCAAATCTATTACTACGGTTTTCTCTACGATTGATACGGTTGTCTCTATTCTTTTTCTTTCTCAATGTCATTCTTGTTGTTTTGTCACCGTCCCCGATGGCTATGGTATTCCTAAGATCCGCATTAGGAAAGGGTTTTGTTTCTTTCGGCCTAGCCATGCAAGCAACCGCTCATTTGACGGGGTGCCCATTCACTCTCCTCTCGTGTATCTTTTGTTCACACACCAGCCGGGGCAGCCTACTCATCGCTATTATGGATGCAATACGTATCGAATCATGCGTGTTTTGCAAGCACTGTCAACCGGTTACATGTCTGATGGTTTATATGACTACCTCACGTGTGCTATGGTTACACACAGGGGGTTACACGGTGTTTTCTTTCTCAATACATGCTAGCTTGGTAGACGGTTTAGTAATGGAGGTTTAGATGGGGTTGACATGTTTGATGGGTTACGTGGATGTTGCGCTCGCGGAGCCACATAGGCTAGGGTTACATGGGTGGGGCATTACATTGACCATGTTTACCTGGAGGTTGCATACTAATGGTTTGATATGATAGGGTTACATCGATGTTGTGTTCGGGAGTCACATAGACTAGGGGTACATGAGGTTGTGACGAAGGGTTACACTCGACGTGCCTGGCATGCGGGTAACGGCCGGTTTGTCGCGCTCACAAGTGTAGGGTTACGGGTTACACTCCGCTATTCCGGGTGACACCGGGATTGCAACTCATACACGTGTGAGTCAGTGCGGATATAATTGATTGCAAGCCGCCAGATTTTAATGAACCGCCGTCTTTCGCTTAACCGACGTGCCTTTACGGGTGACATCTAGCTAGCTTCGTTCGTTCTTTGATCATTGTTCAGTTTTCCCCTTCTCGCAGCCTATCATATTCTTCCTGCACTCCTTGCTGTGGTCTCCCTGTTGTGCGTTCTTCGGAATTCTCTTGGTCTTGGTCTTTTCTTGTCTTGTCTTTTCTTGCTCTTGCTCTTCTCTTCTCTTCTGTCAGCTTTTTCTTTTGTCATGGCTGATTGTTATTTGTTCCCTGGAGAGGCTACTATTCCATTTGATCACTTGAAAAGGGATGGCGAACGAGTTCGCTTCTGGTACACTGAGCATGAGCATGCTACAATGATCACGTACTGCCACACCAGGTGTAGAGAGGCCAAGGTGGAGGGAGCAAAGGGCCGGCCTAAGTTCAAATGTCCTTATTGTGGGGCAGTAAAGGTAGATAAGAGCAGATTGAATCGGCATATTGTCGATGGAACGGCCGCATGTATGGCCAGACCGAAAGGAACAAAACCGTTTCCTGATGCGGAGCTCAAGCATGCCATGGCTGTTGAAAATGTGATGAATTCTGTTCTAGCTTCTTCTGTTGATGCATATTATGCATGGATTCTGCAAAATAGGGTGGCTTTGGGTGAGATTGCAGATCCTATTGAAGTGCCTGCTGTTGTACCTTCTTCGGCTATTTCTGCTATAGAGGTTCCATCTTCTGGTGCTTCTGGTGAGGGTGACACTCTGCGGTGTTACAGAGGGTTACATGGAGGTAAGGGTTACACCTGGTGAGGGATATAGAGGGTCACAGAGGGTTACATGGTGGTGAGGGTTACAGAGGGTCAGAGAGGGTTACATGGAATGAGGGTTACATACGGGTGAGGGTAACACTCTGCGGTGTTACAGAGGGTTACATGGTGGTGAGGGTTACAAAGGGTCACAGAGGGTTACATGGGTTACAGAGGGTTACATGGAGTGAGGGTTACATAAGGGGTGAGGGTGACATTCTACGGTGTTACAGAGGATTACATGGGTTACAAAGCCACGGAGGGTCACAGGGTTACATGGAGTGAGGGTTACATGGGGATGAGGGTGACACTCTGCGGTGTCACAGAAGGTTACATGGAGGTAAGGGTTACACCTGGTGAGGGATATAGAGGATCACAGAGGGTTACATGGGTTACAGAGGGTTACATGGTGGTGAGGGTTACAGAGGGTCACAGAGGGTTACATACGGGTGAGGGTGACACTCTGCGGTGTTACAGAGGGTTACATGGTGGTGAGGGTTACAAAGGGTCACAGAGGGTTACATGGGTTACAGAGGGTTACATGGAGTGAGGGTTACATAAGGGGTGAGGGCGACACTCTGCGGTGTTACAGAGGGTTACATAGGTTACAAAGCCACAGAGGGTTTGTGAGGGTTATATGGGGACGAGGGTGACACTCTACGGTGTTACAGAGGGTTACATGATGGTAAGGGTTACACCTGGTGAGGGATATAGAGGGTCATAGAGGGTTACATGGGTTATAGAGGGTTACATGGTGGTGAGGGTTACAGAGGGTCAGAGAGGGTTATATGGAATGAGGGTTACATACGGGTGAGGGTGACACTCTGCGGTGTTACAGAGGGTTACATGGTGGTGAGGGTTACAAAGGGTCACAGAGGGTTACATGGAGTGAGGGTTACATAAGGGGTGCGGGTGACACTCTACGGTGTTACAGAGGATTACATTGGTTACCGAGCCACGGAGGGTCACAAAGGGTTACATGGAGTGAGGATTACATGGAGTGAGGGTTACATGGGGATGAGGGTGACACTCTGCGGTGTCACAGAGGGTTACATGGAGGTAAGGGTTACACCTGATGAGGGATATAGAGGGTCACAGAGGGTTACAGAGGGTTACATGGTGGTGAGGGTTACAGAGGGTCAGAGAGGGTTACATGGTGGTAAGGGTTACACCTGGTGAGGGATATAGAGGGTCACAGAGGGTTACATGGGTTACAGAGGGTTACATGGTGGTGAGGGTTACAGAGGGTCAGAGAGGGTTACATGGAATGAGGGTTACATACGGGTGAGGGTGACACTCTGCGGTGTTACAGAGGGTTACATGGTGGTGAGGGTTACAAAGGGTCATAGAGGGTTACATGGGTTACAGAGGGTTACATGGAGTGAGGGTTACATAAGGGGTGAGGGCGACACTCTGCGGTGTTACAGAGGGTTACATGGGGTACAGAGCCATAGAGGGTTTGTGAGGGTTACATGGAGTGAGGGTGATATGGGATGAGGGTGACACTCTGCGGTGTCACAGAGGGTTTGTGAGGGTTACGGAGGGTTACATGGTGGCGAGGGTGACACTCTGCGGTGTTACAGAGGGTTACATGGTGGTAAGGGTTACACTTGGTGAGGGATATAGAGGGTCACAGAGGGTTACATGGGTTACAGAGGGTTACATGGTGGTGAGGGTTACAAAGGGTCAGAGAGGGTTACATGGAGTGAGGGTTACATACGGGTGAGGGTGACACTCTGCGGTGTTACAGAGGGTTACATGGTGGTGAGGGTTACATGGGTTACAGAGGGTTCAGAGGGTTACATGGAGTGAGGGTTACACTCTGCGGTGTTACAGAGGGTTACATGGGTTACATGGGTTGCAAAGTGTTACAGAGGGTTACATGTAGTGAGGGTTACATAGGGGTGGGGGTGACACTCTGCGGTGTTATAGAGGGTTACATGGGTTACAGAGGGTTACATGGTGGTGAGGGTTACAGAGGGTCATGGGGTTATATGGGTTACAGAGGGTTACATGGGGGTGATGGTTGAACCCGGGGCGGGGGTTACAGGGAACTGGCGGACTGCTGGAAGCGGCGGACTGGTGTCGCAGAACGACAACGCAGGGGGCGACGACGACGCCGATGGGATGAGGGCGGGGGTGGGGAGGGATTGACCGAGCCCAGCCGGTTGCCTTTCGATGTCTGCCGGAGGCGAAGAACCGGCGGTACAGGTGTCAGGGCTGGACCGTCCTGACGCGCTTGCATTAAGTTCTTACATTATTCCTATTATCTTCCTATTGTTGCAGTAGGTCAATAGCCAACAATCAAGTGGGCGAAACAAAGCTAAGTAGGCGAAACAAAATGAACTATGACTACCATACTCACCTAGCTTATTAGGCACCGTGCCTAATAATTCATAAAAATGGAATATTATTATGCAGATTTGTTTTTATTATTTAGGCACCTCACCTAGGGAATTTTCAAACATTAGGCATGTATTACAGTCGACCTTGGATAATAATGAACAATTGTGTTCTTTCCACATATTTGGACATTTTGGTATTTTTCATAATTTTCGAGCAATTAGGTACTTCTCAAGAAAATTTTCCAAGTTTTAGGCCTATTTTCCAAAAATGTTCTAAATTTAATTAGGCACTTGATTTTGAATTAATTATTGCCTAATAAGCTAGGTAAGTACGGTGCTTTCACATGTTAGGGACTGCTACGAAATGACACATCACATGATAAAAAAATACAACAATTAATCATTAAGACCAAACACGTGTAGTTTATGCTCACATCAGGAAGCATTTCAAAAAGTTTCCCATTTCATATGGAGTGAGCAGATTTTAGTTTCGCCTTAGAATCTTCTATGAATATTCTTGGAGTTTTGGTATATCCTCTTATGCTGGCTTGAGCATGCTCGCTGAGGCATGAGCCTACTATGCATATGCTACCCAACCTCCCTCATGGGCTCCCTCTTTTCCTTATTTGCTTTGCTTCCTTTTTGGTTCTTAAGTTCTCACCCTCTTGTGGGCTTGTTCACTGGCTGTGCCCCGTTGTAGAGCCTTCACGGCTCCTATCAAGGTTATTTTTTCCTCGCTCATCTTTTAATGCAATTTCAAGGCTACCATCCATTTTCTTTATTGGCCCTGCCCGATAGGGTAGGGACTACACATCAAGTTGGCCAAAGTGACCTTAACCTTATATCATGGGTTGTTCCCATGAGACTTAATGGGAACATGAAAGTTTTTAGTTCCCAATTGGGCACAAGTTACACTCATTTTTTCATTTTTTGTTGGCCTTGAGCAGTGACTACATTAGCATGCATGAAGTACCTTATACCTCGAGTGGGTCCAGCTGGCACCGCTCCTTATGTTTTTAATGTCTTCTATTCGTGGCTGAATGTCTATGTATATTCATCTATTCATAGATCAAATGATAATATGTGTTTATATCCCAAGTGTCACATATTCTTTATGGCCTCAGAATTTTGTGTGGCCTCGTCATAATGAGGCTGGTCAGACGATGGGGCCCGCCGTCTCATTAATATAGGAGCAAACTACTTTCATGCAGGGAGGACTTAGAATTTTTTTGGGATATGAAATTTACAACTACCTCCATGCAGGTAGTTTTAGGATTTTCTACATGAAGGTAGTGGCAAAACCAAGTTGAAACTACATGTATGAGAGTAGTTACATACCCACCACCTCCATGGAGGTAGTTGTAGTCAACGCCTACCACCGGATCTACACATTCAGGGAGTGGAACTCGAGACCTGCATCGCCAGATCGCCATCGACCTACCACCAAACCACAACCTCCATTCGTGACTACATAGTGCCGTTTCTTTCATATACTAGGGCTTCGCGTTGCTCCGCACTACTAACGACGAATTCTGAGAACTAAGTTCAATTTTTCACAAAAAAGGGCTGGGTCATCCCCACGGTGTTTACATGCAGAGATCCCTTGTTTTGTTTTTTCCTGGAAGAAACATGGCGGATCTGCATCTCAACGTTCAATTTTCACAAGCCACATCAATCAATAACAACATACCCAAATACCCTTCCATTTGCTATATGAACTTTCAAGCATCCACCGTGGGATTGGATCTTGGTGGGTTAAGGCTAGCTTTTGACAATATTCATGTAAGTTCATCAAGGGCTCCATCCAAAGCCACACCACGAGAAACAACAAACATGTCCAAATTTAAGATGTTGAACAAACTTGTGCACAGGGCTGCCCCTCTCAGCAAGCTCATTAAAATTCGTATTCACTTCCATCTTCAAGCTTTGGAGAAGTTCCACCACCCAAACCCAGAATTAGGACAGCACTCTGATTTCCATCCACTGTCACCAGAATCAGTCAAAAATCACCCCTTCAGTCAAGTGCAATTGTGGGTTGACTTCCTACCTTTGCCGGGTAGACCCCACTATTAGGAAATGGTGGATGGTCTGAGTAGCTACACAGATCAAGGAATGAAGCAAGACACTAGCATCTTTCCAAGAAAACATCCTTTCACCAGTAATCACCACAAGAACAAATCCCATCTTCAAAGTGGTGGAAAGTAGTTAGCGTCCCATACAACAATTGCTCGGCCAACAATCTTTGAGATGAATTTGGTGGAGGTGTGGCAGTCTCCACACACTCGAAGATTCTTGATGAGTCATGCTGATCAGCCCAAAACCAATGGCAAGCTTCTCACTGTGGTGGCTAAGAGAAAATTCTTTTCCTCCACATCATGCAATAAAAAACGTGTGTCAGGCACATACCCCGCCTCCTTCATCTGCCCAGACAAACTTCTCAGCTCAGCATGGATTTCCTTAATTTTGGGATGCAACTTGTCATTTGGCTCCTTTTTAACCCCTCTGACCTTCATCATTCTTCTCACCTTTGCAGTATCATCCACTTGCCAGCTGCAACATGGATGTTTGATATAGCACCACATAAGTCGTGGCATCCTGTTCATCCCACTTGAGGATAGATGTTGCCACACATTCAGCCATCTCCACATTGCCATGGATTCTACAGGCACCAAGCAAGGCCTTCCACACCACAACATCTGGATTGATTGGCATTTTATTAATCAGGTCCACTGCCTCATCGAGTTGTCCCGCACGTCCAAGAAGGTCCACCATGCAGCCAAAGTGCTTCACTGTCAGATTGATACCATGATCTTCACTCAGGGAATCGAAGTAGCATCTTCCTTCATTCAGTAGGTCAGTGTGGCTGTAGGCAGAGAGAACACATATAAAGGTGATACTGTCCAGCTTCAAGCCTTTCTTTTACATTTCTTCAAATAGTTGTTGGACCTTCCTATGACAACCATGTTGGGCATATCATGCGATCATCGCATTCCACGACACCACATTTCATTCAGCCATATTGTCAAATACTCCCTTTGCATCCTCATTGCAGTCACATTTCGCATACAAGTGAACCAGGGCAGTGTCCAAAATGACATTTGGTACAATTCCAGCTTTGATGATGTCACCATGAACCTCTTTGCCCTTTTCCAGGACTGCCAGGCTTGCACACGCATTGCAAATGCACACAAACGTGATGTGGTCGGGCTTCACCCCTTCCCCCAGGCCTCCATCCCGCACCCCTGTTGTGCATATCCTACAAGCATGGCGTTCCATGACACCAAATCTCGTTCAGCCATATTGTTGAACACTCCCACCACATCCTCAATGCTCCCACATTTGGCATACATGTCTACGACGGTATTGTTCAGAATCACATTTGGTACAATTCCAGCTTTGGCGATGCAACCATGCACCTCTTTGCCCTTTTCCAGGGCTGCCAGGCTTGCACATGCATTGCAAATACAAACAAATCTGATGTGGTTGGGCTTCACCCCTTTGCGCAGAATCTGCTCATAGGTCTCAAAAGCATTCCTACCACACCCATGCTTGGTAAATCTTGCCAACATTATATTCCACGTAATCAAGATCGTTGAGGCATTCTGTTGAATGCTTCCGCATCTTTTGCTCATAGGTCCCCAAAGCCTCCATCCCACACCCATGTTGGGCATATCCTGTGATCATCGCATTTCACGACACCACATCCCGTTCAGCCATGTTGTCAAATACTCTCTTTGCAACCTTCATGCTCCCGCATTTCGCATACATGTCAACAAGGCTATTGTTCAAAATCAGATTTGGTACAACTCCAGCTTTCATATGTCAGCATGGACCTCTTTGCCGTTTTCCAGGGCTGCCAGTCGCGCACAAGCCTTGAGAATGCAAACAAATGTGACCTGATCGGGCATCACCCCTTGTTGTATCAGTTGATCATATGTCTCGAAGGCATTCCTACCACAACCATGCTTGGTATATCCTGCTACCATATTGTTGAACACTAGACAGGCCTCCCTTACACTCCCATATTTGGCATACATGTTAACAAGGGCAGTCTCCCAATTACTGTATGACGAAACTCCAGCTTTGATAATGTCAGCATGGATATCTTTGCCCTTCTCCACGGCCACCATGCTGGCACCAACATTGAGAACACAAATGAATGTGGCTTGCACACGCATTACAAATGCACACAAACGTGATGTGGTCGGGCTTCCCCCCTTCCCCCATCATGGACCTCTTTGCCCTTTTCCAGGGCTGCCAGGCTTGCACAAGCATTGCAAACGCTCACAAACGTGATGTGGTTGCATTTCACCCCTTCCCCCATCATTTGCTCATAGGTATGATCCAAGGCCTCCATCCCGCGCCCCTGCTGTGCATACCCTGTAAGCATCACGTTCCATGACAACAAATCTCGTTCAGCCATATTGTTGAACACTCCCTCCACATCCTCAATGCTCCCACATTTGGCATACATGTCCACCAGGGTATTGTTCAGAATCACATCTGTACAATTCCAGCTTTGGCGATGCAACCATGCACCTCTTTGCCCTTTTCCAGGGCTGCAGGCTTGCACACGCACTGCAAACGCACACAAACGTGATGTGGTCACGCTTCACCCCTTCCCCCATCATTTGCTCATAGGTCTCCAAGTCCTCCATCCCACGCCCTGCCGTGCATATCCTGCAAGCATCACGTTCCACGACAACAAATCTCGTTCGGCCATATTGTTGAACACTCCCTCTGCATCCTCAATGCTCCCACATTTGGCATACATGTCCACCAGGGCAGTATTCAGGATCACACCTGGTACAATTCCTGCTTTGGCGATGCAACCATGCACCTCTTTGCCCTTTTCCAAGGCTGCCAGGCTTGCACACGCATTGCAAACGCACACAAACGTGATATGGTCGGGCTTCACCCCTTCCCCCATCATTTGCTCATAGGTCTCCAAGGCCTCCATCCCACGCCCCTGTTGTGCATACCCCTGCAAGCATGGCGTTCCACGACTCCACATCTCGTTCAGCCATGATGTTGAAATTAACTCCCTTCATATCCTCGATGCTCCCACATTTCGCATATATGTCCACAAAGGGATTGTTCAGGATGACATCTGGTACAATTCCAGCTTTGACGATGTCACCATGGACTTCTTTCCCCTTTTCCAGGGCTCCCAGGCTTGCACACGCATTGCAAACGCACACAAATCTGATGTGGTTGGTTTTCACCCCTTCCCCCATCATTTGCTCATAGGTCTCCAAAGCCTCCCTACTGTGCATACCCTGCAAGCATCGCGCTCCACGACACCACATCTTGTTGAAAACTGCCTTTGCATCCTTAATACACTGTCGTGCGCATACATATCGTACACAACTACATCGCTGTCCAAAACCACACAACACATAGTATACCACTAGTCCACCACTAGGCCAGCCACTAGTCCAACCACTAGGCTACAACTAGTCAGTCACTAGGCTGCCACTATGCTGCCCACTATGGCAGTCACTAGTCCACACAATCGCCCCCCTAGCTGGTGCTTAGGTCCCTCTAAGTCCAGGTAGCCACAAGATGTGATAGTGACCATAGCCTCACTAAGTCCTCCACCACTATCCCTACTACACTCAAACTCGATAAATCAAGAGGTCGGGTGCAAGAGTTGCCCCATCGTTAGTCGCCGTCTTGCAACCTGTGAACTTGAGCTTGGGATCTCATGTATTGACTCCTATGAGCTTGGCCTCCCATGTCTTGTTAGCTGCCTCCAGTCATGTCCACTGCCACTATCCCAAGCAGTGTGGACACAACCAATCTCCGTCAGGAACCTTCTCAAGAGGTGATGTCAAGCATCCCATATGCCAACCCTTTGAGCTTCGATCACACACCAGCATGGTGGCTGCCTCTTTGGCAGACCCACAGAGCATGCACCTCAAACTTGCAGGTACCACTGCCAAGTTTGGGTCAACTTTGCCATCGACATTGGGAAGGTGACATGGCGCACAATTACGCACATGGTCCTTCCAAGTCATGCCATCCCGACCCTCCAAGATCAGGACCCCTGAGGGCAACATCTTTCGAACCCTCAGAATAACACACCCTGCAGTAACATCCAAAGTCGTAGGAGCAGTCTGCTGCAAATAAACATAGTCACCAGGGCTAAACCTCCGACCCCCAGGACGATATCCTCCACCACGTATAGTGGCATACCTCAACGTATCACGGTGTTGTGCAATGGCAAGGTTCTCAAAAGCCATGGGCATGACTTTCTTGAACAACTCTGTACGCTGATCACATGCACGTACCCACACGTCCGGATCGTCAAGGTTAAGGACTTGAGCAGTGTCCCTACGAATGGCTGCAGGCAAATCCGGCTCTCGGCCAAAGAGAAGGAAATATAGTGAGAAGGAGGCAAGTGATGCTTGTTTGCTGAACCTGTAGCCCATGGCTAACCAAGGAACCTGAAGATCCCAATCTCCTAGGTGTCCCTTCTGCAAGCCATACTTGCGCAAACCCCTCTTCACCATCTGAATAACTCTCTCTGCTAAGCCATCGGCCTCAGGATGATCCCGAGAAGTGGTGCGGTGGTCTATCAAGGCTTTATCACACAAATTTTGAAACTCCCCCAAGAACTCTCTCCCTTGGTCCGTGAGTACCTCAGCTGGAGCACCAAATCGGCTAAGCACACGATCCAAGAATGCATACGCAGCCCCCTCACTAGCCTTGTCAGGCAATGGAACCAACTCAATCCACTTGGAGAAGTGCTCCACCATCACCAACACATATCTGTGGTGGCGCATAGTCAGTGGCAACGGTCCTGCGAAGTCAAGACTCCACCTGTAGCCCAATCCATGATTGGTAAATGATGCAACTGTGGTGTAGGGGCGTTGAATGAAGCACGCACCCTGTCACACACCATGCACCTAGCCACGAACTGTTGCACCTCTGTATGTATACCACGCCACCAATACTGCCCTTGCAGTAAACTGTGAGTGCGTCGCACTCCAAAATGCCCCAACTCCTCATGGACATGTCGCACTAACCGTGCACGCTATGTGGGGTGAGGCACAATCCTCACCCGACCATCCTCCCACACTCGAAGTAGGTGTATCCCTCCCACTTGAACCTCTTGGCTCGTTGCAGGATCTGATCCTCTCCCTGGCAGTCACAGTGGCTGCCGTGTCTCCCGTGCGGAGGTAGTCCAACACAGCCGAATCCTCATGTATATCTCTGGCACCACTTGGCTCATCACTAGCCTCAGGGTCCTCAGACACTCCGTCTACAGTCATCCCTGTTGTAGGTCCAACCTGACCTCCCGATGCAAGATACACAAAAATGCAGATGCGTGCCATCCCGACACCATCTCCTCGTCCGTCTCACCATGCCACCGAGCTCCAGTGTCATCCTGCTGACTCATGCATGGATTACGACTCAATCCATCCGCATCCCGATTGACCAAACCTGGTTGATGCACAACCTGAAAGTCATACTCCTGGAGTATGAGTGCCCACCATGCAAGCTTCCCCGTAAGCTTGTCTGACTCCATCAACCACTTGAGTGGCTGGTGATCCGTGACAAGGGTGAAAAGATTGCCGTATAGATAGAAGTGTGCCACGGCCCACACTGCAGCTAAGCACTCTCCCTCATATGAGCTGTACTTAGCCTCTGCAGCGTTGTTCGAGCGGCTAACATAAGCCACCACTACAAACTCTCTTCCCTCATCATCCACCGTTGTGAGCACCGCTCCAAGCCACAGCATGCTCCAATCCGTATGCAGCTGAAAGGGACGCCCCCTGATAGGTCGTCTCAGGATAGGCGCCGAGGTCAACCTTGCCTTGAGCTCTTGAAAAGCTTGTTCCTACTCATCTTCTCACTGCCAATCCTGGTCCACCTTGGTCAGCTTGGTTAGAGCTTTTGCAATGGTACTAAATCCCTTGGCAAACCGTCAAACTGAAGGCAAAGCAATTCCTGTAAGCCCTCAGGAACCGCCGTATACGTCGTCTCTTCCTCCGGTGACAATGGGTCCAATGTCAGGCTCCCAATTGTCCTCCTGTAACTGCAACCTTAAGTCCAGTGGGCTTAGAGGTAGAGGACGCGTCCAGTGGTTGCTATGTTGCAACCTCTTGGAGCAGTACTCCCTGCCTGCTCAGTCAATGACAGGCCTCATCCTGCCCCATCATCTCATCCTCGAGGACCTCCTCAACCCGAAGAAGAATCCCAACCTCATCCATCACAGCCGCCTTGGCTGCCACCTCCCTCTGAACCTCGAGCACCTCCCACGGTGTGCCTGGATGCATGCACCCATGGTCCTCACATGCTCGCCCCCACTCACTGCCTGTACCGTCTCGGTAGGCAGAGAGACCATCGAGGGAAGTATACTCCGCACTCTGCGTTGCTCAGCCAGAGCCAAGCTGATAATCCAGGTCAAGCAATTGAGATCCATTGCTTGCCCCAACACTTGACGATGTGATGCCTCAGAAAGAGACGACACCGCCGTGGTACTAGTGGTAAAAACCATTGCCCGCTCACGCTCGTCAGCATTAGGCTCCACTAACTGCTGCAACTGAGCATCCCACAGGAGGCCAGGTCCACTATCCCGGAAAGCATGCGATCCTGGGAAGCTGAGCAGTGTAGGTAATGCTGACTCGGTGGTTGACACCACCTTGTTTACCATGGCCAAAGGCGACATGGTCATCGTGTCTCACACGCTGAGACTGCCTTCTGTGTCCAGAATGCTATCCACTGTGAGATGTGCTGGCCGCTGCACAACCCATCAAATGCACGCTTGAGCAGTGCGGGTGACATCAGTTAGTCCACCATAGCCGTGGACGATGAGCCCGTGACCCCACTGTAGCTGCATCTAGCAACACTGCTGACCCAAGCCATGACCGGGACTTGATGCACACTGGCCATCACCCTGGCCCGAGAATCGCCCATCAGGGGCACATTCTCCAAGATGTATGCTGGAGATATAGCTTGACGAAGCTGCAAGTGGCGCCAAACCCGCACATCTCCCAAAACAGACCCGACCTCGAGTCTCGCAATCCATTGTCATGCCCAGCTGATGAATGCCCTTGGCAGGGCCAACCTGCCACTAACCAGATCAATGGAGCCAACCCGCTCAAATCCTGCGCCCCAACAACGAAATGTCTGCTAGCAAGGCCTGCTGATATCCATGAATTGCAGACACTGACAACAACTCAGGGGGTACCGCCACCAACTGAGCAAAATGGCGAAGTGAAACACATCGTGCAGTCTCATCCCTCTCCACATACAGGTAACGCCGAACTCGTAATATGCCTGTAACACAGCAGCCAATCCGGTGCTGATCCCGCCACAAAGTCCAGGAAGAAAAATGCCTTCATCCGGATACTGCCACACAATAGGTGTGGTGTCCAATGGAGACAACTGAGGAGGGTCCTGGGCTGCAATCACCGAACTCTCCTCCTCTCCTGACGTTACAAAAGCCTACACCCAGGCTTG